>OZ017743.1:23124760-23829760 GCA_963969285.1 Odontomyia ornata
TACCAGGATTCCGGAAATGAAAGAATCAATGAAGAGCTCGTTGCAAAATCATACCAACAATTTTAGCGAAAAGCTGCAAGCCACAATACGTTTAGTAATAGAGTTATTAATTTAGTACCCAAAAGTTATCAATGTCTGAATCTAATTCGTCGAATCAGACTATATAGAAACGAGGCGCACGGCTATGGCATAATTTTTGTTGACTAGTTAATATGCAATCGTATTTAGGCAAACGGAACGTTTTAATTCTACTGTTGTTCAATTTTAAATCAAGACTTGAATTTATGATTGTCGTCGTACGATTAAATTTCGAATATTATTTAATCGGTTTCTATTTAGATTCCATCAAATTCAATCTAGTATCTCTGTATTTATGCATTTTTGCTCCAGTTCGGGGAAATGCAAGTTTAGGAGAAAGTTAATATTGTAATGTTAGGCTCGTAAGTTTGAACTTTTAAATGTTAAGTTATTTTTCCAACCTTTTAAATTTAGCGAACAAACACGTAAAAACCAAAAATAAAATGCAATTAATGGCAATTGTGTTCGATAAGAATCACGGTAACAACTACTACTTATTTTCCTAATATTATATTAATATCATTTATGTATAAAGTAGCAATTAGATATGGTACATAATTTATACTAAATTGATAAAACAAAACAAAAAAGACAGTAATACAAAAGACACAAATATTTTACAGTTTTTATATTTTTCGCCGAATGCTCTCAGCATGTATAATTTTAACCATTTAAATTTTCAATTAAGTTACAAAAAATTAAGGGTTAACTGTTAAAAACTGAGGGGGAAATTAAGAGACTAGAATCTTAACCAAATGCCAATCAAACATAGAAAAGAATATTAGAAAAAAGTAAATGTACAATGTCTAAACATATCTTCCGTAGAATCTCATGCCACCTGAATTTACATGCAGCACTTGTTTATACACGTTATATAGATATATTTAAATTTCCTTCGAGGGAATAAATTTTAGAAATAATATTCCTTGTATTTTGAAAGCCATATCTATGAACAATTACAAAATAAAACAGGAAAATCTACAAACCTACCTTTCTTTTTCAAATTCATGCACACTATGATTATGTCTATCGAATCATTAGTCCAAAGTACTATAGAAGACAATTGGCGTTTTCCAGTATCATATTTTCATCTTAAAAGTTTAAAAAGATCAAAATGAATATTAAGACAAAAATTTAAGAAAATATAAAAATATATGAATATTGCAGGAAATATAAGTAAGAAAAATGAGTTTGTAAATACTTTCTAAAAATATGATAAATATCAAACCTAATGAAAAAGTCTGTAAAATTTATTTTTCCACGCTGTGAGAGAGTGTATTTAATTCGTATATGTAAGAAGTGTATCGTTGGAAAAGCAGACAAGATATACTGAAATTACTTACATTTATGTTGAAAAGAAAGTATATAAATCTTACGAGAAATTATTTACAAAACAATGTACATTTACAGTGGAAACTGACGAGATTTTTAAGACAAGTCGTAATAAATGAAATTACAATATATATACATGTAAAATGATTCTTTAATTGCTCCCTTTATCTTTGAAATTTCAATTAAAAAAAACATTGAAAGTGTTTTAATGCGCCGCTCGGAAATTCTTTTCTTTTCTTCACTTTCTTTTCGAATAATCAATATTTTATTTGCTTTCATTTTTATAATTTAAAATGTACATCTTAAAATGACATCTCATGCTACTCTTGACTTCCTATCTTCTAAACACTTGCTTTCCTTCATACTACTCAATATCCATCAAGGGGCAAACATTTCTTAAGTATTCCGTTATAATTTATACCTATCGAAATTTTTCCATTCTCCCACTAAATAATGCCTTTCTGATTTGGATTTCGTTCCAACTACCAAGTCGTCTCTTATGTTTTGCTACCATCTTCCACATTTCTTAATTAATAATTAATTAAGTCCACTGATTTCCGCAGCCATATCTTTTCCTCTTATTATCCTGTTTGATATTTAAGAAGTTGCATGTCTCGGCTTCCTTCAAAATACTCTTTTCCAGTCCTGGTACGCTATTTTTGTAATGTCCTTCGCCTTGATTTCGGGAATCATCTTAAATCTTCCGTTCAAGCATCTCTTGAGTTTGTAGAAGAAAAATGTCAAAAGATGCAAGCTTAGGCGAGTAGGCGGACGGGGGAAGGCAGCAATCGAGTGTTTGATGGTATGTAATGATTTTCATTTGCTAATGTATCTTTAATTCGGCTTTTAATTATAATATTGTTTAAATTTAGAGTGTCAGGTGGGACATCAAGTTTGATGATTATCTTTTAATTTTATGAAACGTGCTTCATATTTTTATATAATTTATAATGCTGAACGAAATCAAGCACTTTTGAATTAGATTTCTGATAGGACTGAAGCGTTGTCGTGATGGAAAAAGCACACGCCACTCGTCAACATTGCTGGCCTTTTGCGAAGGGTTGCTTCCCTCAGGCGTTTTAAATCTTCATTATGAATGTGTGATTCATTGTGAGGCTTGAGGGATCAGCCGCCTACTTTGAACAGGCCTCGTATTCTGACAAGAGCTAATTGTTTTAATTCTCCTCTTTCTCATTCTACTGATTCGGTTTCTTCACATCAACATAACCCGAATACATTCATCCTTGCTTCCAAATCTATCTCGAATCGTGAATTTGTCAGGAGCAGTTAGAAAAAAATTCTATATCCACTTAGGCTGAGATTGAACAGGATCAAAGTAAGTAGCTTTTCGTACTAATCAAATATTACTACTACTAATATTTATATATTAAGCATGTAATCGAATAATTTATAGATCCGCCATTAAGCTTTCATTTGTTTCCAAATTCTTCAATCTCTCCTTCAACATACTAGCCACTAGCTAAAAATGCAACGAGCCAATGATGATCTCAGAACAATCTAAAATTACCTTTTGCCAACATCAAATTGTCTAACGTACCCTTACATGCTTCAAAATTTAGCTTTATGTACTATAACCATATTACAACGGCATACACCTAAAAAGCCAATCTTTCATTATGTGAAGTATATATTTTAATATCCTAAGTAACATATTCCTATAATATGTAATTAGCATATCCATATAGCAGATCCCTGCAAAACATGAATAAAAATCAATTCAAATTAGCTTGCATATTTTTCCCATAGAAAATGTAATTGATGAATCAATTGCATTTTTGGGTCGTCGTGAAGCACCTTGTCGGACCGCAATACAGAAATTGGTGGAAAAATTCGAGCGGTTGGGACAACTTATGAAGAATAAAACCCATGCACGTCACTCAAGAACAGCCGAGAATATTGCTACTGTAGCCAAAAGTGTTGAAGAAAACCCAGGTTTGTCCATTCCTCGTCATTCTTTGGAATTAGGCATTCCACAAACGTCATTACACCGTATTTTGCATAAAGATTTGGGTCTTAAGGCTTATAAAGTTCAGTTTACATAAGAACTCAAGCCGGTCCATCATCAACAACGTCGCGTCTTTGCTGATTGGGTCCTTGAAATGCATGAAAATCATCCGGAATTCCATCGAAAAATCATCTTGTGTGATGAGGCCCATTTCCACCTCGGTGGCTTCGTCAACAAGCAAAATTGTCGCATCTTGGGCTCGGAAAACCCAAGAGTTATTGCTGAAAAGCCTCTCTATCCTCAACGTGTGACTGTTTGGTGCGGTTTATGGTCCGGCGGAGTCATTGGACCTTACTTTTTCGAAAAATGAGGCTGGAGCAACAGTTACGGTGAATGGATTGCGCTATCGAGAGATGATTAATGAATTTTTATGGCCGGAATTGGATGGTATTGATCTGGACAACGTTTGCTTTCAACAAGACGGCGCTACGTCCCACACAAGCAACGAAACCATTGAATTTTTCGGGAATAGTTTCCGGACCGTGTTATCTCTCGAAGAGGTGATCACAATTGGCCACCGAGATCTTGTGATTTAACACCGCGACTTCTTCCTTTGTGGCCACGTGAAAGAGAAGGTCTACGCCAACAGCCCAGCGTCGATTCAAGACGTCAAAGATGGAATTCGTGAGGCTATCGAGGACATAGGGCAGCCACTTTGCGATTTGGTAATGGAAAATTTCATGGAAAGGATATGGTCCTGTAAACGTGGTCGTGGTGGTCATTTGCCTGATGTTATTTTCCACTATCAACGGCATACCTTCCTCTTTATAATGAAATAAACATCCGATGATTTATATTAAAAAATGGCCCTGTAGATCACATCACAATACAGTATGGCCCTATCCTACGTCGCAATGTCTTCAACATGCAAGTGAAGACCACCATGGCCGCTGCGCACTCATGTGTTAGCGAACAAATGCAACCCAGTTAAGTGACCATGAACATGGTTACACGACCAAAGTGAAATGGTATTGCACTAACTGCGATGCCGACAAATTACTTCAATTGGCCTGGCCTATAAACATATTAATGAACAATAATTGCAATGCTTTGTGTAAGGTCAGGGAAATGAAGAAAGTGATTTTCAGAGCATACTGAGTTGTAATAATTTAGGTTAATTTATTGCTGCTGATGTAAAAAAAAAAAAAGTAAACAAGTAACGCCATCAGGCACAGTATAGGAGAGTTGTTGGAGTTGATAAAGGTTACGTGGAAAAAGCCGAGTCAAAGCGTGTTCAGGCTTCGCTTGTTACGGATGTATCTGAATTCTATTGCATTGCAAAATAACCTTGAATATAATAAATGGAGTTTGAACAAATAAATTCATAGGTTATAGGTCTAGGCCGTTGAATCGTATTCTCTCGCGAGTGGATTCGGAATTGAACGCCCGAGGAACACGCGCTGGTTTTTATTATGTGTGAGCTGGAATTTTGTGAATAACATCGCTGTCAGAAGTGACTATAAATACAAGTGGATAAACTCGAAGGACCTGAAGACTGGGCAAAGTGGAAGTGGCATAATTCGATGGTTTTGCGTGCGTGTGAGCCTGAAAACAGTGTGGACGGATCGCGAACGAGTCCAGTTTTAGCGCAAATATGACTGTGCAACAAAAAGCAAATGTTCAACAATGGAAATTTGCTTTTTGTTGCTAGTTTGCTAGCAGGTGCGCTAGGAAAAATTATTGCCGAGCTCGTGTTGACATCCAACAGTGCTAATGAGATTTGGACAAGTTGAGTGCGCGGCTCGAACGCAGCAGTACGCAACGGCTGTATATGCTGAGTCATTTTAAGGCACGACGACGTAGAAGACGTCAGTACGCGTGTCGTGAAATTGCAGAAGTTATTTGTGGATTTTAATGATGAATTTACTAAAAATCAGGAAAATACTTTGGGAGAATTTTGATTGCTCGAATTTTATTTACGTTGTGAAAAAAGTATGACAATTTTAAAGACTTGCGGGACACGATTTCCGCAGAAAATCAAATTGTAAATTTGTTGATTGAAAAATTGTGTGCGGTCGAATCACGCGATCAAGGGAAAGTTGAATCGACTGCGTTTGTTGCACGCGGCGATCCTAACAAGAAGCCTTATCGTAAAAGTGACAGCGAGGAAAAACTAAAGAAGAATGCTCAACGGGCAAATAAGAAGTTTCTATGCTACAAGTGTAAGCAGTTGCAGCATTGGGCAGCGAAGTGCGCGAAGAAGAAGACAGATTGCGGTACTGATATCACGAAAACCTATCTGATGCAAATGTGGCGTTTATGACGAATTTCAGGGGTGCCCCAGTCGAAAATAACATTGCTAAAACTGACGAGTGGTACTGCGACAGTGGCGCCACAAATCACGTCACCGCGAATAAGCAGTACTTTACATCGTATTAGAGGTTTGCTGTTCCTGAAAAGATTCTGCTTGGTCGAATGCCGTTAAAACGTTTTGTATGTTCCTGAAGCAAGTGCCAATTTGCTCTCTGTGAAAGCAGCTGCCAGAAAAGTTTTTCTACGACACTTCATGATGGAAGTATCCGCATTGGAGATTGTGCCTCTGTAAAAAAATGACGACTGGATACGTCAGTCATGGTCTGTATGTACTGGACATGCGCGTTCTGAAGCTGGCGCAACCTGTTCAAGTAAATTTGGTGACATCATCGCAAACACTGCAAGTTTATCATGAAAGATTTGGCCATCAACATAAATAACATGTGAAGAGTGTTCTCAAGCAGAAGAACATCAACGTGAATGAGACCAAGGAGCAACTCTTTACTGGATGTACACTCGTGAAATGCATAGGTTGCCATTCACGAAATAAATAAATCAACCGATGGTAACCGGTGAATAAATCCACGCAGATGTAAATGGAACCATGTTGACCGATTCTCTTGGAGAGGCACGCTACTGCGTATTTTTTAAAGATGGTCTTAGCAAGTATCGTCGAGTTTTCTTTTTGAAGTAGAAAAGAGAAGTTTGCATCGTTTCGGAGCAGTTCCCAAATGAAGCCTTCGAGTAGACATGTCATTAAGCAGCTGAGGAATGATGAAGGAGAAGAATTTGACAACAAGAAGGTATTTGCACTGCATTACTGCGCCGTGCACACGACAGTAAAATGGAATTTAAAAATCGAACCATCGTCGAGTGCGCGCTTTCTATGTTGACAAGTCTCCCTATGGATTGTGGAATGGACGACCAGTAGGAAGTTTTAATCATCTGAAGATTTTTGATACAGGATAATACGTGCAAATCAGCAAGAATTTTCGCTCGAAATTAAACGACAAAGCTGTTCATAGACATCTGGTTCAATACGAGAATGACAGGGATGGACTCAGGGTCTCAAAGGAAATTTGTTCTGAACCAAGACGTGAAATTCAAGCCTGAATCTTTCTTCAGTGTGCGCGCCAACATACACAAATTTGAAATTTTATGAGGAGAACTCAAATTAACCGATATACAGGGACAAAAAGAAGTCAGCGACGACGAAAGAGGAGAAGAATGGAGTAAAGCTGAAGAATTTTCCTCAGTGTCCAGGCCCGGAGGAAATTATATTCATTTGAAAAAGTAATCAAATACATTCCGCAACAATTCGACCGAGGAGATGTGCAGATGAGTGCGGTCATTCTAATATACTATTGAGTTTATTTTCTATTAGGATGTGGATATTCGACTAGGATAACTGACATCTCAGTCAGATGATCAATTGCCTTTGCAGGTCATAAACTTATGCTGAAGCGTTCGAGAATATTTGACCTAGACTGCATCATTGTGTAGAGTACGAACGTATTCGTACTATAGTCAAGTCAAGTACTGTCTCGTTCAGTCCGTTGAGTAGTGAGTGCTGAGTCGCGAGTGTTTTGGGCATATCTCTATGTAAATTGCATATCATTATTGTCACAATAATGAGTTTTATGTGTAGCTTATATCAAATGTAACATATTATTCGGCCCCTTGTCACAACAAGTTGTCGAGGAGGATGAAAAACACCTGCAAAACATTGTGAAAAGTGAATGATATTAATATTAACCAGTTGTCATCGTGCCCAACTCGTCAGTTTGCTCAAGTTCTGTCATGGTTCCAAGTCGCTCTTAAATTAATGTTCCAATACCCGCTCCAAAGTTATTTCCTGTTCCAATTTTCTTGTTTTTGCCAATTAAACGCTGTTTTGGCATTTTTTCATTACTTCTGAGATAATCTACACATTTTGGGCCTACTTCGAATTGGTAAGTAGTCGCAGATCGGAGACAATTAATTCAGAGCAATTTAAAAGGTTCTTATCAGTTTTGACATCTATTCTTGGAGGTCAGAAAATTGGACCAGCAACACATGTGACATCCTTTGAAAGCTATGACGCCAAAAATGAAAAGGTTTCGTTATGCATAGAGCGTTTTGACAACTACTGTGATCTTAAAACGTTACTGATAATAAAACAAGGGCTCAACTCTTGCATTCATTTCGAAAAAATGCTGGTTCTATCAGTCTCAATCGTCGTTTCTCAGCTCTGCTTTTTTAGCATCACTCAGCAGCCACATCAGTCAATCTTGAATTTCGTTACATCTCTGAAAGGGAAGTTGAAAGACTGTGATTTCTACACTTTCTGTCCCAATGCCACCTGTAAAAAAATTCTCCATAGCTAATATTTTGATTCATGCTCAGTTCATCAGAGGCCTGAAGGACAGCTGGATACATGAACAGATCCTACAAGACACAAATATCAAGGAGCCAGCAGGGTATGACGCTTTGCTCGAAGTATGTGGATTCGTAGTCTCGGAATCAGCCTCAACGAAGTAGATAGCCACAAAAACTTAGCTCCCTGTCCACTCAACATCAATGACATCTTCAAGAAATACCAATCCATTTTCGAAGAAAGGAGGTGTTCCGAACGTAGAAGTTTAGCTTCAACTCAGAGAAGGCGTGAATCCAGTTTTTATTCGTTAAAAATTATGTCCCCTTTGCATTACGAAAGCAAGTTGGGAGAGATTTAGCCATGCTGGAGTCTCAAGGAGCCATCAGTCCGATTGTATCAAGTGATTGGGGATCGCCAGCCGTTGTCGTAGCTAAGCCCAATAGTGGGGTAAGGCTATGCGGGGGCTACATGTGTGGGATGAGTTCCAGACTCGTTGTTTCAAATCACCTCATCCACAGGATAGATGAGGTTCTGGATATTCTTAGAGGTTCCTAGTACTTTTGTAAAGTGGAATTGCAGAAGAAATATTTGCAAGTACGGGCCGATGAAGAAGGGGCCAAGATTCAAACGATTTCAACTCACAATTGTAGATTCAAAATGAACCATCTCAGCTTCAGTATTAAGACCGCTCTAGCGGAATTCAACCGGGTCCTGGGCCAATGGCTGAATAGCCTTCCAAAGGCCGAGGCATACTTTGATGACATCATCTGTCATAGTTCAAGTCCCGAGGAGTGAACCAGAACTCTCGGCACATGCCTGGAACGTGGAAGTGCTCATTCCTCAAGGAAAGCATAAACTACCTCGGTTATGTCATGATCATCATCTATGGCGCGATAGCCCAAGGCGGGCCTTGGCCTCCAGGATTAATCTCCTCCAGTCATCACGGTTCCGCGATCTTATCCGCCAGTTGTTTCGTGCTAACAAGGATCTGCTCTCAGCTTCGATTGTGTCTTCCCACTGGACTTCTACCTTATGCTCTACCCGTCAATGTTCTTTTGGGTTGCAAGCTTTCTTCCATTCTTTCTACATGGCCCGCCCATGGCAAATTACGTAACTTGATATAAGCGGAAACTGGTGGATAGTCAAAAAGTTCATGCAACTCATCGTTGTAATGAAATCTCCACTCTGTTCCTTGTTTCACTGGGTCGTCGATTCCCCGGAGCACTGTGCGTTCAAATATACCCACTGCTTTTTCGAACTCTCTCGCCAAGGCCAATATAACAGCACAGGTTCGACTAGTGTTTTGTAAATGCGGAGCCTCTTTTACCTGTGCACAACTCTGGACCATAGAATGGAATGTACGGAGTAGAAGGCTTTATTTAGGGCGTTTACGCGGCATCCAATCTCTTCCTTTTTGGTGCCTCTTCTATTCTGGTTGGCTCCACGTACACAAAATTATCCACACTTCCAAGGTTGTAGTTGTTTACGCTCAGGCTTTGTCAAACTGAAGTTGTCTTTTTCGGTCATGTAGTGCCACATAATCAGATTCAGAAGTGCCCAGCTAAGGTTTAAGCAGTTTTTCGCATGGAGCGACCGAGGAATGTGGATGGATTGAGGATATTTCTTGTCCTAGCCACATATTATGCCAAATTTAATCCAGACTGCTCTTCGAAGACTTAACCACTACGCCGATTACTCAGGACGAGTAAACGTTTCTTACAGTCTGCAGCTTCTAAGGCCTTCGTCTTGAATCTCAAGACAGAATTATGTTCAGACAGAGTGCTCATTTGGTTTGATCCTACAAAATAAGTGATACTCACAGCTGATGCCTTGCCAATCGGAATAGCGGCATTACTTAGCCACGCCTCATGAGCTCTGATGCAGGCTGAGTCAAATTGTAGTCAGCTTGACAGAGAAGTCCTGGCTATTGTTTACACAGCGACGCACTTCTTCAACTATTCATTCGCCAAACGTTTCGTTTTTATCATAGACAATGAGCCACTTTCAAGAGTTTTTCATCTAGACTGTGCACCGCTACAGATTATCTCTTTACGTTTGCTGAGGTATGCCTCTTTCCTCTGTGGACTTGACTACTTGGTTCAATGCAAGAAGGGAAAAGAAAACGAAAATGTTGACTGTCTGTCCCGTGCACTAGTCTCTACTACTAGTGAGTTACCAGAGATTTTAATTAATTAAGAAGTCAACGCGCTGTACGGTGAAACACTACTTCAGATTTCCAGTTTGTCTATCACCACAGAGACAGTCGCCGAGGAAACTGTAAAAGACATAAAGTTGCAAGCATTACTATAGGAGCTCAAGACCAGCCGTAAGTATGGCTTATACACTGTCTCTGGTATCATGCTATTCCATTCCGAGCAAGTAGTGATCCCAAAGTCTGTCCAAATACTAATTCTGCAAGAGCTTCATGCAACGCATGTGGGAATCTCGAAGACGAAGAAACTCGTTTATTGGGAAAGCTTGAATAAGGACATAAAGTGTCTTGTAAAGAGCTGTGAATCCCGTGTCAAAGTTTCCCACAGTCCACAGAAAACCCCAATTCATCCTTGGAATCATCCTGGTGAAAATCGGGTGAGGGTGCACATCAACTATGCAGGCCCTTTAGATGGACATTTCCTTTTGATGTGCATGGATGCAAAGTCGGAATGGAGAGAGGTTCACACAATCCGTGATACTCCGTCTTTTGTTTCAATCATCTCTCTGCTTGAAGGCATGGTCATCCCTACGCGATTCTTTCGGACAGCGCTACCATTTTCAAAGGTGAAGAATTTGAGATATTTTGTAAAGAGCGTGGGGTATTCCAAAAGTTCAGCGCGCCGAATCATCCAGCCACGAATGGTCTCGCAGAACGCAGCATCCAGACGTTGAAGAGAAGGCTCAAGGTTGCTGCTAATAATCCCGCCCTCCTGTCTATCTAGCTACAGCACATAATGTTCCGCTATTTTTTTTTTGTGGTAGGGAGGTGAATGCCATTTATGCACAGAGTGTGGGACTCCCATGCGCGACTGAACAACCCACTAAACACCTTCCCTGTCAACCTGAGAACCCAGCCTGGAACCGTTTGACACATTATTTCGGGCCAGGTCTCTTTTGTTACGCCGTGGGGCGCCTTCAAGCTGGGGAGTCCCCTTCTAGCGGGAGGGGAGAGGGGAAGAGGAAATGCCAGAAGAGCGATCCCCCAGCCCCAGCGCCCCCGGCTGCTGTGAGTTCCTTTTATATTTTAGGACTGCCTGAGCATAATGTGCTACCTGGTTCCATTTGTCAACCGATTCGAGCATCACCGCAACTATATTATCCGGGGTGAGCTCTCCCGTCTCCCTGTAGAGTTCCCTTCGCAGCCAGACCCAAAAAATGTGTGACAGGCATTGTCCTCCTCTCCTGGGCAAAACCGATAATCGGGGGACCGTGACTTACCGATCTTGTGCAGGTAAGACTGAAAACACCCATCCCCGCTCAAAAGCTGGGTCCGATAGAAGTCAGTCTCACCATGCCTTCAATTCAGCCACGGTCTCACATCTGGGATGAGGCGCGCAGTCCACCTTCCCTTCATGCGATTCATCCAAGACTGCGATTCATCCAAGATCGTTGAGCGAGCGCTGTCTCTCCTCACGGACAACCATCTCCCTCGCATCCTCGCTTCGGCGCAGGTAAATAGCGCGGCGCTCTCTAGCAAGGAGGGCGACAGGTATCACGCCTGTAATGACTCTCACCACCGAGTCGGAGACTGTTGGATACGAAGATGCAATAATCAGTGCTCCTCTTCTCTGTACCGGTGCCAAACATTTTCGGTACACCTCCTTGCTGAGAGCGTCGCCCCATACCTCTGCTCCGTACAGTAGAACTAACCCTACAGCACTCACTTCTCTAACAGCACCTACCGCCTTGCGGATTCTTAGTTTCCAAGTGGAAGAGAGAGTGCAAACAAAGATTTACTTGGGAAATCAAGACCTTTGGTGGTTCGGCACCATTAGGAGGAAACTTGCTAGTACTTTTATATGGTTCAATTGAACACAGGCCACACTCTGAAACGCCACATTAAACAGTTAGTTGCCATCTTGGTCCCAAGAACAAGTCTCCTTCACTCCTTCAATCCCGCAGCACAGGCTGGGTGTGCCATCCGCAAAAGAAACTGCAGGGGTGCCAACAGGCTGTCAGTACATGAAAACCGTCCAGGTATACAATTCATCACACATGGTCTGCTTGTTTAGCCTAGTCCGCCTGCTACTCCGTCGGTCGGGTCTACCAGAAACCGACGAAAGCCTGTATATATCAGGGACTATGTCTTCAACATGTGTCCAGTTCCTTAAAATAAGTGGGGGAGACTACAGTGAAGCGTGCGAGCATATTCGACCTAGACTGTATCATTGTGTAGAGTAGGAACGTGTTCGACCTAGACTATAGTGAAGAACTGTCTCGTTCAGTCAGTGGAGTAGTGAGTAGAATAGTGTGTAAATTGCATATCATTATTGTCACAATAATGATTATTAAGTATAGCTTATATAATGTAACATATTATTCAGCCCCTTGTCACAACAAAACTACAAAACGGTCTGCAATTTGCCCATGAAAGGACTCCATCTGATTAACACCTCATTAGGGTGGCAGGAGGAGTCAAAGCTTCTAAATAAATGCAATACGTGTATAGATGAACCAAGTAATTGTGTAGTTTACTTAAAAAAGAATTAAACTCATTTTCTTTTAATTTCCAGCGGCCATAGAGGTTTCAGGAAGAAAACATTCCATTAAATATTCAATCACATTTTTTTTCAAATTATGAGTCTTTTAACAGCAAGGTAAGATTTTATATTCAAAACATATATACCCGTTGACCGTAACAAAATGAAAATTTGAACTGACGTGTATACGTGCCGAACGCAATTAACTGGTTAAACAATAAAATTTTAAGGTTCTTTATCAAGAACAAAATACATACTTCCTCATATGCAGTGGCATTAGAAAGTTAAACTAACATGTCCGCAGTACAGTTCCTTAAAATAAATTCTACAGGTAATTTCTTCTGAAATTAGAATGAACACTCAAATAATTGAGTATTTTTTTTTAATTAGTGGCTGACACCAAACGTAAACCTGAAGTTGAGAAATTCAAAATGAGATTTGGTGTTAAGGATGAATTATAAAGACAAGTCATGGCTTTGTACTGATTTTCTTAATGTCCGTGTAGGACACGGGTACCGATGGACTGGCACAAGTGTCAGCGAGCTCAGCTAACTAGTTTCGCTTAACGACCGCATACGCGTGCTTGAGGACTAGCATTTGCGGGATCATATGAGGCGGGTTCTTGTCGAGCCACGAAGCAACACTGCAAAATACTTATCACGCGTACTCTACTCTACAAGACGTACCGATCAATTTTTATTATCTTTAGAAATGTTCTATTAGGTGTCAATTAAGCTACTCTACAGTAATTCAATATTTTTTTGCCTCGTTAAAGTTAGCGGACACGGAGGCTTGAGACAAACGCAGACATTACACAAAAAGCAACCGTTACTTTCTCCGAAGAAGGTCGTTACATTACAAGGGGAATGTCAAACCTAAAGATGTTAAAGTGGCTGAAGTGAACCACTCATCTCTGCCTAAAGGATGGAAACTTGACGAATGTAGTTTACTTTACACTAGTAAAACAACAAACTAAGCAGTTTCGACGGGGTGACCACCTTATCTCTTCAGGAGCAGCCACTCCTGATCTCCACGGGGCTGCTCGACTGCTTATATTTATTACAGCTTCTTCGAAAAGGATCCTCTTCCAACACAACCAATGGAACCACTATCAATAGCCATATAAAAACTTGGAGTTTCCATCGTCTCAATAATTTCATTCTGTGCCGATTCAGGATTTCCGAACTGGTCCAACACTACACCAGATACTAAAATGACATTTTACAGTAATGTTAGTTGTAATTAATACCCTAATGGTAAATAAACATTAAATCTTAAGTTCTCTTTTAATAATAAATATTGAAGGCATCAATATGTATTACACTCTACCACACTAGACACAAATGAAAAACAAATGACAAAAACTGTATCCTAAAAGAATATTGAACTGCTTTTTGTCTTTATTGTTCCTTGCAATGTTGAGCACAAATAATATAGTAGAATAAATAAGATTTCTCATGAATAAGGCATCAGCAATTTAAAAACAAAATTCAAACACCTGGAAAACGTTATTCTTATGGAAAAACGGGAAAATAACACTATAACTGATCACGCCAAAGCTAAAACGGATATTCAACCTTTTTCTACTACTCATCGATACCTAAAAGAAAATTCAGGATATTATTGATTTCACGAATAATATATGAGCTAACTAAGCTAACACACAAACACCCTCATTATTCTCCTATGAAAATTAAAATAATTCTAGAACTAAGAATAGAGCAAATTATCGTTTTGATCAATTGTATTATGGAATCAAATTTCCTTATGAAAAAAACAGGATATTACCAGATATCCTAGCTCTATGAAGTAACATCAACAAGAAAATATAACTTTTATTTTTTACAACACAATCAAAACAACTGTAAAATCTAATTTCCATGTCCTACTGCCATCTGGTTGTGGAGAAAATAGGAACGAATTAGCCTGGACACAAATGTATTTCAGTTGAAATATTCGTGTTTGCATACGCTAAGGACTTTGTTTTTTGCAAAAATTTCGGTTGTTATCCTTACAAAACATAAAGATATTATTATATAAGCTTGTTCTACAGATTATAGCAATTATGAAAGCATAACTTTTATCTTTCTAGAATCAAAATCAAAAAGTTTCAAAAATTCAATTTCAATGTTCCACTGCCATCTAGATATGAGAAAATATTAATTTCACCCTGGACACAAATTTAGTCTGAACCAGAATAAAAATGTACTAAGGATTGCATATCTCAAGGAAATTTGTTTAGCCAAAAAAAAAACCAAAAAAATGATTTCATTTGCTTGCTGAAATTTTCCATTTCTGGGCGCCTAGTCGTTCAGTCGAGATTTATATAAGATTTGAGATTTCTTTTGGGCTCTGGGGTATGCTCGAAGATGGATGGATGGATGATAACAGGGTTTTTGACGATGGCGGGTGTGACGAAGATACACATTTCTTTTTAGTTTCATTTGCTTGCTAAAATTTTCCTTTTCTGGGCGCCTAGTAGTTCAGGAGGGTTTTGTTCGAAATCAAGGATTATTTCGGGCACTGAGGGGCAAATGGTGATAACAGGATGGTTGACGATGGTGGGCGAATAGTAGATCCTGTGACAAAAATGGCCACTTCTTTTTTATGCTGGCTTGATTTCATTTACTTGCTGAAATCTTCCATTTCTGGGCGCTAAGTATTTCAGGAGAGTTTTGTTTCAGAATCAAGGATTATTTCGGGGGATGGCAAATGGTGATAACAAGATGGTAGCCGATGGTGTGCACATGGTAGATTGCGTGAAGATGGTCACTTATTTTGAATCCGAGCGTGATTTCATTTGCTTGCTGACATTTTCTATTTCAAGGCACTGAGTAGTTCAGCCATGTTTTACTTAAAATTTGAAGTTTCCTCTGGGGGCTGGCAGGATGGTTAATGATGGCGGGCGAATGGTTGATGATGGCGGGCGAATGGTAGATCATGTAATGTAGATGATTACTTCTTCGTATCCTAGCTTGATTTCATTTGCTTGCTGAAATATTCCATTTCTGGATGCCTAGTTGTTCCGCTGAATTCACTTAAAATTTGATGCTTCTTTTGGGCTCTGGCGGATTGCAGATGATGATAACTGGATTATTGGCGATAGAGTGCGAATGGTAGATCATGTAACGAAGTTAATCATTTTCCATTTCTGGGTCCTAGTGCTTCCGCCAAGTTTTGCTTACGTACTTCAGGCTGTCCACGCTGCTCCTTGATCCTCGTAGATCGTAGATGGGTTGATGGTAACGGAGATATAGTTAAAAGTGAGCATCTCGTCTGATGAAAGTTTGCTGTAGCTCTCTATCAGTGGCGGTAGTGAATGATTGTAGTTCTTTGTGGTGCTGAACCGATTTGGAAGGTTTCCACGCGTATAAATGCCGGCAGTGGATGATGGTACGTCGACCGTTGATGATTACGGTTATCTATATATAAAATTGAGATGAAAATAATTTTACAAAACCCTACTAGTTTCGCGACTTCTCTGTCCGTCCGTCCGTGTGTCACAGCACTTTTTCTTGCAAACTACTTAAGCTAAAAACATCAAATTTTGTACGCAGGTGTAAAGTGGTGCTCTCTACAAAGTTTAACTACAAAAAATCTTATAAGGTATTTAAGGGGTGGTCTTCCCATAGAGGGGAGTGGCCCCCGAAAAAAAAAATTTCATCAAAGGTAGCCGATATGGGTATCAAATGAAAGGTCTTGATTAGAACTTTTCAAAACAGGACTCAGTTTGATACTTTTTGCTTCGAGGAACGTGCAGGGAGGGGAAATACACGAAAAATGTGTGTCGCCCCTCGCGATTGAACATCTGTGATCCGAAAAATCTGAAAAAAATTATGGTGGTATGTGTTTATGAGTACAACAAGAACAAATACCTTAGAAGTCGAAATTCGCTAAACTTTGTTAATAATAGTATGATGTTCGAATTTCACATTTTTCCCAATAAAATCGCATTGGTACCCTTAAACTAAACGAAATTTGACATTTACGTGTAGGTTTGATGAAAATCGAATGATATACACGGAAGTTATAGCCGTTTGAAATTTCTCCAATTACAACAACAATACCACATGATTTTGGTAGTTGATGGACTTTCCATCGAATCAGTCACTGCAGTTTTGACTTGATCTTCTTGAAATCTTCCAATAAGGTCAATATTGTGACTGGGTGATGAAAGTGACTAGTTGGTATGATGAGACAATAATAATACACACGTTAATTGATACATATTTGTATTGACACAATAGACATGTTACATCGGGAAAGGCCGATACGAGACTGACTGTCAAAGGAACGGCACATAGAAAATAACGATTCACAATAGTCTCCCCCACTTAATTAAAACATATAGAAATATAATTTTAATTCTATTATTCGGTGACATAGTCTTTCAAGAAGTTTGGAGGACATCGTTGACGAGCAGATCTGCGTGGTGGTAGCGTCGGGTTGTTTGTGTTCCCGTCTGCTGGTGTCTGTTGGTCAGGAGTGCCAGTAAGTGTTTCTTGCTGATTGACACCTGGCGCAGTCAATGGCGTAGGCTGTGTGTCCATTGGTGGTAACTCATCGGCTGGCATGTGTCGATATGGAACACCTGGGCTTGGGGCTGGTCTTTGCTGAGATGAAAAGGTGACTTGTTTCTTCGGGACCATTGTTGAAATTAGTTGGTCGATGTGCCTTTTTATAGTTCGGCCTGAGTCTAAGTCAATGATATAATGGTACTGACCCAGTTTTTGTTCGACAGCCCCAAATTGCCAGCTTTTTTGATTGTTCAGGTGCATTCTTGCCTGAACTCTCTCTCCCATTTGGAATGAGCGGATGTGACAGCTGCTTCGGCTCGTTGGCATTACTGCTTTTCTGTTAGGCAGGAGAGCATCAAGGCGTATTCTAATTTTCCTTTTCAGGTAAAGTTCTGCTGGTGACTGTCCGGAGGCTAATGGTGTGGCACGGTATCGAAAAAGGATATTTTGTACTTTTGTGGCTATTGGTGATGAGTCTTCAGCTGCAGCTTTCAATCTTTTTTTCAGGGTTTGTATATTTCTTTCTGCAAGGCCATTAGTTAGTTGATGGGTGACCTGGCGCAATAAACTTCTGAAACATTCCCCTTTCTTTACAGTGTGTCTGGAACTCTTAACTTTTAAATATGGCAGCATTATCTGATACTAGGACAGATGGGTAGCCTTGCACAGAGAATATGGTTTCTAGGAGTGTGATAGTTGATGCTGATGATGGTGCTTCTTTGAGTATTCGAATTTCAGCCCACTTGGATTTTGCATCGACACACATTAAGAAATAATGGTTGTCAAGGGGGCCTGCATAGTCAATATGTACCCTCTCCCAGTTGTCATCTGGTGGGTCCCATGGATGAATAGCGGCTTTCTGTGGATTGTGCCGGACTTGGGCACATGATTCACAGGTTTTAACAATTTGCTCGATGTCCTTGACTAAACGTTCCCAATATACATATCGTCTGGAGTGTTGTTTCATTTTTGTAATGCACAAGTGTGAGGCATGCAGTTCTTCCAGGATTTGGCGTTGTAGAGATTTTGGTATGACTAGGCGGTCCAATCTGAAAAGCATACCGTTAAAGATGGTGAATGGTTCATCTCTTTGACTAGTTCTGAGGCTGGTCATCAGGGTTTGAAGGTTTTCATCTTTGGCTGTTTCTTCAATAATAGTTTCTGAAGTTATAGCTGGGCTGGAGATTTGAAGTATAGTTTCAGCATACAACGCATTGACTTCTTCATTCATTGATGTTTCAGATGTTCTGAACAGTTGGGGAATTGGAGCCCGAGAAAGACAATCTACGTTCTCGTTGTCTTTTCCTTTTTTACAGCGTACCGTGAAGTCCAATCCACTTAGAAAGGAGGCATAGCGTAAAAGACGGGCAGATGCCATCTGAGGTAATGCTCGATGTGGATGAAAGATACGAGACAGCGGCTCGTTATCGGTGACAAGGGGGAAGTTTCTGGCATAAATATAGTTGTAGAAGTGTGTGGCTGCGTAAATGATAGCCAAGGCTTCTCTATCAAGTTGACTGTAATTGCATTCAGCTTGGGTCAAAGCTCGAGAGGCATAAGCAATAGGCTTTTCATGACCTTCCACTTCATGACTCAAAACAGCTGCAATACCGGTCAGGCTGGCGTCTGTTGTGAGGATCAAGGGTTTTGCTGGATCAAAAGGTGTTAATACCCTTTCGCTACACAACTCCGACTTTAGGTTTAAGAAAGCAGCTTCAGTGGAGGCTGACCAAATGAATTTTCCATCTTTTTTGAGTAGGCGTCGTAGATGAAAAGATTTTGTGGAGAAATCAGGAATGAATTTTGCATAATATGTCACCATACCCAAGAATCGTCTTAATTCCTCTACATGTTGGCATGTTGAAGATGGCTTGAATTTTCACAGGTGACATTTCAACTTTATTAAATGAGACTATGTGACCAAGATAGCTGATACTCTCTTTGAAGAAGGAACACTTATTTTTATTTAGATGGAGATCGTTTTCCTTGAGTCGTTCTAAACAAGCAATCAGGTTTCTTGTACATTCTTCCATTGATGAGCCATGGCAGATAATGTCATCAAAATATGCTTCAACGTTTGATCGGTCATTGAGAATTTGTGAGAGCATTCTATTGAATTCAGATGGTGCTGTTTTGATACCAAAACTGAGACGATTCATTTGAAATGTGCCCCTGTGTGTCGTGATTGTTTGGATTTTCTGTCCTTCCGCATCCACTTTGAAGTGTAAATATGCTTTGTACAGGTCGAGTTTGCAGAAGTACTTTGAATTTCTGAGGCTGTGCAAGACTTCATCAATGCGACGAATTGGATGATTAGCTGAGACTAATTTTGCGTTGGCTCCACATTTGTAATCAACAATAAACGAACCCCTCCATCAGGTTTAGGTATTACGACGAGGGGTGATCCCCAGTCGCTTGAGGATACTGGAGTAATAATACCTTGTGACTCAAGAGTTGCAAGCTCTTCCTCAACTCGCTGGCGCAGTGCAAAAGGGACATCGCGTTCCCTAGTAAAGATGGGTTTTACTCCTTCCCTGAGCTGAAGTTTTATTTCTAGGTTTGGCACACAACCAATGCGTTCTTCGAAAATAGTTGCGTATTGTCTGAGTATGTCTTCAAGAGGAGTGACAGCGTTGATTGTAACTACATGATCCGAAGTGAGCCGTTCTTTATCGATTTTTTTGAGATCAATTTCGAGAGTGCGAATCCATATTCGCCCCAGAAGTGCATCAAATCCTGCAGGAACAATGAATAGGTCCGCATCAATTTCTCTATTTTTATATTTTACCGACAGTGAGACTTTCCCTAAGGGCTTTATTATGTGAGGTGAGTAAGAGCGGAGTGATACCTGTGTTGGTTGTAGTGTAGCATTGAGACCAAGACGTTTGAATGCTGTCTCTGTTAGAAGTGAGAATTTGGCTCCTGAATCGACTTCAAATGCCTGTGGCTTATCAGAACCTGGGCTGAGCTCGTCTAAGTCTTCAGTGCAGTGAATGTGACCAATACCATATTCTGAGTCAGAGTTTTGATCATTCTGAGAAGACTGTGTTGCGATGGCATGTGTCTTTGAATTTCGAAGAATGGTGGTGATACAGACCTTGGACACATGACCAATTTTCTCGCAGGAAGTGGATTTAAGCGCGTTGCGGTCGATTTTGCATTGATTTGCCTTGTGGTTTGCCCTACCACATTTGAGACAGAGTCCATCAACGCCCAAAGAACGATAGTCAAACCGTGTCATGTATTGGGACTGTGAGCGTTGGTGTGAACTAGGACTTGTATTTCGACTTTGGTTGGGTTGTGATTTCCTATGTGACCTGTTGACCCTTGAGCCATTGTTTGTGTCACTACTGAGATTGGTGAAATTATCTGGGATTTTGGTAAACTGGTTGCTTTCAAAACGTGATGCTTCCAATGCTGTGGCTTTGTTGAGCAGCTCATCGAAATTTTTGAACGCATAGTGTTGTAAGAGCTGTTCTCGAATCCAGTTGTCTTTTACTCCTCTAACAAAAAAAAAAGGTGTCAGCAATGGAAATCACTGATTTGCATTTACATTCAACATAAAAATTACAATCTTTCGATTTCTCCTTCAGGGATGCAACGAATCCTGAGATTGATTGTGTTGGCTGCTGAGTAATATTTAGGAAATAATGCTGAGCGACTGCAGTTGAGACAGGCGGTGACAACATATTTTTGAAAAGTTTGATTAGCTCAACAAATGGAATATCTTTCATGGGTTTCTCAGGACCCAATAATGCAGCTAAGTTGTTATAATGCGTGGAGCCAATTGATGCACACAACAATTGAGACATTGTGATAGGGGAATACACATTTTTGAGACTACAGTAATTGTCAAAACGTTCTAAATAAGAGGTAAATCTTTCCTTCTTGGCGTCATGTGATTCGAATGGTGAGACTTGGGGAGCTGAACCGGATCCACTTGTTCCCAATGCGGCAGTGAAGACTGAGAGAAATTGTTCGAATTGTTGTTGATCCATTTTCCCAGCTGGAGCTGTCTCGGAAACGACACGAAAATAATGGCGGCTGAAAACGTGGCGGCTACGCGGCGGAATCTAACTGTTTCACTGTGTCACACTGGTTTTCACTGGCAGTTGCAAACGTTTTAATCCTCGTCGTCAACTTATTGTGACTGGGTGATGAAAGTGACTAGTTGGTATGATGAGACAATAATAATACACACATTAATTGATACATATTTGTATTGACACAATAGACATGTTACATCGGGAAAGGCCGATACGAGACTGACTGTCAAAGGAACGGCACATAGAAAATAACGATTCACAATAGTCAATAACATTAATATTTTTGAGAATTCATGATTTGAATGATTTTTATCGGTTTGCAACAAAATGGCGACCGTAGAAAGTAGAAAAACAATGGATTTTCCTTTGAACGTGCACATTTCTTTGACACATTTCTTGACGTTATTCATTGCTGGTGACTGCATTTCTGGGAAGTTAGGTACAAAACCCTTCTGACATGAGCGTAGGTCTATTTACCCAACTTGTTTTAATTTGCAGTTTTCAAGAAAGTTACGACAGACTTTAATATCGGCAAAGTTAATTATGCAGCTAAATTTGCCACGCAAAAATGAAATGGTGACCAGGCTTGATTTCTTCTGCTTTGAAAAAAAATGAAGCTTCGACTTTGACGAAATTCAGTACAAAAGTTAATTGAACTGTATGCATTATGTTCACCATAAAAAATTCAAAGTAAACTCATCTGAAATAAAATAGTGGCCATTAGAAGCCCAAAAAACGTGCAAAAATGTATTGTTGAAGGTAAAACCTCACTGCAAGGCCGATTTTGAATATATTGTCGCGTGTTATGTTTCGCGGCCAATAATTGTAATGTTCCGGGAAAGTGAAAACTCAATGTCTTTTAAATTAAATTAAAAGAGTTTATTTAATTAAATTACAAATGCACAATCACTTATTTTACTATTTCACAATTTTAACTAGAATCTAACTTTCACTTGTCCATAAATTTCTATCGCGATTGTCTTCTAAAATTACTTCCCAATCAACGTAAATCACTTTTCTATTACTCGAACAGTATCGCTTTTCTATTCGCTTCACAACCTTACTATCGCGGTTCTAACGAATGATCCCCCATTCATTCAGCTCGCCTTTATATAGGGTCTTTAATCATTCAACTCAGTTCTCGTACATTGGTGAATTAGCGGGAACATTCGAGCAGCGTAATGAATGGGCAGTGACTTACTTTCAGATGTTGATCATGCTTGGTGGGTTCTCGTGGTTTCGAGTGAATTCATTTTGTTGATGTTCTTAATGGTTGTGAAAACAACTGCGACAGTAGCTCGCAGAATTATTTGTACATGTAGCAATATTTTTGGTAAGGTAGGAATTGAAAATATCTAGGTAACAAAGCAAAAGTTGTAGAGGTTTGTTTTTTAATGTCAAAATGGCGGCTGGTGAAAGTCTGAAAGTTTAAAAACCTGCAAAATTTACAAAACCAAAGAAGATACTTATAAGTTTTTAGTGATGATAAAATTCTGGCCCTCATTTGAGAGTATATTTCATAATGGAGGCAGTTCAAAAATGCAATTTCCTAAGATTTTTCTAACCCCCTAGTGGTCAAATTTTTCGAAGGATTTTGATGAGACTTGGTATTTTGAGTCATTTATTTAAGATCTTGTAGCATCAAAAATTTGGGCAAATCGAAATGCTGTTTGAGTAAGCAGACATGCTTTGACTCCTTTGAGTCATCTTCAGTGTCTAAAGGATGTGTGGTGGGAAGTGACATTATATTGGTGTAAGTTATATAGGTGTAAGAACTCCGCCGTAGACAGTCCCAAAGCCGGTTGAGAAAGGATGAAGAATCCCTTTGTTTCCCCCACCCCCAGCTTCCATGATTCCTCATTCTAAGTAAGTCCCACGACCAAATGGTAGTAAATGGTCTGGAGGTCGCACAATGGGTTTACTGGTTCCTCAATAATGCGACACTAAATGCCGAGAAATGGCAATAACTGCAAATACACCTACAGCTCTACTGATATATCCTATTTACACCTCCTTTGCGGTGACGTAAGAGGGTGTAGGCGAGTCTTCCGCGCCTGATAACGGAATCGAAATAATAATCATACCACCGAAATGGAGGTTGGGCGATATGCTAACTTTCCATCCCTGGAAAACCCCACATTGTTTCGAAACCTAAAACAGAGCATCGGAATGGATTGGATCTACGGCAACGACCTCGCAACTGAAAAAAGGACTACTACATTGGATCCTGGAATATCGGATCACTGAACTACCCAGGTGCTGTTAAAGACCTTTAACAACAGGCCAGTCAATATAAATTAAACATAAAAGCAACCCAGCAAACGAAGTAGACTAGAAGTGCTATTCAAGATAAGATATCGCAAAATGGAAAACCTGCTGGGAAACGTGCCCTTCATTGTGGACAGGGAGTCCAAATCCCACGTCATTGATTTAGAGGCAATCAATGAACGGTTGTGTGCGATCCGTATAAAAACAAAATTCTTCAAAATTTGGCTGATACTCGTACACGCCCGAACCGAAACTAAGGAAACGTTCTACAATCGCCGGGAAAGATTAGTCGACCTATTGCCTACAAACGACACAAAAATAGTTCTGCGTGATTTGAAAGCTCAGGTTGGCAATAAGTTATCTCATCGGGGATCGATTGGAGGATAGAGCCTCCACGATGAAATGAATGATTCTGGCTAGCGCCCCATTGACTTTGTATGTATCAGAAATCTTGTCATACATTCAACATGCTTCCCCCATCGACGAATACATAAAATGACCTGGGTATCACCGGATGGCAACACACAAAACCAGATCGACCATATTCTGATCCAACAAAGATGGTACTCGAGCATACTTGACGTCGGATATAAGAAGGGGCCAATTGTAACTCGCTTCATTACTTGATCAAATTAACTTATCGATGTCGTATGTCAAAGACGTATTCAGCAAAGACCAGCCCTCTTCAAAAATTCGACATCGAAAGACTCCAAACGGCGTCCGTGCCAAAAAATTTCACGGAGATCCTTGTCAACCAGCTAGCTCCCATCTTATCTGATACATCACTGAAAACAAGCAACGACCTATGGGTGGAAGTAAAAGCGGCAATTAAGACCATGGCAAACAGACCATCGTACATCAAGCCCAGCGCAAAAAAATGATTGGCTCGATGGTGACAGCCAGAATGCGTTAGACAAAAAGAATCAGGCATACAAAGAGTGCGTACGTAGGAAAACCAGGAAGAAGAGAGAACATTGAGAGAATCTCAGAAGAGTAGCAAATAAGATAATTAAAACTAAGCAAAGAAAATACTATGACGACCAATTGAAAATCATCGATTTAAGCCTAGCAAGCAACAACACAATACAAGCATACAAAGTAGTGAAAAGCCTGAAATGTGGCTATCAGCCCAAGACCACGCTTTGCCGTGAAGAAATTGGCAGCATTATTGCTGATGAAAACAAGTTTAACGAAAGATGTGCATCATTTTTCAAGAACCTCCTTAATCCTCCGCACAGCTCCAGAGCATCGGAGACTATAGATGCTTCCGGAGAGCTTCCATTGGCCTCACCAACTCTGAACTAAGTTTGTTCCACCAACAAAGCCCAAAGGAATAATGAAGCGCCGAGCATCGATCAGATTCCAGTGGAGCTCATTAAATATGGTGACAGTATCCAGCACCTTTGGCAACAAGAACAGATATAATATTATCAAAAACATATACAATATTTTCAAAAATCTTTGAAAATAAAATCAGATCATACACCAATAGTATTAGTGGAGAGCATCAAGGTGGTTTTAGAGCAGGTAGATCGACGATAGACTTATTGTATATTGTCTAGCAGGTACTTGAGGAATGCTGGGAGCTCAACATAGACATATGCCAGATATTTTTTGACTTTAAGCAAGCATACGACCGTATAGATCATAACGTACTATACTAAATAATGCTTTGCTTTGGCATCCCAGCCAAATTAGTCCGTCTTACCAAAATGAAAATGACGTCGACTACCTCTCAAGTCCGCATCAATAACAAACTCACCAATGCTTTCGACACAAATATCGGACTAAAGCAGGGAGACGGGCTGGCTCAATTGCTATTCAATTTGGCTCTGGAATTGGTCATTAGAAGTGGCGCGTTATTATATAAGTCAAGCCAAGTAGTAGCCTATGCGGACGACATCAAAATTTTGTCATGGTCATAAACAACCGCCAAGTACTTTTCCTGAAACTCGACAGTGAAGCAAAACTTGTAGGGCTATAAATCAATGAGAATAAAACAAAGTTCATGACGCAGTCAAGGAAAAATACCTCAAATACCCAAAATATCACACTTGGTGAATATAATATCGAAAATGTGGGCAAATGTGTATATTTCGACAAAACAACTGGAGAACTGGTAAGGAAAGTGCTGAATACAGCTCGCATATAAAATAATGTATTCATTTTTGACGATCTTGAAGACCAGCTGCATACACAAGAAGTCAAAGCTCTGAGCTAAGACCTGTTCTATGCTATGGGTGTGAGATATGGATCCTAAGCCAAGCATCTGCCTACATATTGGACGCCTTTGAAAGACGGGTCCTGAGGCAAATAGTCGGAGGGAAGCTAGAAGGAGACCAATGGCGAATTCAATACAACCATGAGCTGTTTGAAATTTTTGACGAGTCGGAGGTCTCAAGGATTGTAAGACTGTGGAAGCTGCAAAGGACTGGCCACGTGAATGATATGGACAAACAACGGATACCAAAAAAAGGTATTCGTTGAGGAAACTGAAGGGCGGAGACCAGTGGGAAAGCCGAGGAAACGCTGGTCTGATTTTGTCGATGAAGCAGTTCATCGCTGCTCGGATTTCAAAAATGGAGGATGCAAACAATGGACCGAGACAGTTGGAGGCGGTTATTGCAGGAAGAGATGGCCCGAGAGGGGCTGTAGTGCTACGAAGAAGAAGAAGAAGGTGTAAGATTGGTCTAACAGGTAGGCCTTAGATTAGGCCAGGTGGGAGACCTTTAGACATACCATACGTAGGAATACATAGAAAAGACAACCTGAAAATTAACGACAAGCTACAAAGAGCACTTAGGACCAAGCGAAAACAGAATTTAGTCTGCGGTTATCAAATAAACAAAATAAATAATTAAAAAGTAATATTATTAGCTGGTATGTTGGACTAAAATTTATGAATTTTGCTTTGACTAACTCAGGTTTGAATGAGATTAGACATAATTAAAGAGGGGAAGCTATCTTCGTCACACGATCTACCATTCCTCCGCCATCGTCAATCATCTTGCTACCATTATCGATCATAACCCAGAGCTAAGATGGAACCTTAAATTTTAAATAAAACTCGGCATAAGTATTAGACGCCCAGAAACGAAAAAATTCCGCAACCAAATGAAACCAGCTAGCATAAAACAGGTGAATGTCGCCATCATATTATCCACCATTCGCCCGTCATCGTAAAATAATCTGTTGCAACTATCTGCCATCACCCAGCCACCCAGAAGTAATCTCAAATTTTAAGTAAAGCTCAGCTGTATACTATGGAAAATTTCAGCATGCAAATGAAATCAGGCTAGCATAAAAACAAAATGGCTGTCTTCGTCACACGATCTACGATTTGCACGCTATCGTGAACTATCCTGTCGCAATCATCTGCCATTCCCCAGAGGCAAAAAGAAACACCCAGATATGGAAAATTTCAGCGTGCAAATGAAATCACGCTAGAATTAAATAGAAGTGGTCATCTTTGTCACACGATCTACCATTCGCCCACCATCGTCAACCAGTCTGTTGTCCCTAGTTGCCATTCCCCTAGAGCCTGAAATAATCCTTGATTTCGAACAAAACCCTCCTGAACTACTAGGTGCCCAGAAATGAAAAATTTTAGCAAGCAAATAAAATTAAAAAGAAACCTACCATTCGCCGGCCATCATCAAAAACCCTGTTATCATCATCGACCGACCATACCACAGAGCTCAAAAGAAACCTCAAATCTTTTGTAAATTTCAACTGAACTACTAGGCGCCCAGAAATGGAAAATTTCAGCAAACAAATGAAATCTTTTTTTTTTTTGGTTTTTTCGGCTAAACAAATTTCTTTTAGATATGATATCCTGAGCAACATTTTGATTCTCGTTCAGACTAAATTTGTGTCCAGGGTGAAATTACTGTTTTCTCATATCTAGATGGCAGTGCCACATTGAAATTGAAGTTTTGAAACTTTTTGATTTTGATTCTAGAAAGATAAAAGTTATGCTTACATAACTGCTATAATCTGTACATCAAGCGTATATAATAATATCCTTGTGCTTTGTAAGGATAACGAATGAAATTTTTGTAAATATAAAACCCTTAGCATATGCAAACACGAATATTTCACTCGAAATACCTTCGTGTCCAGGCTAATTCGTTCCTATTATCTCCACAACCAGATGGCAGTATAACATGGAAATTAGATTTTACGTTTGTTTTGATTATTGTTGCAAAAACTTAAAGTTATATTTTCTGGTTGGTAATTTTTCATAGAATTAGGATATGTGGTAATGTTCCGTTTTTTTTTACGAATAAAAATTTTGATTTCAGTATTTTAGGTAATATGCAAGCACGGACGGATTAGAGTTTACTATCGTTTATTTCCTAAGATAACATATATAAAAGTAACAAAAGATTTGCGTCGCGTTTGTCGTATTCGTTGGAGATGCGGTGCGTTGCATTGTACATTGATGGCCTGGCTGCCACACGATGTGTTTCGATGTGTGTGGTTGGTGTCGTTCTCCCAACAACGCTTAATGCGTTCGTCGCCACACTATTCCCTCCCGAGTGACATTGGTGAGGTATTAAAATGTCATGATCTGTATGGTGCTCGAACACATGTGCTTTTTGCTTGATGGGTACGTTCTTGTTCCTGCGGGTGGCGTATTGATTGGTGTTGGATGCTGCTTTGTATACACATGAAGTGATCTCTGCGAATTTGGCTGCGAGTGGTTATGAGCAGGAATAACTTGTTTGGTTGTCGCCTGGCTGCGCAGCTACTGACGTATAGACTCCGATGTATGATCGCGAGGATATTCATCTGCTAAAGCTTCACGAAACGTTGACTTGTCGGCCGTTGACTTCAATCGTGTAAACGACGTTCGACAGGCGACGCACTGTAAGATGTGGTTCTGTATACCGTGGCAAAAGTGGCTTGCGAACGGCATCGACGCGCATAAAAACATGTGTACATGTACTCAGCTTTTTGTTTATGAAAACTGGTCTGTCGCGATGATGATGTGTGTGCACGGGCCTGATTGATGACATGACATCCCAAAGGTGAACAATAAAATCATGCTGGCTGACGAGTTCTCCCGGAATTGACAGTGTAGCTCTGTATAGCAACTCTGCACACGAGGCCTGTAACTCTTCCTTAAAGCTGGTGTAATAGGTCGAATTCACATATCAAAACACAACATTCATAATAATATTTAAACGTATACATCTTAAGCAAACATATGTACACATTCATTCATTTACTGTCATAGTAGATTCAATTCACATATCATGAACAAAAACAACAATCGTAATAACATTCATACGTACACATCATAAGCAAACATATATACACATGTTCAATTGTACATCATTCAATTCATTTGCTTACTTACAAAATTCATTTGTTTACCAACAAAAGTCCAACCTAAGCAAACAAAAAGACAACCATGAAATATCAATCCTTTCGCATGGCTACATGTAAACATACCAGTTGCATAATCATACAATTCAATTACTTTTATTTCTTCTACACTCATTCTGAATGTCGAGTATCACGTTGCAATAAAATCATAACCCATCAGGTGTGGAGGTATTCCCTCAGAACACTCAATGCACGCTAATTGTATTACTCATCAAGAGGTTAGCGACCATACCCAAGTGATACGTACGAGCATGGGCTATTGACATATGAGTGCATGCATAATGTATGGACTATGGATATCTATCCAGAGAAGAAAATAAATGCATATGTTGACATATTGGTAATATCGAGACGCTTGAGTTTTTGTTCATGAGGCAATAAAATCGATTTAATGGAAAGCATAGGTAGAATTGTGTCAAATAATGAATTTATGCTTACACTTGTAAAAAAAGAACAGAAAACAAATTAGCCGTGTAAGACATAGGTTAAGTGAAAAAGTGTATAAATACAGAGGTGTGATTGAATAAAATTAAGATTTATGATTGAATCGTCAAGGCGTTCTTATTACAAGTCTTCTCTCCGCGAAGTTTTTCTTGCGGATATAGAAATTGCGGCGTAGTGGTCATAATGTCCTCGCCATGTTCTCTGCGGAGCAATTCTCCGCTTGCGTAGGTTTGGGTAAAGATTATTGGAAGCTAAAATATTAATTGTTTTTTCCACCCTAGAAGCGAGATTCAATATAATAGTAAATCATTTCATGGCGATCCTGCCATTTCATTTATAACATTTCAGTAGCTACTGACGTGTAGGCTCCGATGGATATTCGTCTGCTAAAGCTTTGCGAGGATATTCGTCTGCTAAAGCTTCACGACACGTTGACTTGTCGGCCGTTTACATCGATCGTGTAAACGGCGTTCGACAGGCGACGCTCTATAAGATGTTGGCCTGTATACCGTGGCGAAAGTGGCTTGCGAACGGTGTGCATGTAATCAGCTTTTTGTTTATGAAAACTGGTCTGTTGCGATGATGATGTGCGTGCACGGGCCTGATTGATGACATGACATCCCGAAGATGAACAATAAAATCATGCTGACTGACGGAAGAGCTGCTACGCCTGACGAGTTCTCCCGGAACGGACAGTGTAGTTCCATACATCAACTCTGCACACGAGGTCTGTAACTCTTCCTTAAAGCTGGTGCGCGATCCCAGTAACACGCTGGGAAGGATATCGGGCCAGAAAGAATTCTTAGAGTGAGACATAGTCACAGCTTTCAGTGTCCGATGACAGCGCTCGACTAATCCATTAGTTTTTCATACTTCCTTTGAACAGTGCCAATTCAAACTGAGTACCTTGATCGGTGATGATTGTTTGAGGCGTGCCGACAAGAGCAAGACAATTGTTAAACAATGTTTTTGCGACGGTAGCTACGGTTTGATCCGCAATGGGGAATGCCTCTGGCCACCTGGAGAAGTGGTCGACGACTGCCAAGCAATATTTATAACCCTGCAATGGTACCAGCGGCCTCACAATATCGACATGGATGTGTTGAAAGTGAGCATCGGGCATCGGAAAAGGCAATACTGGGTTCTTTTGATGACGAGCAACTTTGGAGCGCTGGCATGGAATGCATAAACGAGCCCAAACGCGGACGTCTTTCTTCATGTTTGTCCAAACGTATCTCTGAGCTATAGCCTTGCCTGTATCACGTGCACTGGGATGTGCTAGCTGATGAAATATGTCAATTACTTTCCTTTATAACGTCAGTGGAACAAAGGGCCTTAATTGTTGCAGTGACTTGTTGTACACTATTCCATCACTTGAGCCTATAGGCTGGCGGAGAAGTTTTAGGGATGTAGTGTTAGAACGAAGTAGTCCTTGCAGTTCGGCATCTCGTTCTTGCTTTTTCATCAGTTCGGATTCGTCGATTACTGTGGGTATCGTAATCTCTTTCAGCCACGAGAGCGCATTGGCAACATCATTACTTGTGCCCGCAATAAAGCGGATATCTGTTGAAAACTGCAAGATGTAATCGAGATGTCTGATTTGACGTGGCGACGCTTTGCTCGCAGACTGAGCGAATGCATACGTTAGCGGTTTGTGATCCGCGAGGATGTAGAAACCAGAGCCTTATTAATAGTTCTGAAAATGTCTGACACTGGAATATATAGCTAGAAGTTCGAGATCATATACACTTTATTTATTTTCGGGAGCGGGCAACTTCTTCTGGAAAAATGCCAATGGTAACCAATTATTATTCTGTTTCCGCTCTGAAATTGCACCTACTGCAACGTCAGATGCATCGGTTGTGAGTCTGAGAGGTTCATTGGCTTGAAAGTGGACTAATAGAACAGCATTAGCGAGACTGTTTTTACAGTTTATAAATGTATCACTAGTTTCTGGGGTCCATTCGATAACGGTTTTGTCATTCTTTTTACGTTCAGCACACAAGTCGTTGAGCGGAGCCTGTAATACCGCAGCATTGCGAACGAACCACCTGTAGAAATTTATTGTTACTAAAAACCGTCGAAGTTCCTTTTTTAAAGTTTCGAATGCCTTTTTTGTCGATAAGGTGCCCCAAATACTCTAACCGGCTGACTACCAGTTCACATTTGGCTAATTTGATAATAATTCCGTATTTCGATAGACACTGAAGTACAAGTCGTACGTGCTGCACATGCTCTTCCTTCGTTTTTGAGGCTTTTAATAAATCATCAACATAGCACACGCAAAAATCTAGTCCACGAAGCACCTTGTCCATGAATCGCTGGAACGCCTGTGCAGCGTTTCGAAGATCAAATGTCATTACTGTGAATTCATAAAGGCCGAATGGCGTAGTGATTGCAGTTTTCAGAATATCCTCTTCGGCTATTAGAATCTGGTGAAATGCTCGGAACAAATCGATCTTTGAAAAACACCGTGCGCCGCCTAAATTCAGTGAGATGTCTTCAATGTGTTGCATCGGGTACTTGTCTGGCAAAGTCTCGGCGGTCAGTCGGCGGTAGTTCCCGCATCGGCGCCAGCCACCATTATCTTTCGGAACGAGGTGCAAAGGGCTTCCCCAGGGACTTTTAGAAGGTCGACAAAGTCCATTGTCCAGCAGAAATTGAAATTTTTGCCATGCCACTTGTAGCTTTTCCTGATTTAATCGCTGAAGCCGGTCTGCCACTGGGGGCCTGTCGTTGTAATATAATGCTTCGTGCCATGAGTTGGAGCATGCGTAGCTATTGCAGGGTCAGTGACTCCTGGAAACTCTCTGAGGAGTAAGGCATATGTTAAAGTTTCATTCACGGTAGAAATCTCTTTTGGTTACACTCCTTGACTTTTCCTTCAGCAGAGGCGTTGTCACTGGGATCGGATAATTTGCCATTTTTGAGATCTACCACCAGCCCGAAACGCCGCATAAAGTCTGCGCCTAAAATAGGTTGTGATACTTTGGCCACGGTGAATCGCCACTGGATACTTCGCGGTAGACTCAAGGAGAAGGTTAGGACTCAGTCACCAAATGTGTCGATGGTAGTAACGTTCGCTGCAAATAACTTGAAGGCTGACGATGAATGAGTGAGGTGCTTCCGGGGTACTGGAACGACAGATATGTCTGCTCCTGTATCGATGAGGAATCTCAGCTTTGCTTTATTGCCAAAAAATTGGAGGTGACTTTTGGATGTGCCACAAGCTGTCGTCTGTCGGGCTAGCGGCTCGAATCGTTTTCCGCCTGCCGCTTGAAGAATACATATGGCGGCCTGCAACGTTTTGCTTTGGCGCCGAATCACTGGTGGTAGAAACAAATTTGACTCACCTTGGACGGAGTTGCCGACCGGTATGATGACTGGCACGAACTACGCGTGGAAGCGACGCTTTGTCTTGAAGGTGCTTGAATTCGGCTAAGCTCTGCTCGTATCTCCACAATATTTTGCGCTAATTGCTCATACTCTGGCGTTGAGTGTGACGTTGCACTATTTTGAATGCATGCTACGTCTGAGGTGGCGACACTAGTTACTCGATCCGCAGCTGGTGCCAGTTCTTCTAAATGATCGCTATCGTTAGCCACCAGAATGGCTCGCACATTGAGTGGCAGTCGCTGTAGCCACAGTGTTTTTAACAATTGGTCTGAAATAGACTTGCATGCCGCGCACTGTAATCGGCGCAGGAACTGGGGAGGATGGAGGTCTTCCATTTCCATATCAAACAACACCTAGCACGTTCTTTCCTCGTCCGAAACTCAGAACGTAGCCAAAAGCTTTTCTTTAGCGCGTCATACTTGGCGGATTCAGGCGGCGAGTCAAAAATATCGGTGACGTGTAGTAATGTCTGCATTTCCAATTCCGCAATTACCCTGTCGAACCGGGCCGCGTCAGTATTCACTTTGTGTTGGACTTCGACGCGCGCGAACCAAAGCTCTGGTTTGCTAAGCCAAAAGGGTGGCGACTTGAACGTAACTACACTAGCTTGCGCGTCATTTTCCACTGTCATGGACGTGCTGGGGGCTTGCACTTCACTTCCATTTACTTTGCGTAATATGTCCGGCATCATTGGGTCAACAATTCAGGAAATAATGCAAGCACGGGCGTATTAGAGTTTACTATCGTTTATTTCCAAAGATATGTAAAAGTAACAAGTGATTCGCGTCGGGTTTGCCGTATTCGTTGGAGGTCTAATGATCGACTGACTCGTTTCTCTTAGCAACTCGCCTTCCACATAAAATTTCCGTGTGTGGGCGCTGCATCGCATTGTACATTGATGGCTTGACTACCACACGATGTGTTTCGATGTGTGTGGATGGAGTCATGCTCCCAACAACGCCTAAAGCGCTCGTCAATGATTTATTTTGGATTTGAGGCATTGCACATTGGGGCCAAATACCTCAAAACCTGGCAAGAAGTCAAAAATTGATTCATCTTCTAGATCAATGATTTTTCCTGAAATCAGTACCTGATACCTGTGTGCATGTGCTCGTTGACAATCAGGCTGCCAGACCATGATCATGTACTTGTAGCATAACTTTAAAGTTTATTTTCTGCCAGAGCGGTTTTGTGCGCGTGGAAAAATTGTGTACTTTGCGTTGGTGTATTTAGTGCAAGAGAAGTTTTTTTAAATTTGATTTATTATGGATGCAGTACCTAGAGATATATTTATTCAATATATATTTTATGTAATTAAATTTCATATGGCGATATAAAATGACGAGGGTTTTTTTTATACATGATTTTTAACATTAACTGGAAAATCTTATGGAAGTGTACTTTTGTTTCAGTTTCTTCCTGGCAAAAGTGTTAGTTAATAGTAAAGAGAAAAAAAGTGTGCTCATGTCTGCTCCTTTTAAAGTTATTAGCTCTTTTGTGTAGGTCATAATTGTATCATTATGTATAATGTTCCTAATTTCTTTCTCAATTTCGTTCGCTTTAAAGGATCTAATTCAACCAAAATATTTGTGTCAAGAAGATAACTCCTCAATATTTTGAAAGAATCCAATTATGTTAAATTAGAAGAACAATGCGATTATTAAAAAAATACATGGAAAACCAGACAAAATTCCCAGAGCCACTCCTTGCGGATCTACATAAACAGCTATCACACTTTAGATCTGAATTTAAAAGGAGATTGTTGGAGGCAAAAAGAGCAAAGGAGCGATTTCTTTCAAAAAACCAGAACGAGCTCGACTGTTCAATAGGCTTTGCAGGAAGTGTAGAGATAGAAAAAATAAACCCTGGCCATCCTCCACAAAGTTTCGACATGTTATCTGAATGAACTAAAAGGTAGAAAATGGAAGGTTTGCGAGCTATATATTCCCATGAAGAATTGTTTTATGCCAGTCAAATTAACAGGACAGATTGAAATAACAACAACTTCATCAACAAGAGCTGAACGATATTGGAGAGCATTTGAAAAATGTAAAACTAGTCAAGTTAAGCGTTTATCTGGTGAAGAAGCTCTTTCAATGATTGTTGAAGTGAAACTGAGTCGGCATCAATATAATATCATTGGATCCAAGGGCAAATTGAAGTTTCCTCCCTATAAAATAATAGAAAAATCTAAAAGGGAGTGCTACCCTTCCGGTGAAGAGGTATCGATTACTTTTATATCTGCTGAAGTAAAATTACAAGCATTGCTTGACCACACTGTTTTTTGTTTACTACAAGCTCAAAGTGAAGTTTAAGAAACGCAAGAAGCAGAAAAATTGTGAAAACTCCATCTTATTTCTAAAAGAGATTTGATGCATCATAAGGGAAACGTGAATATAAGCTGCAATTTGATGACGCAGCTCTTAGTGATCACAGTATATTTGTAACTTCTCTCGTTCCCAATCAACTTATATTTGGTGAACCGGATTTTACTTATATTTGGTGAACCGGACTCTGAAGGTTAAATTGTGGCGAAATTCACGAACGTCTGCAACGCGTTTCTGTACATCAGTTAGATTTCAGTTTGCATATGAGACTAATGAATTAGTGATACAGGAAAATAGCATATTGAAAATCAAAAAAAAAAACGAGCTAAGACCTTCAGCATGCAGTTTCAATGGATTAATATTCTAGTTACTCATAAGCTATTGTTTACAATGGTAGGTGGTAAAATATGAAATTCGGTCACAGGAACGAAATCCTCTCACCGATATTATATCTGTGGTCCAGCCAGTAATGATTTCAATGACCTGCAAAAAATATCGTCTCAAACAATTGATGCATCCAACCTAGAGTTTGGACTTTTAGCCTTACACGGATGGATTCGTTTTTTTCGAGTTTTTCTTGCAAATTACCGTTGAAAAAGTGGCATGCTCGAGGAAACAAGAAAAATTGTTGCCAAAAAATTAGTGGAATCTAAATTTAGGACCCAGTTAGGGCTATTGGTGGACAAGCCGAAACCAGGATTTGGAAGCACCAACGATGGTAATACTGCCAGACGTTTTTTTTTCATAATGCAGAAATTTCAGCAAGCATCACCGGTGCTGATGGGGAATTAATTAAAAGATGCTATATTGTGTTACAAACTATTTCTAGTGGATGCAAAATTAATGTAGAAAAATTTAGGAGATATGCACAAGAAACTGCAGAAAGTTATGTCAAAAAATATTCATGGTATCCGATGCCAACAAGCGTTCATAAGATTTAAATACATGGACATGGTGATAGCTTACGCTTTACTTCCTATAGGGCAGTTAAGCGAAGAAGCACAGGAAGCAAGAAAGAAAGATTTTAAAAAATACCGAGAAACTTTCTCGTGTAAGATCACTAGGGCTTAAACTAACGAAGACATTTTGCACTCATTGCTGGTATCGTCTGATCCTTACATATCAACATTCACGTACCTACCTTATCTTCAGTGCAAATTAAATAAGTTCGACACAGAAGTTTTGGATATGTTAGAAACACCAGAGATCGCAAATACATAATCAGAAAAAAGTTTACATGAGTCCTTGGGCAGTAATGACTCAACAACATCATCTGAAGATAAATAATATTAAAGGATAATGTATTCATAATTTATTCAACTCTAGTTAAATATAATGTAAGAATTTTATGAAAATATTATATTCATGCAATATAGTTTTATTTTAATAATTTCAATAAATTACACAAATTATGTCATACAAAGTAATTTTACTCACTAAAGAAATTAAAATATTCAGCAGATGAATTTCTGCCATGTTTTGGGGTATTTGGCCCCACTGTGCGTCGTTTGTATCATTTCAGCTAAATGTCATCTGAGAAATGTCTTACTTGAAAATTCAAAAGCCTACTTTCGTCCTACTGAGATGCTGCTTTCAAGCCTTCTGGACAGCTGTGTTCGGAAATTTATGGCAACTGAGCACCTGTTTCCGGTAAGCGAAGTGACGTCAGGCACGTAAATTGATTTGCTTATGGGCCTGAGTAAGAGGGTAATGGTCAGATACATTGCGAGTCATCTCGTTCCAATTTCTATTGCCAGCGATGGAGGTTTAATTACATACGAGGTGTGTTCAAAAAGTATCGCGAGTTTTGAATTTTCGCGGGTTACGTATATTCGAATTTCGATTTTTTTGTGGCGTTATGTTGGTACTCATGTCTGTCACTTATGCCGACAAGCTCGGCCATCTTGAATGTTCACTTGATTGGTGATAGCTGCTTTACTTGCACGTGTTTTCAATCGTCTTCGATTTTTACTTATTCAAAAAAATGGATCAAAGAACGTGTATCAAATTTAGTGTGAAAAACGAAATTAAGTGCGCGGATGCATTCCAAATGTTGACTGTGGCATACGGAGAAGCTACCTTGGACCGAAGCAACGTTCATCGGTGGTACAAAATGTTTTTAGAAGGTCGAGAAGATGTGAACGACGAAGAGCGTGCCGGACGCCCGAGCACTTCAACAACAGACGAAAAAATTAATGAAGTGGAGAAAATGGTATTGGCCAATCGTCGAATCACCGTTAGAGAAGTTGCTGAGGACCTAAACATATCGATTGGCTCGTGCCATTCGATTTTTATCAACGATTTGGGCATGAGACGGGTCGCCGCGAAACTCGTACCAAAATTGCTCAATTGCGACCAAAAACAGCAACGCATGAACATTGCTAATGAGATGTTAAACTCTGTCCGCGACGAACCAAATTTGCTCCAGAGGGTCATAACTGGTGACGAATCGTGGGTTTATGGTTATGACGTGGAAACCAAAGCTCAATCATCTCAATGGAAGCTGCCGCATGAACCAAGACCGAAAAAAGCGCGCCAAGTTCGGTCGAATGTGAAAGTTTTGCTGACAGTTTTCTTCGATTGCAGGGGCGTGGTGCATCATGCGTTCTTGCCACAGGGAAGAACGGTCAATAAGGAATATTACCTGCAAGTTATGCGCAATTCGCGCGAAGCAATCCGCCAGAAACGCCCGGATTTGTGGGAGAACAAAAATTGGCTTTTGCACCACGATAACGCCCCTGCTCACACATCGTTGCTTGTGCGCGACTTTTTGGCCAAAAACAACACACTAATGATGCCGCAGCCACCGTATTCCCCAGATCTGGCCCCTTGTGACTTTTTCTTGTTTCCTAAACTGAAGAGGCCCATGAAAGGACGACGTTACGCTACGCTTGACGAGATAAAGACGGCATCGAAGGAGGAGCTGAACAAGATTAAAAAAAATGATTTTTTGAAGTGCTTCGAAGATTGAAAAAACCGTTGGCACAAGTGTATAATATCTCATGGGGATTACTTTGAAGGGGACAAAATAGATATTCATGAATAAATAAATAATTTTTGAAAAAAAATATATTTTTTGAACACACCTCGTACTTACCTTTAAAAGCGAATTGAAAGTCTATCACAGTCAAGGAGAATCAAACACGAGTACATATATGAATCTTTTAAAATCGGTATAGGAAATGGGAGAATTAAATAATACACAATCTGTTTTAATCACTTTGTCGTTTATTTTCTTTTGATTGTTTTTTTTGTTCAATTTCTTTTCATGTTTTATTATCATGTGGTATATATGGCATTTCAGTTTACTTTTGCTTATATTTTTTTTGCTTGTTCTTCGATCAATACTCTCTGTCTGTCTATTTAACTGTTTTTATGCTGCTTTAACTGAGTTCAAATTGATGTATATTATATACATTGTTTGGCAATTTGGTGAAAGTTTCAAAGACCTTTTCAAGATTTGCGTTCCGATCGTTAAACAAAAGAAATTCGTTATTTATTGATTAACCGACTTCCGAAGAAGAGAAGGCTATCAGTCTCAGCAGCATATTTATTTTTAATGTTCTTGCTTTTTTTCAATGTACTCGTATGTTCACGCATAACTTTTGAATGGGAATGTATAGAAGAATCCTGTTATTGCAAGAACATTGCATTTACTGTCTTTTATGTTAGGTCCCATTTCAATGAAATGGATGTCAAAAATCGGCAAAGGACATTTATCGTTAAACCAAAAAAATCAAAGTTTGTGGCATAACTGATTAACGCATTATATAATTGAGATTGAATACGAAAGAAACCTTATTTGAATATAAGGCATTGGCGCATAATACTATTCCTTTGAAGGACTCTGCACATATCAAATCTATTACATTGCAGTCGAGAAATTGAAAGTTCATGTATGCAATGGAGAAAAGTGGTTCAAGTTCCGAAATCGCGAAAGAACTTATCCTCCATAGGAGTATGCACGAAAAGGGATTCGAAGCACGTTTCGAAAATGATCGGGTTATCGTGACTCCTGACGGTGAAGCGATTTGATTGGCAGGAATGGAAACTATGACGTGTATTGCACGTTCTTCAGGGTCGCGAAACAAGGAAGCGCCGAAGACGCTAACGTAGCTTTGACAAATTTAACTGTGTAGCAGTAGCGATTGACACTCGAGAATCAGTGAAAAAAGGGCTATTGAGTAGAGTGACATTTACGGACAAAAATAACGTGTTCTGTGAGCCTTGTGATTTGGGGGATTCGCACAGGCTGTCCTTCAATAAGAAACTGGAGCGCAATAAATACATAAAGCCGGGCGAGAAAATGAATTTGGAAGTTTGTGGGCTGATGTCAATGAACTTTGTTGGAGGATCGAGGTATTTTTGAAATTTGAAGATGAAGCAACCAGCTTAAGCACGTATACTTCATGAAAAGAAAATCCGAGGTGTACTAGAAATTCAAGATCCTCGAGAACCTCCTTGGCCGAGAACAAAAAATGAAAACTTTCCGTTCCGACAATGGCCGAAAATTCTGCAATGATCAGATGGATAAATGCCTCAAAGAATGCGGAATACAGCCGGTGACAATAGTACCATACAATCCAGAGCAAAATGGCAAAGCCGAAACTGACAATCGGAAGATGATCAAAATTGCTTGTACAATGATAATCGCAAAGAATCTTCCACTAACTCTATGCACGGGAGTAGTAAACTGTAGAGGAATGGTACAGTAACGTCATACAAACCTTGGGCCGGGAAGATTCCGAATCGGAAGCACCTTCAAATCTTTGGATTAGATGCGTACGTGCACACTCCTGAACAATTCACGCAAAAATTCGATGCGCAAGCAAGTAAAAAGATTTTCTTTGAAAATACAGAAGAATCGGAAAAAAATAACGGGGGTATGAACCTGAAAAGTAAAATCTCAGTGTGGTTCAAAACCTCGTTTTCTACGAGAAAATCAAGGCATTATCGACGTAAGTATGTAGATATTTAGAAGGAAGAATACGACACAATTCTTTCAAGACCCAAAGAACGAGAGAACGTGATCGATAACGAAGAAGATGATGGCAACATCGAAGAACGAGAAGAAGAGGGCAACGAATGAGGGAATGAGAACGACCGTGAGGTCAAAGAGCCCTGCAACAAAGGAGCGAAGAATAGCATTGAAACCACGCAGTAGCCAGGTGCTAATCGAAACGAACTAAAAGCGCATGAAGGAAATTGTACCTGAAAACTTATGAGGAAAACGTCTGAGATAAGACCAATTGACTCAAACGGGGTATTTCAAGTCAAGGTGAATGTCAACGGGAACTCACCGTTTCAAAGCTTGATTATAAGGGTGAAGCTTTCTACGACAGGAAGTGATTGACTTCAAATAAACTACTTTTGCTGGCAACGATAGCTTTCAAAAAACCAGAACGAAAAATCTCGAAGCATTCCAATTTGATGTTCAAACTGCATTCCTAAACGGAAAAATGGAAAAAAACAGTTTTCATGGAAGTTAAGGAAGGACTAAAGTTGAAGAAAGATCAAAGAACATCGCGTGAAAGCTCAAGGCTCAAACAAGATTCCAAGTTGTTGGAATCAGAGGATCGTTAAGTTTCTGAGCGTGCACGTTTACGGGAAAATTTAGAAACGTGCTATTTTTCGATGTCAGCCTAGTAGCCTCAGTCAATCTACAGACTCTAAAGTAAATCATGCAGGGAAAAATAAGTAAAGTACTGTATCGCAAAGCAGTAGATTCCCTAGACTTTCTAGCGGCCGTCTCGAGGTTGGATATCGTGTGTGCAGTAAATACAGTAAGCAATTTTTAAATGAACATAATGCGTCGCATTGGCAAGCTGTAAAAAGAATATTCGCGTATCTGAAAGGCACGATTGACTACGGCATCCAGTATCCAAGTGGTGGTAGTGGAGCAAAACTAGTAGGTTTATTGGGTGATGATGACGCCGGAGATATGGAAACGCGACGAGGCCGTCACGTGGTCATCATAGAGGCAAAGACTGGCGACACCAAGTACGAAGGAAGCTGGCAGCAGATCGGGAAGTAATCTGGATTAGCAAGTTATAGTCAGACATCGAATGTCTCTGTGATAAAGAAACAACACTTTAAGTTGATAACCAAAACGCAATTCAACCGGTCAGGAATACAGTATTTCATAAAAGAACGAGTCATATAGACGTTCATTTTCATTTTATCCGCCAAAAAGTGAATGATAAAAAAATGTGGTCAAGTACGTTCCATCTGCAAATCAAATCAAGTCAAAATATATCCAATTTGCGTAGGTTTTACCGTGAGACTGTTTAAAGTATCCATCTTACAAGCGAACATGATAACGATGAAGGAGAAATACAGTCGCACGTTTCTGAATGCAACTGTACAGGTATAGGAGACTAGCGCAACTAGGCTATATTAAGCGGTATTCGTGCATTGAAGCGAGCCGTGAGCCAACCATGATAATTTCTTAGTTTTGAATCAATGCGATCGATGGTAAGCACGCTCCCAAACGATTTATGTTTTGCATACATATTTGGTTGAATAAAGAAACAACTTTAAGATTTCTCCAGCGACTTATTTAATTGTCCATTCGTTCTTCTAATCTTGCTCTAACCGAAGCTTTAAATGGTGAAAAAGTGTTGATGCAACCCAATAATGTCTTGATGCCTATAACATACTCAGTGAACGAGACAATGTGCATCTATTACTTGTTTCTACGACGCTGTGGTTATCCTCATCCTTATTAAAAAACGACCCCATTTAGAATCTTTCACAAGATTCCATCCTAAGATGTTATATTCTTCTTCTTCTTTGTAGCACTACAGCCCCTCTTGGGCCTTCGCTTAGAGATAGTTGAAGTATCTCATTTTCATGACCGTATTGATTTTTTCGGAAGTTGGTTTGGTCAGTACAATGCTCCCGTGTGCCTGCTCAGCTATGATATGATCTGATTAAATCAGTACATATCACCACTGAGTGAACACTCATAGCCTGTCCGAAAAATCCCCTGAACTAAATCACGTTGCGCCCAACGAGATTTGAGCCTGGGACCTTCGGCTTATGCGTTCATGCTCTAACCACTAGACCACACAGACTAATCATAGATGTTATATTATGAAGTCACAATTGCAATTAACCAGGGAGAAATCATTTATAATATGGAATAGCTTACTTCAAATCTCCTCAAAGTACTCAATGAAAGGGGGAACGAAGAAGAAAAAAAAAACAAGAAATGTTATGTTTAACTAAAACTCAATGCACACTTACAGCTGGAAGGATATTAAAGAAATCGTTGAAATTTGGAAGATTCGCCGATTGCAATTCTATTCATGCTCAAAGAATGAGAAAGTATTCATTCAATACTCGTAAAACAATCTGCGAATGTCATTTTATCCAGTATAAGCATAATCGTCAACAAGGCTCTTCATGGACAGGGTAGGATTGTTGGCAGTTAAGTTATTTCCATCCCAAATTGGTTATGCCAGCCCAAGCTTTTGGGCGAAAAAGTGTTGCCCCCATAAAATGGGCTGAGCTGGAGGGGCTGACCTGTAGCTTGATCTTCAACTCACAAAAAGTGTCGTTGCCGCCGAGCTTTTAAATGGAGCCAAGATGGTTTGTGAGCTTTCTTTTTACTTCTCTTTTGAAGTTCGGCAATTCATCTCAAGGATTGTGCATGCGCTTCGAAGTGGAGTACTCTAGACTTTTTCTGGTGGCAATAGCCATCGGAGGAGATACCATCTCGAAGGAAAGGATTGAAACTGAACTCTTAACCAATTTTCCTAAGCTTATCAGTTCCCGTCATATGTTTTTTGATACTTTTCCTGTTTACCTGACTATAACCTCAGAATGAAGGTACGCAGTTGAGCTTTTACTTTACTACTATCCGATTCAGCTCTTGAGTGGGTATGGATGTGATCAGTCTAACCCGCATACGGTTGATAAGATATGGTATCCCGACTGCGTGATTTGTACAAAAGAAGTAGATGATATTTGCCACAGATGTTTTGCTCCCCAAAAGATGGGACAAGCAGCCCGGTGACCTCTTCAATGCAATTGGAGCACTCTCCCCTGAGATGATAGTCCAAAAGATGCTTAGGTCGATTGACAAACGGAACCATGTGACACATTATGTTGAGGCAGACCTGAAGGATAAAAAGGCAAAATTGAAAGTCAGGAGGAATTGACAGTGAACGGATTTCTTATCTTATCTTTTCTCCCTCCCTTCTCGCTAGAAAAGGGATTCCTGTAAACTAAAGGCTCCTTTAAGCATAGGAAAATGAGGCCTAGTCTGTAGTAATACGTTAAACTATCCCACGCTAGGCTCTCAAGTTAACACGAGACTTGTTTAATGGATAGTCTAGATACTATAGTTGCGGTGGTGCTTGAATCGGTTGACAAATGGAACCATGTAGCACATTATGTTAGGGCAGTCCTAAAAGATAAAAGGGACTCACAGCAGCCAGAGACGTTGTTACTAGCGGATCGCTTGTCACGAAATTCCTTCTCCCCTCTCCTCTCCTGCATGAAGAGGGATTCCCCAGCTTGAAGGCGCCTCACGGTGTAACAAAATGAGACCTGTCCCGAAGTTATGTGTCAAACGGTTCTACGCTGGGTTCTCGTGTTGACACGGGAGGTGTTTAGTGGGTAGTCCAATCGCTTACGAGCATGGGAGTCCCGCACTCAGTGCGTAACTGACATTTACCTACCAAGCAAAAATTAGGGTGGACTAGAAGCCTTGTACACTTGGCAAGTCTAGGCACAAGGCGTAAGCAGCCTTTATCTCCCTATTAATAAATAAATCAGAGCTGATCTCAAGCACAAAATGTCTAGCTCTTCAAGCAAAGTGGTTGTTCGTCATCAACAAAAAGTGACGAGTACACGAAGTATCTTAGCGAAGACTTTGTAATCAGTTCGACACCGTTCTGTAGATGGGCAAGATCACTCATAACCGATCGACAAAGAGGTAATTATTTTCACCTTTTATTCGAAGCAAGAACGATCAGTTCTACTTGTTTGTCCGTCTCGCGCCGAATTTAAGTGCGAATGAAAACAGGGCTCCCCTTTCGTTCCCCGTTCAAAAGTAATTCGTGAACATACATTAAAAAAGTAACAATAAAAAAATATATATACTCGTATAAGGATAGAAACTGACAACCTTCGCTTGTTTTTTTCATTATCAATTTTATGTACCTATTGTTTGATTCGTATGCTTGTGTTACACTTTACATACTGAACTATGTTCTTTAATTTTTGTTAAGCTGTAAAATTGTATACTCCATTAATGCTGTTGGCTCGGGAAGGAGAGGGGGTTTGGTTGGATTTTTTATACCCTTTATATTGGGTCACTGTATTAAGTGTTAAAGATCTTATTTTCTCCATTTTAATTCTAGACTAATCAACTTTACTTTAATCGTACGCTCTATTGTATGTTTATATTTATAATAATCTTAAAATTATGCTTAATTATATAACCGTTTATTGATACTACTACTATCTCATATTTATAAATTTGCATTTTGCACTTTTTTAAAAATATCTATTTATATATAACTATTTGCAGTTGTTGCAAATTTCTTTTATTTATTTATCAAAGGTCCTTTTAGAAAGTAACTCGTATATGCATACATACAATTCGTAATAATTTTATTCCTCTATTTATACTCGTATTTTAGTCACAAAATTTTAGTATGACGGTTTACAACTCTGTTCGAGAAATTGTTTTCGTTTTTTTTATTTTTATTGGTTGTTGCATACTCAGTTGCGTGCACTATTTTTAGATGTTTGATGAATTTATGCAACTATTTTTTTATTTCCCAGCACATTATTTTGTTTTTTTTATTCATTTCCCGTTCGTTTTCATGTATGTTGAATATTTCTCACTCTTGCTGGACGATGACTGGTTCACAAATAAATAACGTCAACCATTTTTATTTTGAAAGTTTTGACAAAACGGAAAAGCTCGAATTATTTGTCCGATTTTCTTTTGTTCTTTCTTATTCTCAATAAACACAGCACAGCATACAAAAAAGTATTTTCATTGCACTCAATAAATTGATAGATTTGAATTTCAATTTTTTTTTCTCTATTTCTTTCCATTATTTGTTGATTGCAGTTTATTTGAGAATGTGTGCATACATTTGATACCAAAAACAAAGAAATGTAGTTTTTTATTAACAGGTGGGTTCTTTTTAAAAATTCATGTCTTGCTTTAAATGAGGTTTCATACAGGATCGGTAACGAATACGCAGACCTTTTAGCGAGGAAAGGATCAACGGTGGTATAAGTCGGTCCTGAAACTTTCAGTGTGATACACTATCTTTGGAGATTCCCGAAGAAAAAAGAAAACAGGAAATGTAACAAACTAACAAAAAGCTGTCCAGAACTGTTAACAGCGAAAGCGTTCCTTAAGACTTACTATGGAAAAGGATTTAAATCGTCATCAGACTAAATACGAATCAAGAATCTTTAAAGTATTTCTCTGAAGACGCCGCAAATTCGGATATCTTCAAAAAATCGGGCCTCAACAAGACTAGTAAGTGCAGGTTTTGCAGGATAGCAGACGGAGCACCAGAACATCTTCTGAGATGGAGGGACAGTCTGAGTGTTTACTGCTTAGTTGAGGATCATCTTGTAAGCCTGGTGTCAGCGGAAATCATTCTCTTTTTACTGGAAGTGGGTCTGTTTAAGGAGCTCACCAATGGAAGTGGAGGTACAGTAAATTATTCCTTACAATTTATCTATCTTTTGATGAAGACCCACTTTGGGTGCGACCAGGTCATCAATCATCAATCCTAAAATGACTTGCTCATCGCGCCACGAGGAGGAAGAGCAAGAACGAGTACATGGAGGCTAGTAATGGAATAGAATCAAACGTGTGCTAGACTTTTTGGATAAATTTATATCACCGAGAAAGGAGTAACTGCAAACTAAGAATGGAATGGGATCCAACAGGCGCTAGACTTCGATAAATTTATAAAATCGTGGTTTGATGCCATGGCCAAGGCAAAAGCGAATATGTTGATGCTATATATGAAGAAGATCTTATCATTAAGCCTAGCACTAGCGTAGATACCTTGGCTGATACTCCGAGATATCTTTATTCCGAAACCAGAAAAATATAACCACTCTGAGCCTAAAAGCTTCGATCATATCAGTCTGACCTTGCTTTCACTGAGGGTACTAGAAAAGCTTGTAGACCATCACATAAGATGATTTCTGCATTACACAACTCGCATATTAATGGGGAGATCGGGTGAAACTGCCCTTCACTCGCTAGTGTCGAAAATTGGTGAAACGGTGAAAGGAAAGAATATGCGCTAGGATTTTTTTCTCCACATTGAGGGAGCCTTTGATCTTCCACTGTACAAATCTTTGTGTGAAGAGGCATGAGCTCATGGGGTTGAACAAGAGATTGTTAGCTGAATGAGCAACATCTTCAAACACAGACTGCTCTCCAAAACGCGGATGATATAGTCATGCTAACAGAAATATGCAGATGGCTAGACACACTTAAGCAGTGGTGTGAAGACGATCCACTGTCAGTTAGCGACACAAAACTATTTATTGATAGTATAATGTTACTCCAATTTTACTGCAATTAGAAGTCAAACATCTTGGGGTTACCTTAGATAGTAGACTAAGCAGGTTAGCAGACTGACTGGACAATGCAAAAATGCTACTGATTACTCGTAGAGCTGGGTGACCAAACGGACCTTATGGCTGTATATAGCGATTATCAAGCCACTGATTTGTTGTTAGCTGTATTCTGGTGGCATAGAGTTGACCACTCTTGGGTGTCGCATTGCTCAGCTAGACTACAAAAATGGAGGTATGCTTGGGAATTACCGAGTCGTGTGACACAAAACTAAATAGGGCTGTGAACCCCGTATTAAACTTGCCTCTCCTTGAATTGTTCATAAGAGAAAGATACTTTGAAATTCGCTCTAAAACTTGTGCTACGTAGCAAGTTACTGAGGAAGATTCTCAGTAGATCACAACAGCATCTTGACGTTGCTGGCGGAAAGTGTCCCTAAAAAAATTATGTCCACTGATAGCATGAATGCTGTTTCGAACATTTACAGAAGTTTTCATGTCAGATTCTCGGACAGAACCGGGTGGTCACACTCGGAGTAGCTATTTAGTGGGGCAGACACGATCTTCTATACAGATGGCTCTAGGACCAAACAGGGAACCTAATTAGGATGGTTCTTAAGCCATGATACCCAGAAATTGATACCACAAGGAATACTGACCTATGTGCTATTGCAGACAGAAGTGTTTGCTCTACTAGACGTGGTGTCATGGATCTAGGACAGAAGGTGCAGAGGGCGGCAAATTAACATCTGCAGTGACAACCATGCAGCACAAATCCTCCACTTTTTCACGCCTCTTTCTTCGCTGCATGACGCTCGTGTAACTTGCATTTCACTTTCTTTAGTAGCCTCAGGTGTACCACCCAGACAATGGTTAGAACATCGGTATGAGGGAGGCACACAAAATATTTTAAGTTATCCTTTTAATCTTTTCTTGGCTAAATCTTGATCATCTCTCTGAGACAAAAGAAATTCATATAATACGACGCGTTACAAAAAACTTCAAGTTTCAAGTATTACGACAATAGGTTCGAAAATGCCCCAAGATATTGTGTTGAAATGTCCTGAACTGAGATTTAACCTTTTCTTAAAAATTCAGAAAGATTGTTATAAATACGAAGAACATCATTTGCGTCATTCTTGAAAAAGGTATTGAAAATTGATCAGAATTTATGGCATTATATTAAGTCTTTTGCGATACTTTAATAAATGGTACTTACGATGACAAATTGAATTTTTGCACAAACGCCTTCGTCAACATCCTGGAAATGATATGGAGATATTTTTTTGTTTTGTGGTTAGCAGGTGAAGGCTATTTATGCCCTGAGTATGGGACTACCAAGCGCACAATACTTCTGGACTATGCACTAAACTGTTAGTCTGAGAATGTAGCCAGGAACCATTTGATACATAACATAAGGCTTGGCCTTGTTTTTCTACGCCTAGAGGTGCCTGCAAGATGGAGGAATTCCTCCTCTAGCGGGAGGGGAAGGATGGGGATGGATTGCTAGAAAAGAGACGGCTCCTGACGTTCCAGTATACTGGAAAGGTCACCACACTGATGGTCGTAATACGTTCGAAATATTTGATTTCTATCACTCATTTATGTCAGAATGTCAGAAGGGACCAAATAGTCACATTCAGAGTTGCTATTTAGTGACGCAGATATGAGTTTCTATGTGGATGGCTCAAAGACCACCGAGAGAACTGAAACATGGATAGTTCTTAAATCAAGATATCCAGGAATCAATACCACTAGAAATGCGCTTCAGACATGGACATGACAATCAATGGAAATTCAACAGCCTGAGAATTGATAAAAATTTAAGATCCTTGAGTGTTTGGATGAGGGAAAACTTGCTTTGATCGCATATCAAAGATAATTTTGAAAACAATATATATTTTCGATCACATAATCGCCGCGAAGTTTTGGTATGTTTATCTTACATCAAAAATTTAAATATTTGATTTAATATTTTAGGAAATTTTATAAATTTTTGATTACATTTGAACTAACTTAGTAAGTTGTCCAAGATCATCAAAAACCAAGGTGTGCAACCCGTGCCGAGTGGTTCGTTGATAGCCGGTGGTAATGCTGGTGGCAACAAACGCAGCCTGAATGATATAATGATATCACACGAGATCGGACTTCTTTGATGTTGGGCCTCTCAGAGAGTAAGTTAGCCTTACTGCTATCAAACAGGTTCTAACATTGGTGGACATATAAACCTGAACTAAAAATTTTATCGGAAAAATAAATAAAAATAATATAAAAACCAAATGGGGCGTAATCGCAACGCAATTCACAAATCGCATTGACAAAAATTCCTTGACGAAGATCTGCATTCTTCCTTCAGAAGGACGTCTCCTAAGGAGAAGAATGCCTCTGTGAAGAGGAAAATGCCTGGTATTAGCAAGAAAACAGCCTTGCAAATGCAGTCTCCGCACCAAATAACAAGGAGATACCATCCCTTCCTTTTCTATGGAGAATTATTCTGGTCACCGGAGAGACTAGCGGGCCCAGGTGAATGGGCGAAGGCGAAAACCTACCTAATAACGAAGGAAGCTTGGCAAAGAAAGGCAAGCTAACCCGCTGAGGAAAGAACTCAGTGGGCTAGAAGAACGTGATACCTGAGTTACCTAGCCGAGGGAATTTCACCTGAAGAGGCTAGAAAAAAGGCTGCAGAAAGGGTCATGACCATGGCACAAAGAACCTTCACAACCTCTGAACAATAGGGTACTCAACTTTCAAGTGCTTTAAGCTAGAAATGTTATTTTGAGATGCCCTCCAACTTTAAGGTATCTGCTTCAAATCAGGGATACTGCTCGTGAACGGTACGATAGCTATGTAATCTAGCGTGAAGAAGTAATCCTAAAACTGAGTTTGTGGACGGGTGTAAGCCTGTGCATAAAAAAGGGAGACGATATCACTAAACCATACAAAGCAAATATATGTCTTCCACTTTCTCAGGATTGGGCATCAAGCATTCTACTTAACATACTGGTAACCGCAAGCAAAGGTCTGAGTGCAAAAGAATGGAATGGATCCCAACCGTGGAGGTTGACGTGGAGTCGTTAGACTTCATTTCCAGCAAAGGTTAAAGTTGTGATTCAGGTTTGAGAAGATCCATGTAAGGAGGCTAGCATAGGTGGATCCGGAAAAGGTGACCCCGACTACACGAGCGGAGGAGATTGATCTCTCTGTTCTTGAGATCAACTCTGAAAATGAAGAGCAAAGTGGCGAGAGAAGTACCAGGGCCCGAGCATTTAAATTTCGAGTTATAAGCAGGGGCGTTACCAGTATAGCTCAAATGAATTTTCATTACGCCAAAGCCACTTCCGCGGTTTTAACCAGAATGTTCACAAAAAAACCGTTATGATTACTACTGATTCAAGAGCCCTTGATACAGGGAGGTCAAATCCACGTTTGAATACTCGGAACTCGACACTAATTGCGGCTGTGGGACAGGACTCACCCATGCCGGCATCATGATCAGGAAAAACACAAATGATATGTTTCCTTCAGAATTTATGGCGCAAGTTTTGGTTCCCATAAGAACTTCTGTTTCAATAGAGGGTAATACTCGCGACGAAATTATTACATCGAAATACATCCCTGGAGAAAAAGAACAAACTTTTCCAATGGAAGTTCAAAAGCTGGTGTACACTGTGAGAAAAGTAGCCTGCCTATTGTAGTTGAATGCGATGCTAATACACACAATGAATTGTGGGGCAGCACAGATATCAAAAATCGAGGGGAAGAACTATTTGAAATCATAATTAAGTCGAATTTGAACGTCCTCAAGGGGGAGAATACACCCATTTTAACCACAAGAGCAAGAGAGGAAGTATTGGACATCACTTTCAGCAGTAAGAGCATTGCTTGCATGATAATGTGATGGAGGTTGTCGGCAGAGCCTTCGATTTTGAACATAGAGTTCTGAGGTACCAAACAGAAGGGCTAATAATGAAGGAAACTTCACTCTGGAACCCCAGGAAAATAATCTGGGTTTAGTACCAATCCTTTTTGGAAGACAACCTACAACACGTTTCAGTAAAGAGGACTCCCAGACATCCTTTGGAACTTGGGCTAGCTGTAGAAGAGCTCAACGAGACAATAATTAACGCCTATGAACAAAGCTCCCCCATTCCTATCATACAGAAGGAGAAAGAGCCCTGCTGATTGAGTAAAGGGCAAGCGAAACTCGAGATTGAAAGTGCGAAAGCCGCACAATACAGCTAAATGTACTAAGGACTGGGATGGGAACAGTATATGGTAACGAAATGACCAAGGTGAAATGCCGCAGCCTCAGAAGCTTTTGTGAGAATATCAAGGAAGCCACTGCCGCAGAAAGGCTTCATAAAGCCTTAGAAAAACCGGCAAACAGATAAACTGTTTCACTGAAGAGGGCTAACGGTAGCAATATGGAAACTAATCAAGAGAACGCTCTTCTTCTAATGAAGACCCACTTCCCAGCGAGTAAAATGAAGGAATTGACGATTTGGATTTACAAGTAAGACCAAATCGCACAAAATGGATGGAGGCCCCACCTTCTGTACGGAAATGCGTATAGGATTGGCATTAAACTCTATCCAACTTTTTAGATGACCAAGTGAAGATAGAGTATATCTTTTCTTTATTCAGGAACGTCAAAATCATCTTATATCTTATTTCTTACGGATATATAGGAGTAGTTTAGCTTCGGGAAGCATACCAAAGCGGTGGAGAGAGGCAGAAGTGATCTTCATTCCAAAGGTGGGTAGGGATGACGCTACGTACCCAAAAGCATGCAGATCAATTAGCGTAGCATCGTTCATATACTTGTATAAAATGATGGAGATAGTAGTCCTTATATACTTACAAGGACAACGACATCTATGAGTTATCCTGTAAAACCTAATCAAGAGGCATACAGAATGGGCAAATCCATGAAAACCGCACTCTATTCAATAACAAGAAAGATAAAAAAATCCATGGAGCACAAGGAAACCGAACCAGGCGCATTCCTTGATATCGAAGGTGCTTTTGAAAATGCAAGCCATGTGGCGGTGAGTTATGCTCTATTGAATGGACAGGGGAAACCCTATCATAATCCATTGGATGTCACAATCTCTCCCTAAAAGACTCGCGGCTTATAAAGTGGAAACTAGAACCATAAACATATGCGTATGATACGAGTTTTATCATCTTTATTGTAGACACTTTGACGATTTTCTGAAAAGATTATCTGAACGTTTTTGATAGCAAAGACCATAACAGCCCAAATCGTGTGCAAGAGCATGGCAGGCAGGAGCTGTAGTCCAAAAATACTGCACTAGATGTATACCATGATGGTGAGGCGAATCGTCACCTACGGGGCTATTGTTCAGGAGAACACACGGAGGCAAACAATCGATCGGGTACAACATCTGGCTTGTGTCGTGTCTGCATTACCAATAGCAGCACTCGAAAACAAATTAAATTTATCACCCCTCCATCATGAAATAGAACAGAAATCTAGACCCGCAATGATCAGGATATTCTACCCCGAAAGGGAGAGTGGCTCTAGGATTTGGCATAAGGACCAAGTCAAATTAGCCAAGCTGTTCCCAGGGATCAGTGCGCCGTTTTATGGCAAGGTAACAGTTCAGCTTCAACAGCAAATACTGAGCTAAACTGAAAAACAAGACGGATTGGCGCTCTGAATAGAGTGTGCATTTTATAGAGCCACATGCAATCAAGTGGTACACAGACAGTCTAAGATTACGGAGGGAACAGGAATTGGGGTGTTTGGGCCTAGCACTAAACACTATGAGCTGTTGGGGATAATGCCAAGCATCTTCTTGGTGGAGGTCTATTCAATTGCAGTAAATGCGCAACGGTACATAGAAAAGGATATAAGGGAAAAGGATGGTAATCTTGTCTGATAGTCTAGTATCTATTAAAGCCTTAACAATAACATCTAAGATAGTGTAAGAATGTTTAACAAAAATCAATCATTTGAGAGAGAACAAAAAGATTAACAGGTGCCAGGGTGCGCAGGGGTAATGAAGAAGCAGACCTCTTAGCGATGGAAGAATCATAAGCGGCATTCGTCGATCCTGAGCGCTTCAGTGCGTTCGAAAAGCACTTTGTTGAGCTCATATATGTAACTACATGTTTCACGCCATAAAGCTTTAAAATGGAAATCAAAAGAGAAAGTTGACTGCTAGAAGTGGTACTTGGTTGAATGTTTGTATGAGCTCCGCCTTCTTCAAAGGAACAAGTCATTTCCGTTTTTAATTACCGTGACAAGAGAACAAAGCAACGCTCAGATGTTCGTAAGTCATCCAAGACTAATCTACTACTATGTGACGGAATTATATAACGTAGTTAAGCACACATTGATCAAAGATCGGGCAGTAGGATGGAGTAGCTTGTGAAGACTTATATCACATGCCAGGGCAAAGCACAGGCGCTATGCTATATGAAACATTAGACCCCAGAGTAAAAAAGTCCTCGGTATATGCTACATTTAGGACGAGCTGGTGGAGTTGTATCTCATCAAACAATAGAAATGCATTTTCACTTTACACTGTTTGAACCCAATTACTACGCATGAGCTGTAGAATTATTTGAAGGAATAGAAACGTTGACGGTACTAGGATCGTGGAAGCTACAATAAGTCAAGCATCATCATAATTGCAGGAAATTATCGATAGATAGATTTATTCAGGATGGAAAGGTCTGAGCGGGGACGCAGTGTTACAACGAAACGTTTGCACAATTCCCGTTGAACCATTTCAGTCTTCAGTCTAAACCATCAAACCATTTTGTAAAGTGGATTCGCTTAGAGACGATTATTGAACAGAAAGTTTTGTCTGGTACATGAAATATTCCCACAGATTCGAAGAGAACATAACTGAGAATCTCCCAGTAGCTGAATTCCTTTAATACACGCAGTATTTGATTCTAGATCAGTAGTCTATGGAAACTTTTTCACATATTTTCACAGAGGTTTTAACCTAGCAATGTGATCCTGCTAAAACTGGACCAATGAAAAAATATGAAAATTAAAAAACTAAAAAAAGACGTTGGTACAAACGAGGCAAACATAGGTGCATTTGATATTTGATCTTCAATAAAAAAAAGGACCAGTAGTGAGTGAGGTGATCATGAGTTGCACGAAGATTTTGACCAACCATACATCTCAATGCATATCTAAAGATCCATACCGCGTAACTTAGGAATGATCTCAAGAAGGCGATGTTATATTGTCGTTTGAGTAACTAAATTAACTTAGTGCTCGTAAGACAATGTCGAATGGAGAAAGATTCAGCAGGTTTAGTTCAGATACCTCAAGGTAAAGAAAGGAAGTGCAAGTCTTACACTATCAGTGAAGCCAACCGAGACAGCTATAAGTATTCTTTTATCGATAGTGTTCAAAGCAATGATGGCTTTAATATAAGAGGAAAATTACTTCCGCAATGGATACTCAGGAGGAATTAGGAGGAATTGGCATGAGTTGAGCTCAAAAAAAGATTAAAAAATCATGGTAGACGAAAGTGAACGATAACAGCAATTCTCTACTAATTCTTTGAGGTTACGGATGCTGTGTACTCTATTTGGCCTAATCTAGAAGTGTAGGCCAAATGAGCTCTATACAAAGCCTTGCACAGTAAGTTTAACAAAACAATAAATCCTGACCATCATTAAAAGCCTAGACAGACATGTAATATAGAACGCAACCTGGCATCGGTAGACCAGGTAACCATAACACATATGCAAATGAAGTATAAACCTGGTACGAACTGTCAAGTGAAGTCAGATGTCAAAATGAAATGACACCAAATTATAAATTTATCTGATTCCTAGCTATATTTTTCATTATTTGCATGCAAAATGGTTTGATCAGTGCCAATAATATGTAAATTTTCATCGAAATAAATAAATATTGTCAAAATCAATTTGATTTGTTTGATACTGGGAAATTCCATTTATACTGGGAATTTATTTTGGCATCGATATTAAGTTTATACTAGGTTTCAGAACGTGGTATACTAGGCTTTGTGTAATGTAGTAGGTTCCTATACCGCATGTCTGTATAGGCTTTAAGCTCTGAAAACTATATGGGGACTGGCCACGTTGATTGAATGTTTACCTCTAAAGTATTCGAATGAGATAACTCGAAAGAAACTGGCCCCGAGAACTGTCGTGATCACGATAGGAAGGCGATCAATGCAGGGAGCTGAACGATTCTGATACTACGATCGCAGGAACATTTTCCTGTTTGCATTGATAGAGTCAAAATTCCTTATCAAGGGAATGTTGTGCCCGAAGAAAGAGATAAGTAAACTCAAACTAGAATTTAAAAAACTGAGAGCAGTTATTCAAGAAAACATAAGATTTCATAATTGAAAACTCTTCTATCATGATAAGGCATTTGCATAAATTTGCAAGGCTGCTCTTGTTTTATTAACTGACGTCCATTTGCACATAAATTCGCAAAGTAAAAAAACACATTCGAATTGAAATGGCAGCAATTATTGTAGTGCGCGATTTTTTTCAACGGTGAGAACGAAATCGAACGTTGTGGCAAAGAGGAAATATTTCCGTGCCAACCGTGAACAGGTCAATAGCTCCAGAATCATTCATTTATGGATGACGAGCTTTAAATTTCTAAATAAACTAAAATATTGTTCTGCGAACCAGTAAATAATTTTCAATATGTTGCTTAGATCCTCGAAAATACTGCAAATATTATTCCCAAGATTTGATTATATTTGATTTAATTGATTTTGAGAGTATCGATTTATTCAAGGGCAGCACGGATTTTTAAATTGAAAACAACGCGTCTTCAATGCATTGCGATATTTTAGGAAACTGGGTGAATATCTTAAAAAAGAAATATATACGATATTTTTATTTAAATCATAAAACAATGAAATTCGGTAAAATTTCTTACGTATAAATACTAAATAAAATAAATTCAACTTACCGAATAGAAATCAAAACATCTAGGATAATATACACTGAAATCAATATTCTTGAGCTGGCATTCCCAAAGACTTAGCGAGCCGTATTCGATTTTTAGAATTCCTTTATGCAAGCATTGTCCATTTAATTTTGTAACGAACACAACGCTGTTAGACTTCGAATTTGTTAATTCAAAATTCTGAAGTCGTTATTTCTGATTTTCAATTTAATGGAGTTTTGTATACCTTCTCTGTCGAAAAGCTATCCTCTGCTATTAATTCCTTTTTTTATTACACCGAGTGAAAGGGACTGGCTTGATTAATTTCCTATCCAATCGCAACAAGGAAAATAAAAGACACAGCACAACAAATGTACGAGTATATGAAAAATAACGTATTGAAGAAAAAAAATAAAGCATTCCATCATAGCTGGTTATTTTTTGATTCTTCTTTTTTGTTTTGAAACCTGTTTTAAAATACAGACTCTTTTTCTCTTCTCAATGTGGCACTTTGATTTTATTTCCAAATTTATTTTGTTTTTCCTAAAACTACACCTAAAAATATATATTTGTATATATATATATATATATAGAGAGAGGGGAGGCTCTTCTTTACGCAATGTTTTTTTTTCATTTCTTTGCTTTTCTCTAAATGTATAAAATATTATTTACTTAAGTTTTTCATTTTTAAATTTTTTTCTTTGTTAAAAAGAAACAATGGAAGAACTTGAAATTAAAGTATTATTCAAAATCATATTTTTTGCTTCTTTTCATTAGAAAAATGTTTAAAATAAATTCTGCATCACTTAAAAAAACTTAATCGAAAAAATCAATTGTTACGAGAGATACATATCGAAAAAAGAGTAACAAGAAAGGCGGAAGAGAATATTTCAAATTGTAAATAATTTTAAATTTAATTTTTCTCTTTAAATTTCATTTTTCATGTTTGTTTTCTTTCTCTTCATTTCACTTTTTTTCTCATTTATACACAACAAATGCGGGGAAAGAAATATTTTAAAAATTTTCATTTAAAATGTCAACATATACACACATTGTTATACATTTATATATATTTTTATGAAAGATATATGACACTAAACCTAACTATAGACATAATTAAAAAAATAATTCCTCTTTTATTTCTCGTCCATTTGTATCGTATAAAAAACAAACGGGCAAACGATAAAAAATATTGTCAGTGTAGTTAAAACAAAATGGAAATAATAATTAAAAATTATAATACAAAGTAGAAAATTATAAAAAGAAAAATTGCTGCTATGTCCCTTTACGTTTGATTTGACTTTTTGTTTTTAAATTTCTCTTAAATTGTTTGTCTTTTTGATCTTGTTTTTTCGTTTGACTCGCGATGTTTAGTGCAATTTTTATATGGTTTTTTTTTTATAGTTTCCTTTAAAGATTTCGAAGTGGTGATTGGTTTGAAAAAATATTTTCGTTAAGTGTTTGCAATGGGATTGGGTTTCTTCCGACTAGTTTTCGGTGAATCAAAATTAATGTGAGTTTCATCATATTAATATTATTATATTCAAAAATCATTGCATGGACAAACTGTAATTGTTGCACTGGAAATGCAATTAGATTGCATGCTTATTCAAGAAGTTTGAACTGCTTTGCAAACTAGAGAGAGTAGAGCAGCAGATACGAGAGTGGGATATATAGCTGCCACAAAGTTAAATGGTTCACCAAGGTGTGTCATGCTAAGCTGGACCCAAACAATGCCGAATACAAATCGTACGCATGGAAGGGGGAAAAAATATGAAGATTTTTGGAAAAAAAAGAAGGGATGGAGAGAGAGAGAGAGAGAGAAAGAGATATTAAAATAATTGGACACAGTAAAAGAACACATAGGATGAATAGGACCTGTGGGTGGGATTAAAATAATTTATAGCCAAAACATAGTTTGACTGTGACCATTTGCAAGCGAGAAACGGCGCCAGATGAACGTTGGAAAGTACTGATACACCAGACTTTTTTTTAGGTAAAGCCACATAGTTGCTGGAATTTGGAACAAAAATTGGGTTAAACATGTAAGGTGCAGTGTCAGCAGACAAAAAATAATTTACCATGTGGAAAAATGGAGGGGTTGCCTACAGAAAACTAAGGCCCGTAAATGGCTGCAGTGCTATGATATTGAAATTGATCCTCAAGACATTTTTTGACAGGAAACAATAGAATTAAAAATTTATGCACCTCTTAAATTTTGACACTTACACAGAAAAGTTTTTTGGTTGATTAAATATAATAAATATCCGACACGATGAAACCACTTTTTAATTTAAAGAAAACTACTCAAATAACGGTACCCTAGATTTCTGTAAAAGAACATCAATATATGTACTGAGCAAACATAAATAATCAGGAAAATTCATCCAAAAATTAAATTTAAAATATTGAAATAAATATGGTAGTATGGAGACCATTTCAATAATGATGCGTTTTCCTCACCATGGAACGAAAAAACAATTAAATTTATCAAAAAGACATCAATTGGCGGTAAAAACCGTAATTCATGATGATTATTAGGCTGTGTTAAGTTATGGTGGGGATGATGAGCATTTCCCTGTTTTTATCAAAATTTTATCTCTTTTTTTTTTTGATTGTCAAGCTTCTTGTATTCTTTTTTGTTTTCTTGCAATGCAGCTCTCTTCTGCTCACTTGTTAGCTTATAATAGACTATTTGAATTGGTGAAATTGTTGTAGGTAAATTTAATATGATCAGCTAAGAATATATGTGTGTTATCGTAACAGCGATAGTATTGTATGTGATATTGTTGTTGTTGGATGGTGATGGTTACTACTATTACTAACGGTGGCAGTTCCGGTTGTAAAGATGGCCGAATGTTGCTGAGGCTGCTGGCGTTGACCGTGATGGCTGCTGCTGCTATTATTACTAACGGCAGCTGGTGGAACGGCTCCAGGTGGCGGATATATCGTACCTGCAGGGTGCTGTTGTGGGGGCTGTTGCTGCTGTTGTGGTTGATGGTGGTGATGATTGGTATTACTGCTATTGCTAACACTCCCAACACTCGAGGGAAATATTGCTGGATGTTGCTGATGTCTTTGATGATGCTGGTGAGGGGGATGCTGGTTGCTATTACTACTTTTATTACTATCGCCTGAATTGCCCGAAGAGAACATTGTTGATTGTTGCTGTTGTTGCGGTTGCGATTGCTGTGGTTGTTGTTGTTGCGGCTGAACACCACTTCTCGTTGTACAGTCGCTCTGTGCAGTCGACTCGCCTGTTGTAAGTATACTCGAGTGCTGTTGTAGCGATTGTTGTCGAGGTGGATGCTGAGGTTGGCTTTGTTGTTGGGCTGGCCCTTGTTGCTGTTGTTGCGATTGTTGAGGTTGATGTTGGTGAGAAGAAAGAGTTGGCTGTTGTATTTGATCTTGGTGACTATTGTTGTGTAGCATTGTTAACGGCGTTGATGGACTAGTTAATAAATTATGTGGACTAGCTAAACTAGTCGAAGGACTTTGTAAACTTGATAATCCACTCAAGCATCCCGGACTTGATAGAGATTGATTCAATGATTCCATATCATCTTCTGGTGTCTTGGCATCATCAACGCTGCCGCAACTTCCCAAGTTGTCGTTGACATGGTTGTCTAGGTCCGTACTATTTTCTTCTCCTTCCACTTCCATGTAGCGAATGCATTTCTTTTTGCGTCTATCCATGAAAAGAGAAAATTTGGTTAGTGTCGAGATATCACAATCTAATTATATATTTTTTTATTTAATAGAAGGTAAAAAAATTATTAATGCGAATCCAAAAAAACACACAAAAATTTCAATTATTCATATTTCAATAGCATAGTTCCGTCTCAGCATGCAACAAACCAAAAAAAGTGCAACTTTTTCTTACAACAATATCATTTACAGGATTTTGTTTCAGCTTCCTAAAAGGTATGATTGAATTAGAAGGGCAGATTGTGGCATTCAAAAATATTTTTGGCAATTTTGCAAGTTGATTCAATCTAATTGACTTGAGAATCGTGAGCAAGAAGTGAAAGCAGTTGATATGGTAGGTCCTTTGAAATTTGAAAATATGTAGTTCAAATGGATCTTTTTTATGAGGGCCTCAAAAATAATTTATAAAAGTTATAGAACAGTTAGGTAATATGTTTTTGCACAAAAACTTTCCTGCAAAATTTCGAGCAATACACTCGACTTTTTAATTATCTTCGATTTATTGGTAACCGAAACAGGAGCTGATTGCGACCAGCGTATTCTACACGCTAAAACCATAAATTCAAATTTTTCACAGCTGTGTTGAAACGTGTAAATTCTAAGAAATTCAAGGAAGAACTGATCAAATAATTCTAGGCCGCTCAGCTGCTTTCTCCTGAAAATATTTTTGGCAAATGAGTTGAACATATTAAATTAAGGACACATGAAATTCGAATTAGTTACCAAAACTTCAAAATAAATGTCATGCAGTTTGAATTTTTTTATGAAATCGACTTTCTTTTTCCTTCAATTTGCATTTTTTTTGCCAGTAAACATCGAAAATACCAAAAACTATTTGGACAAGCGAAAAGTTGAAAACAATAAAATCTTTGCAATGCTTTGCCAGCTTCAACACAACGCAACGTAAAGAAAAAAACAAAAATATTAACAAGATGAAATTACCCAAGTTATATCACAAACATTGCATTAATTAAACACAATTAAAACGGGCAACCAATTAAAAGGAGATTTTGTTCTTTTTTCTTTTTTTGTACGATAGCTATAGTAAGATATAAATATTTTAATAGAGGAATAGAGAAACATTAATCAGAAACATCAAAACAGAGGGAATGAAAAAAAATTAATTTGTAGAATATACAGCCACAAATTGTTTGTTTTTTTTCGCCACAAAATCCTACTAAAAATTATTGACTCGATCATTACGGCATGGAATTTTATCTTTGAAAATCATCAAAAAAATATCAAACTTGAAAAATAAAAACGGTGAGTACATACACGAAGTTAATTACTATATTAACAACATCAGCAACAACAAGAATGTAGCAAGAATAAAAGTGAGAGACTTACTTTTTTTTTTATAAAGAAGAGTTAAATTTCAAAACAAGGAAAGCTCAAGGGATGTTCCCAAAATAAGGGAAAATTCCTTGAATGTATTTTTATTATTTTTTTTTCGGAAGGAATGTAAAACATAATAGTAACAAGAAAATGTCTAAGCTTAACAAATATAAATTCCCTGTCATAATTGATTAATAGATTATTTAAAATTTTTTACAGTTTCCCATTTTTAATGCTAATTAAGAAGCGAAAAGTGATAAAAATACTGTAATATCTTTAAGATACTTCTTATTTTTCAAAATGTTTTATATCATTTACAAACAGCATCATGTCAGCATTAAAGACAAAAAATATGATAACTTCAAAAGAACGAAAGCACAGCAAAAGTGCGTTCTTTCAGCATAATAATAAAGTTCTACCTACACATGAATATACGTAATATACATATATATTAAAATTTGTATTTAAATAATTATTTTTTTTACCGATTATTGCTTCAGACCTTGTTATTTTTTTGGGATTATCTGGAAAATTGTTATTTTTTACCTATTTTTTATTTATTTTAAAGGCCACGTTGCTGAAGAATCAAAAAAGCTTTTTCTGTCGTTGCACTCATTCAGAAAGCAAAATATGAGAGTTGGGGTAAGTATCAGAAAAGCTTCGCTCCTAACTCCAAGATGACTTTTTATAAATATTTTTGAAATTGTCACAGAAAAAGCCGAAACTAATCATATTTTCAACGGTTTGAAAAACATTTTTATTTATTTATTTTATTTTAAAGTTTTGAACATAATACTGCTGATTAGATTTCGGAAATAAGAGCTGACTAAATTAGTTCTCAAGTCGTTGAGTTCAATTATTTTTGTAGCCATACTAGAAGCAGGAATCAAATCTCTAAAAACGTATGCGCTATTAATTATTTATATCAGTAAGCAAAAGAAATATATATATGATAAACTGAATTTAGTCAAAAATTTCACCTTGCACATAAATAGCAGCTGACTGCCTGGGCGAAGCGAAACTTTTAACTTCCGATCTGTACAAAACACATGGTACCCTTCCAAAGTTGACAGGTGACGTTTGTTGAGAATAATGGATAAAACCGAGTATCGCATGGTGATAAAGTACCTCTATTTGAAAGGGGAAACAAAACTCGGGGAGTGAAAGAAGAGTTAGACTCCATGTATGGTGAATCGTCGCCCTCATTTACAACCGTGAAACATTGGGTGGCCGCATAAGCATTTTTGACGATGAACGTTCTGGACGTCCAAAAACTGTTTCAACGGAAGATATCGTCAGTTTAGTGCACACAACCGATGGCAGATCGTCGATTAATCATTGAGGAAATTGCTGAGGCTTGTGCGATATCAACTGAATGGGTGTATAAGATTTTACAGGAAGATTTATGCATGAGAAAATTTACGCGCGATGGGTGCCGCGTTTGTTGACGATCGACCAAAAACACGTACGGATGGATATGTCGCGCCAGACTCTTCAGCTGTTCCAAAAGAATCCTACCGAGTTTTTGCACCGATTAATTACTATCGACGAAATCTGGATCCATCACCATACTCCGGAGACTAAACAACAGTCAATGCATTGGATTGTAGTGGGGAAACCAGCTCTGAAGAAGGCGAAGGTCGTTCTTTCTGCCGGAAAAGTGATGGTGACAGTTTTTTGGGACAGACGTAGAGTAGTTATGGTTGATTATCTTCAAAAAGGTAAAACCATTAACGGACCCTATTACGCTGCGTTGCTGGAACAACTGAAGACGGAACTCAAGAAGAAGCGACCACACTTGGCGAGGAAGAAGGTGCTGTTTCACCAAAACAACGCGCGAGTCCAACATGCATAGTCGCAATGGCGAAATTGGACGAATTGAAGTTCGAATTGCTTCAACACCTACGCTACTCACCAGGCCTAGCTCTGAGTGACTTTTTTTTGTTCCCCAATCAGAAAAAATTTCTGGGTTTGAAAAAATATAGGTCAAATACCGAGTTTGGAGGGGCAGTGATCCTGTATTTATCAGGTTTTTTTCTGATGGCCTGAAAGGTTGGGAAAAGCGTATGACCAAATGTATTGACTTGCGTGGAGACTATGTCGAGAAATAAATTTTTGTTTGGCTTGAATTATGTATTTTTCTTTAAAAGGCCAGAAACTTTTCAAATGAACCACCTTATAGGCATAATATGCATAGCTTTTGGGTGAATGTTGGTGAAATAGTTGGACGAAAATTAGGTCTAAGGAAGAATCGAAGTGTAGTTATGAATGGTTTATTGTTACAGAAGAAATTGTACCAAAGTAAACTGTAGTATATATGGCAACCCAATTTTTATTCTTTGTCACTTTTCCGTTTGGCTCTCGCCATTCGTAGTTTTACTTCTATATCGATAACACGTGCATGAATCAACTGCGATGCCATTAAACACTTAAAGACTAGCGAAATTGTGTGCTTTTATTTTATTCATACTTGATAGAACAGTTTGGCGACGGAAGTGAAAAAGAGCATCACAATTGTCTGAATTAGTTGTCATATTTTAATTCGTGTAATACCTCAAAAAATGGAGGCCAAAATTCAGCAGCTTCTACAATCAATTTAAACAATTCAACAATGACTATGGTGACTGAACAAAGTCAGCAGCCATGCAGCACGATCGGAAATCCATTTTGAAATAAAGGATATCTTTGGGGACAAGGAAATATGCCGGAATATACCGGAATCGCAGCAATATTAGCTCATATAATAGAGAGAGAAGAGAATATTATTGCTTTTATTTCTCGTCTATTGACAAAAGCAGAACAAAATTACCGTCAACTAGACAGAGAAGCACAAGCCAAAATTTTTGGTGTCGGAGAATTTTCATGGTAGCAAATTTACGCTTACAATATAAAATAACGTAAATAGCGATGCTGAATATTCAATTCAAAATGGTATGATTCCAGCAAGTCTTCGTAAAGAAATTTTAAGAGATCTACATCGAAAACAGATTGATATTGTCAAAATGAAGCAACTAGCTAGAAAGTATTGCTTTCCGAATGGCATTGATTTCAACATCAAAGATATGGTGAGAACATGTTCCAGTTGTGCTAAAGTGAGAAAAAGCCTGCCAAAAGCAATTATACATCACTGGGAAAAGCCTCAGGAAAATTTTCAAGGAGGTACACATAGACTTTGCAGGCTCACTTCAAAATCATCATGTTTTTGTGCTGGTGGGTGCAAAGTCTAAATGGCCTGAAGTTCGAATTATCAAGGACGCTCCAACATCTGAAAGGACAATTACTGTTCTTCAAGCTATTTTTGTAACACACGAATTACCATAAATAAAGTCATATACAATGCAACAATTATTTAAAATGTGTTAAGTATAATGGTGCCAGTCTCCTAAGTGAAAGAACCACTTATTCTTCACCCGGGCCATCATTGGCTATCAACATGATAGCACATTTTCTTGGCCCGATGGAGACCGGCGTTTCCAGCATAGGGCTGGTGCCAGCAAGCTGCGGTTTCGTTGTAGGTGATGGACACTCCTCAGGAGCTGCCACACGCCATCACCCACAGGGCAGCTCGACCGCCATTATATTTAACACATTGTAGTTGACAACTACATTTTGGTGTGGAAGATTTCAGCTGGTGATAACTTGCATGTTGGGTGTGTTCCCACATGTATAAAGGGTCCAATACCCACCTTGGGACCACGCGGTCGAGCTGCCGTGTGGGTGATGGCGTGTGGCAGCTCCTGAAGAGTGTCCATCACCTACAACGAAACCGCAATTGTTTAAAGTTCAACAGTTGCTGAATACTGCAAAAAAAATGGAATAATGCAAAAAATAATAGCTCTTTGACATCCTGCAACAAATGGACTACTGGAAAGATACGTACAAATCTTAAAAACAATGGAAGAAAATTTGCTGCTCAATATCAAGTTTCAAGAAATTCTTTTTCGCTACGGAGCAAAGTTTTTAGCTAACGGTAAAACCCCGTCGCAATAATACCTTGGACGAAACTTCAGGATTAAACTAGATGCCATGCAACCTGTTAAAGAACAAAAATCTTTATTGTATACTCTTTAAATTTGACGAATAAGCGTGGCAGATAGGGTTTAAGTCCAATGGTAACGGATCAACAAGCCGACATGGGAATTCGGGACAATAATATCAAAATTCGGTAAATTCCACTATCAACTTAAACTCGAGAATGGCTATGAACTGAAACGTCATATAAACCAGCTGTAGCAATTACACGTTCGAGAACCCAGAAGACAGTCACGTTTGTACCACCTCCAGTACAACAAAAGTCCAAAATCGGCGGAATGCTCAACATGCGTAGAGTTGCCAATCCAATAGTGCAGCCTGCATTGAATATCCACTCTCAAACCGCTGAAACAGAAGAAGCAGCTGTAGGAAGATCCGACGGAGTTAGGAGAATTTCAACTTGTTTTGAGGATCGTGCCCACTATTAAGCGTGGGAGACTGAAGTATAAACGGCAACCCTATTTGTGTTACTTGTCAGTTTTCCGTTTAGCACCCGCCACTTGTAGTTTTACTTCCATGACGTTAACTCGTGTATGAATCAACTGCGTTATCATTAAACAATTAAAGACTGACGAAATGGGTTGCTTTTATTTAATTTATAAGCGGTAAAACAGTGTACAGAATAAAGAAATGAAGTATTAAGAGCAAAGTGCTGACAAGCATACTGATAGAGATGAATGCAAGTAATTCGATGTTTCATTTAAGTATTTAGCTTATATGGATGCCTCGCCACTGCGAAAAGTCTGCATTGTTATATAGATTCAGTATCAACATCCTAATGATATCGCCAAACATTCCCTCCTCAATGCTACCAATGGTTTTTGCATCGAGAGAAAAAAAAACGGTAGCAAAATAAGTACACTAGGATACTATTTTTTTCATATGAACGATAAGAATCATAAATATCTTACAAAATCATACATAACATTAAGCATATTACGTAAGACCCCACTAGGCCAAATTTACAAGAAAATTGTGTAAATTATACTAGGCTAGTAAGGCAACCAGTATAAGCATAATAACCACCACCGAAATCAAACATTCAAATGTGCCTTATTTATATGATTTAGTTTACGGTTAGATATGATATACCGCAGCTCAATGTAAACGCTTCTGTCTTGTGATCCGTGGGTTCGATTCAAGCACTAGTTTCTCAGTAGGTATAAATTCAAATGAGTGAATGTCTGAACGAATCTGGATCAATGAATATGTACCCAGCATTAATTAGAATGTAAAATTGTTGTTTCACACGAGGTGTGTCCTGGGGAGAGGGAGAACTTGCGGTCAGCATAATTTAAGGTTCCATTTTTTGAATGGGCGATTGGACATGAATATGAGCGATTCGTCTAAACATATAGCCTAAAATAAATATATATACAAATTTTTTGGCAACTTGCCGTAAATTTTTGCAGACTCGAAAATGCTTCAAAAATTACACATTATTCACACGACTTTTTATGTCATTTTACACTATTTTTTCTATTGATGTGTCAGTATAACCGTTTGAAATGATAATTTCATGTTTCATATGTCATATTATTGCTGGTTAAACAACGTTTACTGCTGAGTTCTTTTATAAGCAAATCGAGCGAGCAGTCAGAGTCAGACGCGCAAAATACTGAAGCTATACGAGCGTTAAGGGCACCCAGACCACAATAGGCAAGGTGCCTAAATAAATTGACAGACGTGAACTAGAACAATCCTCTTATATTACCAAATAATTAAGTAGAGCAAAGGAGTTATATGATACTTGGCTATGATTAGTTCCGATTTCTGCCTATCCACATAAGGACACTTTAAGTTGTTTGCAGACTACATCACAAGAACTCCTATAAAATTTTATTTAATTGATGTATAAGAGACTGGCTTTCGCTACACAATTTTCTATATATTGTCAGTAGTGAATGTTGCACCAAAGCTAGATGGAAATATATTTTTCTTCTGCCAGTTGAAAGTTGATTTGTCTAAACAGAATTTCTCCAAATAATCTAACTTACAAGTTGGGTACAAATGAGAGTTTACAAAGTTTGACCAAGAAACATTTATCCAAGAAAACTGGATGAGCACTAAGAGATGGAAGGGAGAGCTAACGAAATTTCACTTTGTCTCTACTAAATAGGTGTGATGGGGAGAACAAACATAAACACAGTATTCCAACGAACTTCTGATCAGAGAAACATGTAAATGAATAGAAAGCCGAGAAAATTTCTGTAAAAACATGTACGTGGCGAAGGATTAAGCCAGATATTTTTCTGATATAATGGGGAGATGTAAAAAATTGATTGTCAATTTTTTATAAATTAAATATCGTGCTAAGATTCTTAGTTAGGCAATAATTGAAAAGTATGATTGCCTATTGTATACTCAAATGCTAGCGGATGCGTCTTAAGGATAAATTTAGAACTTTGAAAGATGCAAGGGTAGCTTCTTTGTATCACACCAGTTACCCAGCAACCTAACTTCATCTTGTATAATCGCGTGATCGTAATGAGATGCAATTCCCCGGTATATATAGTTTAGAATCATCGGCACATAGAAGTCTTCAGTCTGATTGCCAGGTTATTAATAGGAATAATGTACAATAGAAGACCCGTAATAGAGCCCTGTGGAACACCAGAAATAGATAAAAATTCATAATCAAAAGGAACAAAACAACAGCGATTTGAAAGAGAAGAATCGATCCTGGACACCATCATATGAGGAAAAGCATAATTTTAAGCTCAATGTAAACCCAAAAGGACTAAGGCATGTCCAATTGTCCTATTGATTTACAATAGTTGATTACGGTTTAAGCTTGCCTGGATTTCAGTGTAATATGCTGGAGTTCTGAGATTTCCTCATTCCACCGGTTTGCAGGTAGCCAAGGAATTTTTCATTTAGACACTGAGGACTTGCAGCTCCTGCGGATCCATCCTATGGTGTTATCAGCAGTGGCCACTACTGCCACTACAGTAGAAATCGAAACTGTCAGTTTGGTGCATAAATGTACAAATTCATCGTGTTTTTTTGCTGTATTTCTCGAGTACTAAATATTATTGTCTGTTTCCAATCGCTTGAAGCTCTTAGCCATAAGGTCATGGAGAAAGTCGAAAACTCCACAAAGGATCGAGCTTCTACCTTGCTGGCGATCTTCGACAAGTTAAAGTTCTTTTCTGGTAAGCAGTCACATCATCTATTTTCCTGCAAAGAATTTAGAGAAAATCGGGACAACGACAACTTGATTTATGCCGTAATTTTCTCAGACCTAGACATCGAGCATCTGCCTGCATAGCTGTAGTGTGGCCTAAATGTAATTCGAAGCATAACACTCTTCTTCATCGAGACTTTGAAGAAGGGCACAGCGATAAAGAAGTAATCAACAAACCAAATTCTGAGGGATCATCATCTAGAATCAAAACAGCATTCAGAACACAAACGGCATGAAACAAGAGGTCTTACGTACTGCTAGATACAATAGATGTAGTTTCAACAAGTAACGGCCAAAATATTAATTGCTGACCAGTATTGGAGTCAGGGTCGCAAATTAACTACATAACTGAAAAGCTCACCAACAGGCTTCAAATTAAAGGTCTTTTATGCCCCCTCAATATTCAGGGTGCTTGCTGTACCAAAGATATAGCTGCAAGAAGAACTTCAATTTGTATTCAGTCTGGGGATAGAACATATGCGATGCAGCTTGAGGCATTCATTTTACCACAAATTGCCACAAAGCAGCCTTCAAGATATTTGGACACAAGTGCGTGCATGAGGCTTACCTGTCAATGTCAAATTTAATCGATATCTTGATCGGAGTCAAACAATATTACGACTTTGTTGAAGATAAGCACATAAATCTTGGATAAGGCTTCCCATTTTCCAAGGTACAAAATTTTGATGGATTGTCGCCGGAATGATTAGACAACAGTAGGGTTGTGATATAGTATCGCACTACATATGCATCCAAGAATATGTCGAGATAAATGCGCAGATTCAGCAATTTTATCAATTCAATACAATGGCAGATTCTCCTTCAACAACAACCGAAGAAATGAAGCGTGAAAGGCTATTTAAAGAAACCACCAAACGAACAGCATCGGGCCACTTTTAAAAAAAAAAATACCTCCATTCTCTACCACTCTCTGCATCACTTTTTTTTTGTCGGGCAACGCTCGTGCGATCTGCAATTTGTTGAAAAACTTTCGTTTTCCGAGGATCCATCAGCTCTAGGGGAGTCAAAGGAACTAGCGCTTTATCGACTTACTGTCACCGACCGAAAACTCCTTAACTTCCCGAGCCTCAAGGAAGAATATTGCGATTTCATGTGGGACTGCGAAAAGTTAGGGCACATGACTTAGATCAATATAAATCGCATTTTCGCCCACATTGCTTTCTACCGCATCACTCAGTTTTTAAACCAGTCAGCGATGCCACCAAACTAAGGGTAGTTTTCGATGCATCTGCCAAAACCTCGACCATCATTTTATAAGTGATATATAGCATACGGGCCCTAAATACAAGAGGACATTACGTCGACACTGCCTCGATATATCTGCAGCGCCGACATTGAGAAAATGTACAGACAAGCTCAAGTAGCTGAAGAAGATCGGAAGTTGCAGATGATAATGTGGAGAGGGAGTCTACAAGACATCAGAAGAGATTTCCAGCTCAACAGCGCCTTATCTAGCCATTAAATGTCTTCGTGCTTTGGCCGGATCATTTGAGAGGTAAAACTTATTAGTGTTTGAGGTAATTAAACACAACATATACACAGACAACGGTATGCTTGGGGCAGATAGCATAATCAAGTTCTTAAAGAAACAGAAGCTGTGAAAATCTTAGCAGCCCATAGGTTTAAGCTGAGGAAGTTGCAGTGTTTTCAGTTTGGTTAGTTGCCCGTGAAGGATTTGCAGCAATGTTGTGCTACTTCAGTGAACGAAGTGTCGGTGCTTATTCAGGTTGGCTTGGTCTAGGAATGCGTGTATGCGCCGGCAGGTTAGTATCTGCAGTATCGTGGCTCTCTCTCCTGGCACCAAGTTCCACTGCAAATTATTTCTTCTCATACAAAGTTTGTTAGGCGACGGAACACCAAGGTGCCGGACAAAAATGCTGGGAAGTGCAGGCAAGATGGCTAAATGTCTCTTGTTTCTTAATACTTACCGTTCCTGTTGCCTGCAGGCTGTCAAAAATTTACCTCGTCCTCAACGCGAAACTTGTAATGCACTGAAGAAAGTGGGGCATCCAGGTGGAGTTGGTGCCCCGTTGCACTCGAACAGAAACCGGACAGACTCCAAAGGTGTAACATCTCTCTTTGTTGAGGGTCTCCTCCTTTCGTGCATTACAGCGACCTTCTGATCACGTGTTGTTGAACAATGGCGGTGAGTAGGCTCAACATCTGTTCTGACTCACGAACAGTACATGTATTATCATGGATAGTAGTGGACTAGCTCCACAGCCGATGACACAAAATCAAAATCCTTGTTACTTAAGACATGAGGGTACTGCCGGTTTTAGGGTCCAAATGAGAACCAACACAATAGATGTTAATGGGGAATGAACTTTCGAGCAGCACTCAGGGCGTCTAATATAACTTGCTTTAGCTAGTCATACAATGATAGAAAACCGCCAGGGTATAAATCAAAAAGCAAGAACATGTGGTAGTGATGTCCAAAGCCAACACAACACACGAAAGCCATTTAAATCCTGGAGCACAATTAGTGCTATAAACCTTCAGTTCAAGTGCCTCCCGCCATAATTCAGACACTTTTGGGGTTACGTAGAGATGATGTTCTGATTCAGGCACACGACTGGTGAAACAGCCGGGGTTTTCGGGCCCTACGTTAAGTGCCATTTTTAGTGTTTTCGGTTTGGTTGGTTGTTTGCATTTTCGTTCTGTGCTTGGTGCTTCGTCACCCTACAATCCGCGTATGGGAAAAAATAATTTATAGTGGAACTTGGTGCTAGGAGAAAGAACCCACCCCACAACACCGTAGATACTAGCCTGCCAGCGCAAGTCAGTCTCAGTGAGCACCGATACCTAGTTCACTAAAACAGCATAACATCGCTGTAAGTCCTTCATTGACAATTAACCAAACCATTAACACTACAAATTGGAGTTCAAATCATGAAGCATCTGCGAAAAATATCCCTGTACTGAAGTTTGAGCTCTCTGAAAATAAAGAGCATAAAATTAAAGCCTTAGGTACTGCATGGATGCCAAAGGTTAACCAGTTTCGAATTACGCTATCACAGAATGAGGTGGAACGATATACAAAGCTCAAAATATCAGATATCGCGCACATATTTGATCCACTGAAATTGCTCTGCCCGGTCACGATTATGACGAAGCTAATACTCTAAAAACTATGGGACTTGAAGCTGGGTTGGGATGATGTGGTACCTGAAAATTTATAATACGAGTGACCTCAGTTTAGTCAAAACTTAAAGGCACTTGATACTTAATGGATACAGCACCATATCTTCGCATACAGAGCAGAAGGCACTAAAGAAATGCATGTGTTTTGAGACACATCGAGGAAAGCATATGGCGCCACGATTTATATACGCACTGCCACATCTGACGGTACACTACTGATGACTTCTGTGCGCGGAATCCTGTGCTATGAAACTCTGTGCTACAGAACTAGGAAGTAATTTCATAGCACAAGTTTACAAGGGCTTACAATGGAAAGAACGCGTCTGACTCTGGATGGCCTCTGAGATCGTTCAGTTTCTGCTCTCCAAGAGGTTTAAGACCCAACTTTATGGAAGCATGTGTCGTCCAAGCTCAATCTTGCAGACTTGATGCCGCGTGGAATTTCACCCACAAAATTCAACATCGGTCAACAGTGGTTTAATGGGTCGTTATTTTTGGACGGCAAAGAAACAGCATGACCAAAAACCGAGTTATATTTAGAAGCCACCTATGAAATCAAACAACCAGAAATTGAATTACTAATTATCTTGAAGAACCATTTTGATGTTATTTCACACACCAACCTCAGCTTAGTAGTCTGAATCATTTGAATTTGAAAGAAAAAAACAATTTAAGTCGGTGGAACAAACCGGTTTTTAAAACTGAATGGTTGACATCCCGGTGCCACATAGGAGTGGCGCTGTGAGAAGAATCAAAGGTGACTTAAGAAATACGATGGAATAGGAGGGCCTTGCATCTTTGAATATCAGTACTCGAGTTAAACTTACTGTGGACAAAATTCTTCGGGAATTTTTTAAGAAACCTGGAAAATTACATAAGTTTAAGCATTCTTGCAACTGCTTAATGAATAATATTCCCATATTATCTATCGAAAATATAACCCGGATAATACGTTACTGATTTGACAATTTACGGCCAAACCCATTAAGGTGGGAGAAGTGCCCGAAAATCTTCTTCTAAAAAATATTCTCTGAAAATATGAAGTCACTTGGAGCAAAACTCTAGAGGCTATGGGGAATTGAGTTGTTGGATCCTTGGGCCTTCTTGAATAAAAGCACAAAGCGCAATTTGTCTGTTTGAACGTTGAATTTGAAGTTATCTGGAGCAAGGCTCGGAAAGTCCTAGGCGATTGAGTTTCTAAGCAGGGCCTTTCTTGTCACCTGCCACGCTTGACGCCGCAGGTGATCTGTTTGAGTTTTGATATAAGCTTGATAAGAATAAAAATGGCAAAGTTGGAAGGCAAGATTAGAAAGAAGGTATCTGGAAAGATACACCAAAAAAGAGGAAAAAGTGCTTTAATCCCAAAAATCGGATTTATCGAACATTTTTTCGCCAGCTCATCTGGCAAAAACTTAAATTGATGACGAGCTCATAATAGCGGAGATATATAATATAATAGAATTTGTATTAGTGTTTTCGGTGATTTCTAATTTCACAATATATTCCAGTTTTGAAGATAACGGGATTTGTAGGGGAAAAGTTAATTTTCACCCTGATAAAAGACAATTACTTGGTTTTAAAATTGAAGTAACGTGTGGAAAGTCCAATCCGAAGTTTGTTGAGCCAGGCAAAAAATTTGAACAGTCGATTCAGGATTTTTTTTTGTAGTGCGTTTATTAGGCCTAGCCGATTTATCGTGTAGTTTTTTAAACCAAACTGTCTACGATTCTTACATCGACAAAATACGCAAATGTTTCCAAACGTCTGCAGATAAACATTTTGTCTGTGCTGTGAAATCTGAGAAACGTTCGTACATTTGGCCTCCCCTGGACCCTTCAATGCACAAAATGACTTTTTTGTTTCAGATTCTAAAAGTTCTAATCAAAGCCTTTTGATACCCCACTTGACTGCCTTTTATAAAACAAATTTTTTAAGGGCTATTTCGTTATAAGGGGGACCCCCTTAAAAAAATTTGAAATATTTAATGTAACCTAAATTTTTGAGCGACCACCACTTCTGACCTTTTCACAAGGTTTAAGCTACATAGCTGCTATAGTTTCTGAGGAAACTTGCTGTAATGCAAGGAAAGATGGACAGGCATACAGGACGCGAAACTAGGTGCTTGTACTGCATTTTTTTACATAGGCCTACTCTTTTGATAATCTAACTGAAAGATTGCAAAAGTTGCGTTCAGTTGTGAAATTGATTTGAGTGGCAAGGAATAAAGAGGGAATATGTTAAACATAATTGATAATTGGGTTACTCAAATCCCTACAGTTCAGGAAGTTAAGAACAAATACGACTTGACAATGGTTGGAACGCTAAACAATAAAAATAAATAAATCAGAAATTCGATCAAGCTTTTAATGAAAAGCTAGGGGTGGGTTTATAAGATACATATATGCTTGCTGACAGAATGACTTTATTATCCTTATGTCCAAAATGAAAAAAATGTGATAATAGTCATATTAACTTTACATTCAAATCGACGGTTTTCAATATATATTGAAAAACCAGAAAACACTCATTTTTATAATCAAAAATGGTACATATATTTTTGATCAGTTATGTGGAAACTATACAACAGCCCGAATTACTAACAGGTGGCCATTAGGTCTTTTTTATGGAATATCAGGATATCCTGGAGCAAATTCTTAAATTCTTTACAACTTACAACAAGCAGAAAAAATATCCATGAAAACTTGCTATTAGAAGTTTAAGGCCCGCCACAATTCAATGGACGTGTAGCTTCGTTGTTTCTGAAAACACCATGGACCGATAAAAGTGAAATTGTAATAAAATTTGATAAGAAAATAGGAAGAATTTTGCGTAGAATATAAGAATGAAAAAAGAAAACGAACAATTTGATGTGGTTGTGTCTGCAAGTATGCAGCGTATGATGAACATGGAGTTCATGTACCTATGTTTTGGTTGCAAATCATTTTTTTTGTAAGTTAATAGCTTATAATATGATTTCGAAATGTTTATAAAGTTTTTCTGTGAATAAATAAATATTTTCGCAATAGAAATTGTATTTTTGTAAATAATTATTTTTATAGTCAATTATTTTGTTTAATTGTTATCCATCGAGCCTTACTTTGTTGTGTGAGCAGACCCGTTTCGACTTTCTTGAGTCACCGTCAGCGCCAGACACTGAAGATGACTCAAAGGCATCGAAGTGCATCTGCTCGCACAGCAAAGCATGGCTCGATGGCTTTTTAAGAAATATATATTTTTTTGGGGTCTTCATTTAGAAATTTGGCCACTTTTATATGTTAAAATAAATATGGTTTTTAAAACCGATCAAAATTTTAATTTAGTTTTTGACAAACTCTAGTATGAAGTAATAGTTCTGGAAATATTATTTTCAATTCTTATTAGAAGCCGAGATATGATTTTGTTTAGTAAAATCACCAAAATTTTATGTTTTATATTATATAAATTTTTTTATTTAATAATAGTTTAAATATTATCAGTAAAAAGGCACCGAAACGTTGAAATGAGATCCTCAACTTATTCCATGATTTTTTTTCCAAAATTTTAAGTATAGTTTATGATGATATCGTCATACCTGCCTCAACGGTGTGCATAAAAGAATACCTATCCGACGGAGGATAAAGAAGGGGACGCTCAAACTTAAATAACAATTCGAATGAATTAGTAGGTACAAAGTCAAAAAGTAAGTTGGAGTATTTTTCTTGGATTGGTGCAAAAATTAGCATTAAAATTATTAGAACATTGCACGTGTTGTATTCGCTATAAACTAGAAGAAAACATTGATTGATAAAGTCGATGATTTCGAGTGTAAAATAATCCCAATAAAACAATTGGTCTGGCGTAAAAAACGTTTAAGGGGTCTTTCTAGTCATTGCTATGATTTATTTATGGCTATCGCATGAACTGGGATCTATACTATCCGATGAATATTTTCAATATTAATTAGATTTTCCGACATCAAAAGCCGGGTTTTTTTTTAATGCCCGCCATATTGTTATTTTTTAATCAAAATAGCCCATGCGATAGCGGCTTCAGTACAGAATAATATATTGTTTCTTTTCTTAAGCAATCCAGCCGGCTGAAATAACGGTATTTTAATTTAAAAATCATGCTTTTTGGGATTTTCCAAATGTAATCAATATACTTTAAAACAATATCAATATCTTTTTTTCTAGCTGAAATAAATCCGTTTAACAATTGTCATTTTTTCAAAATTTTAGACCAGGAAGACCCCTTAAAAGTGCTTGGATGCACCATTTTGTTGGCTAGTTCGATTTTATGATACCTGTTCTTCTATTGGGAACGATTCGACAGTTCAACCTAAAATGTAGTATTGAATTAGTATCTACTGGTATACTTGTAGAAATTCTAAAATAATTTTGAAACTGTTGTGAAAGACTCTTTAGTATTTCTTCCAGGCATTTACAGAGTAATAACCTATAATATTCTGAAAGCAATATCTTACATCAACATACCATTACGTATACTCATGTATATAAATTTGCGAAATCATAGGGGTTAACATTAATTGAAAAAAACAAACAAATTCATTTTGGCAATCAATAAAACATGAAATGCAGACAAAAATAATGTCAACACAAGTATATATGTATCGAAAAACAACATCAAAGTATGCAATCTTACACCAATAACAGTATTAATATTATTGAATCTAATCAAAAATGTTTTCGGATTCTAAAAGCTGGGTATTGAACTGACTTTTTTATTTTGAGGTCGAGAAGCGATGAAAACGAACGCTTGATGCATGGAGACGTTTTTGTAATCAATTCTATGAAACTGACGATTGTAGCTGGGTGAGTTGAGTTGTTCGTTCGTGCGTTGTCTTGATGCTTCATTTGTCGCTTTCTCAAAACATTTTGTCAAAGAAATCACTGGTATATCCTAGAGATATGCTGCAACTTAATGATGCAAGAACAAAGAAAACAGAAAATTCTTAGACCAGGTGTTGATTTCAAACAAGACTCCTTTTTTATGCGAATTGTGTTGATTTTATTTGGCATATGCGGGCTTTATATCTGGTTTTATTTAACATCTCTATTTTTTCTGTTCGTTTTAAGTTTCACTCGTCAAACAATTTTGTTGTTTTTCGTTTGTTTTCTTTTCTCCGACTTTAACATTTACATGCATTTTATTATCTATTGTGGATGATTGTAATTTACATCGTGATGCATAATCTTTAATTTTCGATATTATTCAATGCTTTATTTACAAATTAACATAAGTTGGCGTTTGCGGTGATTGCTGCTGTGGTCCACCACCATTCGGACCGCTATGATTCGACTGCCCACCAGCACCATTACCGCCCACAACAACAACTCCACCAGCACCGCCTCCTCCTCCGCCACCACCACTGCCAGGCGGCCCTCCTCCTCCGCCGCCACCACCAATCGTACTACCTAGCGCCTGGAGATGATTTGATGGTGTTGAAGATGAAGACGATGATGAGTTTGGTATAAGAATTGAACCGGGACCACTACTAACACCAGCACCACCACCACTAACTGCACTACCCCCAACACCACTAACCACACCTCCTGATGCAGTTGCCGTTATAACGGGAAGGCCAGGGCTATATATATGCGTGGACATACAATTTTATATACTTTTAGTTTATTTATTATATTATGATATATGTTGAGATGAACAGTTAATAAAAAGTAAGTATAATTGTTAATTTCTTCTTTAAATTCTATTTCCGATTTTTCGGATAATTTATAAACAATTATTTTGCAAAATAATTAACAAACTCATAATTCATAAAGACGTATATAAATTTTTCAGAATAAAGTTTTTGAAAATGTGTTCAATAAAATGTTAAGCTTGAAAATATAAAGGAATACAGCTCAAGATTAATTGATTGATATACACCAGATTTTCGCAAACCTATTTGTGACGGACTGATATAGTTAAAATAACGTATTATGCATCCGAACTATAGATTTAAGTTAATACTTTCTAAACAAACGTTTGTTTGGAGCGAACTGTACTTTTTCTTGTATACCTGTAAACCATCCACGGCTTGCATACTTCAGAAAAACGCGCCGAATGCGGTTCAGGCCACAAAAATTATGAAACTCTATTAATGACAATTAGACTCAAGAAAATCGGCATGCCTAACACATTAGGCGTATATTAAATCTGACACTAAAATTTTCATTAATGATTTGAAAAGCTGATGAAGAAAATTGTGAAAAATCTTGATCAAAATTTTTTCAGAAAACTCAACTAATTTCCAAATGGTTTTAATCAGAAAATGTGTCTGAATATGATGTTTGATACCTAAAGAATAAACATCCTAATTGAAACTTCGCACTTTTAAAGTTTATTCTATTTTTTTTTTAATTGTAAACTGATTTGGTAATATATCTATGTGTTTTTAGGAGAAACAAATAAAAAATAAATAATACAAATTTAATTGTCTTCACCTTTAAAAAATTGTGTACCACTTAAACTAAACTAAACTAGAAAGTGAATTAGAAAACTGTCCAAAGTCGTTTCTTTTTTGGTATTTTCAAAATAAAAGTATCAAGATAATATTAGTCTTATAAAAACATTCTTGTTATGTAATTTAATATTTTCCAAGTATTGATTTGTTTAACTGTTCTCCAGTGATGCTTCTGATTAATGTGAGTAGGAAAAAGCGTCGAGGCAGATAAAAAAATAATCTGTATGTTCGCGTGGTATAACAAGAAAATATGGTTTCTGCGCGACATAAGGGAACATAGTTTAAAATATCTAGATAGCTAAGAAAGAAAATGTTTAAAAAAATTCCAACATTTAAAGTGCGACTCAAATTTATGCCCTTCAATATAAACAGATGATTGTGAATATAGGAGAAATATGCAATTGTTCTTAATACCAATGAAATGAGACGTTATTTATTACAAAAGAAAATAGTTCTTTTACAATGTTACAAGCAATGTTGCGATTCAATGAGTAATATATGAAAAAAAGTAAAATTAAATAAAATCAAAGCCTAAGTGATGAAATAAATCAAAAATCGAATGTGCTTGTTGCATAAATGGATAACATGGTATTATTTCATTTTTTTATTAATTGCCGTTCAAAATGAATAAAATATTTAGAAATTTCGTTTCGTTTTCTTTATCTTTTGTTCACTTCATATTTTTTTATTAATTATATTTTTTCTTTAAACAAATGTGTGCTTCTTACCAAAACAGTTAAAAATTCATTGAAATAGATATTTTCTTTGTGGAATGACACATTTCCTGATATTGTTTAATTTTGTTTTCGATTTTGAGCGTTTTTTCTGGAGAGATAAATTTATGGCATGATAGATGCATACTACAACGAGGTCCCGGCTTTATTTATGTTATTTTCTCCATTGGGCCCGCCAACAGCTAACTAACAATTTTGATGTTCCATCAACTTAGAAATCTAACACACGAGAATAGAAGGAGCAAGCTTTTCCTATTTTTAAAGCTCCAATGGAAATGATTTTGAATTTAACGATCAATATGTTGTAGTTATCCTGTTATATTGCGACCTGCATTTAAATGATTTCGCGCCACGAAGGACAGCACCTACAATCGTTCTTCTTCATTAGCATTCATATGTGCAAATTGGGAATCTGTACGAAAGCAAAGCGTATGAACTATCAAGCGAGTTCGCTTTGAACGAATTTCCAATCTAATAGTATTCAACCTTCAAAACCCATTTGATTATGTATATGCTCGAATCGGTAAATATTGGGTAATATTGGCGCTCAAAAGGAAAGCAAAACGATGAGATAAATTTGGTGAGATGAGCAAAAGCTTCTCCTATCATTAGTAGTCCGCGTGGTGTAGTGGTTAGAGCGCTATGCCCGTAAGCCGAAGGTCTCTGGTTCGAGTTTCGTTGGCGTGAACGAGATTTAGTTCAAGTGATTCTTCGGACGGACTATAAGCCTGTTCAGTTATGATACGTGCTGCTTTAAAATCACAACGTGTCGTAGCTGCGTGGACGGACACACAGCCAAAGCGGGATAATGATCATATCACGTTGTGGAGTGCCGATGTTTTCGATTATGATAGTGAGATACTCTAACATCTCTAAGCGAAGACCCGAAAGGGACTGTAGTGCTACGAAAAAAAATCAGTAGGTGAACGAACATGTAAATACATTAGCAAATGGAGCTTTTGCTTAAAAGCTTAGACCCCCGTGTATATCCCTTTCACCTTTTATCTCAACTGCAAACAAATAATGATAAAGGCGCTTTCTATCTTACGCAAGTTTACCGCTTGTTTTGTTTGAACATTTCACCTCTCTTTTAATTTGGCCGATCAGCTGGTCAATTTGCTCGTTAGTGAATATGCGCTGCTTGTCCCAATACAAATCTGCTGAAGTTGTATAAAGACTTTTTTAAAATTGGCTTTAAAAGGTTATGGGCCCAGTCTGCTCGATAATATATTTTCCAAGACCGTGTGTTGTTGTTCCTCATCAGATAGATCTTCAACGCGACTGCCGAGCAAATCGATACGATAATCGCACTTCTTGTGCTCAATTAAAAAGTTGCATGAACTAATTGCTCTGTGCGGTGTGTTATTGATCTTGGTAAGAACGGGCATTTTTGTTTTTGGACATGCATTTCAAAGAAATCCAAAGTGGCCCGAAGAAGTGGAGGAAGCTAGCATTCTTTGGGAAGTGCCGTCTCCAGGTACCCGAGGAACTGGAGGTTTCCGTAAGGTTACTCCACAGACTACGACTTGGCAACGATTCCTGGGCTATGAATAGGACATTGAATTTGAACTAACGTTTTGGGCTGGTGAATATATTTTGGATCTAGTTGTAAAGCATCGTACCACTGACAAGCGTGAACGGCTCCAATCTAAGTATCATCATGGTAAGCGTCAGAGTACGTTTAAAGTTCGCACCGTTTTATGGTGTAAGTTTGGTTAGGATGGACTCCCGATTAGCGCTGGTCTGACTTTTAGTATCTGTTCCCATTGGGGCTGGTGCCATACATTGCGTGGCCTCCCTGCTCTATAAAGATAATCATGGGACCAAACGAAGCGACTACACATACGAACGGAAAGATGGGGATTCACTGAGCTCATACTCATAAAAAAACAATAATGACTAAGACATCAAAGACCTAAGAAACGAAGACAAACGGACGAATAAACAAAACGGGTTAGAGAGCACATTTTGGCTGAATATACGCATTCCGCAATGCACTACACGAGAAGAGAGTATAATTAATCATTGTGAGATCGAAAAGCAAATAGTGGCAGGATAAGAAAAAGAGCGAGAAAATCGATAAAGTATCGCCGTAAATGTGACCGAAGCCATGTATTCATAAACATTAGCGAGGATGTAAGGTACGAGTTCTTGGAGCTAAGGTAGCTTCTAGACTGCATTCGACATTACCAGTAGAGCTGGTTGAAGGCTGAAGAAGAGCAGAAGCCCAAAGAAGAGCTTAGGGCTAAGTCTACCAAGTAAATACAGATAGTTCAACCACCAAACACTATCAAAATAATGGACTCCAGCCCAGTCAAAGAAGACCAGGATAAAAGGAGGAAAGCGTAGATACCTATAGGGCATGGAACACTGAACCAGGTGTTCTAGGCAGCGCTGACAATAACAGCCAAAAACCACCAAAAGATTCAAGAAAATAAAGCCTTTATACACGCCCAACAAAAAGAAGTACCAGATTCAAAGCAGAGAGAAAAACCCGTTTTGTAGACCCCGGCGGCAGGCATTACTCATGGAAACCAAGGTTGAATGATCTTACGCAGATGTATTGTGGGAAATCAGGGGGAGGTGTAAAGCCGGAAGATACGAAAACTGCCGCTAAAGCAGTACGACCAACCCAGTCTGGCCACATATTTGTCCAATTTGGAGCAGAGGCCAATAATAAAGACGCATAATGCGTTACAGTCAATAATGTCCTCCACAAAAGATCAACTGTAGCCTCACTCGAGCCGACGGCAAAAATCGAAATAAAAAACAAATCAAAGCAAAATAACAAAGGAGCGAGAAACTAAACAAAATCGCATTGCACGATATCGCCAAAAAAGTGACTGAAGCCTCGTACTCAGAAACTGCAGCAGAGAACCTCTGTCCAGAGAGAAAGCTTAAAAGTACAATAAGCATTCAGCACAACCAGGACGAAAGGCTAGTCCAAAAAGTGGAAAGCATTCTAAAGAGAACAAAACTGAGTTCAACTCGCAAAAAAACATTAGCTAACATGTAAGGAACGGGATCGTTGAGCTAGAGATGTTTCTAGACCGCATCGGACGTTACCGGTGGAGCTAGTTGAAGGGTGAAGAGGGGCAGAAGGCCACAGAAGAGCTGAGGGCCAAATCTAAAGAAGAAAGCACAGAAAGCTCTACCACCAAACACCATCAAAAGAATGGCCTCTAGTCCAATCAAGGAAGACCGGGATACAAGGAGGAAAGAGGAGGAACGTACTTTGATCCTATTTAAGCGACCACCGTTTTGTTGCAGTATAGCAAATATCATTCAGCGGACAGGGTATCAAAGGTGGTAACTTATTAATTTTTGTAAGTTTTCTAAAACATCTCATCAATAATGTAGCATCTGGTTGCATCAAAAGCCCATAGAGTATGAAAACTGTGCATTGTTATTGTGAACGTTCAAATGGCGACAACTTCACTGAATACGGTTAGATTTTCATAAAACTTACAGGCTAAGAGAAAGTTGTGAGCTAAACCAATATAAAATGTCATTAAATTTAAGGATACCTTCACGATTTTATTGGACAAAATGTGAAATTCATGAATGCTACTATTATTAACAAAGTTGAGTGAGTTTTGACTTCAGACATATTTGTCGTTATTGACACAACGAGGCTAAGCTCAAAGTAATGAGTCAAAAGATCCCAGGCTAGGTTCTCAGGTTAACAGGGGAGGTGTTTAGTGGGTAGTCAAGACGTCTTGCGTGCCTAGGAGCCCCACGCTCAGAGAATCTCTCAACCACTCAAAAAAGAGAAGGTATAGCCTTACTTAAGGAAACGGATTGTCTAATTACTTAGTTCGATTGGAAAGTGGAACATTACGATCGAGCAGTCATGATATTAAAAGAAAGGTATAGTCGAGCAAAAAAAAATCAACACGGTCATGAAAATGAGGAAAAGAAGAAGAAGATAGTCGAGCACTCGAAGGCATTGTGAAATGGTTTTTTTTTCTAAAAATCTCCCACTCTCCTTCTATTTCCGTTAGAAAAAGATTCCTGTAGCTCCATGGTGCCTAAAAGAATAGCGAAACGAGGCCTAACTTGCATTATGTGTCAAACGGATAGAAGCTAGACTAGGTGTGTTAATTGGTAGTCCGAGCCTTGTGTGTTAATTGGTAGTCCGAGCCTTGTGCGTTCGGGTGTCGCACACTTAATTTCACAAAAAAATGGGACGGTGGAAGACAGTTCTGGATTTCACCTTAGGAGAGTATGTAATCAAAATCTTTACCGATGGCTCTAAAATTGATTAGGGAAACGAAGGGCAAATGACTACCCATGACTCAGCCAAAACTACATGTTAGAGATTCCTACTATGGTGTTTCATTCGGAAGTATTTGCAATTACGGAAGCCACAGAAACAATAATGAGAAATTTCAACGGTAGATTATACATCCTCTTAGATAACACGTCGGCGCTGCAGGTGATTGCGTCCAACCGAGTTGTTTTACAGGAATTACAGGATTATAAGCGGGTTCTCGAAGCTGCAATTAAGCGAATGAATTTAAAACTAACATGGGCCTCTGAGTATAGAGATGCAGCGGAAAACGAAAGAGGGAATAAGCTAGCAAGAGCTTGGTTAGTCGATAGAAATGCAGTGCAAGTGGACACACTTATAGCACTAATAGCACGGCTGAAAAGTGAAATACACGAAACCTGAAAAGAGATTCAAATGGTTTGGAATGTCAGAAAACCAATTTTTAATAGGTCACAGCCTTCAGAGTCAACAAACTTAACGAATAGATGTTCAAATGGATAACAGCCACCGAGTATAAGATGGGAGATGAACTTTTTGAAATATTTTTTTCGAGATTGCCCAAGCCTGATAAACAAGCGCCCCCGGTGATTGAGGTGGAATCAGGCAACAAAGTTGTAATACTTGCCGGCAACGGAACTGGTGGCTCATATAGGGCCAGCGGATGAACCATATATAAAAATCAATACCAAATACGGGGAGCCAAGGATCAAGGCTTTGATTTTTGCTTTAGCGTTACAGCCCCTCTCGGTCCTTCGTTTAGAGATAAAGCATTTCATTATGTTGATCGAATATATTGACACTTGAGAAGACGATATGGTCAGTACCACACTTTGACCGCTGATCCATCCACCCACCTGCGATGCGTTCTGATTTTAAGCTAGTATGTATCATAACTGGATAAGCTTGCAGTCCGTCTGAAGAATCACTCGAAACAAATCTCGTTTTCACCAACGGGATCTGAACCAGGGACCCCCGATTTAAGCAGAGAACACTCTCATCACTACGCCACGCAGAAGGATCAATGCTGGCCTACGCTTTATCTAACAGTGGATCCCGAAGCAAAAATAAACGAGGCTGCTTTGTATCCACGCATTCGAAGTGGATTTATCAAGTTCACCTCGGGGGCTTATTTGCAACTAATTTCTAGGATCATTACCGCTATCCCCTATGAGAGATCTGACCTATACTCAAACTGGAAGGTGCACATGACATGTCGCCATTGGCCTCTAAATGATAATTTGTTGTTTTCTAAAAAAAACTAGAATGTCGCTTTGAAGAATCGTTCAGTTGTTATTCGAGTTTTCTGAATAAGGATGAACTGGAGTCCCGTCGTTTAAAAAAGTAACAAAACTTGTCTAACAAGACTGTGATGCTAGACCTAATCGACGCAGGTAGTTTTATGAATTCATACAGTGATTGAAAAGCCACTGATTTGCTAAGTATCTGTAGTCTGAAGGCAGAAATCAGACAGCTCATGGTCGTCGTCTTGCTCGACTAGGCTGCAAAGAATGTTGTTTGGGAATTAATCTTGCCTCCCTTTGAATATTTCATAAAAGTAGTGGCCCTGAAATCTACTCTGAGGCTTGCACTAGCAGGATACAAAGAAAGATTTTCAAGAGGACCTAACAGCTTCTTCAAGTTGTTGACAGAATATGTCCCAGAAACAGTTATGTCAACCGCCAGGATGAGTGTTGCTACGAACCTTTACAGAAGGTTTCATATCAGAATTCCAGACAGGACCGAATGATCACATTTTTAGTCACTATCCAGCGAGGCAGACATAGCCTTCTACAGGAACGGCACTAGAACCAAAGAGGAAACTAGACAAAACCGGACAAAAACCACCTTGCAAGTTTTTCTCACGGAAGACAAGCCAAAGACCTTCAATGAAACTACCAAAAATGAGGATAGTGATGAATGGAAACCACGTATGGACACCGAACTCAAAAGCAATGCATGGGAAGTAATTGAACTCCCTTGTAGACGGAAGACCATAAGCAACAAGTGGGTCTATTGTCTCAAGCGCAATCCCGGCAGAAGCTTTGATAAGCATCGCGTGAGCTTGGTCATAAAAGGATGTGCTCAACAACTCGTTATTTAGTATGACAGCACCTTTAGTTCAGTTGCACATTCAGAACTGATTCAGTCAACGTTGTCCATTGCGACTGCTGAAAAAATGGTTTTCAACAGGTTGCCGTACCTACAGCGCTGCTGTGTGACGATCTTGCGAAAAGATCAAGAAACGAATGCTGTCAGTGGAATGCATTGGAACTGAGCATCAACTTGCGGACATTCTTACGAAGCGCTTGCCTCGTCTCCGGTTTCAAGCTCAACGTGAGAATCTTGGTAAGCCAGCTTAGACTGTGCCAATAAAGGAAAGTGTTGATAATCAGGGATCTGCATTTATTATTACAGTCGCTAGCTCTACGTTCCTCAAATTGGCAGCAGTGTTTGAAAAAAATACTGTATCTAGTAGATCAAAAATAGGCCCCAAAAAAGGTAGTGACACAGAATAACATACACGAAAGTGGCTTTGGAGTTCATCAAAACCAAATTATATAAATATTTGGAAGTAAAACAAAAATTTACCGCAGATACCTGATGAAAATTAAAGTATGAAAAAAGTAGTTGAAGTTACGTTTAGTAAGTTGCAAAGTGTCACTTTGTAAGTAGAAAGCGAAAGTGGGAGAGGACCAAGCTGTTGGCTGTCATATCAGAGTTTTGGCAAAATGCACGATAAACATCTCGAAGGACCTTTTGCCAGACGAACAACGTGTACGCAGATCCGATTGAAGAACTCTGTGGAAAAGTTTGAATGGACAGCAGAGATCGAGCAATGTCCCTCTCTTATTGAAGGAGGGAGTATTGATGATAGATAAATGGTAATGGTAGGGCTTGTAGGAGATTTGCAATTTGAAGAATAGCGATCCTCTGAATCCACGCTGCACAGACAATACGGCATCAGATAAGTATGGAACACACTAGAAGAATATAAAGCATACTTGAAGAACATACAAGAGAACGCAGGTATGCAGATTGAAAGATTTGTGTGACGCCTGCAAGATGAATTCAGCGATGCGAGAGGCTTTAGAAGTAACATTTGCAATAAGAAATTTGATTAAGGGATCAAAGATTGCTTTGAAGTCTTTATGTTGGTTCACAAGCGAGAGTGTTGAGCCATCAATGTGGTACCTGTAAAAGTTGGGAGGGATTTTATTGTGTATGACATATTAACTCATTTTGATACATTGAGATTGTCGTTGCACCACTTATGGAGTTTGTCAATATCAATTGATAGATTCAAGCAGTCCTGTATCGAGTGCATGTTCCGAAAATTTTTTACGTAATTTGCATACAAGAGGCACTTGAAAGACAGCAGTTGTGGAAGATCATTTATATAAAGATTGAATTATCAAGGCCTTTAAAAAGAGCTCTGAGGAACTTCAGACAGCTGATCGAATGTGGACAATGTAAAAGCGCTCCAGATGACAGCACTAGAGTGGTTGGCTAGAAATGTTCTAACCCATGAAATATTTTAGTTACGAGTAGTGTGATACGCGTGTGTGGTTATTTCTATCAAAATCCTTAGAATGGTCTGCACAGAAAACGTCAACTTGGTCGCCCTTATCATGTCAGAAAGAAACAAAGTTGGTAAACTCCAAAAGATTGGTGACTGTTGAGCCATGCTGTTCATTAGAAATCTTTGCAACGATTCAGACATCTTGTTGTGCACGATTCGCGCTAGGAGTTCGCTGAAGTAAGAGAGTGGGAGATCGGATGGTATAGTAATTCGATATAAGGCTCCGGTCACCTGATATATGAATTGGAAGAATATTGGCCATCTTCCAAGTATTAGGAAAGAAATTAGCTAGACGAGCGCTTAATGATATAGACAGTGAATTGATGTACAAATTAGGGATTTGGTCAGGTCCAAGGCAGTCATTTGGGTCGAGTGAGTCAAAATCTTGAGTTTTGACAGGGACAGATGGAGTTGAATGTAAGAGGGTTGAGGGACTAGATAATTGGAAAATAAAACGTCAACGAAAATATTGCTTAGGGTGTGTTCATCAGAGGCCGATAAACTATTCAGTGTAAGGGGGCTAGAAACGTTGCAGGAAGTTTTTACGGATTGAACATATTAACAAATGGGGTTTGAATTGTTGAAGAAGCAATAAGAGATTTATAAATGGTATGGAGCTTTACTTCTCTTTTTAGTTTTGTAAAGTTGACATTTTCCGTTTTGGAATTATTTTTGTTATTCTGGCAATTAAAAAGACCGTTGAATGAAATTTAAATTCGTGCTCAGTTATTGGATAACAAACAAATTTTGAAGGCCAGGTTGACTATCGAAAATTGACGGTACCTATGAGAATTTTAGCTTTCCGATGGGTTTTTACTTTTTTACAATTTCAAAAGCAACAAAAGAATTTAAACAAAACATTCGGCTAAAGCAGGGGACAAAATTTAGATGATGCGTGTAGAAATCGGCCCCATAAGAATGAGCATTGGTTATGGAATGAGGGTGATCCCAGCAGGTCTTTGGGCGAGACACTGTAATTTCAAGCCAAAGTGAGTGTAGTGGAAATAGGATTGGTATCTTTTCATGGAGAGAAAAAGATAGGCCTTCTGTTGAAGATAACAGGCAGGCGATGACAATATACGAGTACAAAAACAACAGAATATAAAAGAGAGCCTTTGTATAATTAAGAGAGATTTTACTAATGCACATAGCACGCAACAAAAGACTTTCAGATCAGGCTGACAAATTTTAAAGGGAAGTTAGGGAAAAATATTGGCTTTATTCCTTGTATTTTGTGCTAAATTAGTGACGGAATGGAAGTTGTAATAATTCCAATGTGTATCAGTGTGGAATTATTTATTTCAAATATCTTTATTCCTTCCAGACATACATGCAAATATATAGATTTACCGTTACACGCGGGAACTGCATATTAAAATGAAGAAAAGATTACCAAAACTTGTTTTGAAAAACACAAAATGTGCAAAAAAAAATTGTTAAATAATTTATCCTTCTCCTTCATAACAATAATAAGGATATTGAAACATTAGCAAGATCACATTAAATGCTTAACAGAATTTTAATTTTTTTAATTTAATATTTTTTGAAATATTTCTATCTCGGCAATCGAATAGTTCTAATTATTTTTTTTGTGTTACGCAAGGATTTCTCTTTAAAATTTACTAACAACTCTATTATTTTTTGTTTCATCAATATTTCATTGGGTTTCTCATTTTTAATGGATAACTCAAAATATTTTACATAGAAAGTAAATTTATATACGTCTTTCCACAGAGAAAAAATAAATTTAATATATATACTATATATAGATATGTTTTGACGGCAACATAAGAAAATTGAACCAAAATATTATACTTATAAATATGTATCTAAAATCTTTTTTTAAGTAAAAGAAGGAAAAATAATTATCTAAATTCATTAAAAAATTATCATTCTACTGGAGAACTAAAAGGATATGTAATTTAGTGAGGAAATGTGTTGTGATAAAATCTTATGTTAAAACTCTGTTGAGTAAATGTGTCTCAGTGAGGGTTGAGCTGTGTAAAATTACTTGAAATCAGCTAAAGTACTTTTTGATTGTTGATTTGTAGAGTTCAAAAAATATGCGACTTAAAGGAGCCGCTTTATTGAGAGTAGCTTCAACATTAGCTAGATCAGTCGAATAGAATTTATTCGAGATAAGATTCTGAAATTTAAGGGTGCCGGTAAATTTGCAAGATCTTTCTACATACGTTTATGAAGCAGACTAATAACTTTGAAATATAGAGAAAGAACGGCACGATACGCAGTATGCATCGACTGATTTTGGAGTCTCCTAGTGAAGATTCTTTGAAGTGTTCTTGTCTTTGATTTTGATAGATAATTCCAAGATATTACCCTCGAAGTAAAATTGAAACCGGCGAGGCATAGATAGCATTTAAAAATAATTTTTTGTTAAGTTAAAAAATCAATTTTAAAATATTCCTTAAAAATAGCTATACCGGTAGAAAAATACTGTACACATTATATTCTTAAATTTTGGACAAGCAATAAATGATAATGACTTTATTGTTTTTCGTAGGAAAACACAAATTAATGTCGTTTATGTTGTGCAACAGAGACAAGAAGCAAACGTCAACAAATACAAATATATATATCATGTGTATAAATATTTAAAATGACTATTATGAAAAAAAAATGAAAAAAAGAACATAAAAGATAATTTCGAATAATGTGTATAGAATACTATAAATTATTAAATGAAAACATATTTGAAGATAATTTAGCATCCTTTTGTTTTTATCATAACAGAAAAATCGAATGGTTTTAGTTTGAAAATATCTTTGAATTGAATCATGCTTAGGGCTATCAAGTGAAGCTTTAGTTAAGCTTTCAGATTATATCACAATCAAAAATATTTTCTTATTTTGTAATTCTATTTAATATATTTTTTTCTCTAAAGTTATTCATTATAATTTGAATATATTATCAAAAAATTAAAATAAAACTAGACTTTTATACATACCTGCAGGGTTTGCACCATTGATTTTGTTGGTCTAAACCAAATCGGGCTCGGCATTTCTTCATATTGTTGCCTATATAATCCATTTATCAAATGAAAAAGAAAATAATTCAAATGATTTAATCGTTGTTTACAGTTGTCATTGTGCGATTTTATCGATGACGATGACCGGAAATTAAATCAAGAATAATTGGGATGTTGGAAAATCAAAGGAAAGTGGGAAGGTAACAAGAAATATTGGTGATTAGTTTATTTTGTTTTAAATATTTTTTATTAAAGTAAATGTCTAAACACATGCTCGAATTTTTGAATTTTTAAAAGTTTGAATACTATGACATGTATATGAAATAAGAAAAAGCTACTAAGATATTCAGTTTTCATAAGATAACGTAATAAGTTCATTTAGGAATTAATCATTTGATGTGATTTAGTGATGCTTTATTTAAGAAGACTGTTCATGAATTAATTTTTCGCAAGTAACATGTCTGGATCGGTGCGTTAAGATCTGAATCCTATTTAACGGGCTGAGAAGTTCCCGGTTTTACACATAGATGGCGCCACAAAAACATAATTTTTGTTAAAAAGTACTAACCTTCAAAGGACAGCTGTAAAAAATTCATGACAATCTAATGTTTGATAAAAAAGTTACAGTGGTTCTTTTTATTTTAAAAAAAATTAAAAAAAATTAATTTCGTGCCCCCTCATCCCTCCCCTCAGGAAAAATTAGAAAAAAATACAAGACAGTGACATAGACACAAAAACTACGTGTACAATATCACTGAAGTTTGCTTCTTTAAAATAGAAATGGGGTGTTTATTTAATATTGAAGACGATACAACCAAATCAGCTACGCAAATATCTCCTTCCATACCTTGCACATAAGCATTTCCAAAATAGTGAAAAAAATCAATTGTGGAGGTTTTTCCTACTCCAAGAACCCAAGCGCGCCATCCATATCCATAGAACAGATAGAAATAGAAGTCAAACTTGTTGACCTTCTGTTCTTCTTCTATTCTGTGGTCGTATCATCACGCTGTGCGGGTGTGTATACGTTGTGGCAAGTGTAGCATACTTTGTAAAGCCCGGTCCAGACGCTACGTCTTGCACACATTTTGCCAGCGCAGTCATATTTAAGCCCTACCAGCTCAAACATCGCTGCAACTGCACACTTCTATGTCCAGTTCTAAAATGTTGCATTTTTCTCGTCCACACACAACATTTTGCCTGCAACGTTTTAGTTTGCGCAGGCAAAACGTTGTGCAAGACGTAGCGTCTGGACCGGGCTTAACAGTTATGAAACGACTTTTAACTGATTATTTCGGCAAACAGAAAAATGAAACTGTTACCAGTGGTGAAAAGGTAATTAAAAATTTACAATAAAGAGAAAAAGAGATTAGCTATGGCGTGTTGGGGGATTGTTTTTTGAATTTAAATGGGAAATTGTCAAGAAAAAGGGGGTTTTTTTCGCAATATTGAGTTTCCGTATACTGCATTTATACCTTAGTTTCAAAGGTGGCATACCTCGATTAGACTGCAAATTCGCAGTATACTAGATTTTATATCACATTTGTGTCTTCGCTCCAACGATTGAACCTCTTACATACAAGAGAGCTTTTATATTCAATACGGCTCTAATTTTTGAATCGATTCGTATAAAAAAGTAGACTTCACAAAAAATGTCATATGCGAGGTCTTAAATTGGTTATCAACAAACACACAAATACATTGTTCTGTTTAAGGATGGAGAACCTTCCCAGAAGAAACTGGTCGATTATTCTGTTGCTCAACCAGATTCTTCGTATTCCAGCAACTTCAATGATCAAGAAGGCATGAACAATAGGAACGCAGAAGGAACCCTTTGCGGTAAAATGGACATCCATTTCTATTGAACAAAAATGAGAATTTGTCCAATTTAGAGAAAATACCTGTTTAGGACAACTTGTGGACTCCATCTAGCCAGTATAAGATCCAACGACAATTCATGCTAAACAAGGTAGCAAGTTCTTATTTTTTTGGTTACAAAAGTACAAGTGGTTATCATATTCTGAAAAAGAGAACAATGCTTATTGCACTTATTGTGTGCTTTTTGCTAAAGATGGTCCCAAAAAACAGGGCAACTTGTCCAAGAAGGATTCCAAAATCGGGAAAAGGCTGTTGGGAAATTTGAAACTCAGTCTCGGTTTGACTACCACAAATATGCTATCATTGGTGCTACAAATTTGAAATCTGTAGTGGTGGGAAAAATGGATTCCATAGATCAAGGATGATGCAAGGAAAGGAAATCAAGCAAATGCTGAAATCAAGCAAATGCTGAAAGGTTAAAACCCAAAATGAAAGCAGTAATTTCATGTAGGCGGCAAGGAATAGCTTTTACAGGCCATAGACATTATGTTGAGTTCAACATAAATGAGGCACTTAAAGGAAATGAGGGAAACTTTAGAGCCTTGCTACGTTTAGGTGTTGAGCAGGCGATGCAAAATTAGGGGAACATATTTAATCGTGTGGCAAAAATGCAAGATACATAAATTGGAACATTCAAAACTAAATCATAGATGCTTGTGATCAAGTTATTAAAAGTAAAATAATTAAAAAGGTAAAAGACGCCACTTTGTTAAGTATGTTAACTGACAAATGACAGACGTGTCGATTAAAAAACAATTTTCGTTATATATGTGAGGTTTGTCTCTCACATTGACAAAGATGGCTGTAAAATCTGTGAACAATTTTTGAGGATTGCCCCTCTAGAATCTATGACTGGTGAGGAACTGGGCAGAATGTTGTTAAAATGGCTAGGAGACTGCGAACTGGAAATAAAAAATTTAAGAGGGCAAGATTATGATGGAGCATCAGCTATGAGTGGTAAGATCAAAGGTGCCCATGCTTTTGTACGAAAACGTTGTCCGAAGGCAATCTACGTAAACTGCCACTTTACACAGCCTTAATTTAGCCATTACAAATGCTGCAGAGGTCAAATCAATAAGGAGTTGTTTTGGGACTATTGAAAAAGTTTGGTCTTTTTTCAACACACCTAAGAGGCAGACTGTTCTAGCTGCAAAAATTGAATCCATAACTACCGATGCGAAATCCAAAAAACTCAAGCAGCTGTGCCCAACCAGATGGGTGGAACGACATGACGCTGTCTTTGTCATGAGGGACATGTTCAACTTCATCATTGCAGCCTTAGAGGAAATAAAGTGTTGGAATGACAAAGACGCGTCTTCAGGAGCTAACATTCTGGTGATTGCCATATGTCCAGCTGAGTTCATTGTAGCTTGGATATCCTCTGAAAAGCTACTCAGCTACACTTTGAGACTGTGCCAAAAGTTGCAATCCAATGACTCAGATCTGTGGACTGCATTGAATTATGCAGATAGTATTTTGGCGAGCATACCGTTAATAAGAGACAATTTGAATGATGGATTTGAAATTTTGTTTAAAGATGTGCAAAAGATGGCCGAAAACAATAAAACATCTATACTCGTAAGTATTCCAAGAATTGTTGGAAAGCAGAATCACAGAGGCAATGCGCTTGCAGAAACTCCAGAACAGTTTTACAAACATGTTCATTCCTTGGATTGACAATTTTGTTTCTTGCATCCAAGAACGGCTGTTGAAATACAAAAATATTTGAATGGATTCCACTGCCTGCTACCTGAGACTGGTTCTCAATGGAACACTAAAGAAGTCAAAGTATCGAAAGAGGCATTTTTGAAGTTGGTAGAAAGTTATGAAGAGGATTTAGATAGTGACATTTTGGTAGTGTTATCGGCTGAAATAAAAATTTGGCAAGTGTTTATCAAGCAAAATAAAACCAACCTCGCCAATGCAATCGCCATATTGAACATTTGTGATAAAACTATGTTTCCAAATATTCATATCCTGATTAAGATATTTGCTACTGTTCCAGTATTAACTGGCACAGCAGAGCACTCCTTCTCCACTCTTCGACGAATCGAACCGAGAAATGTGCCGCGTAAATCGAAAGATTCGAGTGAGTGAAATTAAAGAACATCAAACGTTTGATCGTTAGGTTTTGGATGGGCCAAATGAAAATAATCAAATGAATGATACAGTTGTCAGTGAAGTATTACAATCAGAAGAGGATAACAACAGTGACAGTGATGGTGGTGGATACAAAACTGAAATTGATAAAACGATCAAATCGTACGTGTATCAATTCGTAAAAATGGTGGCAAATTGACATATTTTGCAATTCTTTTGGACGATGCTTTGCTAACTTCATTGATTCAAAAACACATTAAATTAGTTGTTGAGCGTTTCAAATAACATTTTGAGGTCAAGGCGCTTGGCGTAAAGTTTTTCTTCTTCATCAGGCTGATGGCTCAATTTTACTGCATAAAAAATCTTTCATGGAAAACGTGTTGAGCAAGCTTGATTTCGTAGACGCAAATCGAGTGTCAACTCAAACCAATTACCAGCAGGTGCTGCAAGGCGGTGAGAAATCATATGGTGTCACGCTCCCGTATTGTGAGGTGGTTGGAAGTTTGATTTACTTAGCAGTTGAAACTCGACCAGACATCAATTTTGACGTTAATTTCGCTAGTGGTTTTTTGAAGAAGCCAGCGAGTATCAATGTGACAGCAGTAAAACCGATTCTGCGTGATCTGAAAGGGATCAGTAATTATAGTATAATGTTTTCGAGTAAAAATGCGAACGAATTCAAGTAATCTATTTATAGTGATGCCAATTATGTTGGTTGTATTGAAACACGAATATCTACAACCGGTTTCTGTCTATTGATTGGAACGAGTACCACCACTAAACATAAAGCTAGGACTTATTTAAACATTTTGTAAAAGTGTCGCTGAAAGAAAATTTGACATTCTAACAGCTGAAGTCAGTATTTTCAAATTAATCTGATGGAAATACGAGCATAAAAGAGGTGTTTTTGTGGGTCCCTAAATTAAAAAGCCTTTGAACGACAAAAAGTTAGTACAGTTTTGACACCAAATGAGAATCTGGCGGTGAAATCATTTCAGGTTGTAGTCCAAACTTCTTAGGTAATTTCAAAAGTCTAAATTACCAAGACATTAGTGGTTCTTTGCTCAAAAACTATTAAAAACGGGCTAAAAATTGAAAATACTTTTTCAAATTGTGGCAATTTTAACATTTTCTTATTTTTTGTTTACAGAGGCGTGAACATGTCTTTGAAAATACAGTTTCTCCATATGACCTGAAAATGGTTTTTTCCTGAAAATCTTAGTGATGTAAAGCGATGAGCACAGTGAATGCTTTCAGCAACAAATTAAGGTTATGGAACGTCGTTACCAAGAATTTCGAGATGGAGTAATGATGGGTGACTATTATTGGTTTCTTACTCGAGAAAAATACAAGAAACATCAAAAATTGAGTGGCTTAATCTTGGACATTTTTAAGAATAAATAGGTTGAAAAACAAAATAAGAGCTTTTGAAAAATACGAAAACATTGAAAAATGAGAACAGTGCTCATCAGACAGAGTAAAGAATTCACATGAGGCTATGAAGTATTTTTTAACTGTTACTGAAATGATCATCACATCTACAGTTTTGAATCGATTCTTATAATCGATGACTCATTCTCTTATGTTTTCACTTCGCTTTCACGTAAAATGCAGGCCAAAAATTAAAATTTAGTTTATCTTGCTGAAGATTTTAGTTTGTCCAATTTTTGGTGCAAAAATAGTCGGAAAATACAAAAAATGTCGCCTTATTGAGAATTGCCAAAAATACTATTGTATTATTTGTAATGAGAAAAAAAGTTCAAATAAATTAACGGGAAATTTATTCAGCCTTCAATTTATGCCAAAAGATTGAGATTGACGCACTATAACCCGAGATATGTGCATTCTAGTAAAATAAGGTTTTTAAAAAATCCAAAAAATCAAAATTTCAGTTCATTTGAAAATCTGTTCTATTTCAATTTTTTGAGACAAACCCAGCACACGATTCTGCATTAGAACGTCCATTAGCTTACGGAGGTTAGCAATGCTCTAAACAAGTGTTTTTGATTGGTTTGCTGCATTTAAACGATGCGCCATGCTTTGGTCGCCCAAAAGAGGTAGTTATGCCGAAAAACATGAAAAAGTCGACAAAACTGTTTTGGTAAACCGTAAAGTGAAGTTGCAGGAGATAGCTGATATTATAATTATGTCAAAGGATAGTGTAGGCTTTATTTTGCATGAGCATTTGTCTATGGGCCAGCTGTTTTTGAAGTGAATGTTGCGTGTACTCCCTGTGAAATAAAAACGACTTCTTGTATCAATTTGGAATGATGGACGAAACTTGGATCGGCTATTACACACCAGAGTTAAATTGACATACCCCAAAGCAGTCAAAAGCACAACAGAGTGCTGCCAAGGTTATGACGTACATATTTTCGGATGCTTACGGTATTTTGATTATCAACTGCCTTGAAACAGGCAAGACAGCCCATAGCAATCGCTACAAGGCCAACCCGGATCGTTTGAACGAGAAAATTTCTTGGCCGCAATATGAAGATCCTACGAGCAATCTGATGGGTTGAAAAAAAATTAAACAAAAGGCTAATATTATTCAATAATTTTTGTAATTTTTTTTCTTGAAAAGCCGTCGGATCTTGCTTTATTGAGTGAGAAGCCATATTTCAGTATCTCTTTTTGTAATTGTTGATATTTTGCGGTGACATTAATTAATATCAGTATATCTAACCAGTCAAATCTTATATAGAATTTAATTTTTCGCTGTTGAACTTTTCTCTACAGTCTATACTTGTTAAGGTACAAGATAAGACAAGGTGGGTGGCCAGAACCACACTTTTATCAGAAGGGTTTTGTAATCAATCTATGATAGCTATGAATTTTACGTCAAAAATTTCAAAAGACCATCACTTTGCGTCCACATACCAAGTTCTGTCCTTTTCGCTATTATAGTTTCGGAGTGAAGCTGCTGTGACAGATGAATGGACGCACAGGTGGACAGACGGGCAGACAGGTGACGGTTTCAAAAGGGTTTTGTGAGTTAGTACAAAACCCTAAAAAGAGGTAAAAAACTGGCTTACTTAGGAATTTTTCCTGTATTGCTCCGCATTAGTTTTACATAACTTCTTTAGACTGCGCCTACCTCAATTATTGTTTTTTATTATTCTCAAAATTTTTGACAAAATGTATAAGCGCTCTCTAAATAGCCAACTGAAAACATATGCACTCTGGCCTATAAGGGGTTGATGGTGTAGATATTTGATTCTACAATAGTAGGGCTCACTGAGATTGAGAATATTAGCGGATTTGACGAATTATAGCAATCGAACGAGGTCATATCTTTTTGAATTTGAGGAAAGGTAGAGGAAAAATACCTCAAATACCACATTTGGCGAATACAGTACTCAAAATGTGGGCGAATTTGTGTATTAACTCGCCAAAATAACAAGAACTGGTAATGAAAGACCCAAAATACGCGGAAGAATACAGCTCACAAATAAAATATTATATTTTATTCAGTTTTGGCAATCTTGAAGACCAGCTGTATACACAGGAAAACATAGATTTAAGTATTTCAATCTGTGATAAGACCTGTGCTATGCTATGGGTGTGAAACATGGACTCTAAACCAAGCATCTACAAATAGATTGAAGCTTTCGAGAGACGGGTCCTGAGGCGAATAATTGGAGCAAAGCTATACGGGGACCAATGGCAAGTTCGATCAAATGAGGGATAGAATTAGATGAACTTAATGAATTAGTATAGGCCCAAAAAGGTTTAGTATGGTTAGAGTCTAGGAAAGTTTCAATGTTAGAAAAATAAGCTTTTTTGGCTGACATAATATTTCGAGATTCGAGAGAGCCAGAAGATCTGAAGCTTTTCTGAACTTTGTATTTGATTTTTAAAACTGTCTTCACAGTGATTGTGAGCTAAAGGGAGTGACTTTTGTTAAGTGATGTACGATTGAGTGTAAATTCATTGATAGCAACGAACCGAAAATTAAAAAATCTTTTTGAAGAGCATTCTTGTAGTAGGGTTTTTGAAAAAATTCAGCAAGTCAATAGCAAAGAAATAAGTTGATATGTCCGGATAGTTAGCCTTGTAGAAGTTGATTCTGGCTGTTTGCCACTGTTTTCTAAGAGTATGGGATGGAACATAGCTAGCGATAAAAAGTGGGTAATCATGGAGCATAGTCATCGCAGGCGTGATACCTTTTGCCCTCCTTCCGAGAGAGCGTCGAACTATCTTCCTGTGTCAAAAAGAAGATACGAGGGAGACAGTTACCTGTGAGTAGAGCCAACGCTCACTCAATGATTGGCAGCAGTCGTGGATGAACAGCACGGAGAGAACATGGACTGCACGCCTCATCCCTGATCTGAGACCGTGGCTTCATCGAACGCACGGTGAGGTTGACCTCTACCTGACCCAGCTCTTGAGCAGGCATGGATGTTTTCTTACTTGCACAAGACTGGTTTTACGCTGGAGCGAAAGAAGGTGCCTGCCCTATATTTTTCGTAAATGTGGGATAGGCTACGCCCGGACATCTATAAAGAAACAGGAGAGCTTTCCCCAGATGGTCTTATCGGGAAAATACTTGGATCAGTTAGCAAATGGAACCATGTGGCATATTACTTTCGGCCAGTCCTAGAAGATGAAAAGTGCTCACAGTAGTCGGGGTTGGGGGAATTACTTTTCTAGCGATCCCTTTTCGTTCATCTCCTGCCATTTGAGGAGGGATCTTCCAGTTTGAAGGAGCGCTACGGCGTAGCAAAATGAGGCTTACCCAACAGTTATGTGTCAAACGGTTCTAGACAAGGTTTTCAGGTGGACAGGGGAGGTCTTCCTGGGTGGTTTAGACGTTTTGTGTGTCACACTCAGCGCGTATAAAGAATATATTCAAACCACAAAAAAGATGATAGGGTTATGGATAGTTTTGTAGATGACGTGCATGATTATCGTGACAGGTTAATATGCATATGTGATATTCTGCATCCTGTACGCATGGTAGATGCTGCCATGATGGATTCCGTAAGCGCAGGTTTTAGCCTTATGATGGAGACTGAGGCTAAAATATGTGTCCTTCCTGCTCAGAATATGGGATGGACAGTCGTAAGGTAGCGTCAATGATAGTTTCACTTTGTTGTGTCTTATGAAAACATGTGTGCTGGTGTGTAAGGCTTGGTATATGAACGCTGAGGCAGTTGTGTGATGCGCTGTATTTTGGGCTCGCAACTTTACTATGCGTGACCTGTCGGTGTCGTTGATGCGCGGCTATGATAGGGTGAAGAAATCTCCTAGGAGCCGTAAACTGCTGCCGTATACGATGTGGATGGATGTGGTACCGATGTCTTCCTTCAATGCAGCACGCAGGCCTAAGGATACGATAGGAACCACTTACGCTCATGCCATTTCTTGATGATTCCGTTGGCGGCAGAATGGTAAGGGTTTATCTGCAGATGGATGTTCCCCTTAATTCGGGTTAGCTCAGCAAATCTCTGGCTCTGGAACTGGCGTCCCAAATCGGTGGTGATCTGTGCTGGCGTTTTGAAACAGCTAATCTATGCGTTGATTAGCGCCCCAGCAACTGATACTACAGTGATATTCGGGAGTGGAACAGCCTCGGGCAAAGGTGAACCTGTCAATGATGGAGCAAAAATCTGGCTCTTGAGCTGGCGTCATTTCGAAGCAGTTTATACATGCGTTGATTAGCACTTTTGCGACTGATGTTGCAGTGATATTCTGGAGCTGAACAGTCTCAGGCTAACGTGTAAAGCTGTTGATAATGGTCAGACAGTATTAGTAACTATTGTTCAGTGATGATGAACATTGAGGTCTGGCAGAGTATAGCGTTGAAGGGGTGACTTCATGTGACGTCCGATCTTGTTCCGTTAGCAGACCATGCAACTTCCTATAAAGTGGATATGGCTGGCCAGGAGAATCGGGCAGTAATGAGTTTCCTAGCTACGTGGATGCCCTAATGGGTTAATTCATGCATTATTTGAATGATTGCTAACCTGAACTACTACAGTGCATAGGGTCGGATCTTCTTGTCTGTGACAATACAGTAGCGCACCGGTGGAATCAACTAGCTCTTGTTTCTTCCATTCTAGTTTCTGCGTTTCATCCCCTAGCAATCCATTAAGCTCTTGATTGTCTTGTTGAGCTGAAGCGAGAGAAAGGAAATCGATTTTGCTGATCGTACTTATCCAAGGCAATCTGCCGCGGTGTTATTCCCGCCCAGTTGACGCTGTTGGCTCGGTGATGCTTTCTCTGGTCACTGATGGAATGCAAACTGCAGTGGCTTGTAGTTAAAATACGCTGTAAATACTCTCCCTTCCAACATCTGACGGAAGTGTTTTATGGTTTCCTGGATTGCTAGATACTGCAACGTCACTGGGTGCTGGTCAGCTTATACGAGAAGAATTCGAGAGGCATCGGCCGGTTTTCATCGTCTAACGCAGGATGGCTCCGAGCCCTTTGCTCAAGGTGTCCACAGAAAAGCACGCTGCTGATGGACCAGGGGGCACGAGAGATGATGCCTTGGTCGGACCCGCTTTGCATTTCTGGAATACTGCTATTGCTTCGTTCATCGCTCCGTCTTGTGTTGGTTCTCGTTTCACAGTGTCAATTGTTGCAGGGGTAATTGATTTTGCGCAGCGTGTAGTAGGGATTGTCTCTAGAAGGTAACCATGCCCAAGAAAGATTTAAGGTTTCAAGCCTTCCGACGAAATGGTATGCCCATTAAGGGAACTTATTTTTGTCCAAACTGGCACTTGAAGATTTTAACTGTAAGTCCTTATTTGTGTACACGATTGAAAATTCCCGCAAGGTGCCACTGATGAGCCTGCTGGTCTGGCAAATAGACTAGTATGTCGAATAAGTAGACGAATATGTTGTTGGGTTCAAGTAGAATCTCGTGCATGAATCCCTGGAAGGTTTGGCCTGCGTGCATAGGCCAAATGTCATGAAGACCAAACGGTGTGATAATTGTTGTCTTGCGGATGTTACTTGTCTACACCTTCTGCAAGTCGATGACAGTGAAGATCTTCATTGTCATACAACGCAGTTCTACAGGAATTCGATTGGATAAAGATTTGGCACGGAGCAGGCGTTGAGTGTGCGATAGTCCCGCATATGCGCAAGTCGCCGTTGGTTTTCTGCACCATGTGTAGAGGGCTACTAAACGCACTTTTAGATGGACGACAAATATTGGGATCAAGTAAACGTCTGTGCCGGTGTTGATTAGTAGAGCACTTATGCACTTGTTGTCGCGGATGCACTGTGCGCGTGCCGGCCATCTGTTTTGGAGAGGCTGAACTTTGTTTTTTTTACTTGTTACGACTGTAAGGTGGCCTGCAGTTTTCAGTATCTGGTTCATAGTGTGTGTAGTACTAGCAGACCTCTGTTGCTTGCTTTGGCGTCTTTGTGATTTTGACGGCATTGATGGTTTTTTTTTTGATTTATGTGGAACGAACAGGTGCCGTCCAGCTGAAACTCATCGATTCTGCGCGCCAGCCTTTGTATCTTTTCTGTACGCTTGCTGAGCTCGGAAGAACCCCCCACATTGGCGGAGCGGCTCCAAGCGAATCGTGATGCGAGATTCACCCGATATTGTATGGCCTGGACTGTCTCCTTACTTTGTGCAATTTGCCTGTAAGAGAATGCTGCGCAGCGAGACATCTAGGCGATTTAGCCACATCTACTACAGCGTCTAGTTCATGGTGCTGTCTGCTGCCAGTGTTTCTATCTAATTCAGCAGCTATAATGGTCGTTGATCGCCAAATTCAACCTGAGACAGCAGTTTTTGAATTCGCAGCTGGGCAAATTAAATGAAAGCCTTAATGATTTTTTGCTTAAAGCTGTGATATTTCTGCCGATAGCTTGGATATGGCACTTTTGACCTGTTTCGACACCCTGATATCCAGGCTGGTGTCGATAATCTGGAAACGCATCATTTCTTCAGATATGCGGTTCATTTCAAAGGAGGCTTCAAGTTGGTCAAACTTCAGCTCGACGACCTCTTCCCAGAATAAAGGAACTCGCAACATGACGCAATTTATTTCTCTGGCAGCAACCTGGATTTCGTTCTGCTTTTCTGCACAATATGAATGCGAGGAATGTCGTGTTGATGATGGGGACGCGGAATAACGTAAATTCAAGGTGCTCGCTCTGAACGTCTCATCGAGAGTTGACCGCAAATATATATGCCAATTCACTGCCGGGTGATTTCCCATTCAGATTTAAGTGGGAAGCAAAAACTGTCCTGTTTTAGGCGGGTCCTTTTGCGATGAACACGGGTGTGCTTGTGTGAAACTTTTGTCGAATGAACCAAATTTTTTAGTCTCAAAGATTCTTAGGTGGTCAAAAGATTTACTATAGCGAAGCCGTGAAATGAAGATCTCCTTTGAAGGAATGACGGCGTTAAGGAATGGAGGTTCTTTAGGAAGGAGGAATCACCGCTGATATGCTTCAATAATTTAGATTGTACATCGGAACCAACAAATAGAAATAAAATGCATATGATATTTGTGTTAAAAAGAGAGACTTAAATCACAAATGTACTGTAACAATGCTCAAACGAAAAATGTCCTGGATTCTATCAGTTTTTAAACTGTAGATGCTTATTATGTCAATCTGGTTTTTCCAGATTATTCACAGTGATCCCTATAAAAATTTGAAAAACTTTTATTCTTCGATTTCTTTAATCACTTTTTTTGGATTTCGGCATCCATGAGCACTTTCAGTGGAAGCCAGCCAATTCAAGCTCTGGATGGATTGGCATGCGCCCACAATTCCAAGTGGTGTTGAACTCTCTATGACTATATTCATTGATTAGTCAATTGCATTAATTTTTTGTATCTACCACTTATATCGAATGTCATTTACGATCAATCCGTCGTGAGCAAGAGTTGGCATTTGATGAGTGTGCTTCTGGATGACGAAATCTCATTTTTTTTCATATACATATCTTTAGTGAACCATTTCGCGTAATTCGTGTATTAACTGTGATAGGTTGCGAAGCTTGGCTAATAAGATTCGCCTAATAAGCACTAGATGATACTCAGTCACAAGTGACCGCTTAATGTAATCAGTACAACACCACATGGGATCGTGAGGTCATGACAAGAGTCGGTGTCTGGGGATTCTGCTCATGGATGAAGAAATCCCAAAAATGTTTTCATATGTCTTTAGTGGTCACAGTTTTCCATTAAATTATCAACGTTTTCACCCCGATGATCGAAACAGGGAATAACTGATTTGTCACCGCTGAAGTTAAATTCCCTCCTTTTCTAAAAGCTTTTATTTTACATCTTCATTCAAAAGCTTTTTTGCAAAGTAGTCATTTATCATTTCATTTCACTCATTCATTCATTCAATACTATATATTAATGCATTTCCTTCTTGCAAATTATAAATGCACCACTATCTTTTTAAAAAGCTGAAAATAATTTCAAAATACCAACATATATTACTTCCAGGATTTTCGCATCAACTGAATATCTTAGTATTTTTTTCAAATATTTTCTTTTGTATGTCACACATACAGTTGTGTAAGTGATAAAATTGCGATAAATTAACAAAATTTAAAAATACAAATCTATTTGTGATTTGTAGTGTTTGAATTTCATTAACATTCATTGATAATTAACATAATTTTGCAAGTTTAAAAACTAAACTTTTTTCATGTATTTCAGAGAAGCTCTAACAGTGATTTCTAGATTTATGTTAAATTTTATCGCACTTTTATTAGTCATAATTAACATAAATTAATTCAAAATTTTCAAAAAGAAAGACGGCAGGAATGAGAGGCAAAACAAAATTGAAATAAAAAATAATTGATTTTAAAATGTAGGAAAATTGATAGAAATTAAAGAGAGAAAAACTATTAAAAAGAATTAGAACAAAGAAGAATATAATTCTGATAAACTCTTTTTGTTTCTTGGTTTTCTTTTTCCAGAAAAAAAATTTCTTCATAAATTTTTTTAGTACCGATTTACTGGTTGATATGCTTTTTTTCTTTTGCTTATTGTTCCGCATTCATTTTTTTCGTCTTGGTTTCTTTTCAGGAAATTTTACTAGTTAAATGTAAACATGACGAATTCGAATAAATAATAATAAGCACGAAATAATGACGCGGGAGTTGTTGTGTGATTTATTAATTTAAAATAATTTGTCGTTAGTTTTTTGTGAATTTCATTAGATTATAATTTGAAAAACTGGCAATAGATGCGTCGAAATCTAAATGCGTGAAATGATGGTAAAATAAGTTGAACGGTGAAATCGAAAAAATGCCAAATTATCTAAATATGTTTAAGCCGTAAAGCAGAAAAACTAAAGTGTATATATTATATTGAATAAATTTATATATATGTATATATATATATATATATATATATATATATATATATATATATATATATATATATTTGATAAAATATTCTACTCTATTAGGGTTATGGAGATAATAACGTTTTTAGGAGAGTTTTATGAGAAAATAATTGCAATCTTATTTTCATAAATATTCAATCATTTTATAATATTCAGTACAGATTTGCCCTTGAAATACTCAAAAATAAAAATAAATTTACGATAAATTCTTACAAGAAATCATTTACATTTAATTACATACAAAAATGGAATGAACTTATATTTTGTATAGCGAAGATATATTTCGATGTATATTTGAAAAAATTTTAACAGGAATGTTGGAAAAATCTTTCATGAAATGAGTTGGATCCTACTCAAAACGCAAGTGTTTTATTTTAAGACCCTTACGTGATCCTTTTCGAAGCACTTTAAATATTTAATCTAAAATTTTTTTTAAATTAACGTCTTTACGAGTAAAATTATAAGCTATTGATTTTTTAGCACGTAATGAATATGTTTTTTCACCTATGGGACACATATCGTCGAGGATAGTACAAATCCGCGTAGTTACTATTGGAAAAATCACGTGTTATAGAGGGAAATTAAAACGTTATAACGTTCTTATTACAATGGACTTTAGTCTCATTTTCGTGCAGAAACCAATTGAACTTACGAGATATAGTGTTCTCGGTACGAATTATTAGTAATTGTAAGAAGAAAGTTATAAGGGTTTAATATTGTTCTGTATACATAGTAACACTATAAAGTTTTGTGCAGATACCAGGTTTTTTCAACGGTAGATACGCGGATGTGCACAATCCCCGACATCCAATTGATCCAGATGTAGATACTGCGCCTCTGTAAACTTAAGGTCCAGGATCGATCGAAAACTTATGGTTGCCTTTTTGAAGAGTTTAAAGCATATCGAAATATAACACAAAAAAACGTTTCAAGTACACATAATGTCACAAAAATACTGATAGTGAGGCAAAACCGTATGGTTGGGATAGGAAAAAACCTTTAGTACCGCTAGAGATGCTTCGAAAGTTCTCGGCTCCAATTTAGTAACGCAGTAGAAGAAGAATGGTTGCTGAGGTTAACATATCCCTTCAAAGTCAAGTCGCACAGATATCAAAAACCTTAAAATCTCACTATCAAAATGGTTAGGCTCGGAAGTCACCCTCTGCTCGTGTTTTTGTGTTATGGAATCATTATGGGCAGCTAACAGTCATTATGGGCAGCTAAAAGTTACTGCCGGAAACCGTGTACGTATATTAGTTAGGAGACAACATTGCTTACTCCGTTTTGAGCCTACAGTATCCACCAGGGTTGACAAATGTCAACCAAATCAGTTTGAGTACGAGATAATTTGTATTCCAAAACCAGCAATAAAATGCGGTCAAAAATCCCTTCTTTATGAATAACGATTCCGGATGTTTGCATCAGTGCAGAGTTTAACTCGATTCTCGACAAACTCAGAGCCATAGTTTGTGTCAATAGCGGCTATTTTGCAAGTTTATGATTTTATTATGAAAATCGTATTATTTTCTGACAGTATTTGGTAGCACTAAAACTTTTTCAGCAATAAAAAGTTATAGGTATCTGGAAAATTACTTTTGCCTTACCCTGTATTAGCCGAAGTGGAAAATTTGATGAATTTCTCCCTTCTGCGCCACAAACCTGGACAAGCAGTTTTAAGACGTGTTTTTATGAAGATCTCATTACGATCTTTCAAATGATACCCCACCCATTACTGTTGATGAAAAAAAAACTTTTTAGGCGTCAAATCTTTAGATGGAAAGATCCTCCTTAAAACTCTATGGAAAATTTTTTCACTCTTAAACTTTCAAGAGGTCATCATTTTCGACATTCCTACAAACTCAGATGACTGTACCTTTTGTAGTCTCGGAGAAAAACTGCTGAGGAACACAGACCGTAATTTTTATTGAATTTTGTATTTGAATATAAAAGCGTAAAAAGGATACCCTTTTTGGAATGTCTTGTAGTGATGAGGTACGAAACGCTGCTCCCGGTAAGCCGATGAAAACTTGAGAGATGCAATCAATTAATGTTTAACCAAATTAATATATTCAATGCATATTCATAAAAACAGCATAATTTAACCTAGTTAATTTAAGTTTTGCAAATTTGAAACAGGAATTTTCGTTTACAAAAGGCCTTTTGAATATTTTAAGTGAAGTAAAAGTAATTCAAAATAGAGAAAAAATAATTGTGAATTAGATTTGAGTAATCAAACCAAACATGAAGCCTTCAAAAAACTGGGGAAGCGAATTTACTCTGTCAAGTTGTCTTCATGAGAGCAGGTATATACGTTCTTGACAAAATAAGTGTCCTTTGAGTCACTATAACACTATAACCTCTTCTCATATACGAAAACCACGGTTTTCCACAATAAATTGAAGAGCAAATAGAAAAGCCGATAGCCCCCTCGGCTTGCACATTACATTTTAAGAGTGGCAATAAACCAAAAATTCGTCACTTAGCTTCAAATACAATCTTTAGTGTTGCTAAAAGAGATAATTCATACTTTATGGTTAACAAGACAAGCCGATAGCAGTTTCGGCTAATGAGCGCAATGTGAGTGTAAATAAGCTTTCATATTTATATTGTGGATGAATGGTGGGGAAATCGTTAAACGAAAATGAAGTCAAAGTGAGTATCAAATCATAGTGATGTTGATCCCATGGTTTACTTGTACGGCTACAGAAGTAATTGTACCAAAATGTACAGGATAGAGAAATAGAGCATTAAGAGTAAAATATCTACATGTAGGAGAACGCAAATTGATAGTGAAGAATCCAAGCTATTCAATACGTAATTTAAGAATTTAGCTATTAGGAATTTAAAAGAAAACGAGCCGATAGGATTCAGCTTATATGAACACCTCGCCACTGATGTATTGTAAATGGATAAATCATATACATTGAAAAGTATAGCGAAGCTAAGCGTCTAAAACTTGAAACACATGTTGAATATTTGGTGGAAATATATCGGCCTGCTCTTTTAAGAACTTTTAAAACTACATGAAAAACCATAACTACAGCTCACAATCGAACATCGATTGAAGACTTGAGCTATGTATGTGCCAGAATAGCAAAATTTTGAATAATTGAAGAATCACTTATACTCCGAAACGATATGACCATCAATATTGAAAGAAATCTACCAAGAGAGCTGGAGCAATTTTGGTGAAAAAAATCAAGTTTCAAGGCTAAGGAGTAATGTTAAACGTCCATAAGGCTTCAGACACATGAGAGTCTATGCTCAAGCACCTTTCATCGATATTAAATAAGGCGCAGCCCGAAAGTTGACGATTGGTTCGATAAAAACTTCACTGTTGAAGTATAACAAGAAAAATGTTAGGTCTCTAAAAACGTGAATGGCGCAGAAGTTGAAGGATGAAGGGCAATGAAGAACCAACGGAATTTTGGATATAAATCGAAATCGAAGAACACTGCCTTTTTGTGCATTGATTTAGACAGAAACGAACAAGAAATGTTACGAGAAAAAGACACATTTTGCTGTTCAACTTTTGAAGTAAAGTGCAAAATATCTCGCGTTTTGAGTTATGCTCACACATTTCTGACAACAGAAAGCTTCTTGGCCTGATTTCCTCGAATAACGGTGTTTGATGTGTTTTTATTCGGTTGGTTATTAGGCTGTTCAGGCCCTGAATATGGGGTTCTTGGATGCATGCCTGGACTACCCACCAAGTGCCTCCCCTGTTCCACTCAAAACATAGCCTGAATCTGTTTCGATACATTACTTTCATGTAGCCCTCTATAATATACGAGTAGATACATTTATTTTCATGATCGTCTGTATTCATGATCAACGAGCCGCTAACGATTGAGAGTCTTGGCTCGTACTCTCTCCTTATGTACTCGTATGTTAGATGGGAGCAATGGACCAAAAAATTGAATGTACTATCTACAGGAAGAGAGGTCTTGCTTGTGCTGGATGTGAAACCTAGACTCTTACAACTGTTTCCGAAAATAATATAGACGTATTTCGATGCAAAGTGCTCAGGAGAATATTTGGTCCGGTGAAGCATGGTCAAAATAGGGACTTGGCTACAAAAACAAGTTGCATAACGTTTATGATGACCTACTTGTATCCGCATGCGTAAAGCTGAAATGGGCAGAACATGTGGAGAGAGTGGAAGAGCATAGGTTCCCCAGATAGAATTGATGGCCTGCAGAAAGCAAAGCGAACAAGTTTTCTTTATTGTATATATGAAAACGCTACGTTGATTTAGTCAGGCACAAAGGATTCGTGTAGAAAGCAACGCAGTTTTTTTTATTGCAAGTATGAAAACGCTACGTTGATTTAGTCAGGCACAAGGAATTCCAGCAGAAAGGATTCATTGAAAAATCCAACAGACTAAGGTCACTGAACAGTCGATTGAACTCATTTAACTCTCATAAAATCGAAAAAGACTCTTGCTATAGTCAGGAAACTATTCCACATTAATTTAGAAATTTCTAATTTTTGGGAGACTTTTTTTTGGAATTTTGTTTTTAAAAAACATGAGGCCTGCCTCAATTATATTGCATTTTGACAATATCATACAACTTAATGTTCTTCATTCGAAACTGCCTGTCGGACAAAAAAATTATTTGTACGCTCGCAAAAGTTACTATTTTTAAGCAAGCCTAACCAAAGAGAATAAAATAGCTTTAGCGAAAAAAATTGGGTAGCTGACATTTATCGACCATTTTCACACAAGTCATTTTTAAGCAAGTCTAACCAAAGAGCATATCACAAAATGGATTGTAAACTTGCAAGATGAATAAGCTAGCTTTAGCAAAAACATCTATCGAAGTGGGGTGAGGCCATGTCAGCCAGTTAGCCAGTATATGGGCACCGACTTCAGAGAAAGCATGCACCAAGCTCGCTGCATACAAGTCGGTCAAAAAAGTCTTCAAAAATTGATTAACAATAGCAAGGCCAGCTGCTGGCAACATCTGGTTGATGACGTCAATAGGAATCTATTGGCCTGGGCTACAAGCTAGTCATGCAGAAGCTCGGAGCCTAACGCCTGCCCTGCACATACTAGGCGGAAAAAATCAGAGGTTGTGCGTGCTTTATTGCCCACCACTCTTTTTAAAGCAATCCACGATGAAACTTCAGCGAATTGCGCACTCTTTACAAGGCGGAATTGGAGCAAGTAGTTTTGTCCAGCTGAGGTACTGTAGATGGTCTATCAAAGATACCCTGACTTGCTGCTCAGTATGTTCAACGCTTGCTTGCGTGAAGGGATATTCCGGAAATGCTGGAAAGCAGCGAGGCTTGTGCTGATGAGCAAGGGGAAGGGGAATCTCGAGTCGTTGTCTGCATAACGCCCTTTGTGTTTGCTAGATAAGGCCGAAAAAGTGCCTGAAAAACTCATTAGCAAAAGACCCGCTGACATGATGCATGAAGCACCTATCCACACGGAAATATGGCTTTAGAGAAGGTCGCTTCATCCTCAATGCAATTAGAGAAGTCATGAGGGACCGTAGTCTGCTTTATGATATGAAGGAAGGACAGCGGAGGCTAGAGATTACATCGGGTGTCAAGACTCTATCTTCAGCCTTGGTCTGTCGAACATCTCATGTGGCGGGCTTCTGAGGCTTGAATCGCCGGAAAAGCCCTGCTTGACCGCCTATGCGGATAACGTTGCGGCACTAGTTACTGGGCGCACACTTGAATATGCGCAATTTAGACTAGTTATTCTAATGCGCCGAGTGAGGGGCTGGACGACTGCTTGCGGATTCAGCCTGGCATTGGACAAAACTGAATTGGTAGTCCTGAGAAAGAAAAGAATCCCAGAGTTATGAGCATTAGTTTCGGAAAATCATGTATTAAATCTAAAGTAGCAGCGAAATACCTGGGCATACTGATGCTCTCGAAGATGAGTTTTTCTGAGCAAACCAGGGCAACAGCTGGTAAGTGCTCACTCGATTGATGGCTTACATAGAGGAAGCCACCTCATCAAGGCAACGACTCCTAACGAGTGCTGCGCAAACTATGCTACTCTACAGATCAGAGTTATGGGGGACGCTCTTAGCAAGAAGCCTGACTGAAAGTGGTTGGCATAGGTGCAGAGACAAGGGGCGCGTCGGGTTGAAACCGTCGGGTCGGCGGTGCTCATGATGGCGGGGATAATAACGATTGCCTTCCTTGCCAGAGAGCGTAGAAATATGTACTAGCGTAGAAATGAAATCGACAGGGAAGAGGTCATCAAGGTGAAAAGGCTACGCTCTCTCGATGATTGGCAACAATTCTGGAAAGACGACACAAGGAGAGGATGGATCAAGCGGCTGGTGTCAGACCGATTGAGGGCATGGTGAGTTTGATTTCTATCTGATCCAGCTTTTGATAGGACTCTGATGTTTTCTGGTTTATCTGCTCAGGCTTGGTAAGGAACTGTTTCCCAACTGCATGCCCTGTGCAGAGGAGGTAGATGATGCATTTTAAACCTTCCTTGTATGTGAAAAATAGGGTAAGCTATAGCGTGACCTGTCCGTTGAACTTGGAGAGCTGACCCCGGAAAAAGCCGGTCGGAGAGATGCTTAGAGCACTTGACAAATGGAACAAAGAGACGCATTATGTCTGCACAGTCCTAATAGATAAACAAACACACTGCAGTGCAGCGAGGCATCAAGGGTGATGGACGTCTCCTAGAAATCCCTTTCTCTCCCTCCTCTCGCGCTCATCTAACTCGAAGGCGCCACAAGGCGTAGGAAAACGAGGCCTAGCAATAAGTAATGTGTCAAACGGTTTCAGGCTAGATTTTCAATTTGGTAGGAGAAGCAGTGCGCAGGTGGGAGTCTCATACTTCGGGCGTAAACAGCCGACACATCCCTACTAGAAAAAAGACAGCAGCCGTCGATATAAATTAAGGATCTCTATACCTGCTGTTTTTGGATACAGAAGTAAATTCATACTTAGAGAATGTGCTACTATACATACGGTATACTGTTGGTGCACTAACGAGGAAGATTAAAAATAACGATACTTTCAAAACCTTTGCGTGGAAAAAGTCTAAAAATGATAACCTTCAAATTTAAAATGCTGAAATGTAAAAAAACGAACAAAATATACTACCGTACTGTTGAAATCGGCAATTCTAAAAAGTGCACCTATTTTAGACATATATTCGTATTTTTGATAATGGACGTAGCACATGCATTTTGATGAGAGTTGACATAAAGATTCATTAGCTAGAGTGAAGAAGGTTCAAAAAATCTCCACTTGAAGGTTGATTTCGGCTAGATTTCTATATTTACTACACGGTCCTTCTACACTGCGAGAAAAAAATGGGATAAAATCACCTAAAGCTTCTTGTGTACATTTTTCATATGAAGACGAAAATTATATTTCATGTCCTTAGGCAATTTATATTAGATCATACTTGAAAAATCGCACTTGAAACTTAAGCAAATTGACTAAGATACTAAGCCAACCAGCATTTCGCATAATAACGACCACGAATGCAAGTACCTTATGTACATGATTTAGTGTTAGGTATGTTAAGATGCACCGTTGCTCAATGGGAGCACTTTGGATTTGTGATCATGGGATGGTAGCTCAAGTCCAGCTCAAGTTAATAAGTAGGTCAAAATTTAAATGGATAACAGATGGAATAAAAATAAAATGAATATTTCTGCAACATATCGGATGTAGAATGGAAAAGCTTAGGATTCATGGGGTGCGGGAAGAAGGAGAGGAGAAATTAACTTCAAGAGAAAGCTTGCATACTAAATTTAAGGTTATTCTTTTCAATGGGTGATTTGCTTCGATTTTTAAACAGAACCAGAATTGTCGAAGAGCTTGCATGGCATATGCTCGATTTTAGTCCAAGTTCACGACATTTTTCTTCTTGGTGGAATTTCAAGGAAGGCGTTTATAGGCAGAATTGTATGATAGAGTTTGATATTTGAAAATGGTGACGTTTCCACCCCAAAAACTTCGACGAGACCTAAAATTCAGCTATTGTGAATGGTAAATATTCTTAAGCACTTACTGATGATAAATCCTGCGAATGCCTTCTGACACGATATAATTGAAATATCATATTCAAATTTGTCAGAAATTTTGTTATTTTAAGACTTTTAAACAACATATCAAATTAAAATTAGCTGATTGACTATAGAAAATACATTATAAGATGTAGAAATATTTAAAGTTTGATTAGGATTTCAAAAGAATTCCTATCTGCTTTTATCAATAAAACATGATTGCTTGTTGATATCTACACGAGACAAGGAAAAAAATTAATTCCTTAAAATTTAGTATTCAGTTAAAATAAATACTTTTTTTTTAGAAAAAAACGGGCAAATCTGAACTGAAAATTATTTTTGACAAATTTTTTTAAGGTTGTGCCTTCATAGATTATTTCGAACTATTGTTTTGCGAGTTGACTAATAACTCTTTAATGGAAACGGGTGTATTTGACAGTTTTTTAAGGTTTCATACAAAGAAATCGATTACAATCAAACTTAAAATAATGAATAAGCCCAATATTTGACCTGGTAAAATTCAAGATGGCTATGAATATAAATTGTATGTTTATTTTGTTTTGTTGCTTTTTAAAAACGAAACTGTATTTTTGTTTGGATTTCGTTACCAATCATGTTTTTTAATCGAAATTGCATTCCTTGTACTATTTGTTTGCATACTTAATATTTTATGTATATATAAGTATATATATGATAAATGAAATTCAAAAATTTAGCCCAATTTTCGTATTTGCAATTTATATTGAACGAAAATAAAAATTAAAAAATGAAATATAAATAATAAGAAGCACAATAGACCTCATAATATTGCAGAAACATTTTTAAATGCAAACATGCAAATAGTTTGAATTATTTTTCAGTGTTGCCGATTTTTCGGAAACATAATTTTTTTAAGATTTATTTATCTTGTGAAATTTTAGTGGTTTGAATTTTTCTTTTTAAATTTAATTGTATCTACGTTCATAAATATGTGAATAGAGATTTGATTCTTAAATATAATATATACACATTTTCAAATGTCAACGAGAAGCATAGCAATTTCCGCGGATGAGTTTTGAAAGTTTCATTTGATCTTATTAATTGATCAAAAATCAAAAAGAGTCGACCTCGATTGAAAAAAATATATATAATATTAGGGCAAGCTTAAATGACGGAATATTATTTTTTCTCGCCACATGGAAATTGATTAATAAGAGGAGCTGCACCATTTGTCGTCCGTCACAAAGGCAAGCCCTAAGTTTCTCGAATCAACATCTAATTAACAAAATATTAATTTTAACTCAACATTTTTCAGACTTATAGAATTGTACCTACAATTCCTTTAATTAATTTAATTTTAACAATATTTTTTAATGTCTTGCTTTCAAAGTTATAATAAATATTTTGCCGATTCAACTAACAAAGATCTTTTGAACGTGAGAAGCAATAATAATAAAGAATAAAATTGAATGAAATGTTTATATTAATAATTATTTATACTTTTAATAGAGAGATATAAAGGAATGAGCTTTGATCTAACCTCCATCATTTGTATCTTGTTTTCTTTTCCTTTTCTTGCCGCGTGATGCATTCGTTCGCGAACTCCAATCAGGATACATTTGCATATGTAACTGACGTTCGCGTCTAGCTAGCTCATAATATTTAGCTTGTTCTTCACGACCGAGGGCATGCCACTAAATTTATACATATATTTATATATAGAGATTTGTTTATATGAACTAACGCTTACATATGTGTATTGTAGATTTTAATATAAAAAAGGATTCATTAAGAGATACATTTTTTGATAGATTTCAAGGATAAAGCAAATCCTTAAATCCAAACAATTTCAAACTAAAATTTTATTTCAATTCAGAATTTATCTTCAATGAAAAGATTTTAGCAGTCGAATTTGACGTGATTGACGGTTTTAAAATTTTGCTTTCCTTCATGAATTTCTGCAAGCCTTATCCTTTTTCTACTGATTATATAACAAATTGGGTTAATAGGTATATATAGATCTTCTAAATAAACGGTGGGAAAAAGGTGTGCATGTTTGTTAATTTTTATTTTTGTTTCAAGACTATCTACTTTTTATTTCGTGATAAATAAAAAGATAATATTTTTTAAATTCCTTTTTTTAATTCAATAAATAATAATTGTTACTTTACTTTCGCGGACGCTATTATATTATCTGTGTTTTTATCTATTTTCAATTTGGTTGCTGTTTTTTTATTCACAACTCTTTTAAGTGCTCAAAATTAATCGAGAATAAATACTACGTCACTATTTTTTTCTGGACAATTTTTGATTTAATTCCACTATTGATTTTAAAATTTTAATTATAAAGAATTTTAAAGAACCGACTCTATAAAAAAAAGTTAAATTATGGACGAACTTTTAATGTTAAAATTCCTTAAAAAAACAATTGACAATCCGTTACGGCTTTTCTTCGACTGATCGTTGAACGGGTTCGGGTGTGTACATGACATTTTCCACTTTAGACAGAATAATCAAAAACTTATTTCTAATTTTTATTCTTGGCTCTTTTTGGATTTACAGTTATCAGTTCTGGGTAGTCAGGATACCATTTGAAACTAAGGCTCTCATAATTCAAGATGAGAATGGATTACAGCTTCTACCTCAGGCACATTTTGTTACGATGTTTAGTCAAGATAAAGATACATTGAAAGAGAGCAAATAAACAGAATATTAGAAAAACAACCGTTAGGGGATCCAAAACAATGGAAGATACAATAGATGCGGAGAGTGCTCCTGAAGGCTAATGTATCATATGTATAGTTAACAGATTAAGTAAATAGAATAATGCTCAATAATTTTCACAGATTGCAAACGCTATTAATGACCAAGGCCACAATTATTAGCATCGACCACAAAGTTATGATATTAATGTTCTTAGGAAGAAACCAAAGGGCTGAGCTTAACGTTTTTAGCGCACATGTAACTCTACAAAATTTTACTTAAGTAGTTAACATAATGGGTCCTATCATGTACATGCGGAGGTTCATGATGCCGAGTGCGATACTAACCACTTTTTTTTTAAGCTCCAAGTATAGATGCCAAATCATTACAATAACTGACGCAATAGAAGCCACACTCCGTAACTCAACCAAGAGAAGTCAAAAGAAAGCAGGGCTGTTTGCATCCACATCGAGAAAGGTTGCGGAGAGTAATAACCAGACTAGTGTGAGAGAGACTATCGAACAAATGCAGTAAGGTGTAAAAACCTCCATCCGGAACTCCGCAGAACAAGGATTAGGAATACAAGAGCTCATAGTCCACCAGGTATAGTGGTTAGAGTGCCTATCCCGTAAGCCGAGAGCCCCTGGTTCAAATCCCGTTCGTAACAATTGCTTTAAAAATCAGAAAGTATTGCAGCTGAGTGGACGGATACATGGCCAAGCGTTGTACTCACCATATTACCTTCTTGAGCGCCGACACAATCAAAACAAAGTGATACTTTAATTATCCCCAAGCGAAGGCCTGAAAGGGGCTACAGTGCTCAAAAAAAAAACAACGACGGGGTGACACAAATTTTTCGTACATTTCTGCTTCCCTTGAGTTGGTAACACTGTTTTAAAATCTGTTTTGAGAAGTTCTCGCTAAGACCTTTCCTATGATATTTCATATGAGTATCTTTGGTAAAAATTTGTTTTTAAGGTTCACCCCCTTTCTAGGGAGACTTGCTTCAAAAACTTTTCAAATTTTATTTTTATACCAAAACTTTCAAGAGACTATCAGTTTACATTGACATACCAAGTTTAGTATCTGTAGTTACTACAGTTTCAGAGAAAACTTACTGTGGTAGATTCACGAATAGATCGATAGACGGGTCACGATTTTAAAAGTGTTTTTGTTAACTAGTAGAAACCCCTCAAAAGCAATCCAATGCCGTTCCCAAAACTACGGAGGAATATCCTGAATATATAGAATTCATCATCGAAGTTTTGATTGATGGTTTACGCTAACAAAATTATTGAAGAATACCTAGCTTATTTCAAAGCAGGATGATCGGCTGCTGACCAGATTTTATCAGAAAAGTAAATATTGAAAAAAATTCACCAATATAACATACATGTATACTACTTTTTTCAAGTTTTTCTGCAGTTATTGGATAGTATTGATCGAAACCATATTCTCGTACAATGCACTCCTCAAACTAGAAACCTCATCAAAGTCACTCTGCATGATATAGAACACAATGGACAAAACTGAGTACCAAGTAAAAATTCAAGACCTGCTTGACGAAGGGTTCCTTTAGAGAAAGGGATATTTGAGCATAAGATTATAAATCAGCGTAACTGATAACGTATGCCAGATCCCTTTGGCATCTTCAGGAGGTGTCCTAAGAGTTAGCGTAATCAGCAAAACAGGTAGGACTACAGGTCAACGAAAACAAAACAAAACCAAACTGATGACACTTACGATAAAAAAACATAAGTATGTCACATTTGGTGATTTCTACTTTGATTCAGTAGATCATTTTGTCTTTCAAAGCACGGCAGCGGGAAAGATGAAAGTAAGCGATGCACACCTATAACGAATACAACGTACTTTGCAGTCTCCTTCTGATGAGATTGAAGAATATATACAGAAAATGTGAAAAAATTTTACAAAATACTAAAAAGGCCAATACTCCTCTATACTGGCAAGGATGCTCACTGGGCTATCGAAAAAGTTGGTAGAGGATTTTGAGAGAAAAGTTACCCGAAAAATATTTGACACTGTTAAGCAAGGAGAACTGGGACGAATCCAATTTAACGATGAGTTGTGCGGTCTTCTTAGCGAGCCACAACCTCCCTTTGTCATTAAAAAGAAGCGTATGCCGAGAGCAAGGGTATCTAGAAAGGTGCTGAAAGGATGGGTAAAAAGCAATTGGCTAAAAGGACTGCCATACAAACGATGACAAACAGTAGAACGCTGCTAGGAATCTCAAACTAGAGGGTATTGTCAATGTATCGAGAATAATAGGCGCAATGTATCCGGGACGCTAGGGTCCGATTTCAACGGTAGCACCATCCAAGAAAAAGAAGACTGATTATAATGTAGACACATATTATGACACTGAAAAAAGTCCAGAGCTAAATGGTTTTAACTTTGAAAGAGCTAGTTCAAGCGGTTTAAAGGAAAATTGGAACTAAGAGGCTATTGGCTGGTATTATACCTCCTCGGGAACTTCAGACTGTAAAAATTGTAAGGTCAAATGGAAACTACGTCGGGAATTATTATTAAGTTTGGATAATTTGAAGTGGAGTTCGATACGAAGATAGGTTGGTCAAAGAAGAACGGTGCTCCAATTTGAATTGTTTCTTGAATGATCGTTTTCCAAGGGTGAATTGGATTTAGAGAGACTTCAAGTCGACTTTGTGGATCATTTGTATAGTTTCCTATCAGTCGCAGATCTTGTAGGGATTTCATTAAGGACAACCGAATAAGGTTTGGAAAGTATCGTTTCTGTATTAGTTAGATACAAAAATTATTTAAGTAGGAATTTCGACTTATTGTGAGTAATTCTTGGCTTAATGTGGTTTAGAAAGTCCCATTTCAGTATTAATAAGGAGCAAACAATTTCAACGCAGGTAGGTTGTGATTCATGGTTTCTTTAGACTCGGAAAGACTCGTTTGAATATTGGAAAGACTCGTTTGAATATCAGGTAGATTCAATGATCACTGAAGTACACTTAAAAATTTCGACTCGGACAACGCCATCTATCAAAATCAACTGAACCGCTGGGATGTTCGTCATTGGAGGTCTACGGATAGGACACATAGTAATACCAGTATCCAGGTTATTTTAAAGACAAAACAAAATATTTGTCCGGCTCTGGAATTAGACAGTTGGTAACCTTTCAGATTTTTGTTAAAAGATACTACTAAACGTTTTGCCAAGAAAATGCAGAATTTTATGGGCTTAGTTTAATATATCAAAATGGTTTACCTAATTAACTTCATAAGAGTGAATTTTTATTGAAGATTACAACAGCCTTAATACGGGGCACAGAGAATACATAGCCAATTACAAAAACACTATACAGGATAAGTATGCTAATGAGCCAATTACAAAAACACTATGCAGGATAAGTATGCTAATGAGCCGGGTGAGAGGCTAGATGACTGCTCGCGGGTTCAGCATAGCACTGGAGAAAAACGAAGTGTTCATCCTGATAAAGAAGAGACTCCCCAGAGTAAGAACGATCATATCGGGGAAATAATGATCTAATTGAAATAAGCAGTAAAGTAGCTGGGATTGCGGATGAACACGAAGATAAGTTCCTCTGTGCAAATCAGGGCAACGGCTGATAAGGTTGCTCCAGGAGTATCAACTCTGAGTTGACTTATGATCAACGAAGGGGGACCCAACTCATCAAGAGGCTAACTTTTGATGAGCACATTAGAGTCTGCGCTACTGTGCGGAGCAGAGATATTTGGCGACGCTCTCAACAAGTGGCTGTACCGAAAACGCTATGCATAGATACAAAGAAGAGGAGCACAGGGATTGCATTATCATATCTAACAGTCTCTAATTTAGCTTTGCTAGTCATCGCAGGCGTGATACCCATCTTTTTCACTTGAAGAAGATTTGTAGGTCGCGGTCCTCCGACAGTCGGTTATGCGAAGGAGAGGAAGACAATGTCCATAACACATTTTTTGCATACATAAGATGGGACAAACTGCGTCGGGACCTCTACAAGGAAGCAGGTGAGCTTTTCCTGGATAGTCTAATCGAGGAGATGATTGGATTGGTTGACAAATGGAACCATGTGGCACATTATTTTCGGGCAATCTTAAAAAGATAAAAATGGCTCACAGCAGCTGGGGATGTCAGGGTTGGGGATCAGTTCTTGCGCTAGAGAAGGGAAACCCAACTTGAAGGCACCTCTCTGGTGCCCTAGGTAATGTGTCAAACGGTATCAGGCTTAGTTCTCATGTTGACAGGGTAGTTGTTTAGTGGATAGTCTAGACGCCTTGCGTGCCTGGGAGCCCCACACTCAGGGAAAACGTAGCCTTCACCATCAACCCCACAAAACTTTATGCACGTTGAAATACCAAATGTCTCTAGAAGAGAGTAGCTATAGGAGAAACTGTACCCTTCTATGGAACGAGCAACATTCAAGTCAAAATAGGAGACTTGCTGTTGTGACGGGTTTCCCAAATTAATGTGGTGCTAACTGCCAGCACTAGCCTACACCAGTATTCTGAGGAAGTCATAAAGGTCAGATCTGATGGTGATTCTGGACATCATAGATCATATCTGGTCAAGCCAATGAAAATTTGGTACTGCAGAATTTGATTTTAGGACTAATGTGATGTTTCCTTATAAGAACCATCAAGAATTACGAAAGGTTAGGATAGGGTGCTTAACATTCAATGCCAGCGAAATTAGAAGCAGCGCGATCACCACTGGAAAAATTCAAGGACACCTCTGACTTGGTCACTGAATACTGTGATATATTCTTCCACGAATCGGCAACATCATGGATACCTTGGTTACCTCAAAGTAGTACTCTACACTCAATTTTAGGAATGGCGACTGGCAGATACAAATGAACAAAAAAGCAGAGTGAGAACTACCTTCTCAGTCGGTACCAAATTGAAGTAATTCGTGGTCATGCAATTTGGCATTTGAAACGCATTTAAAACATTCGAATTGAAATTTAGCTGGAAGAAATATAATCCATTGCTCTTTCAATGGATCATATTTCGCTGATTTAAGTAAATTGCAATGGTCGAGCCATGTTGAATTAACGGAAGAAAACCGGCTACCCAAAAGAACATTGACGGGTTGAGCACAAGGTAGACGTCTAGCGGGAAGACAGAGGACTTGATGGGAAGACATAATAGAAGCTGACAGCAGGTTTTTGTGGCGAGTAAACAACTGGAGAACAAGGTCGCTGAACCGTGATGATTGGAAGAAATTAATCCTGAAGGCCAAGGCCTGGCTTGGGCCATCGCGCCATAGATGATGATGATATTTCGCTGAGGTGGCGAAATATTTAAAAGAAAGATTGGAACCAGGTAGGTAATTCTGACAGCTTGTCCCCACATTTCAGACCCAGCTAGCTGCAAACTTTGCCAACGAGTAAAGAAAAAGGAGCCGAGCGAGGAAGGCTGGTCACAATAAGAAATAATGCGAGATGTCCAACAAGCTGATAAGGATCATTAGTGGTATGTATTCTAAAGGAAAATTTGCATCCTATGGGCGGATAGAATACAAATTGTTCTTGTTAAAACAATTGAGGCAATACTAGAAAGAATCAATACAATGCTGGAATGTGTATGTGAAGTCTAGTCTTATTAGTTTCTACTACATACGGACGATAGAAGAATCTTGATCTTTTGATAAGTGAGCGATGTGAGTGGTAGCACGAGCGGAAACCTTTTACGCATTAGATCTATATTGATGTAGGCTTTTTTTCCGAGCACTATATAAAGGTAGTCAGCATCATAACATGTAGTTGCACCCAGGGCACCTCTACGCCGAGACGGTGGACAACAGGGCTTTCCCACTATCCGGCAGAGTCTCTGGGTTACGGCGTTTATGTCGTCATGGCAACTATATGTAAAACAGTTACGAGACAGGTGTCCAGAACCCCCGAACCAGCGGCTGGTCAGAGTGAGAAAGCAGGCCTACAGATGTTATCATCAAGCCACCGTAGTTCTAGATTGTTAGTGAATTTGGCTTCTGCAGTATCAAATGCTGCAAGCGAATTTGCACCTGGTAAAAATGTCTACAATTATTCTATTGTTTGTGGGGAATAGCTTCCCCAAGCTAAAAATGTTACATTTTCTAAAAATATATGTACAAGATGCCGCAATGTTCTCCATAAAAGGAAAAAAACAGATATTTGCTTATTCAATAGAATAGAGAAAACCAACAGATTACAAAGCTTATTGTTACTTCTGCTTGACAAATGTTAAGGGTTACAACCGAGTTAAAAGATAGTCTGTTTCATATGCACGCGTTTCTCTGTAACGTTTCCCTGTTTCAAGCATACTGTAACTGATGACAGTATCGAAGCAAATGAAGTGGAGCTCTCAAATAATGAAGCTTATAGTGTGGCAGATAATGTTGAAATACTGGAGGAATTAATAAATACATCGCTAAATATGGTAGTTTTGAGTTAGAAGAGTCAGACGTTGAGGACGATGTAATTTTAAACCAGTGAAACCAGAATGAACTGAGTGACTTAGAACTCTCGAAAGAAAGTTCTGAGCTCTTAGCTTCCAGATTGAAAGAGAAGAATTTTTGATTGCAGCAGCATCTGGGATCTTTTATCGATCGAGAGAATACCCATTTGAATTTTTTTTCAAAATGCGTCATTTATTCAAATAATAACAGTTGTGTGAACTGTCCAAACCTGAACCTTGGCGTTGGGGTCTATTGTAAGGGTATCTCATTCCATGATCCTGACGGAATTCAAGGTGATATGGTCAATACCACACTCAAGCATGTTATTATTAGATGATTTTACAATTAGTTCCCATCACAGCTGGGTGGGTTGATAATCCGACAGCAGCATCAGCAGCTCAAACTCGATGCCGCCCCTTAGGTTTGAACTTGGGAGCTGCTGCACAAGCGGAGTGTACCCTAATCCACTGCTCCACATGGACTTTAGTTTATTGCAATGATATTAAAGGTTTAGTAGAGCACTACGATTGTAGTTTTTTAAGTGATTCTCCCGGTGGGCTGTAAGTCGTACAGGTATGATACGTACTGGTTTAAAACACTAGAACGTATCACAACTGGGTGGACGAAAACATGGCCAAAGCGTGGTACTGACCATATCACCTCTGGTGCCGATACATTTGATCAAGATAATGAGATACTCTGTCTCTAAGTAAAGGGCCGAAACGGGCTGTAGTGCTAAAGCAAAAAAAAACACTATATTGTAAAATTTTCAGCAAGTAATTGGCATCTTTTTATGGATTCTTCAAAGAGAAGTCTAAAGGCAGTCTTACGGCACAATAATAGTGAATTTTGCTTCTTTGCCAGTGGTTCACTCCATAGTATTAGATGGAGAAAACTATAATTTAGAATTGACGTTGAAAAACTTGAAGTACGATATACACAAGCAGCAATTTTGTAAAGACTGGAAGATTTTCACGCTTATGCTAGGTTCAAAATGCGGATTAACGGGACAGTCAAGCTCGAGAAAAACATTCTGTAAGAAAAGACTGGTCATTAAGACAAAAATTAATTCCTAGTTTGATATTGACTGATAAGATCCTCCTTCCTTCTTTATACATTAAATTGGATCTAGTAAAGCAGTTTATCAATGCTTCAGTTGAATTCAAGCTCCTGCTTTTATGTACTATACATTTCTCAAGTCTTTGCTCATATATTTCTCAAGTCTTAACTCATCTTTCTGACGCAAAAATTTTAATTGAACCAGAGAGAAGAAAGCTGTTAAAAAGGATGAATTGGAGAGAAGGGTGAATAATAAAGAGAAAGCAGCTTGGCAAAGTTCTAGAGAGGTGACAAAGACGATTTGAAGAGCAATAAAGATCCCAATTTCAAAACTATTGTTGCGAAAATGATATAACACTTCAAAAAATTGGAATGTCTAATGAATCTGAAAATTCATTTCTGCATTCGCACCTTGATTTTTTAGCACTACAGCCCCTTTCGGGCCTTTGCTTAGAGATAGAGTTATCTCATTATCTGAATCGTATGTATCGGCACTTGAGCAGATGATATGATCAGTACTACACTACGTGTCATAAATGACTGGGCATATAGTCCATCCGAAGAATCATTCGAAGCAAATCTTACAGTCACCCAGGGAATTGAACCAGGAACCTTTGACTTATAGGGTAATTAGGTATACTATGCGGGCTACTGCGAACCTTGATTACTTCCCAGATAAGCTCGGAGACTGGTGACGAACAAGGTGAAAGAATGCATCAGGATCGGAATGAGTTTGATGAAATATATCAAGGTAAATGGCGAAAAAACTTGTTAGCAGACTATTAGCGGAATTTGAAGAGAGATTTAAACAAAACACATTAAAGAAAGGCGATCCAAAGATCATATCAAACTCAACGTAAACCTTTTTCTGCCGAAGTTTAATAAAATCATGATGAAAAAGGAAAGGGACTTTCGAAAATCTTTTGAAAAATATCACAATTGTTCAAATTTAAAATTTAGGGCTAAAGATTAGGAGGTTCATTGAATTTGCTTCCATTGGTCACTTAGGGATATATTGAATTCTATTCAGAGTTATAAATTTACAGGGCCAGATTCAAACATTAGGACACAAAAGCCTATTTCTGAATTCTTTTAGATTTTTCTGAGGTCGTGTATAAATTTATCTACAATTTGACCTTGGAATGACCTCTGGACGACCTTGAAGGTAAAACTAAGCCTGAATTTGACCATATCGACCTTAAGAACCAACATATACATTTTTCAAATTTTTAATACCGTCTTTTTCCGTTTGATCTTCCAATGACCTTGAATCATAGAGGTCAATCGATTTCAGATTCTGATTCAGTGATCCAAAAAAGTTCAGATGAATTTTGTCCGATTTTTTCAACGTCATTTATAAATTTAACCTCAGTGTGGCCTTTGGATGATCTTAAAGGTCAAACCAAGCAGGGATTCAATCTCAGCGGCCGCAAAAAAAACTTTTATATAAATTACCTCAAATTTTTTAACTACATTTTCTCAGGTTGACCTTCTAACCTCCTTTAACCTGATCTGAGGGCCCTTAACCAACGTCCAATTCAGAATCAACGACCTCAAAAACACCTGGATATCCTGGTTTCCTGAGGTCTACCATTCGAAGTTAAATGTTGACCAGTGTAATTATGGGTGAAAAGAAACTATGCTAAGATTTGATTTGAATATTTTAAGCTCAACTTGCTTTCCACATTTTTGTGTTCATAAGATATCGTGGGTATTATCACAACTAAGTAGATCACATCCTCATGGACGGAAGGGCCGCGTCAAATATCATGAATGTTTATGCGGTTCACGGTGCTAACTCCGATACTGACCATTTTTTGTAAGGTATAAATAATGATGCCAGATTGCTGCAATAACTAACTCGGATATAAGCCCGACTCGAAGGCTTTACTTAGAGAAGCCTAAATATATCTCTGTGCAGCTAAGGTACGCGTCCATCTTGAATGTTTAGTAACGATACGCCACTAGTGCCTTGAGATTTAAAATCCTCGATGCGGAAAACAATCAACAGACTTCGAACAGTGTAATCTAAGATTTAAGGGGATGTGAAAAAATATTGTCTAATCAAAAGTTGTGAATACATGAATATATGTTTGATATGTCTACAATATAGGCGGGGCTTATAACACCTTGATAAAACTTATCACTTAGATGACAAAAAAAATTCAACGGTGAATAGTCAGATTTTTACGAGTGAGTTGCTTGAAATAGTTACTGGTATATTCCACAAAATTAAGGCTCTTTCGAGGAGTATGATAAAAACTGCCAGCATAACCAGGTTACTTTGAATAGGTCAAAAACATCATCTTTACATATCAAGTTTTAAAAAAGTCAACTGTCATAAACTATGCAAGCAAGTAACTGTAACCAGATGTAAGGAACCAGGGTAAACAAGAAAGACCGTAAATTAGAGAGTATCAACGATTTTGACACCGTATCCGTTTCAAATTATGCAATGTAAGGATTATTACTTTCATATTTTTGAGTTACTCAACTTATAATTGACTTAACCCCTGCATAATTTAATTCTTAATTCTATTATAATTTTTGCAGTTCTGTTTTTTTTTTATTTATATCAAAGTAAATACGAACAATACTTTGTTCTCGTGTGTCTTTACAACGGTTTTAATCTTTTTTTGAAAATATTTTATAATTTTGTTTAATCATTTCTTTTTCATATCAGAATGTTAGTCTAGTTGCTTTATGAAATGAAGGAAACTTAAAATGTATATATATTAAGTGTATAAGAAAATTTGCAAAAACAAAATTTGGGCCGATTGATATTTAAAATTGAAAAATTTAATTCTAACATTATTTTTAATCTTATTTCAACTTTCAAATGGATAACGTTCAATTATTTTAGAATTAAATTAAAGTAACCAACATTGACTGATTTTTGCCACTTTAACGCTTTATGTAACTCAACAATAGCGTTTTAATTTTCGTTTTTCGGACTTTATATTATCATTTTAAAAATTTCACCAGTTTACCGCGTCCATGGGATAGTAGTTAAAGTAAAGATTTTCTACAATAAAGTTTTCATTCGTGGTTTTTTGGAAAAATAAATCCAAATTAAATTTAAAATAAAAGAATACATTAACTACAACACGTTTACTAGCTTACGGAGGAAAAATGATTTATGTTTACAATTTAATTACAAAAGCTACTATTGTTTGTTTTTAAATCTTATTAATTTATTTGAATTTTGATAAAAATAATTCAATATTATCTAACAGGAATCTATTATGAGTAAAGGGATGTTTCTGGCAAAATTGTGCTAAGGAAAAGGATGACGGGCATATATTGCAGCTATAAAATGTTTAGGCGCGACGTGAATTTTCAAAAGATTAGAAACAATCTAGACCTTACTGAAAATTTTATTTGCTAAAGCCATTGACCATTAAGCGAAGAGGAAATCAGTATAGAAGATGTATAATACCTTATCTGCCTAATCTAGATTCGCACATCGATTAATAACGTGCGGGCGCAGTCAGATATCGAGAAATTGCCCTTATGCACACGTCCTATAGAATCTTCTCGTAGTAGCCAGAGTAAATATTCTTACTGGTGTAATTTTGTACCCTCATCAGAAATGTTATATTTACTAATTCTAAATTTTCCTTCTCAATCTGTTCATATTATACAGGATAAACAGTATAGAAAGTCTTTTAGGCTTGAACTCATCACTTAACGCGTTAAACTCTTTTCCTTATGTCTTCTTTCTTCGAATGTTCTTCTTTTCTTTTTAACAGATAAACTAACGAAAATCCTACATATGTTAATATTTCAATTAAATAACAAAAAAGTATGAATGAAAAACTTAGGGGACTCAAGTATAGGTTTTCTGATAGAAGAGAAAATCTATATAAATTTATAGTTTTTCCCTTTCGGTATTCTTTTTGAAAATTTTGAATTTTATTGAAAAATAATAAAAAGAAACGAAACTATTTCTAAAAGGAAATAAAAGAAAGAATAAAAACGCCAAATTTATTTTTTTTAAATTTTGATCTAAATTTTAACTTAGGATTTTAACGAATAAAATTAAAAATTTAATTGGCATTTTTACATAGAAGTTTTCTTTTATTCTTTAAAATTTTGTCATAGTTTTTTTCGATTTTATATTTAGTTTTTTGTGACTGTTAATTGTTTTCTATACCTCCCGAATCCGCGGGCGATCTGTCTTTCTTACGTTTCTTTTTTTTCGAAACGTAACCATAGTTGTCACGAGCGCTCCACCCCGGATATAATTCCATATGTAATTGACGTTCTTGTCTCGCCTTTTCATAGTATTTACTCTGTTCTTCTCGTGTCAATTCATGCCACTGTTGATATGATGATAATATAATAATCGAAGAAATTTATCGATTCTTTGTTTGTACAATTCAATACGCAAATTTTAAGTTTTTTTTGTTTTCTTTTGTGTTCGGGAAGATATTCAATGACGTTTTAAAAGTTGTTGCACTATTTTCAAGATTTTCTTCTCTTTTGAGAAAGTTTAGTTCAAAAGGAAGTAAGTGAGCTACTTGAAATAATTTGTTTTAAAAAATTAATATAATACACATTAGCACAGAATCAATAGTGCAGTTACTTTATTTTTTTATTTAAAATGTTGAGAAATTAGAGGTATTCAAATATACGGGGGTCATACAAAATTAAGTCCGTATAAGAACCCAACAAACATTTTTTTTTGGTTGCTTGTATACCCAACACGTCAGGGTGAAAAATCATATAACTAGACCACAATTCCTGGCAGGTACATTTATTTGAATACAAACCGTTAAAGAGATAACACAAAAATGCAGAAAAACGAAATCAGAGCTGTCGAAAAGTACCTCTGTTTGAAAAAATGTATACCAAAGATTTACACAGCCGCCGGATCAAGGAGTTTAAGCTGGGCAGAATATCCACTGAAGATGAACATCGCGAAAGACGCGAATCAAAGTCCCTCACAGAAGATAACGTTGAAAATTCAAAGATGTTATGTTAACAGATCGAAGAGTGGTCATCAGGTATGAAGCTGAGGTCAAGGAATCCCATATGGTAGAATTCAAAGAATCCTTGCAAACGAGTTCCATATGAAAATGCCTCTGTCCGTTGGGTACGGAGAATGGTAACCAACGAAAAATGAGTCGACATTTCAAAGGTGAATCTTGAAAAGTTCCAAGCAGATCAGGAAAACTTTTTGTCACGCTTCGCAGCCTCGAAAAAACCTGAACGCACCATTTTGATCCTTAAACCAAACAACTATCGTTGACTTAGAAGCGAGCCGCCTCATCGATGCCGAAGAAATTCAAAGTGTCAACGTTATCGCGTCCGTTTTTCTTGGGACGCTGAAGGAATCATTTGTTGGCATATTTACGAAAGAGAGCCATTTTTTGGGCTCATACTAGCCACAATGAATAAGAAGATTGCGTGAGGCTATTCAGCAGAAAGTCACGATGAATGTGAGCTGGAGTGCGGTCTTAGCAAGAAAATGTAGTGCCAATGGCTCCCATTCAAGAAACGGGATTCAAACTGCTGCACCCACCCTATTCGCCAGATCTAGCTCTCAGGGATTTCTGCCCCCTTTTGAAGCTCAATGAATAACTTCCCGGCAAGAAATTTAAAGACGGTAGCGATGTGATGGCCGCTGTTTTTGTACAGTCAAGACAAACAGTTCTTATGACTTTGAAGGCTTGGTGATTGCATAGGAAAACACAGCTGTGATAACACCTGTGTTATGTTAGGAGTGCGAAACGTGGAGCTTTACTCACGTATTCGAAGTCTATTGTGCTCCTTTGTCTTGAAAAAGCCATCGGGCCTTGCTTTATTGAGTGAACAGAAATGTTTTAACTACTTTGAATCATCTTTCGTGCTTATATATTGAGCCTTTTGAGGTAGATATGAGGGGGTGTATCAAAGTTGTATGAACTATCTGACGATGGTCTTGCGTAAAATTAAGTAAAGTAAGATGGGCAGGCCATGTAGAAATAATGGGAGAAAACCGGCTACCCAAAAGAACATTAACGAATAGAGAACAAGGTAAACGTCCAGCAGGAGGACCGAGGAGTCGATGGGAAGACACGATAGAAGCTCACAGAAGATCTTTGTTGGAAGTAAACAACTGCCGGACAAGGTCGCGGAACCGTGATGATTGGAGAAGATTAATCATGGAGACCAAGACCCGGCTTGGGCTGTCGCACCATGGATGATGATGATCATCCAGAAGTAATGATTTCATCAATGATTTCTAGTGGTCCTCAAAATTTGAAATAGTTATAGTTTGCTTAAACGATCATATCCCACAGATAAAAAAGTTAGATTGACAGAACTAGCTCATATCAGAAGGGTTTTGTGCTTAACCTACGACATGCAGACGCCTCTAAACAATAAGCTCAAGAAAAACTTTAACGACATCTTCAGCAACTACGTTTCTTGCTTTAAAAGAAAAGCCATTGTTACTCTATTTCAACCAGCCACCATTTTGTTGCAATATTACTAATAACTATAGACTAAATAAAATCTTAAAGACGTTCTTGTTCTTCATTTCTTCAGAAAATCAGGAGAAGATCCAATCAAAAATTTAGGGTCTGGTTCAACGGTAAGCCGTAGATTGTTTCTATTGTAAATAGAAAAAATTCAAGCCGCTACAATTTCCGTAAATACGATTCTATTCTATTGAAATTCACTGCGCATGAAGAATTTTTATAGGACTAATTAAATACCAAATTTCAGTCAATTTAAGGGTACCCATATGAATTTACTAGGAAAAATGTTATATTTAACTACAATTACTATTCAAAAAATTGAGTGAATTTCGACTTCTGAGGTATTTGCCATTGTTATACTCATAAGAACCTACTACCATGATTTTTTCACTTATAATATGTACGCCTTCATCAAGAGTTAATACCCTGTACTTTAAGTGCTGAAGTTTAAGAGAAATTAGACAATTTCACTCTTGATTCTCATTCAAAATGGCCGCCATTTTGTTTTGCGATTGCTGATGCCACTCGTTGAATCAATATTCAAAGGTATTTATGATATATATCTTTCCTGAAGTTTTCATGCAAATCCTAATAAGCCTGTAATGTCTAAATCAAATGGATGCACATACTGTTCCATAGCTACGTATTGTTGTTGTTGCAATACAGGAAAATTCAAGCTACCATAGCTTCGTTAAATACTATTCGATCCTTTTGCAATTTTCAGGAGGTACTCTACTCTTCTTAAGGGTACCCTCATGATTTTGTTCAAGAAAATGTTAAAACTGATAAATCATACTATTACTAACAAAGTTTAACGAATTCTGCCTTCTAAGGTATGTGTCGTTGTTGTATACTAGTATCTCATCGCATGGAGGAACACACATACCGAGTACACAATCGTTTCCTGTTCTTTAGTTTTTCTTGCTTACTCCGTTATAGATATTGCAATTTTAATGACTAATATCGGAAAATTTCATCAAGACCTTTCATTTGATATCCTGTTCGACAATGTTCGGTGAAAAAAATGTTAAGAGGTCATATCCTTACATGGGGAAACTGCCCTTAAAATGCTTTGTATAGAAAGCTAACGAAACTATTCACAGACACGAAAGCATAATACCACACTTATCTCCTTCCTGAATAAAGAAGTCTATATGTCATGTTTAGCGGTCTATCGATCGATGACATTAAAGAAGACTCAGCGAGCCAGGGATCATTCCATCAAATTTAGGGACAGGCCATCCAGATTAGTGAAATTTTACGTCTCTAGACTGAGACTGACGTACAAAATATAAGGGTCATGTGTGACAGTAAAGGCCCAATTCCCTCATAGCGAACAGGAATTTGAAATTTGGGCACTCTTCCAAGGACTGTCAAATGCAACAGGCTTCACTACTACTTTGCCGGCAAGAATAAAAATCGAGAAAAACTTAAAATATTTTAACTGTGATTGGGAACACCAGGCCAACTATGGTGGCTGTCCTCAGAACCATACGAACGTTAGGAAGGCGTTTGTGAAAACATTAACGAAGAATTAGAGAACCAGGGATTATTCCATCAAATTTAGGGACAAGCTATCCAGATCAGTGAAGGTTCTCCTTCTCAAGACTGAGACTAACGTACAAAATATAAGAGAAACATGTCACAGTACAGGCACATCTCACTCATAGGCGATGGGAATTCGGGCACTCTTTCAAGAACTGTCATTCACCGCTGACAAGGAAAAATTTGAGAAAAAACCAAAATATTTTAATTGCAGCGGAGAACACCCGGCCAACTATGGTGGTCCTCAGAACCCTACAAATATTAGGAAGCGGTTCATGTGGATTGCCATACAATCTCAAAGCAACAATATTCAAAAACAAATAAACACCCCCAAAACTAGGATAACACCTAGCATTGATAAACTGCTACGACCATGCAAGTTCAATTCTAAATATGATGGCAAAGATGATTCCAGGCATATACGAGTATGCAACACAAAATATAAGCACTAATGAACTTTATCGATCACATTTTCAGTCTCACGTGGAATCCAGCAAGAAGTAACCGGAGCCACATAGAATGTGATACCCAGAGTGTCATGAAAAACTTAGCAGAGGTTTTGTCTGTACCAAGAGTTAGGGGAAGCCCATGATGGGTCACTGTTACACCTGCACGATAAGAAACCTATCTTGGCTGAAACGTGGTGGTTGTGGTTGGAATAGCTTAGATAGTAGTTTTCAGGCACAAAACAGTTGTCTTGCGGATATCCTGAACGGGTGTAAGCTAGGCCCCCATCCTAATGGATGAGGGACGCTGATTGGCGCATTCTAATAATTCTCTTGGTGACCATTTGGTTAAGCCTAGGTTTGGCGGGAACCCATGTAAACCATATCCTTTCCCTTTAAGGAGTAACCATGCTGTGTCTAAGCTAAATCGGTTCTTCACAGAAAATCTATTAAGTCTGCACGTCCCCAACGAGCCGACACACAACGGTATCCCATAAGGTTTTGAATTTGACATTGGTATTTCTTGTATCTTTGAACATGATTAACGCATCCAAGTCTTTGACAAACTTTCGTTCAACCACAAAGTTGAGGAATGTTCGTAGATAAAACCCTAGAAATAAAGAAGGAAACCGTGTAGCAAGCTTTCCAAGTTGCATCGGATAAAGAAACTGCCCGCAAACACCTGGTACAACCACTGGTATAGAAAAAAGCTATAAAAGAATTAGCTCAGAAAATAGTACAGGCAAAAGAGGATAATATAGTCAGAACTCTGGCAAGGGAAAAGAGTCGCCATGAATCCTCTAACGATATTTTATTTTTGTCTTAGGACTACATCCCCTTTCGGGCCTTCGGTTAGATATAGTTAGAGTATATCATTATCTTGACCGAATGTATCGGAACTCAGGAAGGTGATATAGTCAGTACCATGGTTTCGCCGTTGATCCATCCACCCAGCTGCGATGCGTTTTGATTTTAAGTCAGTACATATCACAACTAAATGTGCTTATAGCCCATCCAAAGAATCGCTCATAACAAATCTCATTGTCAACAACAGGATTTGAACCAGGGACCTTCGGCTTTTGCAGCTAGCACTCTAACTTCTACACTATGTAAACTACAGGACTCCCCAAAGATATTAAAGAAGTAATAAAGACAAGGACTAGCATTCAGAGAAGTGCGACGAGCACAAGTGACTACGCCAGATAGCTAATTAAATTGCAAACAAGATCTGTCATCGGGTAATCAAAATTGGAAATGGGATAGTTTTTTGCAAAGCCCGGAGGCTGAGTGCGATGGTTTTTGAAGAGCATCGATATATTTACGTCGGACAATAAAATTTAAATACCACCGATAAATAGTCCTGACGGTATTTTATAGTAAGCACGCATCAATACAAAAGGCCCAAGCTTGGGCTAATTATTAGCCAAGCATTTGCTAGTCATTGTTCAAGTATTAGCTAATCTTTGGGCTGTTTTCGGCCAACCCTTGATTAATTTTTGGCCATAAATTGTACATTTCATTTCACATGACTCGCACCTTTGTTATGTTGTAATGTGTATATGTTGAGATCAGTAAAATTAAATTATTTCAGAAATATGGGGTAAAATGTTGAGCGTCAAAATTTGAATGATGTTGAATGTCATACGCGAATGGCTTATATATGCAACTCAATTGAAATAAATAATGAGCCAATAATGGGCCAATGCGTGGGCATCTTATGATGATGCGCAATTTCTATATTATAATGACTCGCAATGGATCGCTCGGCAATGATTAAACATTGAATAGCCAATACACGCGCTTTCATCATAATTGTTTTTAAATATATGGGTGTCTTCAGCTCGTGCAAGTTTCCCTGATGGTTGTCTATTAATAAGTCTTTCTTATGACTATGACCCTTAAAATTTTGAAATATTTAAGCAAGCCAATCAATTGCCAGTAAAAGACCAATGTTGATCATGAAATAATCGAAAATCGGCATTTTGTAACGGTTGGTAAATCCCCGCTGGGTGAAATCGGAGATTATGATCGCCCCGGTTAAATGAATGATTATTGACCAAGCATTGGCAAAGCACAGGCAAAGCATTGTCAAAGTACTGGCAAAGTATTGACATTTGATAAGTCGATAAAAGGAATCATGGGGCAAATTACTTTCGGATAGTCCTAAAAAAGAAAAAGGGCAACGTCTACCTTCCTCTTTCCCGTTAGAGGAGGGATCCCGCAGCTTGAAGGCGGCCAACGGTGTGGAAAAACGAGGCTCGTTCCAAAGTAATGTGTCAAACAGTTCCAGGCTAGGTTCTCAGGTTCATAAGGAAGGTTTTAAGTGGATAGTCCAGATGTCTCACCTCACCTCCCACCCTCAAAAAAAAAAAAAATAAACAACAAAAACGATGATAGTGGCCTTCAAGAGTTTTTTCGGGTCAAAATTGTAGGATATCGAGTCAGAGCTTGTCTATGTAAGGAGAACCAGTACTTTATGCATTTGCATTTCATTTTTGATGACATGAACGTTTGGGCATAAATTAAGTGCCGATAGTTGTTAGTATGTTGAAAGAAGACCAAATCCGTTATTTTTTCAACGGATTTCCTTTAGATGCGAAATTCGTGGATTTAACCATAATTCCCGGAGTACTTGATCATAATTCTGGAGTCCTTTAGAAAACTTAATAAACATGTAATTTATGCGAGTATAAATGGCTTACTTTAAGGCATTTTGAGCTGTGCTAAGCGTGCAGATATCCTGGAAGCGCTGAAAAATAGTTTCTGAGTACCAGAATATCTGGCGCGAATCTTGAGAGATTATCAAAAGGACCACGGCTCACTCTACGACACGTAAGAAGGTGTCTGAAGGATAGTAATTACGTTGGGCGTTGCTCAGGGAATCATTCTCAGGTCTGATTTGTGGAACATCTCGTATGACGGTTTACTGAGGATTGAGCTGCTGGATCAGTAACGGCTAAGTGGATGCATAGCCGCTGGACACATAGTTGAACATGCGCAATTCAGATTAGGTGTGCCAATGCACCCATTAAGAGTACTAATGGGCTCAGACTAGCACTGGAGAAAACCGAAGAAGAAATCCCGACAAACAGAGAGTCCCCAGAGTAGGGACTATCAATATTGGGGAATGTTGGTCGAATCAAAACCATCAGTGGAGTACTTGGGCATATTGATTGACCCCGGAATGAGTTTTTTTTTCGGAGAAATAGCTGATAAGGCTGCATCATGTGTAACAACACTTACTCAATTGATTGCCAACATAGGATCCATTTCTTGATGACCACCGTGCAGTCTGTACTACTCTATGGATCAAAAGTATGGGGCGACACTCTCAGTAAGAAGCTAGACTGAAAGCGGAAGCCACAGGAGCAGAAACAAGGAATGCTGTAAACTGCACGTGGATACCGAGCAGGCTTCGGGTTATTGGTGTTGGTGATCCCAGGAGTTATACTCTTTGCCCACCTTGTTAGAGAGCGCAGAAATATCTACTTGTGTGGAAATGAAGATGAAAGGAAGGCAGCTACTAGGGAGGAGAGACAATGCTTCCTCAGTGATTTGGATCAGTCATAGGAGAGCGGCATAAAAGGAAGATGGACTGTGATTCTGATCGCTGACCTGAGGCTGTCGTTCAATCAAAGGCATGATGAGACTGACTTCAACCTGATCTAGCTCTTGAGCGGGCATGGATTTTTTCAATCTGAGTCCCGATAATGGGACTCAATAACATGTAAGCGATATTAAAATGGCAATGCATGGCGAGCACTATTGGCTTTAACACACCATTACCATCATCAACAATTTTAGAAAAAAAAACATCACGAATTCTCTCTTTAAATTCGATTTAATATCGATATGCTTCTATCTTGACCGAAAAATAAGACGACTAATCTTTTAGCACAATGATGCTAAAGATTTCAGCATTCATGTATTCAGTAATACCTAATTTATTTATGATACCGTGCAAGTGAATGAATTCCATGGCAATGTTAGTGAGCGCAATGTTTTTTGCCATATACGAGTATATCGGCATGAAACTTGTTCTACTTACAAAACCCTATTGCAACCACGACCTGTATCTGTCCGTTTTGCTGTTGTTATTACAGCAGTTTTCTTCCGAAACAATTGGAGCTGCAGCCGTCAATCTTTGTGGAAACGTCTAAAGCAATGACTTTATGGGGTCAAAAATGTTCAGAGGGTTTTAAGGGAGAAGTGGCCTTAAAACTTTTTTTTTGCATCAGAGGCGGCCAAGTGGGGTGTCATAAGAAAGATCTCAATGAAATCTTTTCAAAACAGGTCTTAAAATTACCGAATCAGTGTCGAGAGGAGCAGGGGAAGGAGAACTCTGCCATTGTGGTATCCTATTTGGACTCTCGAAATTCTACCCATGTTTGCAGGTGCTTATCGATAACTCTGTTCGGCGAAGACATATGTCAGATTATAAGTTGTAAATTTTCGCTTGGCGTTTATAGCGCATCTTCACCTTCAATGTCAAATCTCTATTCTAGTTAATCATTTTCAAATCATAAGACTAATCAATAAAGTCAACCAAGCGTCAACGTTACCATAACCGGAACGAAATAATCTGTGTTAATTTATCTTCTGTAAAAACATCAAAATAAGCTATTCTGTTAGGACAGTTGCTTGATGAACATAATTAAAAGCAGATCTACTGAGTAAAACCCTGCCCACATATTTCTCCACTTGCAGATCTACACGATCGTAGTTCCAATTCCATGTTTATTTCATCAACATTTGACAAGAAAACTGTATAAATAGACAGCAAAAATAATAAAGACTAGCTTAGGAGTGCTGGTGGACTATGCGAAAAAACTACCTTGTTCTTCACCCGATGATTGCTCATTGACGCCGGCTGATTCCAGTATACGGCCATTTAAAAAATACGCAGTTTCGACGAGGTAGCCGACAGTACCTCGAGAGCAACAAGTGTGCCTTGTTCGGCCTTATATTATTCATAATCATTATAATTTGTAATTTACCTAAGAAGTTCAATAAATAAAATGTTCATAGTATGCTGTCGTGTTGATCATAAACACAATAATTGGTGCCAGAAGTTGGTTTGAATAAATAAATGAAATCTTGTGAAGTAAGATGACGTTAGAGGACGTCTTGCGGAGGTTGACCAACGCGATTACAGCAGCTTTAACTGCCTCGTCTACTATTTATCAAGGAAATGCTGTAACGCAAACCGAAGAGTATAGCTAGCAGATTATTGCAAGCGTTTTGACTGGGCTCTATAATTGGGTTCAATTTCTGCTGAATCAAATGCCAAATATGCAGGTTCATAAAAATAAAGCCATTGGACCATCTTTGTTGTGTGAATAGACGCGTTTCGCCTCCTTTGGGTGATATTCAGTGTCTTCACTGAAGATGACTCAAAAGAGTCGAAACGCGTCTATTCACACAACAAAGCAAGGCTCGACGGCTTTTCAAGAAAAGAGAGAATTGGCATGCGGATATCAAATGAACAAAATATATGAATATATCTTATTTACCCTACCAGTCGAATCTTGGGACGAAATTGATGCAAACTGTCTTTATAAATCAGGGAAACTAATTCAGGCGATTCGAGATGCCCCTAAATCGACAACTCTACAGGAATTGCATAAAAATATATTTTCATTTGCTCTATTCAAAAATCACCATTAAAAAGTACCGAATAGCCGCTCGTTGATTCAAAGGACGCTGTTCTTCCACCCCTACATTGCAAGCTAGGTTTAATCAAGATTTTTGTCAAAATCATAATCCGAGAAGGTCAGGCTTTTAAATAATTGGGAGACAAATTGCCAACATTTAGCGATGCGAAAGTCGAAGAAGGCATCTTTATTGGGCCACAATTACGTAAACTTGTAAAGCATCCGGGGTTCAACCTAATTATTGGAGGGAAAGAAAAGGAAGCTTGGGAAGCTCCCAAATGAGTTGTGCAGGTATTTTTAGGAACCAAAGAGATGATAGCTACCATCAGCTTGGAAGCAACGTGTCCTTAAAAATCCATTTCTTTCCATCACCATCTTATTTTTTTTCACCATGTTATGGAAATGGCAGAGATGAGCATAGAAAAATGTTCCAATGAGATATTTCCGTAATGCAACGGAGATATCAATGTCACTGGAGTGAAGCAATGCTTGCGGATTACTGCTGATTTAAGTGTAGAGATGCTCCAGATGTCACTTACAAAAAGAAAGCTAAAAGTAGCAATCTCATGAGCCCTCAAATTGGTTCTTTTAATCCAACTACGTGTTAGTTGCTCAATAAAATTTGTTCTTTATCATATTTGTTTTTCTTAACCCAAAATTAGTAAGAAGTGGCTCATTAAATGAGGGAAACATCAAATTTTTTTTGCTGGGAAGTATTGGTTACATTCTAATTCTGACGTCATTTTCAAACGTACGAAGGGAAATGCGAATACTAATGCTAATTATTGCGCACATGTACCTCAGCCTACAACTCAAGAAATCATCCATTAACTCTCTGTCTAGGAAATAAGTCATGATGAATTCGGTGGCTTTCTGCTTCGTAAGATCAGACAACTACCAGTGCGTACCGAAAACAGGAGATATAAGACTTATCTCTTGGCCAAATCGTTAAACTTTTCGAAGCAAGTAATGATCACAAGAGACATTGGTACAAAGCTCCTGAAGCCAACTATACTCTTTCATCTGAGTGTTTGATTTTTGAACATCGAGTCGTCATTCTAAAGACTCTTCAGGAACGTATCTGGGCTGATCTTCATGGAGGATATCTCGGTATAGTGAAGATGAAAGGTATAAATCGATTATTTGTCTTTTTCCTCTTCCCCTCTCTCCTCCCGCTAGAAAAGGGATGCCCCAGCTTGAAGGCGCCGATGGCGTAACAAAACGACATCTGGCCCGAAGTAATGTGTCAAACGGTTCCAGGCTAGGTCCTCGGGCTGGCAAAGGAGGTGTTTAGTGGGTAGTCCAGTCACTAGTGAGCACGGGAGTCCCACACTCAGCGCGTGAATGACATTCACCTCGCAATCACAAAAAAAACACATCTTCAGAATGTGCTCGACATGCACATGTTCCACTGAAATTTTGTAGTCGACCATTAGGTACATCCTGAAGCTCCTTAGGATCGTATACACTTCGATTAAGAAGAACTAGTCTGAAGATCAATGTTGTTCATCGAAGTCGACAACTTAAGAAGGTGGCTGGACGTTCCAGTCACCAACTAAACTACAACATCAAGCACTATTGCAACCCTCGACAAATTTTGGCAACATATGTTGTGCAGTTTCAGGCAACATAACTTACGAGTAGCTTACATTTGAAGAGTTTAAAAATCACCTGGAAATAGTGCGATTAAAGTATCAAAAGCAAATAGGGTGGAAACATGAATACATTTCTGTCAAGCTACCGTAAGGCTCCTGATTCGAAGATCAGAACTAAACTGGATCTCGCCAGCCCAGATGACATCATTGAAAAACATCATTGAAAAACACCAAATTTTATTCAATTTATTTATTCGAGAATCCATTCCATCTCAATTGATGTACTTCGTGAATGAAGGGATGGTTACCAGGTATATTTCTCATTAGATTGGGAGATTCACATTATGAAATTGAGTTTCAACAAAACATATCAAAGGCCAGGTTAATCAAATTCTTCAAATTTCAAATCTAATCTTCAAGCCGTGCGGAAAAAAGCATTATCGAAAAAAGTTAATTTTTATGCTAGCCCAGTAACTAGGGAACCAAACTCACTACCGGAACATCATTCTCGTCTGTATCCAGTTCTAATCTGGAATCACCCTCTTCATTTGCAGATACCTGTATGCAGATCATCAAGAATACGTCGTAAACCAGATCGTTTTCTTTTCAAAAGCAAAGAATTCTTTTGTTCCATTTTCTTTTTGGGACGAAAACGCTATGTATTCAAACGAAACTAGTCTTCGCATCGTTTGCACTGCCACGCCATCTATGATCTAGTTTTGGGAGGCAGTAGCTCGAGAACAACGCGTCTGGCTAGTTTGGCTTTACATCGTTCATAATTATTGTAGTTTGTAACTTACCTAAGTACTTCAATAAATAACTATTTCATCGTAAACCGTCATGTTGATAATAAACACAATAGTAAAGGTCAAAGAAGCAGTTACCAGAGGACTGGCAAAAAAGTATAAGACGTCCTGTACACCAAAAGGGAGACAAGCTACGAGTAATATGTGGAAATTATAGAGGTATCGCTTTACTGGATACGTCTTACGAAGAGCTCTCCAAAATCATGGGGCGAAAGTTAAAGCCGAACTATGAAAGTGTTGTAGAAGAGTATCAGGGATGCTATCCAACTATCTACCAAATATTCACAATAAAGCACACGACGAACACTAACTGTTTGTGGTCTTCAAAGAAGCATACGATAGTGTAGACAGAAATGCCTTGTACAAAACAATGCTTGACTTTGGCGTCCCAACGAAACTAGTCCGCATTTTCAAAGTCACGATGCAAACCAAGAGTCCTAGGTCAAGGTTAGCAACGATCGAATGGACAGCTTCAAAATGGAACCAGTCTGTGAACAAGAGGATGGGCCCAGCCCAATGCTCTTTAATATTGCGGTGGAATATGTCATCAAGATGATAAGAGCTGAAACATCTCGTACATCAATGTTCAAGTCCGCACAATCGGTAGCATGTGCTGATGACGTCACTATTATGGCACGTTCAATCCTAGATGCCAAAGGGGTATTTCTAAGCCTGGAATCTGAAGCAAAACAAATTGGTCAACGAGTTGATAAAATAATAAATAAGTAAATTCATGACTCAAACAAGGAAAAGCACTCTAGTCCGGTAAAACCTGACTGTAGAAGACTATCACCTTGAAAGTGTGGACAACTTTGTTTATTTTGGAGCCAACTTGAATAGAAGAGATGCCCAAAAGGAAAGATTGGACGCTGCATAAATGCCGCAAATAAAGCTTATTCTTCTGTAATTTCCATTCGAAGGTCCGGAATTGTACACAGGCTCCGTATTTAAGTACACATCACTAGTCAAACCTGTGTTGTTATAAGGAGTGAAACATGGACCCCGACGAGCAAATCCAAATTGATAGTGGGCGTATTTGAATGCAAAGTTCTCCGGAAAATTTATGGTCCATTGAAACAAGGAACGGAATGTATGAATGAATGTATGTATGTCTGAATTTTTTTAACGAATAGCTAGTATTTACTTACGCAAAGTTATGCAAATTGCAATGGACGAGCCATGTGGAAGAATAGAAGAAAACCGGCTTCCAAAAAGAACATTAAAGTGCAGAGCATAGGTAGGCACCCAGCAAGCAGACCGAGAACCCGATGAGAAGACTGGATGGTCATATAACCTTGATGATTGGAGGAGATTAGTCCTGGAGACAAAGGCCCTGCTGGGCTGCCACTCCCTAGAGGACTATTTTAAATTTTATTTCAACTAAACCATTTAGCAAACAGCTAGTCCAATCACGAAATTGGAAAATTAAAAGGAAGAAAACCTTATGAATGTGGAGTTCAACTCAACCCTAAGAAAAATTATAGCTTAGAATTAACTTCCTTGGTTAGAATCCAACGTGAGAGTAAGAAAAAGGATCAAGCTGTAGAGAATTATGGTTCTTTGTGATACGGGAAATCAGCGAATAAAACTACAATTCTGTGCAAGCAGACAAAATTGAAAAGAGATCATTGCTCCTGCCGGAAGAATACCCAGTAGCATACACTTGAGGCTGGTTGATGGTGACAGAGTTGGAACAAAAACACTGAGGTATGTAGGCCCTACAAGACGCCAAAGTGGACAGACTGAGATAGTGTAAACGATACGATTGTAAAACCAAACTCCTGTAGATTTGCACTGAACACTTTCCATGGAAGACAAAAGGTAAGAACATCTAGTCTAATTTCAAAACGGGATGAATTAGACAATCAAATTTAGAAGCTTTGGATGTTACTCCAGTATCCTTGATGGAGTGTAAAAAGACTATTACACAATACATACTTGAAAACAAGAGGGCAGGCCTTGTGTGTAAAGGTGATTTTATGACATTTGGAAATAGATAGGCTTAGAAGATTTGTTTGACAACAATTGTTAAGAGCAACCATGTCTCTTTGAAGATGCTGGCAGTCTTGAACAGATCTTCTTTCTCGAAATATTTTGAAATCATCATTGTACTAAAGGCAGGAAGAGGTTATCAGAGAAGGCAGATAATTTCTAAACAGCATAAAAGAACCGGACGAACGATAGAGCCTTGAGGAACGCCAGATGTAGGTCAAAACAGGGTAGAATTTGTACCACAAAAGCTGGCACAACCTGACCGAACAGTAAGGTAGGACGAAATTCATGAATGAAGGGAATCAAAGATTCTATACGACTTCAGTTTGAGGCAAAGGAAGGAATGGTAGACTGGCTCAAAAGCTTTAAAAAAAATCAGTGAAAACTATAGTCACTTACGTTTGATTATCTAAAATTGATGGCAAACACGCAGGGAAATAGTAAACAAAGTGAACAACAATTTAGGCAAAAGGAGTACAAAAAAAAAGACGCAGTTGATAAAAGTATAGATTACATCTTAAAAGAGGGTTTTTCGTGAGGGAATTCATAATATACACCGATAATTTGAGCCCGTGAATTTGTTTTTTTCTACACAGTGATTGTTTTTAATTTTGTCGACAGTTTTACCTTTTATTGCCCATTCAGTATTTGCGGAGTATTCCCATCAAGCGAGGCTAAACGACGACGAAGTACATTTCCTACCAAAAACCACTATTATTTCGATTATAAACACCTTTTCAGTAATTTATTGGACTAGAAACCTTAGTTCTGCTATTAAACTCTACTTACACTTCCTTGTAGTGGTCGCTGGTAACTTTTGGTGTAAGACTGAAGTAAGAGGGAGAACGTGGGTCTTCCGCGGCTTATAACGGTATTGAATAGAAATTCGATGACAGGCCAACTCCTCGTCCATGGAAAGCCCTACATTGTTTCGAAACCTGCAACTGAGCCCTGGAATAGATTGGAACTACGACAACGGTCTGGCAACCGAAAAAAGGACTATGGCATTAAATCTTGGAATCTCAGACCATTGAACAATCCTGGCGCTTCTAAAGAGCTTTTGAAACAGGCCAGACAAAATAAATTAAACGAACTGGCAATCTAGCAAACAAACGGAAGCAATATTCAAGACTTAAAATGACACACAACATTCAAAAGTGGAAATCTTGTTGGTAAGCGAGAGTTCGGAGTGGCTTTTTTTTTGTCGATAGGGAGTTTCAATCGCACATTACTTATTTTAAGGCAATTAATGAACGATAGTGTCTGACCCGTGAAACGGCCAAATCCTCCAAATTCAATTTGGTAGATAAACATACACGCTCCGACAGAAGAATAGGAGGAAGAAACGAAGGAAACGTTCTATAATCCTGGATAAGCTGTTCGACTCACTGCCTACAAAGGATACAAAAACAGTTCTGGGTGATTTCAATGCTAATGTAGACAATGAGCTATCTCATCGGGGAACAATTGCAGGATACAGCCTCCAACAGGATACAACAAAGGTAGGCCTCAAGCATACATGACGTCCGTACATACCGAGGAGCCAATTGTAACTTGAATCATTACTTACTTGATCCAATCAACCTAATAATGTTGTAAGTAAAAGGCATATTCGGCAAAGGACAGCCTTCTACAGAAATTCGACATCAACAGGCTCCAAACAACCTCCTTGACAACCAGCTAGCTCACATCCTAGCAGACACATCGCTGAAAATAAGCAAGAAGTTGTGGAAGTGAAAGCGAAAATTCAGACAATGGTGAAACAGACAATTGAACATCAGGCCCAGCGTAAAAGAAATGATTGGTCCGAATATGAATACCAGGATGCGTTGTCATTGAATAAGGCGTATTAACAATATTTAGATAAGAAAACCGGGACGAAGAGAGAATATTATGAAAATTTGAGAAGAGTAGCAAATACGATAATTAGAATTAAGATGAAGTCTAGCAAATAACAACACAAGAGAAGCATACATGGTAGCGAAAAGCCGGAAATAAGGTTATAAGTCCAAGAATATGTCTAACGTGATGACATCGGCAACTTAATCGCTGATGACTACAGGATTAAAGAAAGATGGGCATCATCTTTCAAGAACTTGCTTAATCCTCAGCACATCTCTAGAACATTGGAGCCTATAGACATTCCTGGAGAGCTTCCAATGACTTCACCAACTTTGGATAAAATTTGTTCCCTCATCAAAGCCCAAAAGAATAAAAACGTAGCGGGCATAGAAGAAATTCAGTGGAGCTCATTAGGTATACTGGTAGCAGTATTCAGAAAGCCATCCATAAAATCATCTAGCACATTTGGCAGCAAGAACAAAGCCGGGCAAGTTGAGCCAATCAAATTCGAGTATATTCTTTGCCCATAAAAAAGGCGACAGACAACAGTGTCAAAATTACAACGTTAATTTTTGCAGCAGACAAAATATTTTTAAAGATCACAAAATTTTTTTGGACAGTATCGAGGTGGCTTTTGAGCAGGTAGATCAACTAACCAAATAATGCTTTGCTTTGGTATCCCTGCCAAATGAGTCCGTTTTACCAAAACGAAAATAATATCAACAACCTGCTAAGTCTGCATCAATAACTAACTCACCGATGCCTTTGATCGGCCCTATTGCTATTCAATTCGCCTTTGAAATACGTGATAAGATACCTATCGATGCAAGAGGTACATTAGTATACAAGTCGAACCAAGTGGTAGCCTATGCACATGGCATCAACATTTTATCATGGTCGTTAACAACCGTCAAAGAACTTTTCCTGAAACCAGACGGCAAAGCAATACAAGCAGGGCTACAAAACATTGACACAAAACTCATAACGCAGTCGAAGGAACTTGCTTCAAATATCCAGGATATCACACTTGGCGAATATAGTATCGAAAATCTGGGCAAATTTGTGTATCTAGGCACCCATATAACGAGAAACGACGATGAAAGGGACGGAACACGTCAAAGAATACAGCTCGCAAATGAAATATTTGATTCAGTTCCAGCGATCTTGAAGACCAGCTGCATACACAGGAAAACAAAACTCCAAGTATACAAATCTTTGATAAAACCTGTGCTATACTTTGGGTGTAAAACATGGACCCTAGTCCAAGTATTCACAAATATATTGAACGCGTTCCAGAGACAAGTGCTGAGGCGAAGTTAGATAGGAACCAATGGCGAATTAGATACAACATTGAGCTGCATGAAATTTTTGATGGGCCAATTGTAAGACTACAAAGGCTGCAATGGACGGACTACGAAAATCGTATGGACAATCAATGAATATCCAAAAAGGTATTCGTTGGGAGAACTGAAGGGTGGAGACTAGTGAAGAAACCGAAGAAATGTTGGTCTAACATGGTTGGACACTGTCGACAGATCGAGATAGTTGGAGGCTCCATTTGCAGGAAGCGAAGGCCTGAGACGAACTGTAGTGCTACGAAGAAGAAGACTAAGTGAAGTGTTATAAGTCAGAGTACAATAAGTGATTATGCAGCCACCAGTTTAGAAGTGCTTAAAAGCTAAGATTATCTTAAACGAGGATTGAAGAAATGGAGATTCTTTTGCCATACGATTTTCTGAGCTTCCAAATCTAAAAAAGTTAGCAGATATTTTTAGCCAAAATGTTTCGACACTACTTATTTTTTGTTCTCACTCACCCTTCTAATAAAGACGCGTCAAATTTTATGAGTAGCGTTTGAAAAATAACGGTGAAAAATATATGTTGGAATAAACCAGGCTTATACTAACTATATATTGTAGAATATGTTTTCAACAAAATTTGTACAGTATACTAATCAGCGATGTTTCGTATTGTCTTTAATGAGCAGCGCCTTAAAGGTTATCTTTAGTAAAATCCACTGAGCGCTGTTCCAAAAGCTTGTCATAGGAAATGTCGCCTCGTTTTGAAATTATCTATCTGCCGAATGAGTCCTCGCATCATCAACTTACCAATGATAGCCTTGAAACTCTTTGGGTATGTCAAAATTTATTCAACGAATAGAGTCTGCATACAATAAAAATATGGTGGGCTCAATCAAACAGCCTTGTGGGATCCCAACTATGAAGTCACACATTTGTTTTTAGAGGTTTTCATGAGTTCACTTCCATGAGATAGTGTTTATTTCTAACTTAAATATGACACAAAATAATTTGTAATATGGGCAGAAGAATAACGGTATTGCCTGAATCGTAGGGATATAGAAGCATGGATCAATTTACAGCTTTACTTTTTCGTTGGATGCCGCAAAGCCAGGAAATGCTCGGATGTATATTTCTTTATATAGTTCGTGTGGGGTAGTGGGTAGGGTGCTCACCACTTGTGCAGCAGTTTCCAAGTTCAAAGCTCATTTGTCGCGAAAGGTTTTGTGCTTGTGGTACTTCTTTTTATTTCTTTACAGCTCACAAGTAACGAGGATACAAGAGGCGTTGGACATGTGAAATAGAGAATGAATTTGGAACTGTAGAATTACATTAAATTTCATCGACTTGATGGTGAACGATTTTTTTAGGGCTGCAGTAACACTATCTCTATAGAAAATTAAAATTGGGATTATGAGAGAACTTGGATTGCAACGTTGTAGTAATAGAACAGAAGCATTAAGTTAAATGACGTATTCAGAACAAAAAATGAAAATTTTAAGCCTTTGAAAATCAAAGGCTTCGGTGGAAATGTCACATTACTAAATTCAAACAACAGCTCACTTACTTCTTCAAATTTCAAAATTACAAACTACATCTTCTAACTATCAACTTTGAAAATTTGCACAACAACCTTTTCAGAATGAACAATAAAATTTCTACTCTACTTTACTTGTATCTTTATAACTGCGTATTTACAAGTTTTCGCAATTATACGAGTACATTAATTTAAAAGAAAAATATTTTCTATTTATTTGTCTCGAAATAAAAAATTTCTCAGTATTGCTAATCATTTTTTTTTCATTAATATTATTTTAGATTTTTAAATAATTTCTTTTCTTTTTTCGATATTTTTTTTAATTTATTGGAAAAAATTAAGTTTATTCGAAAATGAAAAAACACACAAACATCATTTTCTCCACTTTGGATAGTTAATCTATTTGAAAAAATTTCTTGCATTTTGTATCTAGGTTAGTAAGATATTTTTACTTTTATATTTTTCTCATCCAAATAAAGTGTGATGCTACCTTTTGAATACTTATTTTTGAAATATGTTGATGGTGATTTAAAAGTTTCATTTAAAATAATTTCATGTAAAAAACTAAAAAAAAAATATGCTTTTATATTTTATATATTTTTGCTTTATAATAATGAAAATGCGTTGTAATTTTTTAAATTTAATATCATATAATTTAAGAGTGATTTAAATAATTTATTAAACACATGATTTTTAAGCAATACCTTAATACCAAAAAAAAAAAAATTACATTGCATTTCATCAATTTGAAATATTGACTATTTATCTACTGTCAAAAAAGTTATTTTGCCATTGTCAAAAATTTACTAGAGTGTGTTAGCAAAGAAACGTTTTTTTTAATTATCATAAAATATTAAGAAAAAATAAAAACATTCATGAATACTCACTCGTCGTCCTAATATTTGGTTTATAGCTGCCGATTCCTTAAGTGTACATTCTGCAACAACCTTGGCACGCATTTCTTTCATATAAAGCATAAATGCATTTAATGGCTTTTTGATATGTGGTTTTTTCTTTTCCGACGAATTATCTTTACTATTGTCCGATTGAACGCTCGGCGAATGTTTTTGATCAATTGTTCTACTAATGGTTGCGTTTGAAATAAATATGTAATCGCAAGAACAGCGTGCAAATATAAACACATGTTAGAGACACGCACATGTCACACAAACGTTTAATTAATTGATTAATTAGCAACGGAATGTTAAGCACAAAAATCACACAATGAAAATATTTAGAAAAAAATGTCCGCGTTGATTTATTTAAACACAAATACAAAATTTATTAAAACGCAAATAGAAAATTTGAAGCGATTAGTTGTTGAGTGATGAGTTGCCCGTTATGTTTGGAAACAGGATATAGAAAATTTCGATATCGATATATGATGAACGGTTCCGGAGCAGCAATTTGTTGATATGAAAAATAGAGAGAAAAATTGAAATAGGTTAATTTTATAATGTACAGCTTTGTTTTTTTGTTGATTTTTAACTATACAGTAAATGAAAAGTCAATGATTTTTGTCAAGTCCATTGTACCTCAGTTCCTCGTGACAGCTTTTGAATTTAATCAATAATTAAAAATAAAGAACGGTGTATACCGTCGTCTTTTCAGTCCAAAAAAGATTATGTTGGAACCTCCAGACGTTAGGCTTTGCTCAATCTCATCTTCAATGTTATTAAAGATGATATATATATTTATATATATATATATATATATATATATACACACTATATATATAGAAATATATATATATATATATATATATATATATATATATATATATATATATATATATATATATATAGACGCATATATAAAGAGTGGTCCAATCAAAACGCACGATGTTAATTGTAAATAAAACAAAAAGTTTTCAGAGAATTATGTTAATATTTTTTATTATAATAGAAGGACCTATGACAATGATGTGTGAAACGGTGGCATACTTCTATCCAATGGTCCATATTTTCAATGACTCTGAGACATAATTTAGGTTTAATGCAGTTAACGTGCTGAATTATCTCATCCTTTAGCTCTTGAATTGTTCTTGGCTTATTGAAGAATACTTTTTCTTTTAAATATTTCCAGAGAAAGAAATCTTTCGGTGCAACAGCTACTGAGGCGAATGCAAGCATGTACCGTTTCAACACAAGCGACAGACGAACGTGTGAAAATGCAATAATATCTGGCGATGACAACGAGTGTTTACGCGATGACGACAACGCGTAGTATGTCATAGATATCGAATGCTGCACACACGCAAACGACGGCGACTGCAATAAACACGAGTACAACGCCGCCTGCCCATGGAGTAATTTCTGAACCACCACGAAATAATGTGAGTGTGTAAGCACAACAAGCTTGGACGGATACCACAACAACGAATGTTTTGATATATGCGGTACAGCGAAATGCAGGTACGACTAACTTGTCAACAAACGTTACGCATCATATCACGGTACGAGAAGTCATGGAGGTACTGCAGGAGTTTGACCCGTTTAGCCAAGAATCCGTCAGTTCTTCGCAGTTTATTCATCGCATTGACATTCTTGCGTCAGTTTATCAGTGGCCAGAGCGAATTCGTTTATTGGCAGTGTCGGCGAAGTTCAAGGGAACCGCGAAGTTGTGGATGGACAGACTGCTGGAAATTTTGGTGACATGGCCGTGATTTGTGCAAAAGTTTCTCACGGATTTTCCTACCGTAGCAAATGCGGCTGACATACAACTTGAAATGGCAGCGACGGTGCGGGAAATCAAGGAGAACCCGGAAAACTTTTACTACCGGATGTGTTCAATGAGCCAAAAAGGTGGATTATCAGATGCGGCAGTGGCAGCGGAGATACAGAACAATATCGAGTTCTAGAGTACTCGTAGAGCTTGTGAGACAACCGGAGTTCCAAGCGACAGTAAAGATACAGTCAGTGATTAACGAGCAAATCAAAAATCACAACAATGTTTTAATTGTGGCCAGGTGGGGCATTATTCAAGGGAACGTCCAATTCTACAACGTTGCAACCGATGCGATAAATGTCAATGGACTGATGCAGGTAATTCTCCACCACCAACAAAAAAAAAACATATATATATATATATATATATATATATATATATATATATATATATATATATATATATATATAGGGTCGAGGAACGAATGGACACCACGAAGAAGACCCCAGCGAAGATTTCCAACAATGTTGTAATAAATGAGGTTTTTCATCTGGAAGCTTTTGTTAACCCGGGGAGCGTAAAATCGCGCTATCAAACGATATACGGCTGAGCAGATTACGGATCTGGTGCCTTGTAAAACCCGGGAACTCCATGGATTTGCTGGTGGAGTTTGCGATGAACAACAAAGCGTAGCCGAATTCTACGGAATGGATTTTGCTGAATCGAAGGTAAAAAGCCCAGCGTACTCTCGCATTTGACACCAGACGAGATTCTGACGATTTTGCCGAATCGTTGAGCCAATAAGGAAAGTGGGTGAACACGAAAATGGCGGTCGAATGAACAACATCATAACTAGTTCAACTTAAACCATATCGGATCTCATTTGCTAAAAGGGAAACAGTTAGAGCGATAGTGGATGAGTTATTGGAAAATCGGATCGTTCGACTAAGCAAATCCTCATACTCATCTCCCGTAGTACTGGTTGACATGAAAAACGGCGAGGATCGATTTTGTGTCGGTTTTCGAAAGTTAAATTTGATCACAGTCAAGCGGCAGAAATGTTGTCACAGCTGGCCGATGAAAAATGCTATTATACGATCCTCGATTTCGTCTTCGGGTATCATCAGGTGGAAATTGAAATGGGGAAGAGGGAAGCAATGGATATCTTGATTATTTCGTTCCACCAAGTAAATTTGTTGAGCAAGGACTACAGCGTTTGGAGAGATTTCTCTCGATCGTTAAGGAAAACGCACTTACATTACAATTCGATAAGTGCCAATTCTTGCAGACGGAGATTCATGTTTTGGGATACCGAGTAAACGAAACGGCACACAACCGGGAGAAGCAAAGTTATCATCAATCATTCTGTTCCCTATGCCGGAAAATATCCACGATGTGCGCAGATTTCTGGGGTTGGCCAGATTTTTCCGGGAATTCCTCGCCGACTACGCTTTAATAGTACAACCGTTAACATAGTTGTTAAAGAAAAATATGCAATTTGAATGGGACGCTAACTGTACCGTTGCCTTTGAGACATTGCAGGAAATTCTGAGAACCGGATCCATTTTGGCGATCTATAATGCGAAATGTCAACATCAGGTACATAGAGATGCAAGTCGTACTGGCAAAACGTATCAACACGTGTTTTATTATAGTCGTCACTGCACTGAAACCGAAGAAAGAAGAAGAACTCTGGCTACCGTGGAAACGTTGGAGTGTTTTAAAATTTACTCACTGGGAAAGGAAAGTTAAGCAAACAGTTGATTTCTCGTATCACTTGGTGGTGGCTAAAACTCCAGGAGTTTACATTGTCGGTTGAGCATAGAAGCGTCGACAGAGTTAGTTACATTGATGCATTAAGTCGAGCTTCTTGGGAGGATGCAAATGAGCCAAATATAGTCCGCAATAGTATTTAAGAGGTTGAATTTTCAGCAAAGGATTGGCTTCTCACGATGCAGGGACAAAATCCAGAAGTAGTCACTGTCTTGGAAAAGGTAACGTCAACAACAGATTCTACGCAGAAAGTACAAATTCGCAACGACTAAAAATTTGACCAGGGAAGGTCGTACAGAGGGACAACGGAGAGATTACGATGGGTAGTAACCAGAACAGCGCGTTAAAGAACCGTGAAAATGTGTCACGATGACGTTGGACATCAGTCGGTGGAGAAAAAATATGTTACTTTTGGTTTTGTCGGATGTGGAAGTATGTCAAAGGATATATAGCGGCCTGTATTCCATGCTGTTATCATAAACAACCAGGAAGAAAGCATAAAGAAGAGTTGCACACGCATGAGAGATTAGCAGTTCCCTTCAACACCATTCATTTGGATCATCAGGGTCCATTTTCAGGCAGTACTCGTAGAAATGCCTATACACTCGTTGCGGTGGACAGTTTTACAAAGCATGTTATCGTCAAAGCTGTTTGAAATACGTCCAGATTCCCCGTCTTCACAGCGCTAAGCGAACTGACTTCCTATTTTGGGTTACCGACAACAATTGTAACTAACAGAGGAACAGAATTCACCTCAAGTCTGTTTGAAAAATATTGCAAGGACAACCTTATCCGTCATGTAAAGGTTGTGTCGAGTGGTACAAATCAATCAGTCAGTCAGAGACGCCATCGTCACGTTGGCTCACCGGGATAGCAAGTCCTGGGTCCACAAGTGGGATGGTTCAAAGGCCGCTGAGCACGGTTGAAAACGTTACGACTGGGTAGAGTCCTCGCCAGCTGGTGTTTGACTACAACCCTCGGGACTTGTTGGCCAAAGAACTTATTTCGGCTCTTCACGATAGCACTGATAAGGAGAATGCAGCTGAAGATATGATGAAGGCACGACGAGTGACGGTTGCATTACATATCTCTACACAATCATTAAGGTGGAAGGAACGATTCAATGCAAAACACAAGGATACGATGTCGTACAGTGTAGATGACCTCGTGGTGGTTCGATCAACCACCTGATACTGGAGCATCGATGAAGCTGGAGCCTCGATATAAAGTGCTTTACGTTACTGCGAAGAAGTTACCGAAGGATAGATACGTCATTGAAGATATCCCGGGCGCACAGCGGTCATCGCGTGAATATGTTAACGTTTTCGCCTCGGACAATATGAAAAGATGGTGCGCTATATATATATATATATATATATATATATATATATATATATATATATATATATATATATATATATATATATATATATATATACGAGTATGTATATATATATATATATATATATATATATATATACGAGTATGTATATATATATATATATATATATATATATAGATATATATAAATATATTTATATATATATACATATATATATATATATATATATATATATATACATATATATATATATATATATATATATATATATATATATATATATATATATATATGTATATATGTATATATATATATATATATATATATATATATATATATATATATATATATATATATATATATATATATATTGGATATTCTAAAAAGTATTGAATTTTTTTGTCATTTTTCTATTGAATATTTCTTTTATTTAAAATGGATTTTATTTAAGAACATATTGTCCATTATTATTTTTGACCTTTTGCCATTTTGAGGGTAGAGCCATTATTCCATTTGTGTTGAACTTCTGTGGTTTATCGGGGAAAAACTAGGCCAAGTGATTTTCACAGTCCCTTATGAAGTGAATTTCTTTTCATTAAGGAATTTTTGCAGAGACCGAAACCAATGGTAGTCTGATGGTGCAAGGCCAGCCAAGCTCTGTCAATTTGTGCCGGGTCATCAAAAATGTGTGTGATCTGGCATTGTCATGATGGATGACAACGCCCTTTCTATTGATCAATTATGGACGGTTTTTTAGAATTGCTTGCTGCAATCTGGTTAATTGATGACAGTACAGAGCCGAATTGAGTGTTTGGCCAGTTTCTAGCACCTTATGATGAACAATTTCCTTCCAATCCCATCATACACATAGCATAACCTTATTTGGTGTCAATCCTGGCTTTGAAGTCGTTTGTGATGATTCACCTTTTTTTGACCATGATCTTTTTCGAACAACATTCTCGTTTTTTACCCATTTTTCATCGCCCGTAATGATTTGCTTGAAAACGGCTCGATTTCGTTGCGTTTTATTAGCATTTCGCAAATGGAATTCCCACCCAAACGTCGAGCTTCTTGGTGCATCCAGCTTTACGCAAATGGTTCAAAACTGTTTGGTGATGGATAATCAGTTCGTTAGCAATGTCATGGCTACTTATGTGTCGGTCTTCTTCAATTTTTTGTAGAAAGTGAAGGCCTGAGAGGAACTGTAGTGCTACGAAGAAGAAGAAATATTTATTTATTTTTCGACTAGGATTCAAACCTGGACTTAGAGCTCGTGAAATTGACATTTCAGCTTCACAAAAATTCTATTAGAGTAAATGATTTGGTGGATGTGTTTAACAGATCTGAACAAAATGCCTATATTTGTCAAGGAAACGTTTAAATTTTCTGGAGCTACAATGTGTGATTCGCGTCTTCAAGTATAATATTCATTTTTTTTTAAACTATTTAAAAATGCTGGCTGGCTTAAAAATAAAATTAACAAACATTTTCCTATAAAATGTTTGAAATGTCTATATTATAAATGTTTTCGGTGTCTTGAATAATAGTCCGACGTTTTTAAATCTGACATTTTATCTATTTTTTAGCTTCCAAGAGACACTGAAGCAACACCTGTATTTTCATCAGCTTATTCGTCTTTCATCCCTTTTTTTCCTCAGATACTTAAGTAGGTACATTTTTTCTTGGACTTTAAAGATTATCCAAATAGATTTGTATTGAATACCAGCCCTGATGAACTGTACCGAATTGCCCAGTACAGTATCGAATTCGGGAAGACATGCACCGAGTACCCAAGAATGGCTGGCATGTACCGAATTAGGATCTTTAGATTCGATTTCTAAAGTTCAACGGCTATATTCAAATTGAATTCAATCAGTCGGATGCAGCCACATCTATTGACACTTGTGGAGTGCATATTAATGAGACATCAAATTGAATCTCAAATCGGAACATCACAAAAACGCGCTGAATGTTGCCAGCATAATTTTTCAATAGTGCGACGTTCACCAAACATGATCAACAATATGCGGCTTGCGAGGGTGTCTGGGCGTATGACGTGATCAATTCTAGTCGCAGTTTTCGTTCTGCGGACTGCGCACCAAAAATTATTCGCAATTGTTTCGGTATGTCGAAATTCACCTGCTCACACACTACATGCGAATCCATTGCGATTGGTGTATTTGCGCCATAAGTGGTGGAAGAGCTGAAAAAGGGCCTGGGAGATTGTTACTTTGTCACAATAATCACTGGTGCATTGAACCACGGCCAGACCAAGATGTTCTCTGTGCTTGTTCGTTATTTTTTGGAGGCAGGAATGGTGAGACAGTGGGACTATTGTCCGATTAGTCCAGGCTGCGATCAAAAAATTCGGCACTGGAAACAAATGGCTGCATTTTGCGCTAATAATTTGACCCGCAATTTCGGTAATCGTGAGAACACTGGCCTCAATAATACGTTCGCTAAGCTGAATCTGCTTCACCCAGGATTGGTCTGAGTAGGATGCGGTGCACACATCATCCACAACACTTTGAAAGCAGGCTGTGACCAAGTGCCATTCGATGGGGAGCTCATCGTTATGAAAATATTCTCATTTTTATTTGTTCACCGTGGGAGTTGCCAAGCTGGGCCGGATTTTCGAATCAGTTGAAATGGAATGTCAAAAACTACTTAGTTACAGTAAGGCCAGATTTCTGGCTATGTTATCAGCGGTCGAATTGATTTTACAAGTTTTTGATGGCCTGAAAGAATATTTCAATAAAGATCCAAGTAGCCCTATTTCGCTGAAAACATTCTTCAATGACCAGATCGTGAAAATTTGGTTCCTTTTCTTTCGCGACCAGATGAGCTATCGAATTTTGAGAGAAAAATTGGGCGTCGCTAGAGCTCTCATTTTACGGGCGACAATTTTTAATAGGATAGAGAAACAGATTGAGGGCGAAAGCGTGCCTGTCATGTGCAGTGCCAACGACATATATAATCGCTCGAAGATCGATAAAAAAAATTTTTTCTATCTGCGAACGTCAGCTGGAGATGGAACTGTTTCGAACAAACAGTTCTGAGTAATGCGATATTATTCGACGGTATTTACAAAATGATTGCGTTTTATCAATACAGCTATTCAATGTTGTTGACGGTACGCATATTTTCTGGATTTCAGAAACGTGTATCGATTTTTGCGTTGATTGGACTTGATCTACCATCTAATGGGAGTTTGTCGAATGTACTGCGAGATTTGACATAGAATCGAGTGACAATGAATTGTTCGATCAGTTTAGCTATTTTATAAGATTCGTTTCCAAAGAAAAAATCCAATCGTGGGAGGAGAATAGTGTTGCTGTCGATAAACATTGGGTGGAATATTTCCAACATTTCGCGAAAAATCACATCCCACACAACCACCTTATGTTTACTGGGTACATTAGCCTCCGTTGAACGGATCTTCTCTCTAATCAATGAAATTTGGACTCATGACAAGTCACGTTTGAACATTCAAATATAGCGAGAAATTATTCGATACAATATCAAATTGGACTGCTTGGAATTCTTTAATTTCTGGAAACAAGAGCTCAACCTACTGGAACAAATAGGAAGCGATGGAGAATACGCTTTCAAGAAAGCCAATTAAAATGTAGCATAGCTTTCGGAATTACTCGCAATCGCGAAAAGAAGAATAGAATCTTCGTCGATATGATGACATTTCGCGGGTATTTTTTTCCCTTCTTTTTCTGTGTACCAAATTCGCGCTCCGAAAAAGGGGTCATACCAGGTATACCACAAGAGAATCTCGATCGCTTTCTTAAAGCTGGCTATATACTGTGCATGTCATCATGCATATCTTTCTGGAGCTTACGAGGGCAGTCCAATAAGTACTTAGTCTCACCGCCCGCTGGCGCCGCTATTGCAAGGGAGATTCACTATCGTGTAGTGCATTCTCGGAGACGGCGTGTCCACGGATTTCAGAAAAATGTAAAAAGAGCAATATCGGCCGGTGATTTTTTGGAAGGGAAATTGCGCAGCAAAATCAAAGAGCGCTTGGATGCTGTCTACTGCAACTCTGCCCCTGCGATGGTGACTGCAAAAAATGATTTAACGAGCCACACGCAGGTGCTCCGAAAACGGCTACCACGGAGGATAATATGATAAAAACTCACGAGTTCGTATTGGCAGATCGTCGATTGAAGGTAAGCGAGATAGCTGAGACAGTAGGCATTCCAAAAGACCGCGTGGATTATATCCTGCATGAAATTTTGGGAATGGGAAAGCTGTTGGTGCGATAGGTACTAGGTTTGCTCACTCCAAACAACAAGCGCAACCGTGAGACCACTTCAGAGCAGTGTTTGAAGCTGGACGCAGGAGTTTCTGCGTTGTTTCGTGACCGTTGATGAAACATGGCTTCTCCACTGGTACACACCAGTTACTAAGAAGCAATCGAAACAGTGGACGTTACCCGGCAAACGTCCTCCGAAGAATGCGAAGACTGTCCTATCGGCCGGAGAGGTGATGGCCACCGTTTTCTGGGATTCACAAGTTGTGATCTGCATCGACTGCTTGGAGAAGGGCAAAACGGTCACAGGGCTCTACCTTGCCGAATTTTTAAGCTGATTTGAAGTTGAGCTGCGGAAAAAAGGCCCCATTTGGCGATGAAAAATGTGCTTTCCCACCATGACAACGCACCGGCTCACACCTCCGCTGTCGCCACGGCCAAATTGATTGAATCGGGCTACAAACTGCTACCTCACCCACCGTATTCTCCAGATTTAGCCCCATAAGACTTCTTTTTGTTTCCAAACTTGAAAAAGTCACTCGCCGGGTAGGAATTTGAGTCGAGTGAGGAGGCCATCGCCACCAAGCAGGCCTACTTTGCAGACCTCAAGAAAACGTATTTTTCTGACGGGGTAAAAAAATTGGGAACCGCTAGGTCGAGTGTATTGAGCTAAGAGGAGAATATGTTGAGAAATAAACTGCCACTTTTTCAAAATTTTCGTTCTTCTTTTGCGGGCTATGTACTTATCGGACCGTACTCATATTTATTAGTTGCGTATGATTAGTATCTGTTTATCATAGGCTTAGTAAAAAACTCTTTTGACATACGTATACATCTGTTTAGCCAGCTTTTTTGATAATTTTTTAAGTTTCTTCAAATTAAATATTTCGTTGTTTTATAATATTGTATATTATATTCAACTAAGGTTTAAATCGGGATATTGATTGGCGTATTCGCTGAAGCTCAGCAGGCCAAGGAGAGTATTGAACACTCATGGCAAATAGTTTTGCCGCTTTGGAAAGAAGGTTTGCAAGTGATTCGGAATTTCATGATGAATATGCAAAAACTTTAAATGGATATATCGATGCAGAACATGTGTTCTTAGTCGACCATGACGACATAATCCACAAGGGGAATTATACAAGAATATTTTTTATTTCCAAAATGTTCCTATAGTCTGCTGTAATGTTTAAAAAAATGAAAAAATCCAGGATCTTTTTAAAACTTAATTCAATAATTTTTATCGTAGATACGCACTTTGGAGGTGAAATTCCACCTTCTTCAGTACAAGTACTGAAGTTGTACTGAAGAAGGTGGTATGTCATCACCAAAATACGCATCATTAAAAATATTTCAGTAAAGTCTTAAAAGGAACCCGGGTTTTTGACTTTTTTAAAGGGGAATTATCTTCCACATCATGCCGTCATTTAAAAAAGGACCTCTATGAAACTACACATTTTATGGCGACCGGGTGTTTCACAGCCAGTTAAGGACTATTGGCTCACAACCGCAAAATTTGGCATTTTGTGTGCATCCTTTCTAGCGATAAGGACGCTCCATCAACTCGCAGAAGATGAACGTTTCACCTACCCTCTTGGAGCAAAGATGGTATTTAACGACTTCTATACTGATGGTATGCTGTCAGGTGATAACGATTTAATGATAACAATTCAAAAAAACGACAGAATGTTGTTATGCTCTTGAAATAAGGAGGATTCCAACTTTGGAAGTGGCTGACGAATGATCCACGACTAATGAAAGGTGTACCGAAAGAAGAAATCGAAATGAATGAGTCGTTAAATTTATATTCAGATTGAACCTTCAAGTCAAGTGGTATTTAGTGGCATCCAATTAAAGTCTATTTTTGTTTTAGACTCAATTTGTACCCACGAGCAGAGTATACAAGGTGGACTCTGATGTAGCTAGTCTTTAGGATCCGCTGGGATGGATTGCATCAGCCATCATTTGTTTGAAAATATTACTGCATTAGATTTGGAACATGGTTATTCCTGGGATTTTTAGTTTCCGGATGACATTATGGCACGCTGGGTGTAGTACCGAAAATCTTTGGAAGATATAAAAGGCGTCAAAATTCCTAGATGGATATTGCAAGAACAAAGGACCAAGTTGGCGTTGCATGAACTTTGCGATGCGTCCCAAGAGGCGGATTGTGCGCTAGTCTACTTAGTGGCTCGTGGAACCAACGAGACAAAAGTTTAACTGATGATCGCCAAAACTAAAGTCGATCCTATTAAGTCTGTTACGATGACAAGGTTGGAGCTATGTGGTGCAGTACTTCTTTTCTCGATGGTCAGTATTTGTGGCAACCAGGATGGCTTAAAACTACAACAATGTCAGCAGCGCTCTATGGTGAAGGAATTGAATGGAGCTCTTGAATTATGGGTGAAATATATTTAACAAAGGTACTTCCAGGATAAAATTCAAGCCTAGAAACTACTCACAGGGAAATACCAAACCACTAATTTGAAACCTTTTATCAAAACAAGCCGTTTTACAAGTCGGAGGATACCATACGGCGAACGTCACTCTATAATATTGCCAAAAAACCACGGCCACAAAATTACTTTGCATTGGTATACGCAACTTATGCTTGCCTACTTTCCTTAGCAATTTTGGATAATTGATGGCCCTAACGCCATTTGAAACTTTGTGCATAGATGTATCAGATGTTTCAAGTGCAAGGCGAACACGACAAGACAGCTGATTGGAGATTTGCTTTTGCCTTGGGTTAACATCAACCATCCGTTCACACATACGGGTATTGACTACTGCAACCCGTTCACGGGATCGGAGTTCCGAGGTTACAAACCGGTCCAATACTATGTTTCCGTCTTCATATGTCTGACAATCAAAGCGATTCATTTGCAATTGGTAAGCTTTACACCGCTTTATCGTAAGAAGAGAATACCCTGCAGACTTATTCAGTGACCCTACAGATTTATACAGTGACTGTAGCTCTAATCAAGATATCTATAAGAGGACGTGGGCATCCCCAGACGGTCGCACATTCAACCAAATTTTCCATGTTCTCTTACAAAGACAAGAAGCATCAGTTACTTCTACACAATCTAAATGATCGCTCAGTAACGTCCACATATATGTCAGCGGTGGAAAATCGCACCTCCATATCGCCGCAGGTGGGAGAAAGTAATGACATCAAAACCATGTGAAAGACAGTAGGAGATGCAGTAAAAAAGCAGCCGAAGAGGCCTTTGGGCACCAGCCAAGGAAAATTGGGAACGACTGGCACGACGAAGAGTGCAAGAAAACGATTCAAAAAAGAAACCAGGCGCACAAAAAATACATCCAGCGACCAACTCGGGCCAAAGAAGACCAATTAAAAGTCTTTGACGTCAAGCTAAAAAACTGTGCCCAAGAAAAAAAAAACAACTGACCATCAACACCATATATTCAACAGATAAACGAAAACATGATCCTACATGAAGTCAGATCGTTGTATGTCTATCAAACAACTAAGAGACGGCTGCAGTCTACAAACAAGTCTTTGCAAAAGTGTGCAAGGAGTAATCATAGGCAAACCAATCGCAATTAAAAACAGATGGCTGCAATATTTCCAGAAGCTATTCAAAGCGTCCTCAATAATGGCTGAAGCTATGAACACTCCAGGAACAGAGCAACAGGTCCTTGTCTCACCACTAACTAACTACTTGTAGAGGTAAAGTCCAGGCAGCAGTATGGGAGCTCAGAAAAAATAAAGCTCCTGAAGAAGATGGAATACCAGCAGAACTGCTCCAGAGCGGGGGTCAGCATCTAAATAATCTTCTGCATTGACAAATATGCAGAATGTGGTCAGACGAGGAGTTACCAGAAGACTGGCGGAAAAGTTTAGTATGTTCTGTGCACCAAAGGGGAGACAAATTGAGGTGTGAAAATTATGGAGGGATCACTCTACTGTGCACGTCTTATAAACTGCTCTTCAAAATCATTGACAGAAACTTAAAGCGTCCCATGAGGGTATTATTGAAAAATATCGGGGAGACTTTCGAAGTGAAGAGTCTAAAATATACCAAATATTTTCAGCAAAGCAGGCGCTAGAAAAGTTCTGAGAATATAACATCGATGTGCACCAACTCTTAGTAGACTTCAAGCAAGTATACGACAGTATCGACAGAAATGCGGTGTACAAAATAATGCTTGACTTTGGCGTCCCAGCAAAACTAGTCTGCATGGTCAAGGTCACGACGTTAAACGCAGAGTCCCAGGTCAAGGTAAACGGACAGTTTCATAACGGAATCAGGCTTTAAACATGAGAATCGGTTGGACCCTAGGCTCTTTAATATTGCGGTGGAACACATCATCAGGAAGACATCAGCTTAATCCTCTCGCACACTAATGTTCAATTCCACACAACTGGTAGCATATGTTGATGACGTCAATATTATGGCACGTTCAATCTTAATGTTGAAGGCGCATTTCTGAGCCCGGAATCTGAAACAAACTGAATTGGCCTACCTAAAGTTGAATTCATGACTCAAACGAGGAAGGAAACTCCAGTCCGACAAAACTTGGCTGTAGGGGACGACAACCTTGAAAGTCTGGATAACTTTGTATATCTTGGAGCCAATCTGAATCGAAGAGGCGCCAAAAAGGACGAGATTGGATGCCGTATCAACGCCGCAAATAAAGCATATTACTCTGTACTTCCCATTCAAAGGTACAGAGTTGTGCATCGGCAAAATAAGCTCCGCATTTACAAAACACTACTCAAACCTTTGCAGTTATATAGAAGTGAAACATGGACCTTGACGAGCGAATCTTAAAAGGCAGTAGACGTTTTTGACCGCAAAGTACTCCGAAAAATCGACAGCCCATTGAAACAAGGAACAGAGTGGAGACTACGTTACAACGATGAGTTGTAAGAAATATTTAACGATCCACTAGTTTCTCCTTGCGTCAAGCTACGTAAATTGCAATGGGCGGGGTATGTAGAAAGAATAAAAGAAAACCGGCTACCCAAAAGAATATTAACGGGAGCACACAAGGTAGACGTCCAGCAGGAAGACCGAGAACTCGATGGGAAGACACGATAGAAGCTGACAGCAGATCCTTGTTGGGAGTAAAAAACTGGTGGACTGGGTTGCGGAACCGTGATGATTGGAGGATATTAGTCCTGGAGGCCAAGGCCCGGCTTGGGCTGTTGCGCCATAGATGATGAGGATACTGGCAAAAAAGAAGGAAAGTCAAGTTGCGGAAATTAACATTAAATACTATTTGATACCCAAAACCTACCAAAAGATGTAATGCTGAGAAGCCCATTGATAACAAATGAAATTGAGTTCTATATTTAAGCAAGATAAATAGAATTAAACAATAAGCATCTACATAAATATTTGAAAAGAACACGTTTGCACTCATTTTATAATTTTCATGCTCTACGGTATGGTTTAACATTTACTTGCTGAAATTCATTTCATAGCAACCATTGCTATTTTATTTGAATCATACAAGATTTATTAGAGGACGTAGAAGGATATTGTTCCGGAGTGGAGGCAACTTGGTAACACTCCAGCAGAAATCTGTTCATTTTCAATGGTATAATAGCAGAATCGATAGTAAGCTTGACTTTGTACCAGCCACTACGTTCGCCTAAAGAGTTCTCCTTAGAATATAAAAGCGGGTCATCTAACCGTTATTCGAACCATTCTTGAAATGTTGTCTTTAGTGATAGCTACGTACATTTTTTAGTGATAGCTACATTCAAAGTAGTTTGCATATCGGTCATTAAAATGCTAATACCACACAATCAGTTATAAAACTACGGTTGATTGTATCTTCAAGCGCATCTGGTTTTAATAGACTGGAAATTAGAAGAAAGTTAAACTACTTTCTTTGGGTATTTATTCCATGGTAAAACCTGCAGACAAAATCTCACTCTCTACAAAAATGAAACAGGCAAAATCTCACTTTCTACAAAAATGAGCCAAAAGGCAGCACAGAAGACGCATTATATTTCTGAATGTCAAGGGAAAATCGTTCATAAAACAAATTGAAACAAGCTGAGTAGGCAGGAGGGTGCCTCTATCAGGAGAATTTTGTAACATCGGAGGGTTCGAAATAATTATTCTGATAGCATGAAGCATGAGTTATTCATCCAATGCTTGCATAAGAAATCAGTCAAATTTACCCAAAAGATGCGAAACTTCTATCAGAAACACATACCAGTATTCCAGCCTAAATCACAAATTTTGGCCATTTTGAAGACCAGCTGAATACACAGGAAAACAAAGCCCCAAGTACACAAATCTGTGATAAGACCTGTGCTATGCATGGGTGTGAAACATGAGCCCTAACCTAAGCGTCCGTAAGCATATTGAATGCCTTCGAAAGACGGGTCCTGGGGCGAATAATCGGAGCGAAGCTAGACGGGTATCAATAGCGAATTCGATACAACCGTGAGATGTATGAAATTTTTGACGAGCCGGAGGTCTCAACGATTGTAAGACTGCGGAAGCTGCGATGGGCTGGCCACATAATGCGTATGGACGAACAATGGATACCCGAAAAAGTATTCCTTGAGAGAACTGAAGGCCGGAGACCAGTGGGGAAACCGAGGAAATGCTGGTCTGACTCGCTCGACGAAGACAGTCTAGGCTGCTCGGATTTCGAAATCAGAGGACGCGGTCGATAAACCGAGACAGGCGGAAGCACTTGTTGCAGGAAACGAATGCCCGAGAGGGACTGTAGCGCTACGAAGAAGAAGAAGAAACCACCAATTTATCGAATATTTTGGCTTCCCTGGACCCCCTGATGCACAAAATGACTTTTTTGTGCCAGATTCTAATCAAGAACTTGCATTTGATACCCCAATCGACTACATTTGATAAAAAAATGTTAAGGACTACTTCGTTATAAGGGGGATCCCCTTAAAAAAATTTGAAATGTTTGATAAGACCCAAACTATTGAGAGACAACCAGTTTTGACTTTTCATAAAGTTTGAGCTTTTCAGCTGCTATAGTTTCTGAGGAAACTTGCTGTAACGCACGGACAAACGAACCGACAGGATGCAAAATTAGTAGATCTTCATAAAACATTTTGCGCAAAGCCCTAAGGAATAGCATTAAAAAAAATTAAGGACTTATATGCTATAATATCAATGGACTGACGAATAATGTATAAGTTCAAATTTATATAACATCTAGTAGAAATATAAGAAATGTAGATATTAAATATGTTAAATTCCATAAACCTTTGGCTAAAATCAAATGGTTCAATAGAAGCCGTGGCAGCAGCAGCGGCAGCCGCAGCAGCAAGCACCTTAAATCCCTGTAATGTACGTATTATTGATTTACTATTATTTTCACCAACACTAACACTACTATTAACACTATTCACAATTCGACAATCATCACTGTCATTATTAGTATCGCCACCTGTGGCCGTTGGAATATCCGTTGCACCTTTATTAGTACTATTATTATTGCTCGTAAGGTTGGCACTATTGATATTATCCGTTGCTTGTTTTTGCTGTTGTTGAATGCTATTGGTACTATTCAGGTTATCTATTAAACCATTGCCACAATTGTTATTTAAAAGGAGATTATTATTATTGAGACCGGTTGAGATTGATGGGGATGGATTGTTGCCGTTACTGCTATTTATATTCAGAGGCTTGCTGATTCCAAGATCCTTAAAATCTCGTTCGTACTGGTGTAGGAATTGCTCTTTTTGATACTGGTCATTGGAAGTTATTGTCGACTGGTTTGTTGAGGCCTGGTAGGACGTTTGGTTGCTCATGCCGTAGGCGCTGCTAGTTCCAAGCAATCCACCAACTCCACTGTTGTTGAGAAGCAGCTGTTCATGCATTCCAATACCTCTTTTGAAGTAATACTCTGACATAATGTTTTGCTCCAGCAGTTTGTTGATTATCGCAATAAGGTTATTAGTAGCGATTTTGTTGGTGAGAATGTTGGTATGAATCAACGAGTTCAGCGTATCGATTGTTGAGATGCTGCTGCTTATTGTCGAGCCACAACCGCTGGCTTTACCAGTAGAACTACTCGTTGGTGAAGTCGTGGTGGTGGTGGTTGATACGGTTGAACTTGTGGATACCGTTGAAGATGCTGTAGAGTTGGATGATGCGGCGACAGCTGCCGTAGCAGCAGCAGTTGCAGCAGCTGCCGCTAGAGCAGTTTGTTGTAGAAACTGATTAGTAAGTTTCAAATAACGCTCAAGATGCATTTTCGCTATATCCAAAGATCTGTGTTGGTCTAAAAAATTTGCTAGAGGATTCAAATACCGCGTGGAATTAATGTCGTCGAAGAGCATGGAAGAAGAGGGATTTAGTTGACTACGGCCAGTGTTCGTAGGTGAAACTGAAGTTTTGCCAACGGCCGCCGCAGCGGCTGCTGCTGTCGCTGAGTCAATAAAGCTCTGCTCGAAGTTGGAAAGCAGCAGTTGTTCGGCAGCAAGCATTGTCGAACGCTGTTGCTGTTGTTGGTGTTGCTGCTCTTGTTGTTGTTGCTGTTTGTATAGTATAAGATCAGTCAGCAAATTATTGTGGTGCTGCTCGAGTTGACTTTGCTGCTGACCATAAAGTTGAGAGGAGGTACGAAAATTATCGAATAAGGTCGAAGATGCAACTGCTGCGGAACTTAAACTCGTGTTGGCAGGGAGCGGAGGTGAAGATAGTGTACCAATTGTTGAGGCATGCGAAGGAGTCGGTACGGTCGTTGGTATGCTTGAAGCAGCCGAATTGGTGTAGTTTGGGGATGGTGTCCTGCCATTGGAACTTCCTTCTGATTCATCACATTTCGTTGGTATTAAGTTTTGTTGGTGTTGTTGTTGCTGTTGATTCAGTTGTGCGAACACCAAGTTTTGCTGTTGTTGAATATGTTCGTTGAAACTTGACAGAAAATATGAGGAATTGGAGCTGCCAAGCAATGGTAGGTATTCGTTGAGAATATTGCCCGACGATTGCTGCTGGTGGGAGAAATTCCCATTACCAGAAGCAGCACTATTGTTACAGCTGGCAATGCTGTTAATATTGTTGTTTGTACCAGTATTTGCTATATTGCTCGTTACATTGGAGATGCCACTGTTATTACTGTTAACTTGAGATGGCTGCGATGTAGCTTGTTGTACTGATGTTGATGATGACGGAGGTACAACGGCGATTGGCCGTTTTTTTATTGAAAGATTCAACGGCTCATTGCAGGCTTCCATTGTGTTTCGAAAGGACCGCTTAAAAGATTCTTTGAATCATTCCATTTGTAATATTTCGAATTAAGATGAATGTCGCTTTGGAAGCATAGGACAATTCGCATTGATTATATTTTATATTTCCTTTAGAGAGGGACAATCTCAGCACCAAAATATAACTAATATTTAGGATTTAATGTAAAATAGTAGTAGATAGATGCTTAAGTAAATATCACACGGTACAGTCTAATAACATTTTTTATACACAGTAGAAAATTTATGCATACTTTTTTCTATATTTAATTTTAAAAAAAGTGTTCATTAGTCCTTTTATTCAATTGAGCGAATACGCATCTTAATTCATCTAGGAATAGGGACTCATAATGAGTATTGCCAGATTAATAAAATCATGTGAAGCAATAAAACATCCAAAATTTGAAAATAAGTAATTTGTTTCATAAATTAGGGTCGATAAAGCTTTTTCATCGAAAGTTTTCTACAGGTTGCCTTCTTTATTGAGGCAAAGATTATGGAATGCCTGAGATATTATTGGGAAATTGCCCACTTCTTAGAAAAGCTTTTGACTGTGCTTGAAAACGGAGTTACAAACTAGGCGGGACTTCTGGAGACATCAGAGTAATAAGACTGGAATTTCCTATTAATTGGTAAAGTATTTGACAGGGAATATAGATTTACCATATTTTCAGACTATTTATTTTTGGTTGCATTGCAATTTCAATATCAAATAAGGACGACTGTTAAAATATGACAGCAAAAGAAAAAAACAAATGATGGGCACTAAGATCCTCAAAGTATTCAACTGATATTTTCCCCTCCCGCTCCCCTAGTAAACAGTCAATGAAAACCTAATCGACTACCGGCATCCTTTTACACGTACACATAAGACTCTGTTGCACACGTGAGTAGAACGAAAAATTTATGTTTCAAAACAATGCTCGCATACCACAATTTGTTCAAGGGAGTAAAGGAATCATCCCTCGTAAGAAATCACCTTAAATCCACTTTGGAAAGGCGAGAGGAACGCTATTGCAAAATTTAAATTATCCTCGTAAATATTTTCACTTATGTGAAGAAAAAGTGGGAGATGTCCTTGTTTTTCTATTTTTCTACACATCGTAGTTAGTGGGAGAAAAATAGTAGCAGGGGCTGTGGAAACAATTTATTTCAATAAAGATTAGCCTAAACTCTACAGGTTTCATTTGCTTCACAGTTTTGGCACATGCAATAATGGAGGATTCTTTCTAAGTCCATTGCACAACAAAGTCATCCTGCTCAAAAAGATATTCGCGAGTGGTTCACAGGCACTTAATTTTGAGTTCTTTTTAATCTCAGATTTCTTTTTTTCTTTCATAATTATCCTCTATATATCTTTGATTAATTCACAAACCCAAAACACATCACAGATTATGATTTTCACGAGACACAATACAATAACCAAAATAAGGATTTTCAGGGAAATAACTTCACTTGAATTATTTCACACTTTGTCACTCGAATAATAATGAAGATGATGATGGTGATGAGACTCGGTGACGTATCCGGCGCAATAATGATCTGCAAATGTCCTTTTTTCGCGATTGTATGCACGCAGTAAGCACAAATATAACACCGAAGGGATGGGCCCGAGGAGTATAAAATATATTTGTTTGCAAATTATATCGAAAATAAATAGGAAGGAACACGGCGCGCTATCTGTTTTACTGTCAATTCACGAAAAACTTCTCCAGCACCCCATTACTGGCTCTTGCAAGGATGAAATCCTTGGGGATTCACGCTACTTAAATCACTTTCAAGCAATGATATCCAGTGTAGATGAGAAGTGCATCAATTTTCTTCGCGTGTCTTTTTATTATTCATCATATCCTATAAGAACATACGATGATGATGATAGATGGAAACCCCGGGCCCCAGAACGCAGAGCAGAGCAGCAGGACATGCAACAGAGAGTCAGACGGAAACATCGATACCACAATAAACAATACAGTCGAGATAGATACTAAAAAGTCCTAAAGCTCATAGCCTAGATAGGCACACAGTCCACAGAGAAACATTATGAATTTCTCAAATATATCCTTGTCGTCGTCATCGTCGTTGTAGTCGCTATCCTGTCCTGTATTTTGGGTAATGCTATATCCTGCTTCAAAATTTCCAGGGAGATAGGCAGCGAGGCGGCAAGTGCAAGGGATAACGAGAAAATCACACTCAACATGTACTTGTCGATATAAATCGTCTCTTCTCTCTCTCCGTTACCTCATATATTAACTCCAACTGCACACGGCCACATCCATCAGAGATCAGATACATATTTTTCTTCTCGGCAAGATGGGGGTGCTCGCCTGTCATGGGAGGGGTGGCAGGAGTTGCAGCAATGTGTTGAAATACTATCAACCATTAGCAAATTATTTTCAGTTCATTTCCCCGCGATTGATGTACTACTTTTTGGAGGAGGCGTTTCCTGAATACAAAATATCATTTTTAAAGTTTTCTCATTATTTATTTTCATTTTTTAAGCATTCGATACATCCCTCATGTGCTGGCCGTTATTTTCTCAGTTATTTGAATCAGTCGTCCTTCTGGAGGATATTTATCATCGCTCGTCAAACCTGTTAAAAAACTGCCTACAATTGATTATAGGTGCAATGAGGCAAAAATACTCATCTTCGAACGGCCTTCCTCTTGATATCCTGTCATATCCTTTGAGAGCCTCTACCAAGTTTCTATGCCTGTAAATGTGCATCAGGAGCAATAAACATTGCAATTCATTTTCAGAAAATTCTTGACAAAAAACTCCACAAAGACACTTCAGCGATAAGGATGACATTTGATTCCAAACAAAACAAGAACATTTTCTTGAAATATTTCAAAGAAAGCGCAACAACCGATACAACAACAATGCTAACTCCTTAAATTCCTCCTGATTTACTCTCAATTTATACTCTAGTCGAGAGAGTATTGAAAGCTTCCTTGATAAAATTGAAATCATACCTCTGTCGGAGTACAGTAGAATTGACATAACTCTACTCAACCACAACATCCTTTTATCTCTCTCGTAAATATCGAACCCTCTCAGAGCATAAAACCATGGAGAATTGAGGACTAATGCGCATATCCTTCCTCAAAAAAAAGTATACATGCTTACGCTTTTTGTCAGTGTGATGTGTCCTTTAACGTCAGTTTAACAGGGAGAACTTGCGCAGAATGAACACATCTCTTTCTTTACTGAAGCTTTGCGCGGAAAAAAGCTCTTCAAAGGGAGAAGTTAAATCCTGTTTAATAAAGTTCAACTGATTTTTTATTAAGCTTAAAAGAAGTGTTTATTCACGAGTAATATTTGTGTTTTGAAATTAATAAGTGTAAAGCATGACCCATTTTTGACGTACATAAAATATTGATTATACAATAGCTAGCATTAATAGGACTTAAACTTAACATATTTGACCACACCCTTAAAAAGCTAAGCATGAAAATGGGAGTAACAGAATCAGTACTTTGAATAACACTTGTTACTTGAAATGCAGGGATATTGGATTTGACACAAGGCAAATAGGAAAACAACCAGGCACTGAGCAGAAGGAGGCATATGGACAATTACTTTACCATCTAGGATGACACTAAATCAGATGATTTTTCAAGACAACTTTGCGTTCCCTGAGATGATTATTTTGAATATAGCTTTTGCTTCTGAGTTACAACCTCTTCTTTATCTCCCCCGCAGAGGGATTGCTGGTCGACAAGTTATTCGCCTAATTTACCCGAGGTAGTGGAGATTTGTAGAAGGTTCACCCGAAGATAGCATGCAAAGAAATGTACTGGTTTTCTTCTTCCTGGTAGCACTACAGCCTCTCTCGGGCCTTCGTTTCCTGCAACAAGCGCCTCCATCTGTTACGGTCCATTGACCGCGTCCTTCAATTTCGAAATCCGAGCAACGATGAACTATATTCATCAGACCAGCTCGGTTCTCCACTAGTCTCCCTCCTTCAGTTTTTCCAACGAATATCTTTTTGGGTATCCGTAGTTTGTCCATATGATACACGTGGCCAGCCCATTGCAGCTTCCGCAGTTTTACACTCGTTGAGACCTCCGATTCGCCAAAATTTTCATACAGCTTATGGTTGTATTGAATTCGCCATTGGCATTCGTCTAGCTTCGCTCCAATTATTTGCCTCAGGACCCGTCTTTCGAAGGAATTCAATATTTTGAGGATGCTTGGGTTGGGCCCATGTTTCACACCTATAGCATAACACAGGTCTTATCACAGATTTATTTACTTGGAGCCTTGTTTTCCTGTATATTAAGCTAATCTTGAAGATATGATCTGTATTCTTTGGCATATTTCACTTCTTTGACTAGAAGTTGTCGCTACTTTGGCACGTAAATATACATTTTCGCTACTGTATTCGCCAAGTATGATATTTAGGGTGCTTGAGATATTTTTGATTTGGAGCCCTACTACGTTTGCTGCGCCGTCGAATTTCAGGAAAAGTTATTTGGCGGCTGTTAACGACCGTGACAAAATGTTGATGTTGTCCGCATAGGCTACTACTTAGCTCAACTTGTATAATAATGTAACATACCTCTTGCATCAGCACATACTGGTCTTTCTTATGATGTAGTTTCAGGGTGTCAAGCAACTCATGCCAATCGAGAGGAAGAAAGCCAGGAGCAAAAATGGTTGCCGCAGTCGGAGGCTCGAGGCCCTCAGCGAAAGATCAAATTGTATATGAAGGAACTCAGATGAATAGCCACCTTGAGAGAGGAGAAAGAGGATAACTTTACGTTGCAGGGACAGATTCACAGTATCGGCGACAAAGGGTAGTGAGTGTGGTGAATTTGGCTTTTATAACAGATATATCTACAAGCAAACTCGAGCCTAACAGGGAAAGTTCTTTTTGTTGGTGTCAAAATAAGAGATCAAGTTTGAAGGAAACCAGTACACCCCAAAAATCAAGCAGCAGCAATGACAACACAGGCTCCAATGGAGGAACCAATAATCCTGGCGTCAAGAAAATCAATATAATCTGCAGTAATGTCAACGGTAATCGCAAAATTATCGAAGACGGAAGACACACGGTTAAACGGGCCTAAACAAAATAGGAGGAAGTGAGCCAGCTGGAGGATTTAATTCCATGAGGAAAGCATAGAAAACGAAGCAACCTGCAACAGCATAACAAACTGTTGAGGAGATCCAAGGACGATAGAGACCAAGGTTATGCAGGTGCATAATGTTGCTCCTACCAACCCCGAAACGAGCAAGTGAAGGGACGTAAGTACGACTAGCCTCTCTCCAGTCTAGACCGCTCTAATGAAGAGCGGCACGATCTTGAAATGATTTAAAGCGAGCCGCAACCATAAAAGAACCGTAAACAACGACATCATGAACAGATCTGGAATAGGATTGGTTACTTCAGGCGCAAGTGGATGAGGGCAGATTCAGAGCATAAAGCTGAGCCGCATGAAGAATCGAAAGTCATTCCAACCACTTCCACCAGCAAAAGGATTACATGCAGTTCGATTGAAGAAGAAAGAGGAAAGAGAAGAAAACCAATGGTACCTACGATTTACTCCCATTTAAAGGAAGAGTTCCAGGTGGTCTTGTCCACGGAAGCAAAAAAAAAAACTGGTTAAAAAATAACTCCCAACGGCGAATCAATAAGAACAGCTTTCTCAGGAATGTGGAGAAAAACTCAAGGTAACTCGAGATAGCGTCAACCACCCCCGGAAACCCCTAAGGCAGGCTCTGCTGCTCAATTCTACTGACGCGATGGTAGGTCCTATGCAGACGTCCTGAGAGTGATGAACTGAGCGGTCAGCCCAAGGGACGTGGAAACCACGGGTGAAGGAGCACGACCCACCCTTTCAGGTTATCTACTAGTGGCATTTAGGTCAGAAGCAACGAGGAAGGAATCTTTCTGTGAATGAGTCAAAAATCCCTTCGGAGGGCGTGCTACCGTAGCTTCGGCTGATACCAGGAACAATGACTGCATCACGCAATTGAGCACTGTGGAATACGCAATTAACCCGGAGTCCTCCAGCATAACTAGAATTAAAATTACCTTCACTCAAGAAAATAACCGGAGGCAACGCACTGAGAATGATGCTCTTATGCTCGCACTAAGCACCTTCCCCGTCAAGGTTAGAACCTAGCCTGGCACCGTTTGATATATGACTGCGGGCCGGGTCTCGTTTTGCAACGCACGTTGTGTGGCGCCTTAAAGCTGGGGGATCTTTCCTCCAGCGGGAGGAGTGTGAGGAAGCGGAATTGCCAGACAACCGGTCCCCAAGCTGCGGTGAGTCGATTTTATATTTTAGGACTGCCTGAACATAATGTGCCGCATGGTTCCATTTGTCAACCCATTCAAGAATCAATGCAACTATTCTATCCGGGGTGCGCTATCCCGCCTCAAATATATGAGGCAAGCATTGTATTGCTCACCTGGGCAAAACCTACAGCCGGAGGATAGTGACTTACCAATCTTGTGCAGGCAATGCTGAAAACTCCCATGTTCACTCAAAAGCTGGGTCAGATAGAAGCCATTATCACCATGTCCTTAATTTAGCCACGGTCACACATCAAGGATGAGCCACGCAATCCACCTTCGTTCGTCCAATTCACCCAAGCCTGCTTCCAATCGTTGAGTGAGCGCTGTCTCTCCACGCGCGCAGCCACTTTCCTTGCCTCCTCGCTTGGACGCATGTAAATAGCTCAGCGCTCTCTAGCAAGGAAGGACAGGTACCACGCCTGCAATAACTCTCACCGCCGAATTAGAGACTGTCAGATGTGAAGATGCAAACCTCAGTACTACTCTTCTCTGTACCTGTGCAAAAATCTCAAGTGTTTCGGTACACCTCCTTACTGACAGCGTTGCCCCATATGTCTTCTCTGTACAGTAGCACTGACCCTGCAGCACTCATCAAGAGGCGTCTTCTGGATGAGTTGGGTCCCCCTACGTTGGCTATAAGTCGACTGAGAGTCGATACGCCTGAAGCAGCCATCTCAGCCGTTGCCTTGACTTGCTCAGAGAAATTCATCTTCGAGTCGATCAGTAGGCCCAGGTACTTCACCTCTGGCTTCGATTCGATTAGTATGTCTCCAATACTGATCATCCGTACTCTAGGGCCTCTCTTTTTTGTCAGGACCACTTCAGTTTTCTCCAGTACTAGATTGAACCCGCGAGCAGTCATCCAGTCTCTCACTCGGTGCATTAGCATACCTAGCAACATCATGCATACCATAGGTCCAGACCAAGGATAGATCCCTGGGCAACACCCTGTAGTAATCGAGCAGCCACACAAGCAGACCGAAATTAATTGCAGAGTTCGACAAAAGAGAAAATAAAAAGATCTCATTTCTTCCATTCATAATTATAACTTATAAAATTTTCTTTTCTCTTATTATCATTAAACGTGATTTTATATCAATTTTCCTTTATGTCAGATTTAAACGTTTCCCTTTAATGTTTTTTGTTATTATTAAACGTAATTTTATCTCAATTTTCCTTTATATCAAATTAAAACGCTACCCCTTAATTCTATTAGTCATGAAATTTAATTTTCATCACTATTTAAAATCTTTCTCATTTTTCTTTTGATGCGGTTAGTATTGTTTTCGAGCAGTCACAATATCAAACTGCTCTAAACCCTGCTATCTCCTATAAAAATTGCAATTTATAGCAACTAGGACAATTGGGTTGCTCACATGTGGGAGATTGTCATCTGGAATAGGAAGGCGAGAGGTTCGGTGTGCGCACACATGACATTGACGAGGAAAAACCAGGGAGGATCAGACAAAACTCAACTTTATATTCATACCTATTTCAGTCCGTTCTTGAAACCGAGCATTTTTTCATAAATTTATGAAAAATTTTATATGGATACTATAATAAAAACCATGAATTGTTAAATGAACAACGTCGGTCTTTTCATTTGAGCTCTTTTGGACCGGGTATAGGACTCGGTACGGTGGAAGGCTTTTCCGACAAAAATGAGCTAGCCATCGGGCGCGCTCCATCTTTCTTTTAGTTTCAGGGACTCTCGCGGGTTGAGTGACCTCGAGACAAGGTGCCGTTTTATAGCATAGGGTTATGTGATTCGATTGCATAACCCTAGGATATAAATTGGTCACCGGTATATTTCTTTTCTGATGGGAAGGCTCATACAAGTTATGTTGTATGAGTTTTCCACTCAGAAGGGAAATATATGACCACTGCAAAATTTTTGAATCTTGAACCGGTTGGGCGGGTGCGATGGGGCACCACCACCATCTGATTGTCCCACTCTTATTTGTGGGCCATGAGAATCGTCGGGTAACGACGAGGTTCCCCTAAGTCCGTCTGTTTTGGCTTGTTTCAGGTTATTCTTTGAACGAGCAATTCTTTCCTCTTTGTAGACTTCAGCCGATTAATTCTACTTTCGAGACCCCAGAAATTCGTGAATGCGAAATTCTTTTGTAGTGGGTCCTTGTGCTGGGGGAACAAACCCGCCCCACGACATTGCAATGCTAGCCTGCCAGCGCATTCACGCATCCCTAGACAAGGGCATTCTCGGCGGATATCAACATCTTCCTTCGCCGAGGCAGCAGACCATCGCTGCAGTCCTTTACAGACATGTATACCTACCGATTCACTACAACCGAATGTAACTTCCATCCTTCTTTGGCCCTGTGCCGTGTCGTAGAGCAGGCTTCGGTCCTTCAGGCAGTCCATCAAAAGCCGCATTAGATATTCTGGAAATTGAAAAGGGTTTTCCAATGTATTCAGAATGTCCACCCATCTAGCGGAGTTGAAGGCGTCCCTGAAGTCAAGTGTCACCAACAGGATGATCCGTCGCTTGGGGCAACTATATGCCTTTGCCTTTTGGACCGCACTCACCACCTCTGCAATCGCACCAATGGTGGAGCGTGCTGCTCTAAACCCGAACTGCCGATGAGATAGGTCTCCAGCAGCACGAATCGCGTCAGTGAGTCTTCCTTTGATGAGTTTCTCTAGCATTTTCCCAGCCGTGTCTAGCATGCATAACGGGCGATATGCAGACGGCGATCCGGCATTTGCCTTCTCCGTGCTGATCAGCACGAGCCTCGCCACGTTCCATCGCTATGGAAAAACCCCGTACCGTCGCAAGCGATGAATGTGTGCTGAGCAGCAAGTTAGGACAACAAAAGGATTGCATGCAGTCCAATTGAAGGTGGAAGAGAAAGGAGAAGAAAATCTAAGGTACGTGCGATTCACTCCAGTTCAAATGAAGAGTTCTCGGAGGTCGCCTACGGAAGCAAAAAACAGCTGTTATAAAGCATCTCCAAACAGAGAATGTACAAAAACAGCCTTCGTAGGATGGTAAATGTGGAGATAAACTCAAGATAACTTAAGCTAGCCTCAATCACCGTCGCAAATCCCTAAGGTCAAAACCACTCACACGACGGTAGGTGCTATGCAGATGCCCTGAGAGTGATGAACTGAGCGATTAAATCGAGCGGCGTGCAAACTACGATTAGAGTAGTATGACCCTTCCTCTCGGGTAACCTACTCGTGGAGTTTAGATCAGACGCAACGAACATTCTTTCTGTGAAGCAGCCAAAAAGCTCTTCGCTGAGAGTGCTACTACAGGGATATTGACTTCGTCACGGAATTGAGCAAGGTGGAAGACGCTATTAAGCATGACTTTCTTAGCAAAACCAGAACTAAACCTACACTCTCAAGAAAATAACAAGTAGCAGCGCGCTGAGAATGGTGTTCCCATGCTTGCGAGTGACAGATCACCCACTAAACACCTCCCCCAGGAGAGGAAAGAGGAAGCGGAATTGCCAGACAAGCGGTCCCTCAGCGCCGATGTCCCCGGCTGCTGTGTGTCTCTTTTATCTTTTAGGACTGCCTGAACATAATGTGCCGCATGGTTCCATTTGTCATTCAAGCATCAACGCGACTATACTATCCGGGGTGCGCTTTACCGCCTCAAATATGTCTGGCAAGCATTATATTCTTCTTCTGGGCAAAACCTACAGCCGGAGGATAGTGACTTACCGATCTTGTGCAGGCAAGGCTGAAAATACCCATGTTCACTCAAAAGCTGGGTCCAACAGAAGTCAGTCTCATCATGTAGATTGATTCAGCCACGGTCACATAACCAGGATGAGCCACGCAATCCACCTTCGTTCGTGCAATTCACCCAAGCCTACTTCCAATCGTTGAGTGAGCGCTGTCTCTCTACGCGAGCAACCACCTTCCTTGCGTCCTCGCTTGGATGCAGGTAAATGGCTCAGTGCTCTCTAGCAAGGAGGGCAACAGGTATCACGCCTGCAATCACTCTCACCGCCGAACTAGAGACTGTTGGATGTGAAGATGCAGTCCTCAGTACTTCTCTTCTCTGCAGCTGTGCCAAGCGTTTCCAGTACATCTCCTTACTGAGAGCTTCGAGCCATATGTCTGCTCCTTTCCTGAACCCATAAGCCGAAGGTCCCAGGTTCAAATGTCGTTGGGAGCAACGTGATTTAGTTCAGGGGATTTTCCGGACAGACTACGAGTGTTCACTCAGTGGTGATATGTACTGATTTAATCTGATCATATCATAGCTGAACAAGCACACGGGAGCATGGTACTGACCAAACCAACTTCCGAAAAAATCAATACGGTCATGAAAATGAGATACTCTTACTATATCTAAGCGAAGGCCCGAGAGGGGCTGTAGTGCTACAAAGAAGAAAGAAGAAGATAGTAGCACTGACCCTACAGCACTCATCAAGAGGCGTCTTCTTGATGAGTTGGGTCCCCCTTCTTTGGCTATAAGTCGATTCAGATTCGATACGCTTGAAGCAGCCATCTCAGCCGTCGCCTTGACTTGATCACAGAAACTCATCTTTAAGTCAATCAGTAGGCCCAGGTACTTCACCGCTGGCTTCGATTCGATTAGTATGTCTCCAATACTGATCATCCTTAATCTATGGATTCTCTTTTTTGTCAAGATGTCCACTTCGGGTTTCTCCAGTGCTAGATAGAACCCGCGAGCAGTCATCCAGTCTCTCATTCGATGCATTAGCATACCTAGGTTAAGTTGCGCTTGTTCAGCGACCAGAGCCGCAATATAATCTACATAGCCGGTCAAGATTGACTCATGTGACATCTCCAGTCTTGGTAGCCCATCGTAAGACACGCTCCACAGGTCCAGACCACGGATAGATCCCTGAGCAACATCCGATGTAACTTCCATCCTTCGTTAGCCCTACTCGTATGTCGTGTCGTAAAGCAGGCTTCGGTCCTTCAAGTAGTCCCTCAGAAGCTGCATTAGATATTCTGGAACTTGAAAAGGGTTTTCCAGCGTACCCGGAACATTCACCCATCCAGCGGAGGTGAAGGCGTTCTTGTCGTCGAGTGTCACCAACAGCACGATCCGTCGCTTGGTGCGGCTATATGCCTTTCCGTTTTGGACTGCTCTCACCACCCCTGAAATCGCAGCAATGGTAGAGCGTCTGGCTCTAAAGCCGTACTGCCGATGAGATCGGTTCCCAGCAGCACGAATCGCGTTAGTGAGTCTTCCCTTGATGAGCTTCTCTAGCGCTTTCCCAGCAGTGTCTAGTATGCATAACGGGCGGTATGCAGGCGGCAATCCAGGATTTCCCTTCCCCTTGCTGATCAGCACGAGCGTCACCACCTTCCATCGTACCGGGAAAACCCCGTCCCGTAGGCAAGCGTTGAATGTGTTGAGCAGCAGATCAGGATAATGTTGATAGGCAAGTTGCAACACCTCAGCTGGAACACTATCTGGACCAGGAGATTTCCTTGCTTTTAATAATAAGAGTGCCTCTTCCAGTTATGTGGACACTCGATTGCTGTTTTGGCAGCGGGATGGGCGAGAAGAGTGTACGCACTATCTCGTCTTTTTTTCCGCTTCATGTAAGCAAGGGTTCCGTAGGGCACAAGGCTTTTGCATAACTAGTTTGTAGCCAAGGGCCTACGAATCCTTGTTCTCATTGTCCCCTAGATCTTGCCAGCAGTGAGCCTTGCTGTTGTTAATCAGTTTGCAAAGGCATTTCTGGGCCAACTTATATGCTGCTACCCGGTTGCATGCCTCGTCATGGTTCAATTCTTGTTGAGCCTCAGGCCGACACTGTATCATTAGACTTTCTAAAAAGGAAGCAGAGCTAATGCTCAGTAAGGGCAAGGTAAAAATTGGCTGTATTTTCTGCAGGATATGACGTAGAGTTGTATCTCTTTGTTGACTTAAATGCCTTAGCTATGGCTATACCGCAAAAGGATGAACGGGCCTGATAGGAACTCACTGTGGACCACAAAATGAAGCAATTTACGAAAGATGCACGTTGCATTCTCTGTAGGAACGCTGACCTTAGCTTTGATGGCATCAAACATATCCTAGGGACAGGGAAGTGTCGAGTATGCTAGGAAACTCTAGCCAAGGTCAAAGCAGTACCACCCGAGTCGAAATTTCAAGCCTCTCTCTTATGAGCAACGTCATATTTTGCAGGCTAGATGTAGGCTTTGAGTCAATAAACTATTCACTCTACGTTTATCTTATATATTGTAGCAACATGAAGAATTCAACATTATGTAGAGTGAGTGAAAGCTTAAACAAGTTATCGATAAAGGCTCAATGCAGGCTCTCAGCAACAAAAATATTGAGCATTATGTAATTATTTTTTAACCCGGATGAGGTATACTGCAAAGAATTTTGCGAGAAATTTGCCTTAAACGATTTTCCAGCCAGGTAAACCATAAATTGATTTGCTCAGTCGCATGATCGTACATACCAAAGGACTATATGTATACACATCTTAACACGACCAAAGTGCAAATTATATTGGGACAAAGAATTGTTCCCGAATATCGCATTTCAAAGGTGAATAAGGTTTCGAGAGAATTGAAGTCGACTGCGGATGATATATGTAGGCTGCTATCCAATTTAGACCCAGCAGTTCATTCTGGGCAGTTCAAGGCTCAATGTGGCTCGGAAAGTCTCATTACATTGTCAATTAGATAAAAAAACTAGTTAAGTAGGATTGAAATATGCAATGATCCATGTCGTGCCGATAAGCTCACACTACAGTACAACTGCCCGAAATCTGCTGAAACAGTTCGCAAATGAAAGGAAAGCCGACTTGCTGCTGCTCAGTGAGCACTACCAAAAAAGAAATGCATCAGCGTGCTACCGTTACATATCTTATACTGCTGCCATCTCAGTTTGACACATCGCCTATTTGCGGGTGGAGAGTCTTGGGCGGGGAATTGTTGCGTCTAGAATCGGTGTTTGGGAACAACTTTCTTTAGTGTATACTTGGCGCTCTCGAGGATGCTTTTTCCAGAACAAACGGCACGTTCTGGTTGAGGGAGACTTCAGAGCGAAAGCCATTGAATTGAGTATGCCTCAATCAGATGCCAGAGAAAAGCACCTGCTAAAGATGGCAGCCAGAACTGGGCTGATTGTGCTGAACACCAGAAACACCCCTACTTTCCGCAGCTGAGGTTGCGTCAAAATTATTCAAGATGTGCATTCGCGTTGGGGCCCCAAGCATATATGGTAAGCAGCTGAAGAGTTCTAGAGAACTACTAAGCCATTGACCATCGGCACATAGTACGTGAGATCAATGATAGTGCTTCTCGCCACAACTGTGCTCAGCCTTTAAGTCTTGGGTGGATCACTAGGAGGATGGACGCTGAGGGGTTTATCGATGTATTCATGACATGTACATCACGGCTTGGAGCTTCGCAGGTAACCAACATGGAAGCGATGAACTCAATTATGAGTATCATAACGTCTGCCTGCAGGTCTTCCATGTCTTGTAGAAGACCCCGGAATGGAAAGCCTCCAGTGTATTGGTAGATTCCTGGTATAGCTAAACAGCGAAATAAATGTCACAAGCTTCAACAAGAGGTCTAGCGAGCACGGACCTGGAATTGCGCATGCGTTAGGCTAGCTGCATAAATGTCGGCCAGATAGCATATACGTAAACTTATTGGATATATAAGAAATTCGTTTGTTGATGAAATACTATTTTAAACCTCAGAAGCACACCGGCGCAAACAGCTCACAATATCGTCTCTGTGTTTCCTACTAAACGCAACTTGGTCAATGAGCCGCATGGGCGACCATGGATAATGATGCGAGTTCCAACCGAAGTAACCAGGAATCATCAGTGATATTCGATGTAGCTAGGAAGACAATCTTGACCCAATTAGTTCAAACTGGCAAGATACACAGGTGGGTACCGCGTGACTTGGCTGATGCTCAAGAAGATCGTCAACTTGAGGCATGGCTTTTGCTCTTTCCCGCAACAAAATCGGCCTATTTTTGAATCGAATTTTCACGTGTGATAAGAAGTGGATCATGTATAATAGTCGTAAACATTTATCGCAGTGGTTGGACAAAGATTATCATCATCATCCATGACACGACAGCCCAAGCTGGGTCTCGGCCTCCAGGGCCAACCTCGTTTACCGCTGAATCACTCTCACCAAGGATCTACTGGCAGCTTCTAACGTGTCTTCTCATCGAGTCCTCGGTCTTCTCACTGGATGTCTACCTTGTGCACTGCTTTTTAATGTTATTTTGGGGAGCCGGTTTTCTTCCATTGTAGCCGGCGCATTGCAATTTTTTTAACTTTACGCATGCAGATACAGGTGGTTGATCAAATAGTTCATACAACTCATCGTTATAATGTAGTCTCCACTCTGTTCATTGTGTCAGTGGGCCGTGAATTTCTCGGAGTACTTTGCGTATTTTGTGTTCAGGGGAATGGATTTACAACCAGAAAAACTTAGGACTATTAGCTTGCAGTGATGTTTTCATCACATCATAATAGGATGGCTTGTATTCTTACCCGCCTTTTTGGCTTCTTTGCGAAGTAGTCGGTAGTTGGCATCTGAGCATCTGAGACTTCAGACAAAAACTAACTCGGGCTTTTTTTTTGAAGGGAGCGGCAGATAGGTGTATGACTTATAATTATGATACTGAGATTTTGGTAGAAAGTAGACAACGCTGTGTTGACATCTAGCTGCTGTAGCCATGAATTTCAGTCAATATTGCCCAAATTAAGTCTTGTGGAAAAAGGACTGCGTTTGGAATGAGCCAGAAATATGGGGCGACGACCTCAGCAAAAAGCTACGCCGAAAATGCTTGGCACAGGAGCAGAGGAGGCGAGGCATTGATGATTGCATCCATGCATCCGACAGTCTTTGATTCAGCAGTGCCGATCATTGCTTTTGTGATAACCATCGCCCTCCTTTCTAGAGAGCGGCTTATTATCTACTTATGTCGAAACGAAGGCACGGGGGGAGACAGTTGCCCGGGAAGAGAGTCAATGCTCATTCAATGAAAAGCAGCAGTCCTGAATGAAGAACTCGAAGGGGAGATGGACAGCGCACCCCATCACTCATCTAAACCGTGGTTCAAATGAAGCTAAGATGAGACTGACTTCCATCTGATCTAGCTCTTGATCGGGCATGGATGATTTCAGTCTTAATTGCATAAGATTGGTAAGTCGCGGTCCTCCAACTGCAGATTTTGCATAGGAGAAGAAGACGATGCTTTCCACATATTCCTTGGAGCAAAAGATAGTACAGGCTGCGCCGGGACCTCTAGAAGGAAACAGGTGAGCTCTCCCCAGATAGTCTAATTGGGGAGCTAATGGGATCGCTCAACAAATGGGACCATGCAGCACATTATATTCGGGCAGTCCTGAAAGAGAAAGAAACCTCAATTGAACAACCAGAGACGTCAGGGTTGGTAGACCACTTTTCTAGCAACCCTTCTTCCTCCCCCCTAAAAGAGAGATCCCACAAACTTGATGGGGTCTCACGGCATAGTGAAACGAAGCTTAGCCTGAAGTAATGAGTTAAAAAACATATTTCGTATAATTTTCTTTAGTGCTATTAATCATGTTCTTAGCTAAAGATAAACCTTTGCAACTAGTTCGTCGTTTTATAATGTTTAGTATAAGCTAAGCCCTGAAATTTTTAATCCTGAATTCAATGTAATCTCTTCCAACCTTTATTCCTCCTTATCTTTTCCTTTTTTTGTGCATATTATTTTCTATAGGAGTCGTACCATGGGCAAAGTATCCTCTTGAAGGAACCCATATGGTTAAGCCTTACAACGGAAACCAGGCGTTTTGCTTGGCTACAATACATGATAATGTTTATTAAGTACAATGGAGTCTTCGGTAATAAAGAACATCAAAGAATTACTTATGTTTCTCACAATGAATTTTATTTTATGGGAGTGCTTTCCTCCATTATTAGGGTCTTGTACTAAAAAACAAAACCTCATTGAAATCACGACCTCTGTCCGTCTTTCCGTCCATTTGCCCGTCTGTATGTCACAGCGATTTGTCTCCAAAGTTACAGAAGCTACAGCCTTGAAACTTTGTGCAAAGGACAGAAGTGGTGACTTCTGTGAGTGACATGAAAGTCGACTTTTTGCTGCTGACTGAGCAACAGGATGGTAAAAGTTCTGCATCAACGTATCCTGATGAAACTTACACTGTCGCCGTCTAGGTTCAAAACAGTGATTCCTAGACGGAGAGCTGTGGACAGAGGGATGGTTTTGTGTGAGTTCGGGGCTCAGGGACCACCTTCTTTAGAGTGTATCTAACTTCGTCGTGTTGATGACACTCGACATTAGCAACGCCTTCAATTCCGCTAGATGGAGGAATATTCTGGATACACCGGAAAACCCTTTTTAAATTCCAGAATATCTGATGCGACTTCTGAGGGACTACCTGAAGGATCGAAGCCTGCTTTATGATATGATACAGGCCCAACGAAGGATGGACATTACATCGGGTGTGGCCTAGGGATCTATCCTTGGTCCAGACTTGTGGATTATGTCTTGCAATGGGCTACTGAGACTGGAGATGCCAGATGAGGCTTGATTAGATGATGTTATCGCTCTGGTTGCTGAGCGCACCGTTGAACAAGCGCAACTTAGACTTGGTATGCAATGCGTCTAGTGAGAAACTAGATGACTGCTCGTGGATTCAGTCTACCACTGAAACCCAAAGTTGTCCAAGCCAGCGGTGAAGTACTTGATAGAATCGAAGATGAATATCAGCTTGGAGTCAACTTATGGCCAACATGATGAGTGCCGTAGGGTCAGTGCTACTGGATGGAGTAGAAATATGGTGCGACGCTCTCAGTAAGGAGGTAAACAGAAAACGCTTGGCACAGGTACAGAGAGGCGCCTGCCACACATTTTTGCGTGCACAAAATATGGCAGGCTGCGACGGGACCTCTACAGGGAGACGGGAGAGCTCATCCCGGATAATATAGTCGCGGCGATGTTTGGATTGGTTGACAAGTGGAACCAGGTGGCACATTATGTAGACCACCACTTCTGGCCTTTTCAAAAAGTTTTGTGACAACCTCTGATATTTCAGAGCGATACCTAACAGAGATCTATCATATTTCCATAATTTACTGACCAGCTGACAAGTGGCAAATGATAGATATCTGTTAGTGTACAGCCACATGACGTTTTCGCAACTTCGAGAAACCATAGGTTGCGATTTTCAGGAAAGGCTTGGGAGAAGAAACTGTGAGGCCGTAGCCGCCTTCCATTTGAGCGGCGAAGAAGTGCTGTTTAAAATTCAGCTGCATTTAAGTACTTTTGTGCCCTTAAATATTGCCAGTGGCAAGGAATGCAAAAGCCTCCTTACCGGCGTAACTGATAAACAAGAATACAAAAAGAATCATGCCCTAAACGGGTGCAATGTCAAATTAAAATGCTTCTGACGGGGAGGAAGGCAAGTGAAAGGTTGCAGAGTAGTAAAATTCACTTTTTCGTTTTCTTTGGCGGTCTCACTATTTGTTTGTGTCGTATAAGTTCCAACGCATTTTTCCATGTTGGCCGCTGAAGAATATAAACCGTGAACAAATCAAAGCGAAATTAAAGTGGACTGTCGTTTCTTTCCTATGCAATACAAACATATATCGAGGGATTTACTTGTGTGCAACATGATCTCGTGCATTTGACCACAGGCCCGTGTGATGACGGCTGTCAAAATTTGCACAGTGAACTTTTCGGGACTTCAATAAATTCCAAGTGAAATTTGATGTGCAGAGAAGAGCGACGATATCGGATTCCACGGAAATGGTGCACAATGAATTGACCGGAGGGATGCCGAAAATCGGCACCAACAGGTCCAAAGCTTAACACATTGAAGGAAAATTGGCGGATGGATCAATGAAAAACGTTTTCAATATTTTGGACGACAGGATTGGCCTGGAGCACGCACCCAAGCCCCGAAAATCTTAGCGCATCGACAGCGGAAGGATATTCCACCATTGATGCGATTGCAGAGGTGGTGAACACGTCTAAAAGGCAGCGACGGATCGTCGAGTGTCACCAACACTCGACGTCAGGACCGCCTTCATCTCTGCTAGATGAGTGGATGTTCTGGAAACCCTGGAAAACCCTTTTCAAGTTCCAGAATATCTAATGTGAGGGACTACCTGCAAGAGCGAACCCTGCTTCACGACAAGACACAGGGGCTACGAAGGATGGAAGTTACATCGGTGTTGCCCAGGGATCTATCCTTGGTCCAGATCTGTGGAAAGTGTCTTGCGACAGGCTACTGAGACTGGAGATGCCAGATGAGTCGCGCTTGATCGGCTATGCGGATGGTGTTGCGGCTCTGGTCGCTGGACGCAACGTTGAACAAGCGCAACTTAGGGTAGGTATGCTAATGCGCCGGGTGAGAGACTGAATTACTGCTCGTGGGTTCAGTGTAGCACTGGAGAAAACCGAACTGATCATCTTAACAAAAAAGAGAAGCCCTAGAGCCCGGATGATTAGTATTGGAGTTATACTAATCCAATCGAAGCCAGCGGCGAAGTACCTGGGGCACCTGATCGACTCGAAGAGGAGTTTCTCAGAGCAAACCAGGACAACGACTGAGAAGGCTGCTTCGGGAGTATCGGCTCTGACTCGACTTATGGCCAATGAAGGGGACCCAGCCCATCAAGAAGACGCCTCTTGATAAGTGCTGTAGGGTCAGTGCTACTGTACGGAGCAGAAATCTGGGGCGACGCTCTCAGTAAGGGGGTATACCGAAAACGCTTGGCACAAGTACAGAGGAGAGGAGCACTGATGATTGCATCTTCGTATCTGACAGTCACTAATTTGAGAGTTATTGCAGGCGTGATACCTGTTTCCCTTCTTGTTAGAGAGCGCCACGCTATTTACCTGCGTCGAAACGAAGACGCGAGAGAGATGGTTGTCCGCGAGGAGAGACAGCGCTCACTCAACGATTCGAAGCAGTCTTGGGTGGATTACACGAAGATAAGATGGAATGCGCGCCTCATCCCGGATGTGAGACCGTGGCTAAATCTAAGTCATGGTGAGACTGACTTCTATCTGATCCAGCTTTTTAGTGTGCATGTGTGTTTTCAGTCGCACCTGCACAAGATTGGTAAGTCACGGTCCTCCGATTGTCGGTTTTGCCCTGGAGAGGAAGATGATGCTTGCCATACATTTTTTGCTTACAGAAACTGGTCCAGAATGCGAAGGGACTTCTACAGGGATATGGAAGAGCTCACCCCGGATAATATAGACAGGGTGATTCTCGAATCGGTTGACAAATACAACCATGTGGCACATTATGTTCGGCCAATCTTAAAAGATAAAAGGGACGCACAGCAGCCGGGGATGTCAGGGCTGGCGCATGGCTTGTCTGGCAATTCATCTTTCCCTCTCTCCTCCCGCTAGAAGAGGCATCCCAAGCATGAAGGCGCCTCACGGCGTTCGTAGTGAAACGAGACCTGGCCCGAAGTAATGTGTCAAACGATTCCAGGCTGGGTTCTCAGATTGACAGGGGAGGTATTTAGTGGGTAGTCCAGTCGCCTTCTTGCAAGCATGGGAGTTCTAGAGTCTGTGCGTAAATGACATGCACCTCAAAATCACAAAAAGAAAAAAATATATTTTCAATATTTTTTTATTAATTAAATGGAAATCTTAAGGTGAAAAGAACTCTTTAAAATTCGGACGCATACCAAAATTATATAATCATGTTCCTGATTTGTAATGCTTAATGTATTTTACGAATAAAAAAGGAAGGGTTCTGGAAGTTGAAAGAGTAACAATCTGAGTTAATTGTCATGCCTCATCAACAGTTTCGAGTAGAATGCAATAATATTAAACGTAAGCTAAGATAAAAAATGGATGTGTAGTTTATAGTTTATAAAGACTAAATATAAGATACAATAATAGAAGTAAAAGAACGTAAAATTTGTATTATATATATTTTTTTAGGATCTCTATTGAATAAAAACTATTAATTGCTAGTCTTAACCAATCTTTCCTTTTCAGTAAACTCGTTCTTATTCAGAGGGAAGTGACGAAGTGATGAGTATGCCGCCAAGAGGGAGGGTTTAGACAGTCTGCGAATCCTCGTTTTCGTGTTGCGGTTCAGTACGCGTTGCCGTAGTTTGGCTTTGCGTTTTTAATTAGAGTAGATTGGGATTTGAGTAGTATATTTCGGGTGCCGCGTCGATGAATATTCGGGGACGCATGTTTTTGAGTGAGTTTGTCTTTTTCGGATTCCTCGCTTTTGGACTGGTTGCATAGTCGAAAAGAGATGAAATTGAAATAAAGTAGGGCAAAGTTAAGTCGAGATGTTGGAAGGTGATTGACGCGTTTTAAATCGGGCATTTTAATCGGTGGCTGATAATTTGTATTTTGGTCTTAGTCTGCTCGCGGAAGACCTGTGACCGAAATTCCTCTCCGAACTAGCTAGCCTGCCTGCAGCCAGTTCAAAGTAGCCTAAGGGTGTACGGACTTGTTGACCGGATGGGTACAGTCCGTTGACATATGCCAAGATTTCACGTCTATAACCGGTGAATGGTCGGTTTAGATTTCCTTCTGGAAATCTCGGATGAACGAGAACATCGATGATAAATCATTACACTTTGAGCTATGTAGCTTCTACAGTTTTTGCAGAAACTTTCTGTGATACACGAATAAACAGACAGGGCACAAAACTTGTAGGTTTTTATGAAATTTCTTTCACCAAGTCCTAAAAATCATGTAGGTAGAACTTTGCTAATAAAAGTAGGATTTAGTAGTTTCATCAGTAAACCTGTATTAATATCATTAATTGGATGATATATTCAATAAGCTTCAATAAAATTTAAAAAAGTTATTGCCATTTGAATTTTCTCTGATTACAACAGAGACAATTTTTCTACTATATGGGCTTCCCATCGAACCAGACACTAAACTTTTGAGTGCATTATCACCAAATTTTCAGATAAGACGAATAGCAAAAATAAATTGAAGATTCTAGCCATTCATTGATTTTAGCAATATTGAAATAGCAATATTGATTTTAGCAATATTAAAATGTAAAGCAAAAATATATTTGGTGCGTTATTGGTCAGGAACAAACCTACATGTGCTTCTTGCGACACCCTTGCATCCGCAAAAATTTCTGATTGGTGTGATTGGGCCGTATTTTGTCGTGGATGAAAACGACCGTCATGTTACCGTCATTGGAGAGCGCTTTCGTGTTACGTCGGAAGATTATTTGTGGCCAGAATTGGTTGAACGTTGCATTAAAGATATGTGGTTTCAACAAGAAAGTGCTACTAGCCACACAGCACGCCTCACAATCAATTTATTGGAATTTATTTATTCATTGTTATGTCCTTAATGGAAAACCCTATACAAACCAAAATAAAGAGTGGATGTCCTTGAAGCTATTATTTTGTTTTCAAACCCGACAAACGTTACTTTTATTCTGATCTTCCAAAAAGGATATTTATGTATATCAATGTGCAGAAGTAGTGTTAAAACTAATATGGGGATAATTCGCCCCTTCAAACCATGTAAACAACGCAAAACTCAGATTTTATCGAATGTAACATGTTTTTAATTATAACGACTTAATCCTTCTTTGCATGATGTATTTATTTTAGAACTGTATTATCAAACTCGTATTAGTAATCAATCATTTCAAAATTATCAAATAATGAGTCCAAATATGTCGATGATTCTTCAACTTAAGCTTTTTCTGATTCATTTGTATCCTTTTTCGCCATAAATTTGAGTCAGCGAATGTCAAACATGAAAAGTTTCTCTTATATCATGTAGCTAAGAACTGAATCCTTATTCATGATAATACAGCGCCACTCTACATGAAATAAAGCAAGGACACGAGACCACCCAATATTCAATTCAATTCGAGCGAAATACATGCGTTTGAGTCCTTACTCAGGAAAAGCTTATATTCCCTCTATGATCGAATAGTTGAACGAGAACAACTATTATTTCCACAGGACAGAGTTTTTGAACTTCTTTTCCGATTCCAAAACGGCGGACAACCAACCATTATGCGCGGTATGTCCTGATATGATGAAGGAGAAAAAAGGATAATGATGCTACAACTGTTATCTCAGATGGCGGTGAATCGGATGGATATCGTATTATTGTTCATGACGACCATTTATGCCAACAAAATTATATTATATTTAATACTATTGCTGTGTGTCAACTATTATTGTTTTGCCATTGTTTTGAAAGCCGAGGGCGAATTCAAGGAACTAGTTTGTTAAGTGCGTATGCGTCGTGCGAGTAGAAAAATTTGTAGGAAGGTTGAAAAAAATGCCAACCCACAAATGTTAATAGAGGGTTCGAGAGGAACGAATGAAATCCCCATGCTTCCTTTCGGGTTAGTTAAGGGACGAACTTAGAATACATATGATGAAGGAAAAAGGGTACATCGTCCTTCCTCTTTTTTTATGCCTCGACTTTCTTATCTTCTTCTACTTTCTCGCTCTCGTTCTTCACAGTCGTGTAATCGAATCATTACGATTTTCATGTAAACACGGAAAAACAGCTTTAAATTTTCTTTTTATTAAAAATTGTTGAAGGAAAAATTTTCCAGAAAAATCGGAAAATTTTTTAATGCATCAATAACCAAGAAAATTTCTCAAGATTGTTTTCATTTCTGAAGAAAAAAAAATCGATTAGACTATTCTAGGGGTTTTTTGCAGCGAAGCATTTGAGTTTATTCTAGTGGAAATTTGAAAATGTTTTAGTGAAATTCATTTATTTTACTTACCGTCCATAACGATGGTTTGAATCCTGACTGATTTCTTGTTTTGGACCAGGCGTCACTATCGCCGGATGTGAATTAAGCACATGATGTGGTGGGGTGTGAACTGAAGGCAATAAACTTGGTGAAAAACGAAACGAAAAATCACTGAAACGAGAAAAAATTACGAGAATTTCATTTATTTTGCTTGATTTGAATGGTAGGAAAAAATTTTGACGTGTTTATGTGATGCTGATTGGAAGTTGGAAATTTCTAGGAAATTCTTTAGCGTAGGAAATTCTTTAGCGTACGAGTATTGTTAGAAGTAAAGTTTAAATATTTCTCCAGTTCTAGAAGTTTTATTTATATTGCGGGTAGGGATAAGGAAACACTTTTTTATCGTGGACTTCAGCTGTTTACTTGATTTAATTTCTGGATGGTGAGAGAAATAGTTTTAAACAATTATTGAATACTAAAAAAAAATTTCTGAGAAATACTATGCAAGCTTTTATCTTTGGAATATTTAGATCCAAGTAAAGATAGTTACAGTAAAAAATTACGAAATTGAAGGGCATGATATTAGTGTTCGACTTCTGTTCATGGACACTCACAATATAATTCCAGTCCATTTAAAAAAAGCATTTCAATATTCTCTTGTACTTCTAAGAAAAAATTTGGTCACACATACATACGAGTAAATAGGGTTTTCCATTAGAGACATAACAATTTTGTATCTTTATGTAAGCGCACCCTTAACGATTTTTAATAAGCTGTCAGTGCCAAAACGTTAGTTAAGGTCAACATTTTCATCACGGTAAAATTCACGAGCCACCAACATTTGGAAATTATTATTCAAAATGACCACCGAAATATTCAGTCGGTGGTCGCAACTTTAAGAGCGCTTACTCCAATTTTCGGCCGTAATAATGGTCCCACCCGACATCGATCATCGAAAAATCATCTTCAGCGATGAAGCTCATTTCTGGCTCAATGGCTTTGTTAGTAAGTAAAATACGCATTATTGGTCAGCAACAAACTTGAGATACCGTTGCATCCACAAAAATTACTGTTTGGTGCGGTTTTTATGCCGGAGTTATGATTGCGCCGCATTCTGTCTTGGATGAAAACGAACATCATGTTACCGTCATTGGAGAGCGCTTTCGTGTTACGTCAGAAAATTATTCATGGCTAAAATTGGATGAACTTGATCTCAACGATATGCGGTTTCAACAAGACGGTGCCACTAGCCACACAGCATGCCTGACAATCAATCTATTGAAAGGCAAATTTGGTGCACCTGTTATCTCGAGAAATGGTCCGGACGAATGGCCGCCTCACTCAAGCGATCTAACACCACAATAAATTTGAATTCAATATCTCAAATATTTCTGTGTTTGATTAACGGATACAATTGTTATATCCTTAATGCAAACCCTTTGTATGCGCATAGCTTATTGCAATCTCTGGAAATTAGAGTTACATCTGCTTTTCAAAGATTTCTGCATAACGGACCTACACCTGCTTTCCAGTTATTGTGATATGAAATTATTAACACAGAAAAAATCGCATATTCGCTTAAATATCCTTAAAAAAATTTTTAGAAAAAAAACAGAAAACCGACCTCAAAATGTGATCAAAAGGATGAAATGTATTTTATGCAAGCCGGGCCATATCAATCTTTCCCTGTTTCTAATGTCATGGTGCACATGTCGGAAGTTTGTATGTTGAAATGGAGTAATTGATTTGGTACTCCTTCCATAAAATTTATTTCATCGTTTTGAGGGCATTTCGAAGTCACTTTTCGTTTTTTTTAAGTTTTTTTTATTTCACCCTTTTCAGTGGAAATTTTTCCATTTCAAAATTATTAAAATTCAGTTTCTTGAATGCATTGTACCGTATATATTAAAATTTAATTTCTCGACCGCACTACAAAACTCACTGCTGGTAAAATTTGCAGCGTTCATGAAAATCGAATTTAGTTCTGATACATTTTAGTACAAGTTCTCCTCAACTTCTATCTTGATTTTCGGTTTCATAAAAATTCAACATCAATTGAAGAATTAATTAGCTTTCGAACTTCACTTAGCCGGCATTTTGACATTCTGACCTGAATCCGAAGTTTTTTTATTGTTCAACCGCTTTCGACCTTTAAGCGGCCGACATTTTATTTCAAATGGCTTTACTTTGGATTTTTTATGGTGGGCTTTATCACACACTTGAATGAACCTTTGTACCAATTTCGGTGCAAATCGGAGCTATACTTTGGTCAGAACAGAAATCACGGATTTACATTTAAAACAGCCGCCATTTTTTTCGCTTAGCCAATGGAAATCATTCACAAAACTAGCCGAAATATCTTTTTCTTTGTTGTAGCGCTACAGCCTCTCTCGGGCCATCGCTCCCTGCAACAAGCGCCGCCAACTGCCTCGGTCCATTGAACGCGTCCTCAAATTATGAAATACGAGAAACTATGAACTGTCTTCGACGACCGAGCCAGACCAGCGTTTCTTCGGTTTCCCCACTGGTCTCCACCCTTCAGTTCTCCCAACGAATACCTTTTTAGGTATCCGTTGCTCGTACATATGATTAATGTGGCCAGCCCATTGCAGCTTCCACAGTCTTACAATCGTTGAGACATCCAGCTCGTCAAAAATTTTATACATCTCAATGTTGTTTCTAATTCGCCATTGTTTCCTGTCTAACTTCGCCTGAGCACTTGTCTCTGGAAGGCGTTCAATATATTTGTGAATACTTGTACTGGGTAAATGTTTTACCCCCAAAGCATAGCACAGGCCTTATCAAAGATTTGCATGCTTGGGGATTTGTTTTCCAGTGTATGCAGCTGGTTTTCAAGATCGCTGGAACTGAATGAAAATTTCATTTGCGAGTTGTATTCTTTGGCGTGTTCCGTCTCTTTCATCGTCGTTTCTCGTTATATTGGCATCAAATAGCTCATATATATCTCATGATTGTATCGAATTGGCCATTGGTCCCCATCTAGCTTCGCTCCGATTATTCGCCTCAGGACCCGTGGCTCGAAGGCGTTAAGTATGTTTGCAGATGCTTGGGTTAGGGTTCATGTTTCACACCTATAGTATAGCACAGGCCGTATCATAAATTTATATACTTGGAGCTTTGTTTTCCCGTGAATACAGCTGGTCTTTAAAATCGTCAAAACTGAATGAAATACTCAATTTGCAAGCTGTATTCTTCGGCGTATTTCGTCTCTTTCATTACCGGTTCCTGCTATTTTGGCAACTAAATATGCAAATTTGCCTAAATATACAAATTTTGGGCATTTGAGATATTTTACCTCGACTGTGTCATGAGCTTTGTTTTATTCTCATTAATTTGTAGCATAACTAGGTTTGTTTTGCTGTCGAGTTTTAGGGAGAGTTCTTTGGCAGTTGTTAATGACAGTGACAAAATATTGATGTTGTCCGCATAACCTACCAGTTGGCTCGACTTATATATAAACGTACCTCTTGTATCAACAGGAAACTTTCTGATGACGTATTCTAGAAACAAATTGAATAGCAATGGGTCAGCCCATCTCTTTGCTTTAGTCCGATATTTGTTTCAATGGCGACAGGGAGTTGGTTATTGATGCGGACTTGGGAGGTAGTCGACTTTATTATTATTTTGGTAAGACGGACTAATTTGGCTGGGATACAAAAGCAAAGCATTATTTGGTACAGTGCGTTACGATTAATACTGTTGTATGCTTGCTTAAAGTCAACGAAAATTTGGTGTACTTCTATGTTGAACTCCCAGCAGTTTTCAAGTACCTGCTTGACTGTAAACAATTGGTCTATTGGCGATCTACCTGCTCTAAAACCACCTTGATACTTCCCAATAATGCTGTTGGCGTATATGATTTTAGTTTCTAAGATCTTTGTAAATATTTTGTACGTCGTACAAAGTAGTGATATGCCTCTATAGTTTTCGCACTGTAGCTTAACACCCTTTTTGTGGTGAGGAAATATAATTGATTATATTGGATATATATATATATATATATATATATATATATATATATATATATATATATATATATATATATATATATATATATATATATATATATATATATATATATATATATATATATATTGGAAATATAATTGATTATATTGGATATATATATATATATATATATATATATATATATATATATATATATATATATATATATATATATATATATATATATATATATATTGGAAATATAATTGGTTATATTGGATTGTCACTAGACGTGAATTTCTGAAAAAATTCGTTATATTTTGCAATATCACTACGATCAAGGTGAGAATGAATCCTAGGCTCGTGAAAAAATGTGTGATGTCTACGGTCAAGATACTTTATCAAAAGCCACAGCCAAGGGATAGTTCGCTCACCTTGCTCAGGTCGACCAATTACTGAAAAGGTCGATGAAATCTTACAAAAATTGAAGAAGACCGACACATAAGCAGCCATGACATTGCTAAGGAACTGGATATCCATCATCAAACAGTTTTGAACCATTTGCCTAAGGCTGGATACGCAAAGACTCTACGTTTGGGTGCCGCATGAATTAACACAAAAAAATTTGACCGACCGAAATGCTACGAATAATGAAACGCAACGAAATTGAGCCATTTTTGAAGCAAACTTTTACGGGCGACAAAAAATGGGGAAGATACGAGAATGTCGTTCGAAAAAAATTATGGTCAAAAAAAGGTGAATCATCATAAATTACTTCAAAGCCAGGATTGACACCAAATGTGTGTATGGTAGGATTGGAAGGGGATTGTTTAACATGATAAGCTAGAACCTGGCCAAACACTGAATTTGGCTCTGTATTGTAGGCAATTAACCATATTGCAACAAGCGATTAAAAAATCTGGCCTGAATTGATCAATAGAAAGGACGTTGTCTTCCATCATGACAATGCCAGACCACACACATCTTTGATGACCCGGCAAAAATTGACAGAACTTGGCTGGGAAGTTTTGATGTATCCACCGTATAGTCCAGACCTTGCACCATCAGTCTACCATTTGTTTCGGTCTCTGCAAAACTTCCTTAATAAAAAGAAATTCACTTCAACTTGGCCAAGTTCGTCGCCGATAGACCACAGAAGTTCTATACAGATAGAATAATGGCTCAACCAGAAAATGGCAAAAGGTCATATATAATAATGGACAATATGTGCTTAAATAAAATCCATTTTAAATAAAAGAAATATTCAATCGAAAAATGGCAAAAAAAAAAATACTTTTTAGACTTACCAATATAATTGATTGGCTCCACACGTTTGGCATATGTTCTTGTTGCCAAATGTGCTGGATGATTATATACCAACATTTTGAATGAGCTCCACTGGAATCTTGTCGATTCCCGCCGCTTTATCATTCTTTTGGGCTTTGATGATGGATTAAACTTCACGCAGAGTGAGTGAGGCCAATGGAAGCTCTCTGGGGATATCTGTAACCTCCGGTGTTCCCGTAAGGGCTTGTGCCAACCCTCACATGGAACCTGCTTTCCAAAGATAACCATGGGGCCAATAAGGCGACTACCCACACGAACAGAGATAGCGGCTCCAAGGGGGGGGGGCCTATTTAAAACTGAACCAACTAAAACCTTAAAAAAAGATAAAAAACCCAAAAATAAGAAAGGAAAAATAATAATGACGACGCAACCAGCGGCTGCAGCCACGATGTCAATGGCTTGTAAGGAGCGGTACTAACGATGACAAAAACGACGATTAATACAATGAAAATGAAGAGGGACAAGAAACGGAGATTAACAAACAGTCTTGTCCAGACTGAGATTGCTGCGGCGTTCGAGCACAGCAAAAAAATTATGCGAACACCAGAGCGTTCTAAAAAGGAAAAGCAGGAAACTCAGCAGGACGCGTCAGATGTTCGAGCGGTGGCGAAAAATATAAAGAACATCGAGAACTCTGCGTGATCGCTACCGAAGCGACCGTAGCATGGGTCGTAAATCCCGAAATAATAACGAACTATCCTGAAAAGCCAGGATTGACCAGACAAATAAAGCGCCGTTGTATAATTTCATCGCTAACGTCGAAAATGTGGCGGATAGTGCTGTATTCGGAAACGGTAGCCGATAACCTCTCCCAAGAACGATGAACGCAAAGTACAATTGCCGCCCAGCGACATGAAGAAGAAAGGCTAATACGAAAAGCGGGAGATGTTCTAAAAAGAATACAATCTGCCGCGGCTCGTCAAAAATCAACTATGCAGTAAAGATTGGGCTCCTTGAACTAGAGGAGCTCCTAGAGCTGATACGGAGGGCATTATCGGAGGAGCTGGTTGAAGGCCGAAGAGGACCAGAAGGCTGAAGAGGAGTAGAAGGCTAAAGAAGCGGTGGGGCTAAATCTAAAATGCACGCGTAGATAGATCCACCATCAAACATCAATAAAAGAATGGCGTTCAGCCCAATCGGAGGAGATTGGGATAAAAGAAGGAAAAAAGAGGCACTTGATGGGCACGGAACGCCAGATTAGGGGTTCCTGACAGAGCTGACAAAAAAAAAAACGTAAAGAAACTCCTTTAAAAGTGCCAGAAAATAAAGTTCGCACACACACCCAACAAGAAAAAAGACCACATGCGAAATAGGAAAACCACCAGATGGTCGATTTTACGCAGGGGTGCTGCGGGATATCAGGGGAAATGTAAGGCTCGATGACACCAACACTGCCGTTAAAGCAAAACGATAAACGCGGTCGGGCCACATACTGGTCGAATTCGGGGCAGAGGCCTACAATAGGGAAGCATTTTGCGACCCGGTAAAGAAATTCCTCAGCAAAAGCGCAATTTTAGCCTCGCTCGAGCCGATGGCAACGATCGAAATAAGAGATATTGACTAAGTCATGGATCTGGCCGAGGTAGAAGAGGCCATCAAAAGGGAGTTCCCTGGTGAGGGCAGGATTAACGCGAGGCTGACACCAGAAAACCATAGGGAACAACGCATGACCATCATTGACTTGAATGACCATCATTGACGCCGAACAATTTCTAAATAAGGACAAAGTAAGAATAGGGTGGATTGTTTGCAGGATACGGAGAAGAGCAGCGTCTCCTCAATGTTTCAAATGCCTTGCCTATGATCACACAGCACAAGTATGCAAATGACCCGATAGGAGTTCCCTATGTTAAAAATGCGATGAAATGGGACATAAAAGAAAAGAGTGTACAACGGAGGCACACTGTATTCAATGCAAGGATGCTAATCCAAGACCCGATTTTGGACACGCCTTGGGATCAGGAAAATGCCGGGTGTTCCAGGAAGCCCTAGCCAAGGCAAAATCAGAACTTCGATGACCCGCATCCTGCAGCTAAACCTACACCGCAGTTCAACCGCCCAAAATCTGCTTAAGCAGTTTGCGAGGGACATGAAAACCGAATTTTTGCACTCTTCCCCGCCCATCCCGTCCGTGTTGAGACTTTTAATTGTGAAACAGCAGTCGAGTGTCTACTCTTCACACAGCCAGAACTGGAAGAGGCAGTCCTCTCATTGAAAGCGAGCAAGGCTCCAGGTCCAGATGGTGTTCCGGCTGAGGTGTTGCGGCTTGTCTATCACCATTGTCCTGACTTGCTGAGCACTTTCAACGCTTGCCTTCGGGACAGGGTTTTCCCGATACGATGGAAGGTGGAGAGGTTCGTGCTGATCAGCAAGGGGAAGGGAAGTCCCGAATCGCTGTCTGCATACCGCCCGTAGTGCTAGGGAAACTCATCAAGGGAAGACTCATTGACGTGATTCGTGCTGCTGGGACCCATCTCCTTGGCAGTACGACTTTAGAGCAGGACGCTCTACCATTGATGCCATTGCAGAAGTGGTGAGCTTGGTCCAAAAGGCAGAGGCATATAGTCGCACCAAGCGACGGATCGTCCTGTTGTTGACACTCGACGTCAGGAACGCCTTCAACTCCGCAAGATGGGTGGATATTCTGGATACGCCGGAAACCCCTTTTCAAGTTCCAGAATATTTGATGCGGCTTTTGAGGGCCTACCTAAAGGACCGAATCTTGCTCTACGACACGACACAGGGTCAACGAAGGATGGAAATTACATCGGATGTTGCCCATGGATCTATCCTTGGTCCGGATCTATGGAAAGTGTCTTACGACGGGCTACTGAGACTTGAGGTGCCAGATGATGAGACTGATTACTATCTGGCCCAGCTTTTGAGTGGGCATGGGTGTTTTCAGTCTTACCTGAACAAGATTGGTAAGTCACAGTCCCCCGATTGTCGGTATTGGCCAGGAGAGGAGGACAATGCCTGCCACAATTTTTTTGCGTACAAAAAATGGGCTGCGAAGTAACCTCTACAGGGAGACGGAAGAGCTCACCTCGGATAATTTAGTCGCGGCGATGTTCGAATCGGTTGACAAATGGAACCAGGTGGCCAGTTGGAACCAAAAACAAAACGTCTTAACTTTCTGCTGAGCACATTCAACGCTTGCGTACGGGACGGGATTTCCCCGATACGAAGAAAGGTGGCGAAGTACGTGCCGATGATCATGATCAGCAAATGGTAGGAAAATTCCAGATCACCGTCTGCATACTCCCCGTTACGCATGCTAGACACTGCTGGGAAAGTGCTTGAGAAATTCATCAAGGAAAGACTCACTGACGCGATTCGTGTTGCTGGAGACTTATCTTCTCGTTAGTACGGCTTTAGAGCAGGACGCTCTACCATTGATGCGATTGCACAGGTGGTGAGCGCGGTCCAAAAGACAAAGGCATATAGCCGCACCAAGCGACGGATCGTCCTCTTGGTGACACAGGACGTCAGAAATACCTTCAACTCCGCTAGAAGGATTGATATTCTGAGTACGCTGGAAACTCTTTTTCAAGTTTCAGAATATCTAATGCGGCTTCTGAGGGACTTCTTAAAGGAGACACGACACAGGGCCAACGAAGGTTGGAAGCTACATCGGGTGTTTCCCAGGGATCTATCCTTGGTCCAGACCTGTGGAACGTGTCTTACGACGGACTACTGAGACAGGAGATGCCAGATTAGTCGCGGTTGATCGGCTCTGCGGATGATGTTTCCGCTCTGGTCACTGGACGCACCGTTGAACAAGCGCAATTTGGGCTAGGTAGGCTAATGCGCCAAGTGAAAGACTGGATGACTGCTCGAGGGTTCAGTTTAGCACTGGAGGAAACTGAAGTGGTCATCTTGACAAAAAAGAGAGTCCCAAGAGTAAGTATGATCAGTATTGGAGACATACTAATCGAATCGAAGCCAACGGTGAAGTACCTGGGGCTACTAATCAACTCAAAGATGAGTTTCTCTGAACATATCAGGGCAATAGCTGAGAAGGCTGCTCCAGGAGTATTGGCCAAGGGAAGGGGACCCAAACCATCAAGAAGACGCCTCTGGGTGAGTGCTGTAGGATCAGTGCTACTGTACGGAGCAGAAATATGGAGCGACGCGCTCAGTAAGGAGGTTTACAGAAAACACCTGGCACAAGTCCAGAAAAGCGGAGCACGGAGGATTGCATCTTCATATTCGACAGTCTCTGATGCGGCGGTGAGAGTTATGACAGGCGTGGTACCAGTTACTCTCCTTACTAGAGGGTACCACACTATTTATCTGCATCGAAACTAGAACGCGAGTGAGACGATTGCCTGCTCACTCAACGATTGCCAGCAGTGAATTGCCCGAAGGGAAGGTGGACTGCGCGCCTCATCCCGGATGTGAGACCATGGCTAAATCGAAAGCATGGTGAGACTGGCTTCTATCCCACTCAGCGCTTAATCGGGCATGGGTGTTTTTAGTCTTATCTGCACAAGATTGGTAAGTCACGGTCCCTCGATTGTCAGTTTTGCCCAGTTTATCAGTTTTCGCGTGCGCAAGACGGGACAGGCTGCAACAGGACCTCTAGGGGAGATGGGAGAACTCACCCGGATAATATAGTCACGGTGATGCTCGAATCGGTTCACAAATGGAAGCAGGTAGCACATTATGCTGGGGCAGTGCTAAAATATAAAAAGGACTCATAGCAGCCAGAGGCGTTGAGGCTGAGGGATCGCTTTCGCATTCCTCGTGTCTGAAGATTCACAGAAGCCACCGATGGAGACTACTACCAAATGGGGGGTATGCAGCGCAAGTCACGTTATGGCCAGAATATTTGCAATAATACGAGTACGAGTGCCGTTTTTATGCAACGTATAGTGCGTTGCTACTTTTGCTTAAGGTCGTTCATTGTTTTTTTTTCTTACCGACACAATAAAACTTTTCACTACTCTACGAGATAATTCCGTGATTAAATCTTTCTCTAAGTAAAGTGCAAACGCGAGTTCTTCTTCCCTGCTTGCGAAATAGCAGGAATACTCCAAAACTTTGAAAGCAGGCTGATAAAGAGCATGTTGTTGCATAAATACGGTTCATAGCCAGAACATAATTTTTCAAGTCCTGATGCATAAGAATGCAATTGACCAAGGATTTCACCATACGATTATCGCTACCAATTAAAACCGTAGCCAGCAAAAATCTGTGAATGATTAGGGTGCAAAGCAGCAGACCACATGGTTTGTTTCCAGTAAATGCAAAGATGGTTTCACAACTGTCTATTTAATCAAACATAAATTGATAGTTTTTGAATGTTGCAGCGATACAGAACAGTGGCTGAGTCACACTTTGAACATGTCTTTCCCAGCCTACGGATACATCAATGACAGAGAAAATAGTTCAAAAGAATTCAAGGCATTTTGTGCAAAACCTGATATTCAGATTCTATATACCGAACCGCACATTGATCAAATGACACGTGCAGTATTGGTGAAGCGGAGAATTTAGGCGGAGTGGCTGACATCAAAATGGAAAAATCAGTTGTGGTTTCGAAGGAAATGATGCTCAGATCATAATAAGCAGTTCATTATCATATCCGGAACGGAAGCAGGAACCACCTTGAGCGTTTTTGTAACTTTACCTACAGTATCAGCGATGAGGAGTATGACCAATCGTTGGTTGAGCTAATATCAACATTGGCATTGAAAGCTATGGTTTTTGTTGATAACATTCCTTGACATTTGTAGAAATTAAGAACCCTTAAAAGCAAGATGGAAGCGTTGCCTCGCAACAATACTTTGATGCTCGTAAAGCGCCCACTGAATCGATCTGCGGTTAGCTGTGAGTGAGTGTTTTCCCATACACGAGATTAAGCTGGTCACTTGTCATCATACAAAGTGCGATTAATAGCGTACGGTTTTTCCCAGAAACTTGGCCTGAACTTCTATCAAATGTACTCATCAGTGGCTAAAATTGTCATACTTTGTTTACTGTTGGCAATTGATTTGGAGATCCATCAAAAGGACGTCAAATCGCATTCTTGAATGGAAAGATGAAGAAGGAGACTTTCATGAAGCAGCCAGGTAGTTTTGTGGATGGGTTTTTTTTTGAGCAAGCTAAATAAGTCACTGTATGGTTTGAAGCAAGCTTAACGTGTACGGTACGAGTGATTCCATGAATTCATCATTGGACTTGGATTCACACGGTCTAAATCCAATCATTGCTTGTATCTGAAATTAACTGGTGACGCAATGGTTTACGGATCACTGTACGTAAACAATTTGATTTTCATAGTTAAGAATCTGAACGTTATTATTAACATTAAAGAATTGGCTTCTAAAGAGTTCACGATTCGTGATCTCGGTAAAACGATGAGGATCCTCGGAATCAATATGGAACGTTTCATTTCCATCACTCAATGAAATAATATGTGTTTTGCTTAACATTCCAAAGCGCTACTTTACAATAATCCAATCAAAGAAGAATATTATTTAAGAAATGGAAAACGTACCTGGTACTGTGTTGAACAGTTTCCGAAAATTTAAGCGTCAGTTTCAGAAATGTCAGCGGCGAGATGGCCACGTGGCCATCTCCATTTTATGTTCTTTATTTTAAATAAACAATTTCCTAAGATAATGTTTATTTTTTCAGGGTAGTTTCAAAAATGCGCAAATATATGGCCCACCCTGTATAACCTTGTCCTGGAATCTGTTATTTGAAAAACATTCAAGAGGCCCGCTACTGTATAAGTTAAACTAAATTGTAGCCTATGCAGACATACTGTCAAATTTATTCACGACCGCAAAAGGTATTTTGCCTTAACAGGACGAGGAAGCACAAGAAGTTGGGCAACAAAATAGCAACGCGAAAAACAAAAAGCATGGTGCTGATGAGAAAAAATGCTCATAGCCCACAAAACTTAATGTTCCACCAAAACTAAATCAAAAGCGCAGGTAACGTATATTTAGGCACCAAATTGAAATACACAATGGAATTCAGCTCAAATATAAATCTTTTCACTCAGTTTTGATGATGCTAAACAATAGCTGCACACAAAGGAGAACAAAGTTCCAAGTATAAGACCTATGTTATGTTGTTTCATTTTTCGCTTTCATCTCATTTTTCACTATTTATTGTTGATTGATAGTAATATGTACCAAAAAATTATTGCTATTTTAAAAGTGTGTATTAATTACTAATAGGGTTTGGTTGGTATGTCGAGTAATTAAAGAAAACTTACCTTGTATTTATTGGTAATGACGATGGGTACGGACTTCTAAAACTAGATGCTGCTGAATATACAGAAGGCGTATGCCTAAAAACAGAGAAAAGAAAAATGTTATAAAATGTGAATTGAAATTACAATTTTCCACGAAATAATAAAAACCAGCAACTGAAAATTTGTGCCAAAATCTGAAATCCATATTTATCAACGCTTATAATATGCACTTAATTTAGAAACCCCCAAGAATTTTTGCCACGTAAGTTGTTATTTACGGGTATCTCTTAATTGTATATCTAATTCATTTGTATATTTTTCTGGATTATTTTGAATTTTTTATTCGAGGTGAAGCCACTACCAGCCCAACATTTTGCTTAGAAAGTTTACATTCTGGGTTAGTTTTGATAAGGAAATTCGGAAAACCTCATTTAAACTCTGTGGAACTCTACTTGTAATTACTGCTTACTTTCATTCTAACATTTTTTAATTCCTCAGAGTAGCCGGGAGAAAAGCCATTACTCATTATAATAACTGTAATTGGAAGGGGCAAAAATTTCAATTACCCTTACTCAGGAATTGACATTTTCAATCATTCAATTAAAAATACTTACATACAAACAAACAAAAGAAACGTTCTAGAGAAACTCCGATTCACAGCCAAGACAAAAACTATTCTGTGTAATTCTAACCCTAAACTTGTCAATGAGCAACATTATTGGCGAACAACTGATGGCATAACCAAATGATTGTCTGATTGTCTACAGATGAGGCAGAATTTTGGCCATACGTTAGGTATTCTCTCATACTGACACATCGATAAAATAACGGGCATTTCTGGATAGCAGCAAATTCAACTAGATCGACTATTTTCGTCCAACAAAATGGGTCTTAAGCATGCTTGGCATTCGGGCATACCAACGAGTAAATTGTATTTTGACTCGAATTATTATTTTGTGAAATCAAATTTCGTTTTTCTATGGCAAAAGCGTGCTCAAGGAAAAGCAGCACTCTAAGAAAATTATAAACCGACAAACTAACAACGATGCTAGTGGCAAAGTGCTTCAAGCAACGAGCTGGAATGGAGGTGAAGGTAGCAATTAAGAGCATGGCTCAAACCAAAAAGAAGGTTTCGTAAAGTTCCTCTGCGGATAAAGATCTGGCAACGATATTTGGACTAGGAGTATGCTAAAGAGTTGAGAAACTGGGATGGCGGACATGATGTTTTGGACCTAGTTGCTTGATACACTTTTCTAGCGATTTTTCTCCATCCCTCTCCTCCCGCTAGAACAGGTATACCCTCAATTTGACTTGCAGGACTTGCACTATGTTGTAAATGTGAAGCTTGAACACTCACGAAATACATTTAATGGCTCCAGGAAGCAGAACAAAACTTAGGAAAATGTTGGTCAGCATATGTCCACAAAGACAATTAATCGATGCTTGGATTTCAAATATTTGACGAAGCGGTTGACAAACCGAGACATCTAAATGCGCTATTTGCAAAGAGTGAAGATCCATGGGGGATTGCAGTGCTACAACGAACGAATTGCAGTGCTAAACGTTTTTAGAGAGAGAGAGAGTTTATTTAGAAACATTGAAAGAAATGTAAAGAGCTCTAAGCAAATTGGAGGAACAGTTTTAAGACAAAAGGCTTCCGTTTAATCGTTGGCATACCATTGTTCCTAATACTTTTCACAACAGAAGCTAAAGCCGGGAGTTAATTCTGTTCAAAATAGATGGAATCTAGAGGCTAGTTTTTTAGAGGTATAGAACTTTGAAATGGAATAAAATAGGAAAAATTTTTTTTTGATTGCAATGAAATTGATTTCATGGGAAAGATAATTCTTTGCCATTTTTATTCGAATATGATTTTGGGCATATGAGCGCCACGACTGGCGTGGAGGATATCCAAACGAGAGGTTCAATTTTCAACTACTCGTAACCAATAATTGGGGCCATATTTCACCAATATCGCGGCGAATGTAGTCTTCCAAATGGTCAAGCGTCTCGGGTTTGTCGTCATAGACGAGTGATTAGACGTATGCCCACAAGAAATAGTCCAGCCATGTTAAATCACAAGATCTTGCAGGCCAGTTCACAAGTCCAAAACGAGAAATTGTGAGCTCGTCAAATGCTTCTTTCAGTAAGTCTATGGCTGCACGAGCTGTGTGGCACGTCGCACCAGCTTGTTGAAACCAGAGGTGTCCTGCATTACGGTGAGTCAATTTCCGAACGAGAAAATCATTAATCATGGCTCTATAGCGCCCTTAATTGACTGTAATGTTATTACCAGCTGGATTTTTGAAGACATATGTATCAATGATTCCACTGGCCTATAGCGTACAACAATCAGTAACTTTCTCCGAATGCAACGGTGTTTGGACAACCGTCTGTGGCTGCTCATCACTTCAAATGTGGCAGATTTGTTTATTGACGTAGCAACTGAACCAGAAATAAGCATCATCGCTAAACAAAATTTTCTTATGAAATTCGGAATCTGCAGCAATTTGTTCTTGGGCCAATACACCAAATCTACATCCAGTCCGCTGGTTGTTAGACTTGATTTCCTGCATAAGTTGAATTTTGTAAGCCCGCAAACTAAGATCCTTTCGTAAAACCTTCATCGATATTATGCTCTACAACTGGTATGGTTTCTTAATTACGCACTGTACGACATCTGGATGGATGCATATTAACAGTGAAAGTGAACGTCGTACAGAAACACCATTGTTTATCGAATATTAATTCTGTTCTGATGGACGATTATGTTGACCATAAAATTGACGGATGAGTTTCTCGACCAGAACCGTGTTTTCCATATGAATCTGCACAATTTGCAGACATTGCTCAGCCGTCAACCTATTCATGATAAAATGGCAGACCAAATTCACCATAAAATGCATGAGAGCTGGCATACCATACGTAGCATTAGAAAGTGTTGCCAACTTAAAGTTCTATACTTCTAAAAAACACTCTTTGCATTCAGCTATAGCCTCAGATAATGATCTGTACTAACGTACAAAGCAGACTGCGTTTTTGAAACACTCTGCTTCATTAAACTTTGGAGAATGGTGTTCTTCTATATAAGAATTAATGGAGCATTAACATAGGCAAGGTAAAGTACTGAATACCATACTTATTTGTGTTGAATAATGGGTACTAGATGAAATCTATACTAAGATTTGCAGTTTTCCTTGTCCTTGAATTTAAATCATTGGCATTCTTCTTACTTGGAACCTTTATTTCCTCAGACAGGATTGCCCTAATATCTGTCCTCAAATAGCTATATTAGGAGCAGCTGTTAAGTGGAATATTTATTTTAGTGCCGAAGAGCTAATTTCGCGTATAATGGAGAAAATGTCCAAAGTAGGCGGCCCGACTTTTGTAACGGCAATAGTAAATTGAATTTTGATATGGGCAGCGATCTTTTTAACAACAAACTTCTCAGATATTTTGAGCCCTCACATTACCTACATGGTAAATTGCTGGATGAATCCTATTTGGCAGAATTTTGGCAAAATGTAAAAGCTAGCGGTGTTTGGTACTGAGATTTTAGTATCGGTTTTAGGTTTTCTCAAATGCAAGTTTATCTAATAATGAATCGGTTTTGAACTATGAGTCTGTTTTTCCAGTACCAATATTATTAACCGGGTATCGGTATCGGTACCAGAAAAAAGGATACTATCATCCATTCTTTTCAGCACGCATACTAATACCGATACTGGTGCCGTTTTTCAGTACCAGCACAGGTATCAATGTTTTTGCAGTATTGCTGTTGACACCCGTTTTTGAGTACCGGTACTGGTGTTCTGACTACCGGTTTGGATGACCATTTCGTTCCTCACGAGCAAGGAATCAAATGGTTGCCAACTGTTTTTTGTTTCTGTTAAAAGAATAACGTCTTAAAGTGACAGCTGAAGTGAAATGAGGCTACTGTCGCCACAGCAAACGCAGATACGTTTTGGTGGATGCTTTTGATTAAATGCAGTGTTTGTGAGAATGGGATTATCACAAGGCTACAATCCTAAAGTTCATGTGCTTAAATCATATTTGAAGACCTTCTCTCATGACTATTATCTGATACCATTTTTGAGTTAAAGGGGAAAAAATTAAATGATGTTCATTAAGAAAAGCTACAGCTGAAGGCAAGAATATATAATCTAAAATGATGTTTCATTTTTTTGATATATTAACACCTAAAAAATAGTACAGGCAATATCGATACTTCATAGTAAACAAAACTCATTAAATGATTTACTAGCAACTGTATTAGGAATGGCGGTTTTTGGTAAAAAACGGTTGTTTCGGTTTTCCAGTTTTTGTCATCTTCGGTTTAACCGGGCGGTTTTTTACGGCCAAAAACCGGTCCTTGGAAGAACCGGTTTCGGTTTTTTTCTTGCCAAATTTTTTAAATCAAAATTCGAATCAAAATTAAACGTACTTGTATGTTGTTATGTCCATTGCAGATGTAGGTGTGAATGGTTTTTCGATTTTTTACTTACTAAATTATTTAAATCAAAATGGACTGAAGGATATTTTATCTTTGTGTTAAAAATGAGAGATTAATGTATTCCGGTAGCTTACTGCTAAATTAAATTATTCATTTAAGTATAAGGATGAAAGAACCTTCAATTCAGTCCCCATTCATTTTGCATTTATTGCGTACCGTGTGCTAACTTCACTTCACGCCCTACGTAGAGTCCGCCACATTAAAACGAAATATAAACAACTAATATCAAGAGCCAATCAAATATAGAAATTTTCTTTGCTCTGGTGACTGTTGTCATTAATGCTGCCTAGGTAGGGATGGCGAAAAGACTATTTAACGGATTTTTTGTCTTCGGTAGTTTTCTATTCCTTTGTAGTCGGTTTTTTTATCCGGTTCTTGAATTCGAGAGAAAAAACCGGTTTAAACCGGGAGTAAAAAACCGGTTTCTTGAACCAAAAAACCAGTTTTCGGTTAAACCGGTGGGGTTTTTCACATCCCTAAACTGTTTTGCCATAGATTATGTTTATTTCAAACAATAACTAATGGAAAATTACAATGTATCTAGACTATAAGAAATTTTATTCATTACCGATGAAAATTTTTACCCAAATATCCTTGAGACATTTATATCAGGATTCAAAATAAAAATAGAATAGCAAAAAAGGATGAATAACATCTATTCGAGACATTGCCCGACGTAAATAAGACCTAAGTAGATATAAAATCTAATTATAGAAATATTGACAAGCAAATGGAGCCTTCGTAATTTTAAGGACGATGCTAAGACTTCATTCTCTCTACTCAATGACCTGCTTGAGTAGTTCCTTGCTCTAATGCCGATGAGAATATAAATTGTATAGATTTGTTCGATATAGATATACTCGTATTTATAGGCATTACACGCGCAACGTAAATAGATTCTTAGGGGGAGCCTACCAAAAATAAAAAGGAATCTGTTAAAGACATGATACAGAAGAAAAAAAAATTAGGAACTCGAACTCTAGACAATTCGAATATAAATTAAATTTACGTCGATTTTCACGTTGTACTTATTTGATAAACGAATTTCAACGACAGGAAGTTGGTTGATTGCGTTTATTTTTGGGGTATCTTCGAAGGATGTAGGTTATATACAAAGATGTTATGATTGTGATAATTTTAACCTAAGAAATTTATTCATAAGTATGTAATTATTCACGTGAAATAACTGAATTTGGATGCGACCCAGTTGACATTATAAGGGTTGAATTGCTAAGCAGTCGAGTTTGCATAATAAACGAAAAGAATTAAAACTTACTACTTGAATCACTTCAGCACAGCAAAATGTGAAAATATTTATATACATATTAGTTCTACTATTTTACATGTCTTTATCGGTGCCATTATATTATTTTTATACCCAAAGACATGTAGACCTAGCTACGAATGATTTAATGTTATTTTAAATTTTGATATTAATACTCACCACGATGCAACTTGTGACATATCCGGACTCAGCATTGGGTAGGGATATTGACTAGGAGGAAATGAATAAATTGCAGGTCTTGTAAGCCCTGTAAAGAAAAAGAGAAAGGAAAAATTAATGAAATTAAAGTGAAGAAGTATTGCATCTGGTAAGATATACTTAAATATAAAATTTTGATTCAAATTTAATATTTTCAGTTCTAAGTATTATATAATTAAAATATCGTCTGTATAATTCAAATTTCGACCATCTTACAATAGATTATCTGAAAAATTTTGACAAGTTTTTCTCAGTTTTTTTCAACTTTCCTTGTCAGTTTTATAGATGAGGGCAGTTGAAAAAATAGTTTTCCACTTTTTTCCAACTAGCTATTGAAAGATAGTAATTATACAATGCAAAGCTTACTGACATAGCCGGTGACCAAAACCAAAAATACAGTTTGTGATGCATTATCAGTGCGTTTAATTTGGTTTTTTTTTTGACTATCACTTTTCCTATCCTTTTTTATTCAATTTTTCTGATAAATTTTACTACCTAAACGAATAAAAAACGAATGTCCATAAATTTGATTGTGGAAATTTAAATTTTATTATTATTATAGTTCATTTTCTTACACATTTGCAATATATGTGTATCCATTTATTTCTAATTTTTAAAAAGTCTATTTTGAAATTTTTATGTTGAATTTTACACCTTCTTTGCAGAAATAATTTTACGTTAATATAAACGTGCAACAAAAAAACTAAGATTAGATTGTTAAATACAATTACGATTCATCTCTTGGTTTGAATCAAGGAAAACATTTTTTTGATAAAAGTGATGCAGGCAATGGTTAGTTTAATTTTCCGACACTGCTTTCTTGACCAGACGACCCAGCACGCACTCGGCATCAACGCCTTTCTGGCTTAGTGCAGTTATAGGCTGGATATTTGCTGTGCTATATTCAAAGTTTGGTGTTTGAAATAGGAATATGTAAAAAGGTTGGTTCGTCCTTATCTCTAATGGATGCTCTTCGTGGTAAAATTCATGTGCTGCAAGTATGGACATCTATCATTTCTGGCGGAAATCAGGATGAGCAATATGGTTCCTTCACTGGCGATAGTTACAAGCAGCGAAAATCGCATGGGTATAGAACGGTAGTACGAAAGATAAAAGAACAGTGAAAAAATACTGGGAGATGGCTTGCGTGGGAGGCCTTAGTGGAAATGGAAGGAATTCGATAAAAGTAAACAATTGAGGAACGCCGGCTAGTGATTTTGTGATTTACAGTTTGAATTTGTGGAGAAATCATTTCAAAATTTTTAAAGGGTTGAAAAGATAGAAGCGAAAAAGTCCGTTTCTGTCAGAAGTTTAGTTGCAAGTTGAAAGCAGTAATTATTATAAAATCCCCAGTAAGATGAAGTGAAGAAGCTTAGATATTTTTTATTTCTGAAGTTTTTTGAAGAAACGGAAAACTTTCGAGTTTTCTCCTAAATAATGCATCACAAAATATGAAGCAGTGTTTATGCAAAGCAGAACAGTAAATACATTCAAAACAACTTTGTGGAAAAAGCGTAAATCGGAGCCTTATTTGCATCGTTTTGTATGTGCCGTAAAACATTCTTAACAATAAGCAAATATAGCTCAACTCTCTGCACACAGCTAATTGTCAAATAAAATATATTTGGAATGTCTGGCTGCGAAGAACAAATTATAACTCGAAGAAGTTGATATCTGTATGCAAACATGCTAGTGCCTGTTAGAAAGAAAACAGCATAAGTTACTGATTCAAGTAAAAGACAACGACTGTGTTTGAAAATACGTCCACAATGGATTAAAGATTTTTCCTGAATGAAAACGAAGAAAATTAACTGTTAAGTTCTATTGGCCCCCTCTTCCAGTAAAAATATGCATACATTTTAAATCTTTATTAAAAACACTAAATTCATTTTTTTTTCTTTTAATTTTTTTTCAAGTGTAGCCAGGGGCACGATAAATTGAAGCTGTCTTGAAGCTTTTTTCCAATATAAGCGTTAATAACTTCGGCCATAGATTATTCAGGCATATTTCATTTCGCAACTGATCCTCCTTTTCCTTTCCCCGTGGTGGTTGTTAATTCATGTAAGTGGCCCAGCACGAACACATTGTTACCCGAAACTGACCCTGGCGAAGACTGCTAGCTGCAGTAAGTGATATGCCTTGACCGAAACAGTGGTGTACGACAAAATACTGTAAGAGAGTGTTTTCTTGCAATTATCCCCCAGTCCTACGGAGAGGGCTATTGGAGCAGAAGATTAGAGAAGGACATTTCTAGATAGGAAAAAGCAACCACCAAATGACATTTTCGAATACTGGGCAGTTTTTTAGAAGTTATGAATCCAATATACATTTACGTTGGGAGATCAACAATATCTTTAAACAAGCTACCACCGCAAAACAGCAATGACAGGTGCTGCAACGATATTCAAGAAGCAAAGAAGAAGAAAGGAGGCAAAAAGAAGAAACAGTTCAGAAAATATTTTTTCTTCAGCCTATCAACGCTAATCTGCCATGTTGAAGTAGTAGCAGGTGAAGCCGATTTCGGACAATGATAAGCCTGCGCTGATGTGACTTGGAAAGTGATATATTGAAGGCCATAGAATGACATCTAATCACAACACAATCTACAGTGAGGCTCCAGTATGGAATGGAGGAGGTACGCACGTTTATAAAAGTAGCACCAACATCCACCGGAAAACCTTTTGAAATGGTAGCCTATTTAAAATCTGGCAAAAGTACAAGATATCCTAAGAAGTGATGACGGTACAACATTTAGGAAATTCTTTTAATATTTTCACTCATCATCCACTTCACTTCAATAAACGGTAATGAAATGAGGAACTACCTAGCTCTACACACTCTTCCAGTTTAGAAATCAGCTGTTATTCCTGCAGTAACAATCAATTCAAAATATGAGCCATAAATAATGCCACGAATAAAAATACACCATGATGGTTTGCAAGGATTACAAGTCTACCAAACTTGACTTCTAGAGAAGTGAATGTTTTTAACGAACGGAGTGGACTTTCCATTAAACAGTGATTCACGAACTCTTTGAATCATTACCTCGAGCAAGGTCTCATTTTCTTATACCATATGGCACCATCAGCATATAGAGTTTACGAGCAAAGAGACGCCTCCAGAGGTAGAAGACGCCCTTCTTTAATGATTGTTATGGTTTATTATTTTTCAACATATCTTCACATCTATCTGACTAGGCTATAGGAAAGAACTTCCCATTTTTTAAGCCAGTCATTGTGCTGCCTGACCCCTGTCTTACTCAAAAGTTTAATCAAAAGACCGTATCTTACCAATCTTGTGCAGGTACAACTAAACATATTCATGCCCACTCAAGAGCTGGCTCAGTTAGAAATCAGTCTCACCATGCCTTCGATTGAGCCATAGACTCAAATGCCTTATGAAACGTACGATTCATCTGCCAAGACCATTTGTCCCCTCACTATTGTTCCTGTCCGCTCACTTTTGCCTTCATGTATTTGCAAGAAAATTTTGTTCAGATCTCTAGCAAGGAGGATAATGGATCTCTACCCTGCGATCATCAATACTCCCGCCTCAAAGGCTGTCTGGTATGCACGTGCAATCTACAGCGCTGCTTGTCCCATTTTGCTGAAAGTAACTTTTTTGTTGCGCTGGATTCTCAATATTGATCATAAGTCAAGTGGGAGCCAATATATTCGCTTCCGTCTCATAAGCCATTGTCCTAATTTCCTTGGAGAAACTCAGCACCGAGATGCTTGGAAAACCTCAAATCACTGCTGGCTCTACCTGACATTCTGGGGATTATTTTCACTTTTAACTGGGGATTATCTTCACTTCGGTTCACTCGGGCTACTAGCGAAAGTAGTCTAGGTTGCAATTGAATATGCATAACCTCACTAGGTATTTTACGCTCTCACTTTGCCGATAAACTGTGTCTAACCCAGCAGGTACTATCGATGGCCTATCGTACACTACATAAATTCTGCAAGTCTGGGCCAAAAATGGCTCCTTGAGTGACACCTCGTAGGCCAAATTTTCTCTTTTTTGGAGCAATATCATTGTTCATAGATTTTGGATGATTTTCTCTTCCAATGCACAACTACACCGAGGCAAAAACTGTAACTGCTAGCCAATTTCTTCGTATTTTTTTAATCTACAAAAAAAAATGCGCTTAGTTGACACAAAATTTGTATATATTTATTCAAGACTAGAGGCTTTAAAGTGAATCACCTAAGTTCATGCATAATCACCAATTTCTGACTTCCATAACAGATACATTTACAAGCAACCTCGGGCCCAACAGAGAAAATTCATTCAGGTGTAGACCGTTGCTCACGCGAACATCGTTGAAACAAAGGACCGAGCGGGGGGAAAGCCAATAAATCACCAAAAATCAAGCTGCGGCAAACGACTTCAAAGACAACGCAGGCTCCGAGGATGGAACCAACAATAATGGCGTTGTTGTGAGCGAGTAAATACCGCTTTTGCTCGCTCATTAAACGACAAGTATATGCTTCGGTGATAGTGGCCTATGTGCCTGCTTTAAAAAGTTGATTGGTGAAGCGCGAGTATATAGGCAATGCTCGCTCGCTTCGTAAATACGTAGGCGGTATTTACTCGCTCACAACATTTATTTTGTTACATAACCAGTATACCCTGTGTATACTGGTAAGAACTGGGAGCACATTTGATGTGTATCCAATATACATCATCAAGGCTCCCGGGGAAATAACTCCTATTAACACCACTTACCTGCTACGCTGACCATCAAAACCAAATCACCAAAGGCAAGAGTTCACTTTAAAGCATAACTTTTATTGTCCTATTGTTATTTTCTAAAAACATTTACATTACATCAGAATTTCCAAATTATTTTAAAACACTAAATATCAGCCAGCCTGAAGAGGGAAAAATTATATTACTTATGGTGGCCACACAGCGCTTACACGCTAAAAGCCCTGGAGGAACACGGCGCTAAGAGCCAACACCTCACCATAAGTAATTCGTTGATCGACTTGAATGAAAAATCGCGTTAAGACCCGGAACTTGAACCGTGCTTTATTGTCGCAGCACGTATCACAACTGACTCACTAATGTTTGCCCAAGTACTTTAAATACCGTTCTCTCGTAAGCTTTTAGCCTCGATTCTCGCAAAAAGTGCTGAATAGCCGAACACGTGCGTTCTCGTTCCACGAAGCACTTTTCCTCCCCGCTCCGTTTCGCTTATGAATATGTGAAACTGGGGAATTTGAGCGAGAGAACGCTTTCGCTTAAGCTTTCGGCTTCTTGAGGTGAATTGATGGAGCTGGGGAAATTGAGCGAGAGAACGCTTCCGCTTAAGCTTTCGGCTTCTTGAGGTGAATTGATGGAGCTGGGGAAATTGAGCGAGAGAACGGTTTTGCCTGAACTTTCAGTTTTCCCTTCAGCTGGGAGTACACCCGAAGCATGTCGTCTACGTGGTGATCATTCGTGTGAAGCGAATCGTGTATTGATATTTGCTCGAGCTTTTGCTCGCTCATTAAACGACAAGTATATGCTTCGGTGATAGTGGCCTATGTGCCTGCTTTAAAAAGTTGATTGGTGAAGCGCGAGTATATAGGCAATGCTCGCTCGCTTCGTAAATACGTAGGCGGTATTTACTCGCTCACAACATTTCTTCCGGCGGTTGAAAATTGGATTTATTTTACTTGGAGAGTACAATAAATCGTTGCTCTACTACGATTATCCGGATTCACCAAACATATCTCTAATTGATTCTTTCAACCTTTGTTCTGTCGTACATTTGGGTTGTTAGCTGATTTTCTTCATATTTCCTTTTCTGCAGGTCGGTTATACTTATATTTCGCGCTCTTACTGTGTGCTGTTAACCGCTGTACTTCTTGCTGATTACTGTTGGTCGTTGTTCCGCTGCCGGTTTGCGCGTAATTTATTTACTATTTGCTAACGTAATTCTATCAGTTAATTTCGTTACTACAAGTAATTCGTTAAAATTTCCAAATTAATTAGTTCATATTCGATTTGATTCTATAATATTGTGGAAATGATTTATTTTGTTTAGTCCTTAATCTGCGTAATTATCCACTAATGTTTTTTTTTTTTTTTTTTTTGCTTGACCCTATCTTGACAAGTTAATCTATGCAATTATGCACTGATGATTTGTTTGATTCGATATAGTTAATATTCCTTGTTTCAATTTATACAAACATGAATTTATAAGTTAATTCTACATTTGATACTATACAATAATAGAATAATGTTGCGTTTGATGTAATCATTACAGTTACAGGAATATAAATTAATGTTTTGTTTTGCTATAATGCTGAAGAGTGTACTGAATATCATTGACTATAAAATTATTCTTTACATTTGAAGGATGCCGGAATTCAATTTGGCTTTTAATCGACTTTACTTAATAATACTTTACATTTTGTTTTAACATCCATATTCAATGCCAATTTTTCTTTTAAACAAAGCTTTACGTTACTGGTTTACCTGCTTCTGTGTGATTAGTATGTAGTACAGGTGTTAGCAAATTATAACCAGTCAGCGTTAGTTGGGATTTGGAGCAAAAGGTGTAGGTGCAATGGCATTTTTTATTTTCTTATTTTACTTTTCATTGTGCTGCTTTTGGCTTTTTATTTTTTCCTACTTAAGTTTGGCATTTACTTTTAATTTTATATTTGGTTATTACTATTCTCATACCAATATGTATATGTACATTTTTACTTTAACGCCACACTCTGTTTCTTCATTTTATCTTTGTATGTTTATATTTCCTTCTGTTCATGTATTTCTTACTATTCCTTACATTACGGAGATTTTTCTATAACACCTTTAAAATGAATAATCTATTTAACATGCTCAAACATCTATTACATCTATATCTAATTTTCTTAATATCTCCACCATTTTAACTAATGCCAATATCAGTCAAGACTACATATGTACTATTCTCATACCAATATGTATATGTACATTTTTACTTTAACGCCACACTCTGTTTCTTCATTTTATCTTTGTATGTTTATATTTTCTTCTGTTCATGTATTTCTTACTATTCCTTACATTACGGAGATTTTTCTATAACACCTTTAAAATGAATAATCTATTTAACATGCTTAAACATCTATATCTAATTTTCTTAATATCTCCACCATTTTAACTAATGCCAATATCAGTCAAGACTACATATGTACTATTCTCATACCAATATGTTTATGTACATTTTTACTTTAACGCCACCCTCTGTTTCTTCATTTTATCTTTGTATGTTTATATTTTCTTCTGTTCAATTAGTGCAGGTTTTAATAAATTATAAACAGTTAGCGTTAGTGAGGATTTAATGTGGACGGCTTTCAAAATAGTTTAAATGTGCAAAGAAATCCGTTTTTTATTCCATTCATGGTTTATTAATATTCTATTAAAATACTTTCTTTAATGCTATAACAAAAGCTCTTTATGTAAGCTTCTGCTAGCATTTTCTTAGATTATGTATTGTGCGAATACGTTAGTAGGGAAGTTTCAATAGGAAATATCGTTAAAGCTTTAGCGGTTATTTATTGCGAATGAGTTAATATGTAAGCGGGGAATGAATATTTCACACGATCGTTACGTTCGGGAATTGCCTCGCTTCGGAAGAAGATTTGCCGAGAGAATAGCTTTCCATTTATGTAGCTTGGGAGTCGTTGTCGTTGTATTCCCAAGACTTTAGTATAAGTTATCTTGGCTTTATAGGGTGCGAGTGAGTGTGATAAATAAACTTTCCCCTTAATATGCATGGTTAATGTTGTTAATGGGAATGGGAGTCATGGATTGAAGGTTTATGTGATTGTTTTTGCTCGCCGCTAACGAGCTTTGAAGACATAATTAGCATTGCTTCTGCAATGATGCATGAGAAAATTGAATGAAGCGATGTATTGTAGCTTTTACATGCGCTGATTGCTAGGAAGTATGTGAAGTATATGATATGTATGTACTAATTCGTGGTTGGCTGCTAATTGCCTTGCAGAGCATTTGTTTTTAATTAAGTCGGCTTAATGCATTTCGTAGTGGGCAGGGCTTTTAATTCATCTATGCTATACGATTGTGTAGGAGGAAGAGCTTTTGAGGTATATGCATTTAATTGTCGTTTAATTGGCTTAAGTTGTAAATTACATACTTTTTTATTCATTTGTAGTTGTAAAAAGGGAGGGTTATTAGAAATGTATTCAGCAGTATCTGTAAATAGTTGTGGATTATTTATAAATCGGAATTATTATGTACGTTTTCTATTAAGTATAGAAATGTTTAATGTGTTAATATAAATTAAGTCGACCTTTTTCTCAAACTGAAACTAGAAGTAGCGATTCTGAGCTCTGTTGTATACTTTTATTGATTTTAGTGAATTGTTAAATAGATATACTGCATTGAAAATATCCTGCGAGAAAGATTATAGTCGAAGCGACACTATCACTATATGGGCTTGGGAACATATAGTTTCGACCTTCATTCAAGACCCTATATGTGTTCCGTCTAATTTTTCCCTAGTGTGTGCCTACTTAGTTTGGCATAATGCTATCCTGGACCTTACTGGAAGACAGTGCCGTGCAAGGTCACTTCATTAGCCGTGAATAACTTTTTGATCTCGATCTTGAGAGAACGATTGTTTAAAGCAACTTAAAGACATCTTCTAAGACGCTATTTGATATTGTCGCCATATATAAAGTAAAAGGGTGGGAACTGGGTGGTCTTTGAATTGTCTTGCGCTTTCTACAGGGGTTTTATTTGTGACTTTTTCCTAATAGTTAGCAGTTATACAATGTATTGTGCAAGGAAACGTAGTGGCTTATTTAAAGGGTACATGGTTGATAGCGTGTTGTAAACCCTTTTGGATCAACAGCTCAGAGGCTACGACTGGATGGTAAATTGATGTCTCTTTTGCATATGACTTAATACTATATGTAGCGTGTCTGCCGAAAGTTGAAATCGGGCAGCTCAGAGGCTATTATGTGTTTCTTTAGGGACTTATAACTAAAAATCGCGTGTCCGCCGACAGTTTACGTCGACGGCTCAGAGGCTGTTGTGTAATCAACTGGTTTTCATTCCAGTGATCATGCAATTTAGACATCGACAAAGCGTGTCTGCTGATAGTTTTGCCGGGGTTTTACCGACTTGACTGCCACTTTACCCGTTTCCTTTATATTATGAAATGGCACATTTAGTGCTGGATGTAAATTTGGTTTATGAGTGAATTGCAGTGGAACTTGAAAGAGATAATTGGTTTTGGGGTAAAATCGTTTGGATTGTTGTAATGTTCTAAAATTCTGCTGTTTCGAATTTCCCATGCTTAAATTGTTTCAGTGTAACTGGAAATTAAATTAGTTTCATGTTTATTTGCGTTGGAAAATCGCCGTTCTCATGTAAATTATTCTTTTTATTTATGTAGCGCAGTTAATTTATTTAGTTTGCTCTTCAATGTTATTGCATTTAGAAATATTGCCCAGATGTCTATCTATTCAATTTGCAGTTAAATGTTTGTTTTTGTTTGCTCTTTTAATTATGCTTCAGTTAATTCGAATGCTCATTCAATTCAAGAGATAAGACTTTAATATGCATGTGGGTACGCGTTTGGTCCAAGCAGTTGGAGTGATAAGTGGTATCATATTTCGATAACAATGGGCACACGTTTGTTTGCTCGCTATTAAGTTTTCGTTTTGCTTTGTGTTTAATATTTACTTGTAATGTTTTGTGTTTTGCATGTTAGTTTATTGAAACTTTATATCTTCTATAAATTGAACGTTGGGTTTGAATGAGTTAGGAGTTAGTTTGAATGACTTTCAGATAAGAAAGATGAGATTTAAGATATATGAATGAGGGAGTAAATGAATGAAGAATTAAATGTTCAAGATGACTATTTGATTTTGGGACTGATCTTATTTGATGGATATTATGAGTAGAAATAATATTATATTTGAATGTTGAAATTATGTTTTGGTTATTAAAATGATCAATAGGATTATTTGTTTCGATTAAGGAGTGATCTGGGTAGATGACCAGTATGGGTAGCGTTAAACTGATATTATATTTTTGTTGTTTAAACGATTAACATGATCCTATATTTTTTTAGGAAGACTGGTAAAGTTTCATACTTTCTTTTTGTTATTTAAATGATTGGAATGATTATTTGATTTTTTTTTTTCGTTTTAAGAAGGTTGATTTAGTTTTATGCACTGTATTAGTAGCATTATTATGATGTGGGGATATTGATACAATATTTTTGTTTTTTAAAATGATTAAAATTATTAGTTGATTTTTTTTTAGGAAAGCTGATCTAGTTTGATGGACAGTATGTGTAGCAATGGTGTCTTACAGGAGTTGAATGGTTTGAGATATCGGCTGGGCGCATGGATTTTTCAGCCCATTTAAATTTGCTACACAGCGCACTACACTGTGGTCTCTGCAAAACCGATATCCTACCGGCTGCGCCAATTTTGTTACATAACCAGTATACCCTGTGTATACTGGTAAGAACTGGGAGCACATTTGATGTGTATCCAATATACATCATCAAGGCTCCCGGGGAAATAACTCCTATTAACACCACTTACCTGCTACGCTGACCATCAAAACCAAATCACCAAAGGCAAGAGTTCACTTTAAAGCATAACTTTTATTGTCCTATTGTTATTTTCTAAAAACATTTACATTACATCAGAATTTCCAAATTATTTTAAAACACTAAATATCAGCCAGCCTGAAGAGGGAAAAATTATATTACTTATGGTGGCCACACAGCGCTTACACGCTAAAAGCCCTGGAGGAACACGGCGCTAAGAGCCAACACCTCACCATAAGTAATTCGTTGATCGACTTGAATGAAAAATCGCGTTAAGACCCGGAACTTGAACCGTGCTTTATTGTCGCAGCACGTATCACAACTGACTCACTAATGTTTGCCCAAGTACTTTAAATACCGTTCTCTCGTAAGCTTTTAGCCTCGATTCTCGCAAAAAGTGCTGAATAGCCGAACACGTGCGTTCTCGTTCCACGAAGCACTTTTCCTCCCCGCTCCGTTTCGCTTATGAATATGTGAAACTGGGGAATTTGAGCGAGAGAACGCTTTCGCTTAAGCTTTCGGCTTCTTGAGGTGAATTGATGGAGCTGGGGAAATTGAGCGAGAGAACGCTTCCGCTTAAGCTTTCGGCTTCTTGAGGTGAATTGATGGAGCTGGGGAAATTGAGCGAGAGAACGGTTTTGCCTGAACTTTCAGTTTTCCCTTCAGCTGGGAGTACACCCGAAGCATGTCGTCTACGTGGTGATCATTCGTGTGAAGCGAATCGTGTATTGATATTTGCTCGAGCTTTTGCTCGCTCATTAAACGACAAGTATATGCTTCGGTGATAGTGGCCTATGTGCCTGCTTTAAAAAGTTGATTGGTGAAGCGCGAGTATATAGGCAATGCTCGCTCGCTTCGTAAATACGTAGGCGGTATTTACTCGCTCACAACAGCGTCATCTTTAACGCCATCTGCTATAAGGTCAGCGAAAGACGACAAGCGAACGAATGAGCAGAAAAAAGAGGGGTGCACGATCCAACCGGACATTGCTGCAGCTCTAAACACAGTAAAAAACTATGCGCGTCCTGAAGCGCCCTGTGCTGGGTGATGCTCCTCCTACCGTCACTCAAGTACCCGAGGCACGACAGTCGAAACACAAAAGCTTGTCTCAAAGAAGCAACTCCGGGAAGCAGGATAGTCCTTGCCCACCTCGAAGTGGAGCAGCTTATTTAGAAAGCGGGGAGTATTGTCAAACATTTGAAAGCCGCTTGCAACATCTAAAAAGACGTCAAAAACCGAGGTCTTGAGCTAGGTGAGCTCATGGATTGCATCATGCACTACAGCCGGAGGAGGCTTCAGGCGGGAAAAGTCCAAATCCCTATTGAAGCGCCAGTAGTTCCCATTCCTAGCTGTAGTAAAAAAATGGCAGACAGCCTAATTGAAGGAAACTACGAGAAAATACGGAAGCACGAGGTGCCAAAAAACTGCTACTTTTGACAAAGAGGTTCAATGCAACCAAAAAAAGCGGCCAAAAAGCTGTTTAAAAAAAAAAAGCCAACGAAGAGCCTCCAGAAGAAGGGAAGAACAAAGTTTCTTCCGATACGATGGGGAAACTAAAAAACACTGCTTATAGTGCTAGTTGAAGGCAGATCCTACGCAGATGCGCTGCGTGATATAAAAGTACCAGTGAAGCGTGATGACATGAAATGACCATAAGAGCAGTGCGAAAAACATGATCCGGAACTTACTGATGGAACTCGGATTAGAGGCAGCGATGCATTCTGTAATGCGGTTGAGAAGGTCCTTGGGACCAAGACAACCATCGTCTTACTTGAGCCGATGGTAACCGTTGAAATCAGGGACATTGACTGCTTCACGGACAAGCCTGAGGTAGAGGAAGCCATTAAAAGGAGGTCGCCTCATTTAAGCGAAGTCAAAATAAGACTGCCATCGGCAAACACCAGGGGACGATACAAGTTCCGGAGAAGGGCAAAATCAAAATAGGTTGGGCTATTTGCAGGATACAGAGAAGAGCAATTTCTCTCCCATTCTTCATTTGCTTCGAATACGGACACACAGTATATGCCTGTAGAAGACTTGAAAGCAGCTCTTTGTGCTATATTCGTGGACAAACGCGGCACAGAAGTAAGGAATGCACAGTTGAGGCACAATGGATTCTCTGCAAGGATGCCATGTGACCTCAATCAGGAATCAGGGATAGTGAGATACCAGGTATTCAAAGAGGTCCTAATCAAAGCCAAACCGGTACTCCAATGAGTCGTATCCTATCCTGCAAGTGAATTCGCACCGAAACCTAAACGTCAAGGATCTACTTGAGCAGCTTGCGAGGTATATAAAAGCCAACTTTCTGTTTTCATCACATGAATTCGCTAGCCTGATACCTTGACGAACCTGGTACCTGCACCATCTGGGGTCGAGTCAATGCCCACTAACATACGCAGGCCCATAGACGAGAATGTGGTTTCGTGTAGGTGAGATGTTTAGGTATAGGATTTTTTAGTGTTTATCTAAAGTAAACAAAACAATGCCTGCTGTTTTGAGCACAGATGGCCAGACACTCATCGTGGGAGACTTCAATACTATAGCCATTGAATGGGGCTTACCTCAATTGGACAGCAGTGTAAATCAAGTCCTGGAGATAGTGGCCAGGATATCACTTGGTTGTCCTGAACATAGGGAAAACCCCTACTTTCCCCCACGGGGGTTATGCGGGAACCATATCCGGCGTGACATTAGCTTCGGACTCTCTGCTACAAGAGTACAAAACTGGCGAATAATTGGCCAGTGATCACCATTATGCAGTGGTTGAGATTCGCGGCGGTGCCCTTCAGCGTAGATATAATCAAACTGTAGCTTTTGGATGCTTAACTGGTAAGATGGATTTTGGGAGTTTCACTGACAAGCTCACGGCAGCCACATCGCTGCTAGTAGCTAGACTGGAGAGCGGAAGACCTACAGTTGGAAACGTGATGAACTCAACTATGAGTACCATCATAAAGGGTGATTCATAACAAGTGTACACATTTTTGTCGAAAAAAAACACAATTTTTGTGAAGATTGAGCTGTATGTTTAGTTATTATGAAAATTTCGTCCCTTACAATTAAATATGAAACATTACTTCGGACATATGTGCACCTCGTGCTGCTTTACAGACTATCAAATAATGATTGCAATTTTCAATGACACTTTCGCACATTTCCGGCGTTGTTAGGCGTATGTTGGCTCGAATATTGTTTTTTAATGCTTCAGTAGTCTGGAGAGCATCAGCGTAAACACGATCCTTCAGAAATCCCCAAAGGAAGAAGTCACAAGGAGTCAAATAACACGATCTCGCCGGCCAATTTATGGGTCCATTTCGTGAAATTATTCAATTTCACGTAGAGCGCGAAATGTTTGAACTGGCGATTCATTATTTTTGTAAAAAGTTTTAACAATAATAAAACCTTCGGCTGATGTGTATGACGCCATGGTTAGAATTGTAAAAGACCAAACTGTCATAATCTGTCAATATATGGACCTGAAGTTGGTGATAAATAAGAGTTAAGGTCATTCACATATGTATACTTGTTATGAAGCACCCTTTATCTGCTTGCGAGTTTCCAATGCCCTGTTGGAGATCCCGACACGGTAAGCTTCTATTATACTGGTGATCAGTAGAAATCGCTGAACAGCAAGGCGAGTGTCAAAAGCTTCGGCAGGAAGCCTAGTAGGAACGGCCGCGGCTAGAGGTAGAAACCAGGCTAGCAGCATACAGGTCGGTCAGAAAATGACTTCACAAGCTAATTAACAAGACTAACGTCCAAAGCAACACCTCGTGGAGCGAGGCTTAGTGCCCTACAGAAGACTTGCTTATATGAAGCAGAAAAGATCGATGAGATTGCACGGACTATGTTGCCTACACATCCCGTCCACATCGATGCAATCTCCAACAGGATATTAATTGAATGCCCACCTTTCACAAGGATGGAGCTGAAATTTTAATGTTCCGGGAAAGTGAAAACGCAATGTCTTTTAATTCAAGTTAAAAGAGTTTATTTAATTACAAAAAAATGCACAATCACTCATTCAACTATTTCACAATTTTAATTTTTACTATTTTACAAGTCGTCTATGAATTTTTACTTCAACTGTCCACTAAAATCACTTCACAATCAACGAAAATCACTTTACTACTACTCTATCAATATCGCTTTTCAATTCGCACTCCACCCTTTCGCAGTTTTTACTATCGCGGTTGAATGAATAATCCCCTCATTCATTCGGCTCGCCTTTATATAGGGTCTCTAGCCGTTCAATGCATTTCTCGTACATTGGCGAATGTTCTGCCGAGAGGTATCTGGTATATTCGAGCAGCTTAATGAACGGAGCAGTGACTCACTTTCAAATGTTGATCATGCTTGGTGGGTTCTCGTGGTTTCGAGTAAATGCATTTTGTTGATGTTCTTAATGGTTGTGAAAACAATTGCGACAGTAGCTCGCAGAATTTTTGTACTTGCAACAATACGTTTAACACTTGCCTGTGCGAGGGGATTTTCCTGGAACGATGTAGGGTAGCAAGGCTCGTATTAAACAAGAAGAGGAAAGTAAATCCTGATTCGGCGGCTGCATACCAGCCGTTACGTATGCTCGACACGGCCGGGAAAGTGGTCGAGAAACTCATCAAGGCAAGACTCACTGACGCGGTCCGTTCTGCTGGGGACTAACTCCACGCCAGTATGGTTTTAGAGTAGGTCGCTCCACTATTGACGTAATTGTGGAAGTAATAAGCACGGCCCAAAGAATGTAGGCTCACAGCCAGTCCAACAAACACTGCTGATGGTGCTTGATGTTAGACACGCTATCAATTCCGCCAGATGGACGGATATTCTGGATACACCGAACACCAGTTTTAAGCTTCCTGATGCGGATTATGAGGGACTACCAGACGGATCGGATTCTGCTCTATGACACGAAGATGGATCAGCAAATCAGGGAACTTATATCGGGTGTTGCTCAAGGCCCCATACTTGGCCCAGACCTATGGAAAATCACGTACGACGGGCTACTGAGACTTGAGCTGCCAGATGAGTCGCACTTGATTGGCCATGTCCGGACGCACAATTAAACAAGCACAACTTACTCTAGGTATTCTTATGCAACAAGTGAAGGACAACGCGTGAATTCAGCTTAAGAAGAGCAAAGAAGATAGTCCCTATAGCAAGGTCGATCAGTTTTGGGGAGGTGCTCGTTAAAAGTATACTATCAGTGAAATACTTCAGCGTTCTGATCGACTCGAATATGCATTTCTTAGGAAAAAGGCCAACAAAGCGGCAGCTGGTATACCGGCTCTCAGTCGACTAATAGCCAACATCAAGAAGATGACTTCTGGTGCGCGCAGTATAATCTGCGTACTGTACGGAACAGAAATATGGTGTAACACTCTCAGCAAGGAGCTGTACCGAAAATTATCGGCACACGTACAACGACGAGAAGCGCTTCAAATCGTATGTGCATATCGGACAGCCTCAGAGTTGGTGGTGCTAATCATTGTAGGAGTGTTACCCGTCACACTTTTGGCTAAAAAGTACCGTAAAATCTACCTATAGAGAAACAAAGGTGACAGATAGGCAGTCGCTCAAGAGAAGAGGCAATGTACTCTCGTCGACTGGCAACAGTTATGGGCAAACAATATGAAAGGAAGTGGACCATGCATCTCAATGGCGACTTTAGGCCATGGCTACATCGAAAGCAAGATGAGACTGATTTCTATCCGATCTGGTTCGTGAGTGGTCATGAATATTTTAAATCTCATCTTCACATGATTGGTAAGGCACAGTCTCCCTATTCCATTTTTTGAGCAGGAGAGGTGGAGGGCGCCGTATACTTTTTGTATGCAAGATTAGGATAACTCAACCGAAGATATGCTTAGATCAACTGATAAATGGAACTGTGTGGTATGTTACGCTCGGGCAGTCCTAAACCCTGCAACATTGTTGACTGAGTTGACAAACCACAGTTATAACTATAAATAATGAAAGAAATGTAATTTTTTTCGCAAGAGGATGACAGGAGTAAAACCTATGCGAAAATAAAGCCATCTATCGAGGATCTACGCTGCACCCGAAATTCTAATTAATCAGGATATTAATCAGTTTCTAACTTCTTTACCATTTAGTTTTTGATGAGCGTGATAGTTATTCATACAGTTAACTGCGCCTCACAAGATCAATTTTTCGAAATTAATGCGGTTAGCCCGGTTCAAAAGTAAACGCATTACTCCTCAACTCTATGACAACGCTATTACTATACATTCAGCTGAAAAAGCTCTAACTACAATGATTCGTTTTTGAACTTGTTTCGTTAGTCGCTTTCCATGCTTCCTTTTGTTCTGAAAAGCGTCAAAAAGCAAAGAAACACCGAGAAAAGTCTGCTCGGAGCAAAAGCTAATCAGCTTCACTGAGCTTGTAAATGCAACACATACACATAATACAATAGTTTAAATTTAAGCTAAATAACTCTCTTTTACCTTTTATCTTTCAAAGGAGGATGAATGGTAATGCCAGCAAGGGTAGATGAAGAAGGGAGTAAGAAGAGGATTGGTAAGTTGTGGGGACGGAAGAAGATGTAAACAACTGTAGAAACATAATCTGACATTGGTGGCGATAAAATGAGCGATAAAAATGGGTGTTTTGCAAATCGTTTTCAAGTGCTTATGAGATTTATTCCACACACTGCACTCAACCTCCCTCTCTGGAGTATTTAAGATTTCTGTAGAAACTCGAATGAGGCTGGTTTAAATACGTAAATTGGTAGTATGAGAGGACGTTTTAAGTGCACCATGCTGACTGCAATCTACGAGAAACTGTAAAATACAATTGCATTTACACATGTTCGGCCAGGTTTCACCGGAAATTTACAATCTTATTTGCAGGAAATCCACTGAAAGTCTCTTAGTGACAATCATCGCCAAATGGTTTCATTGAAATGCCGCTTCTGTTCGCGATTTCTACGTTAGGTTGCAGTTGTACTTGTTAAATAAGAAAGTAATGAACAAAATGGACCTGAATATTAAAAGGTAGTTGGGTTGTGAAATGCAGTTTTGAAAGAGTAAGTGAATAAGAGGAGAAAAGGACAGAGAGAGAAAAATAATGAGAAGGAAGAAAAGAGGGATTGAGAATGGTGAAAGGAAGGTGATTCTAATAATTGGTTTTATACTCAACAACAATGCTTAAGCTAAGACAAAACCTGCACACGTTTTTTAACTGGGAATTGATAGGGTGGTAACATTCCACCGGTTACTCAAATGTAAGCTTTCACCAGAGTTTCAAGTCTTTAAAGAACTACTTCACCTGTACGAACTGCAAAACAACTTCAGGACGCAACTAGGTATTATGCCGCTTGATTCAGAAACTGTCGAATACGAAGAGACAATCCTCAGTGCTCCTCTTCTCTGTACCTGCGCCAAGCATTTTCGATATACCTCCTTACTAAGAGCATCGCCTCATACGAGTATTTCTGCTCTGTAAAGTAGCACTGAGCCTACAGCACTCATCAAGAGGCGTTTTCTTGATGGGCCCGTCAAGAAGACGCTTCTTCTTGCTAGAGAGAGCTACGCTATTTACCTGCATCGAAACGAGGATGCGAGGACGATGATTGGCAGCAGTGTTGTGTGAATTGCACGAAGGGAAGGTGGACTGCGCACCTCATCCCGGATGGGAAACCGTGGCTGAATCGAAGGCATGGTGAGACTGACTTCTGTCTGACCCAGCTTTTGAGTGGGAATGTGTGTTTTTAGTCTTACCTGCGCAAGATTGATAAATCACGGTCCCCCGATTGTCGGTTTTGCCCAGGAGAAGAAGACAATGCCTATCACACATTTTTTTTTTGCGTGCACAAAATAGGATAGGCTGAAAAGGGAGTTCTACAGAGAGACGGGAGAGCTCACTCCGGATAGTATAGTCGCGGCGATGCTCGAATCGGTTAACAAATGGAATCAGGTGGCACATTATGTTCGAGTAGTCCTAAAAGATAAAAGGGACAAACAACACAGGGCTGGAGAGTCGCTTGTCTGGCACTTCCTCTTCCCCCTTCCCTTCCCGGTAGGGATCCTCCAGCTTGAAGGCGCCTCACGGCGTAACATAACGAGACCTGGCCCGAAGTGATGTGTCAAACGGTCCCAGGCTGGGTTCTCGGACTGACAGGGGAGGTGTTTAGTGGGCAGTCTAGTCGCCTTCTTGCGAGCATGGGAGTCCCACACCCTGTTCGTAAATAGCATTCACCTCCCCAACCACAAATAAAAACGAAAAAAAACCGTCTAATAGAATGCAAGATTGAATCCACTGTCATACGATCAGTTTCCAAATAAGAAGTTTGGTGGTCCTATTACTCTAGGGCGACCTGATTTTAGAATGGGATGCACAGACGACGGTGTTTTTGGTATTTTTTTGCGTGATCTTTCCATATCAATTAGTGGTCGAACCTGAGTCCCTAAGTTTGTTCAGTCTCCTATTTTGTTATATCGGTTCTGAGTCAATTTATAGAATTGATAGATCCTCTGGTCTTTGTTTTGTTAAAGACATTGCCTCTATGTTGCCGTTTCTGGGTTCAATCTTAAATTGTTGGAAACATTCCAAGCGGTAATGAAACGGCGGCTACGAGGGGGTGGGTCTAATCAACCTGGACCTAACTCTCCTAAAACAACAACACCAAAGACCAAGACATCGAAGAGAAAAACAACGTCAGTAATAACTAAGCCAACAAAGATGGACAAAAAATTGTCGAAGGAACGGAGAACAGTGGGCAATTGTGTCCAAACGGAAATTCTTATGGCGTTTGTCACAGTAAGAAAACATTGCGAACACTAGTGTCCTACAAAAGAGGGGCAGAGACTCATGCAGGTCGTGATACACGAACATATGATAAAAAAAGCGAAAGAATCGTGAAACAACGGAAGCACGAGACTCAAATAAAGAAATATTCCCTCCAGAGAAGGTCCCGAGCAATTCAATTCTTCTGTATTGCTCAGAAGAAGAACGATTCTACCGCAAGAGGGAATGGGTCTCTGAAACGCTTCATTGCCACTTGCGACGTACAAAACAAGCTTCACAATGAGGTCAAAAATCGAGTTTTGGAGCTCGTAAATCTCTTAGTCCAAACAGATTATTACAGGCGCAGGTAACTCAAGGCAGAGGAGGAGCAAAACATCAAGCCCTCTAACAGCGTTGTAGTCTTCCCAACGCCCTACGCTAAAGGCTCTCTTGTAGCCATATCAAGAGGATCGAAAAAATTAAGATGAGACGAGGACAAATCATCAAAGGATCACGCTTTCTTGGAAGAGAGGTTCCAAGCGGCGAACTAAAAAAGAAATCCAAAAAGTAGCCTCAAAAGCAAAAAGCAACAAAACCTCCCCAGGAACTAGTACACAAAGGATCATCGGAAGCAGCGCAAGAAAGTTAAAAATAAGAAGATGTGCAAACCTATTGGGCTGGCGCTACTGGTCAAACTAGACGACGATAGATCTTACGCGGATGTCCTACGAGAAATTCAGGGAGTGGTAGAACCGGAGGACATACAACTGCTATAAAAGCTGTACAGCTGACTCGTGCAGGCATCCTACTGGTAGAATAAGGACAACAGGCAAAAATAACAGATGCATTTTGTAACGCAGCCAAAATGTCATTGGAGGAAAAACATCCGTAGCTTCACTCGAGCATATAGCCACTCTTAAAATTAGGCGTTATGAATTTGTCCGAGATAAAAGAAGCCTTAAAACGAGAGCTTCCTCACTTAAGCGAGCCAAAAGTAAGGTTAACGAAACCAAATAATAAGGGCCAATGCATGGTCGTCGTTGAAATTACAGGGAAGGTGGCCGAGCAGTTGATAAAAAGGGGAAACATCAAAATAGGCTGGGTTGTTTGCAGGATACGGCATAGAGGAATTCTTTTCCAGTGCTTCAAGTGTCTCAAAAATGGGCATAATGCACAGGGCCGTAAGGGGATCGACAGAAGCCCCTGGTGCCGCAACCCAACAAGGAAGGGCATTAAAAGAAGGAGTGCTAAGCGACGGCTCATCGGCTGTACGAAAACGGGTACCTGGAAATGCCAGGTTCTTTAGGACGCCTTAACCAAAGCTAAAGCACGTTTAAGATAAGTCGTTTCCTACAAATAAATCAAACTTGCCCAAGATTGACTGACCGGGTTGCGAGAGACAGGCAACCTAACTTGCTGCTGCTCAGTGAGCAACACTACAACTGAATTTTGTCAACATCCTCATGAATGTGGTTCTGCCACCATTTAGGTTCGGAACAGCGTTCACTAACAGATGCAGGGGCAGGGGCCAGACGATGCCATCGTTTGGGTTCAGTGTTTGGGGACTAAACTCTTTAGTATATGACTATCGCCAAACGAACGGTAACCGCCTTTTCAATCTGAACTCAATGCTTTGGAAGACCCTTTTCAAGCATAGAGAATCATGTGCTCGTTGGAGGTGATCTCAACGCTAGAGCAACTGAACGGGGTATACCTCAATCAGGTTCTCGGAGGAAACAGAACCTAAATATGGCCACTAAAACTGGCTCATCCTATTGGATACACGTCACACTTCTACTTTCCGCTGATAGGGCAACGTTGGAGCCATACCGGACGCAAAATTCGCTTTAGAGTCCCTAGTACCAAGGGTAAAAATTGGTGAATTCTAAAGGGTTAATGGGCTAGTGAAGTAGTCCACGTGGTGTAGTGGTAGATTACTTATCCCGCAGGCCGAGGGTCCCTGGTTTGAGTCTTGTTGGTGGCAACGAGATTTGTGTGGAGTGATTCTTCAGACAAACTATAAGTATAAGCCCGTTCAGTTATGATACGTACTAGTTTGAATCAGAACGCATCGTAGCTGGGTGGAAGGACGCACGACCAAAACATGGTACTGACTATATCACCTTCCCGAGTACCAATACATTTGATCAAGAGAATGAGATACTCTAACTAATTTTTAAGCGAAGGCCTGAAAGGGGCTGTGGTGCTAAAGCAAAAAAAAAAAAAAATGCGCTAGTGAGCACTAGTACATTTTACTACTACTACTCCACAATGTTGCTTTCCGACGCACATATACTCAGTCTTCTGGGTTCCAGTGGAAACCTGGGCAGTTGGCTGCTGAGCGGTTTGCAGAAGAACTAACGGTATGATCGTTACTGACGATAATTTCACTGGGAGACTGGTGGACTTCTATCTAAAGATATAGTGAGTCCAACTATGAGAATCGTTACATCTGGCTGCAGATTTCTATGTCCTGTCGAAGACCTAGTGGTACCCCGTAATTGCAGAAAAGCGAAGAGAGTCTCACAAGCTCTGACAAGAAGCCTAGCGGGCATGGGCTCAAAAAGAGGTATGCAGCAGACTAGCAGCTTATAAGTCGGCCAGGACAAGCCTCCACAGACTCATCAATAGCAGTAAGGCCAGCTGTAGGCAAAACTCGCGGGATGACGTGAACAGAGGCCTATGGGTCTCGGACTTCCAATTAGTCATGCGTAAGCTTGCCCAATGGATACCCTACTTATATGGCGTGGAACACATAGACGAGATAGAGCAGTCTCTTTTCTCTGTTATTCTCGTCTACGATGAGGCTGTCCACAATGAAACACAAATGCAATATCCCCTTTTTACGAAGGTAGAACTGGAAGAAGCAATCTTGTCTTTAAGGGTAGGAATGGCTCAAGGAGCAGATGGGATTCCAGCTGAGGTGCTGCGGATGTTTTTTTATGCTAGAAAACGCCGTGAAAGTGCAATAGCGCTGACGCGATTCATAATACTGGCAACCTATCTCCATGGTCGTATGGCCTCAAAGCAGGTCACTCTACTATCGATGCAATAGGGAGAGGGAGTACGTGCGGAGGCATACAGCAGTTTCAACTGAAGGGTTGTCCTACTGGTTGCTCTTGACGTCATAAATGTTTCGACCTCCGCTAGATGCGCAGATATACTGGAAGCATTGGAAAATTGTTTTCATCCACCATAGCATCTGATGCAAATCTCGAAGGCCTATCTGAAAGACCACTGCCTACTCTATAAAATTAAGGAAGAGAGCCAGAGAGTTGCAATTGCGCCGGCTGTCAATCAGGGGTCCACTCTAAGCCCTGATTTGTGGAATATCTCGTAAGATGGGGTACTGAGGCTTGAGCTGTGGGATGAGTCACGCTTAATCGGCAATGCCGTGCTAGTCACCGGACGTACAGTTCAGCATGCACAACTTAGACCAGATACGTTAATGCGCCGAGTGAGGGACTGGATGACTACTCACGGCTTCGCCTAGTACTGGAGAAAGCTGGAGTGGTAATTCTGGCAAAGAAGAGAATCTCCAGAGAAAGGACTATCAGTATGGTGGAAATGCTGGTCAAATCAAAAGCAGTAGTAAAATACCTGGGCGTATTGGTAAGCTCGCAGTTGAATTTTCCCGAGCAAATTAGAGCAATAGTAGATAAAGTGCCAAAACTTAAGGGCGACGCCCTCAGTATGGAGTTGTACTGAAAGTGGATAGTACAAGTACTGAAACAAGGAGTGCTGTGAATCGGATGACTGTACCACACAATCTCCGGATCGGCAGTGTTGCTTTCCTTGTGTAGAGCACAAAAATGTCTATCTACGCCGATGCGTAAGCAACAGGGAGGAAAGACAACGCGTTTCAGCGATTGAAAACAGTGCTGGGAGAGTCATAAGAGCGGAGATGGACCGCACACGTGATCTCTGACTTAAGGCCGTGGCTCTATCGAGGGCACAGTGAGACTGACTTTTACCTTACCCAGCTCTTGAGCGAGCTTGTGTATTTACAAGCTTATCTGCACAATACTTATAAGCCACGGTCTCCCGACTATGTGTTTTGTACAGGGGTGGTAACGATGCCTGCCACAATTATTTTGCCTAAAAAATATGGAACAGACAGCGTGGCTACGTCTCCAGCAAAATTGTAGAGTTCTCTCCGCAGACTTTAACCGTAAAGATGCTTACATAAATTGACAAAGCCAATAAAGTGGCCCATTATGCTTGGGCAGTTCTGACAGTTAGAAAGGGTATACTGGAGCGTCGGGGGCGCCAAGGATGGATGGATATCTTTTCTAGCAATCTTCTCTTGTAGTATGCTTTAGACTGGTTTTCAGCAATTTTCGAAAGAGATAGGAAAGGAGGCTTATTGGTCTCTAATTCTGCTGGAAAGTATGATCTTTGTTTGGCCGGTACCTGATTTTCAGATCTAGAACTCGCGCCCCTAGCTTTTCTCGATGTTCTTTCCTTTCTCCTTACAACTTTTCTAGTGTGCTGAGGGAGTTCAAGGGGATTAGGTGTATTTAAGTTTTGAGTAGACTTTCGTTGGTGGTTGTATCTTGAAAAGCCTCCAATTAGTAGACATCTCTTATTTTTGGGGTCCAATAATAGAGATATAATCTATTAAGGAATGAACTGGTAGATGATCGAAGGGCTCTCATTCTAATACTCTGATGAAACTCGTCGGAGACTCCAAAATACTATATGTTACCGTGGATTCATAAAAAGTGAGTTGCTATTTTATTGATTTGCGCGCTACGTTAACTGCGTGTGATAAATATATTCAGCTACATTCTAGCTTAATTACTTTTCATAGTTTCTTTAGACTCAGAAAATGTGGTTTTGAACCGTTCGTTGATTATGTTTTTTTTTTCTTCCGATTTCGGTCTTAATTTTTATGATTATCACTACCAGAGAAGGAGAGAGCGAGACAAATAGAGAAAGTCGCTGCCTTTCAAAATGCTAGATATCAGGGAAGATTCTATGGAGGAACACGATCTTGGATGCACTTTAACAAAATTTTAAAGAACAAAAAACCGTTAAATTTATCAGAGTGTATCTTATTCAACAGATCAAGACTTTTCAAGGATACTTCACTTTCATCAAATTAAGAGCATCATTAAAGACTAAATAGTTTAAACTTTCCATTCATGCTCTTCGTCAACTAAGAACATCCTGCTTGATAATTTTAATAAGGAAATAAACTCAGGGAAAAATACTTACAATTAATAAGGACAAAGAAAGACATTAACATGCGTCCTACGTACCACAACTCTAGGCATATAATATGCAACCTTTCAACGGAAAGCTTAATAAAACATTTCCATTAACAACCTCTGAAGGACATACAGAGTCAACCCCCATTGTACCAAGACAACTAGCTTTTCTCCATATGCAGATAAATGTCACGATGAGGGGACATTCATCACATGTCCAAATAATTACAGACAGGAACACATGTTAGAGATTGCATGCTTGGCTTTATCTGACTATCATCAACTTTAGAACGTTATTTTCACATATGATATATTGTAGAGAGAAAAATGCAAAATTGATAAGATTGTTCTTGTGCATTTCAATTTTAGGTCTATTAAACTTTTGTCAATAAGGGTGAAAGGATAGTAAATGAACGGAACAGAAAAGTGATATCAATTGCAAAATCAGCATCATCGTTATCGGTTATTGTCATCGTCCTTTTATCGTTGCAGTAGTCGTAGTAGTCGTGTTTTTTTTATTACGAACGCAATGCATAGTATGCAGGACCTACGAAGCAGCATACAAAAATCAAAATTTGTTCGGACTCCTTGCTCAAATTGAAATGAATCACAATAAAAATGAGTATCCGTTCAGCGAAGTCCTTTTGTAAAATTTTTGACTACAATCTCCACAGCGTCTATGAACTACTTTCCAGCTCGTTTCTGGCCAAACGAACATCAAACCCGACCCTCGGGACAATTAAAGGGGATGAAAATGAAATTGGGAAAATACGACTCAAACCAATTTTTTTTCGGGAAAAGTGTACGGTGCAGGACTACCACCGGCAGCGGATTAAACCTACATTTAAAAGAGGAGATAGATTTTAAAACTGTCAACAGCACAGCCAAGTAGTAATGAGTAAGATGATGAGAAGGACAATGATGATGATGACACTGTAACAATGGGTTATAACAGCAACTGTAGGGAAAAAGGATTAGAAAGGGATACGAACTAATGTAATTGAATGTTTTATATTGAGGTAAGGACAAGAATCACGTACAACAGTATGGGACATTTTTATACCGTTCACGTAATTACAATTGGGGGTTATAAAGTGTTTGCTTTATAATCAGTTGTTCTAGTTTTAAATTTAGAACGTTGTGATTAGATGGGAAAATGACAAATCTTAAAATCGTTTGATTCTAAAAATTGTATAAATTTGTTCCATTGGTGACTATTGAGGATATTTTCAAGTTGTGGGAACGAAATTTAGGGTAGAGAGTTTTCGCTTAATAAAACCCAGACCATAATGATACTCTAGAAGGTAATATGGAGAATATTGCGCATAGCTGTGTGATTATTACTCAATTTTTCAATTAGTATACAGCACAGCTAGATGGGTTCATAGCCTGACAGAAAACGCAACAGAACAAATTCGTTGCACCCAACAAACTTTGAATCAGGGAACTATTCACAACACGGGCTATATTTAAAAGTACTTGTAAACGAGTCAAAGAGGAGGAAAACTTTACCAAAAATAAAGATAGCATTGAAAGACTCAGATTTTGCGCGAAATTGCAAACGAGATTGACTGAATCCAGACATCACAGGTAACAGATATGTGACCGGTATCAACTGACTGGTTATTTTGACCGTTGTTCGGGCCTACACGGCCCAATATTACCCCCGTGTTCATTTTCTATACGATTCAAATTTTGTCAATATGCGTGTATGTCTCAGTTAATTTTCTTGACAGCTGTCAACAAGTGCACACGAGCAGCGTACAGAAGATGTGCGTCGTACGTAGTTTCATCACAAGTCCAAGAACACATTTCCTATCTCACATACGAGATCACATCCTCCGAGATATCGAAGGATGAACGATTGCCTTGAGAGAAAGTTTCTGAAGCGCAGCTGAGGGGTATGCATATTTTACAATGCGCGCGGCTAAGTCATTAGGAAATTTTCAAGAGGTAGCTGAGCCGCGGCTTCAGGTCAGGGAGTAGGCGTGCAGTCCATCTTCGCTTTGTCTCACTCTCCGAGCACTGTTGCCAATCGCTGAGACAGCGCTGTCTTTCCTCCTTAGTGACCGCCCCCCTGTTAACTTTGCTTCTATGCTGATCGATATTTTCATGCTTTCCAAGAAGAAGGGGATGGATATCACCACGATGATCACCAGAGCTTCTTTTCTCTGCACCTGCGCCAACCGCTTTCACTGCAACTCCTTGTTGAGAGTGTCACCCTATTATTATGACCCATAAAGTAACATGGATTCATGACCAGCAATGGAATGAGTGCCATTAGACGTGCTGCAGCCTTATAATCTGTCACTCTGATTGCCCGAAAAACTCATCTTTGAGTCGACCAATATGCCTAGGTATTTCACTGCTAATTTCTATTCGACCAACGTTTCCACATTACTGCTTGTCGTTACTCTTGGGATTCACTTCCTTGTCAGGATTATCATTTTCAGTTTTCTCCTGTGCTAGGCTGTAACAATGAGCAGTCATCCAGTCCTTCAATCGGCGCAGAAGCATAACAAACCTGAGTTACGAGTGTTCGACTATGCATTCGCATCTGCGCCGCAAAATCATATGCATAGCCGATCAAGTGTGGCTCATCCGGCAGCTCAAGCCTCAGCAGCCCGTCATGCGGTATGTTCCATAAGCCACGGCCCTGAGCGATCCCCGGTGTAAACACCATTCTTCGGCTTCCTTCTTTCATATCGTCAAGTAGGCTGCGGTCCTTCATATAGTCCCTCAAGATCCGCATTCGATATTTTGGTCCAGAATATCTACCAATCTAGCTTAGTTGAAAGCATTGCCGACGTCAAGAGTAACCAGCAGGAAAACCTATCGGTCGGAACTGTTGTGTGCCTTCACATGCTGGACTATGCTCACCACTTCTAGATTGCATCGATAGTGGAGGGACATGCTCTGAAGCCATACTTCCATGAAGATAGGTCCCTAGAAGTATGAATGGCATCAGCGAGTCTTCCCCTGATGAATTTATCGAGCACTTTTCCGGCTATACATTGTGGGCGGTTTGCAGATGGCGACTCAGGATTCCTCTTCTCTTTGCTGATCATCAGTAGCCAGAAGACATTCCATGACTCTGGAAATACCCCATTTTGCAGGGAAATGTTAAACGTACTGAGCAGCAAATCAGGGCGAAAGGATAATCCATCTGCTGTGCCTCAGCCAGAATTCCATCAGGTTCAGTAGCGTTTCTTACCTTCATAGACAAGGCTAGTTCCACCTGTGTGAAAAGTGGACATTCCATTGGTGTGAACTCGAAGGAATCCGCAAAATCCCGTCTATCTTCCTCCCATCATATGAGCAGGGCAATGTTTGGGCACCGGGCTTGCGTATAACTAGCTTATAGCCCAGACTCCACGGATCGCCGTTCATCAGGTCTAACCAATAATTTGTCTTACTGCTATTTGTGGCGCTGCGGAGACATTTCCATATAAGTTACTAATCTGGTGCATGCCTCTTCCCAAGTCAGTGCACACCTAGCCTCTCTTCGGAATTTGTGACTTTCTCTTCGCTTTTCAGCAATTCGAATAGACAACCAGTATATTGGAGGCTTGCCCTGCCAGGGTCTTCAGCGGGGCATGGAAGACTTGCAGACTTGCTCAAAATCCTTCGCTGCCCAGCAAAGCTTGCACCATTAGTGATCATACCGTAAGCTCTTTTGCAAACACTCAACGTCCATCTTCCCAGTATTCCACTGGTATCTTGAAGGCTTAGCATGCGGACAGCGAGAAGCACCATAATGGATCTCAAGTAAGAAGAAGGAGTGAGGACAGTATTCAATAGGACAAGCCGAATTCTAGTTGCCGTATCCAGGCTCCCTTTGTCCAGAGGATCTGATTAAATTTCTCTAGCACTAAAGTCGCCTTCTCAATTTAACTTTCATGGCCGGCCCTGGAGTACGTTCGAAGGTCACACCATTAAATTGTTGGTGTAGGTGTGGTTAAAATGGACTCCTGATGAGCGTCAGTCAGGCTCTGAGCATCCATCCCCATAAGGGCTATTGCCGCCCCCACAGCCTCCGTACTACGCATAAATTATCGAGGGACATAAAAGCCGACTTGCTGCTTCTCAAGGAACAACATTGAGGAAAAACTCACCTGCATGCTACCCTGATGAATCTGGTACTGTCATCATCTGGATTTGGAACACTGCCTATTTCCGAATGAAGGAAAATTTAAAAAGAGATTGTTCTTGTGAGTTCATTGCTCAGGAACTGTATTCTTCAAACGAACGTAACACCTTTCTACCCAAAAATAAAGCTTTGAAGGACGCTATCTTGAGCACAAACCATTCAATGCGGCATACCTCAAACATACCCGAGCGGTAAACAAATCATGGATAAGAATGCTTATGCTAAATATACTTTCCATATTGTGACAGTGTAGGCGCCATACTGGACGCGATATTTGCTGCCCATTGTGGCAGTGCAGGCCATACTGGACGCGATATTCGCTTGAGAAAGCCTAGTACCTAACCCAGGCAATCGGAGAGTACTAGAGGATTATACAGCCAGTGATCATCCACTTTCGCGTGGAATAAAGGCAAAATGAATGTTGGGAGGTTCGTTGATGTATTTTTCACAAGTACACATCTACTTTAAGCTTCATCGGGGAATAAAAGATTGACAGTTGAAGACCTATTTTTCATCTGAAATCATTGAACAGCAGAAGGATTGTCCAAAACTTCGGCGAGGAACTCAACGGGGGGTCGAGTAAGAGTAAAACACCATATTACCAGCATAAAAGCTGAGCAATAAATGCCTTTGCAGGCTTATCAACGGCCGTGATGCTCCCTTCAGGCGAGATGTTGTGGACGATGTGATTACGAGTCTATGAAGCCTGAGCTACAAACTAGTTATGCGGAAGCTAGATCACCTACGGATAATCTGCGTAGATGAAGCAGACACCATGGACAAAATACCGCGAGCTTTTGCCCTGAAATTCCCATCCGTACTGATTCTATTCACGACGATACAGTCAAATACCCACTCTTTGCATGCAAGCATGAAGAGAGGGACATCCTATCTACGAACGCAAAGAACATCTCAAGACAAGATAACGCCACCGTTTAGTCCTTGTTCGTGGATTATAGGTACTGAGCGACGCTCTTAGTGAAGTGTTGAGCAGAAAAGCCAACTCAAGTACAGAAACAAAAACACTGCGGATCGCATCTGTATATTATTGAGTAGTCTTAAATACATCGGAGAAGGCTATTGCTCTTGAGGAGAGGCACCACCGCAGACAGTGATTGACAAAAAACGAATGGCACGTGTTGTTAAGGATCTGAGGGGACCGCTTAACTTCTTCCCAATTCAGCCCCCAAGCGGGAATATGGAAGCTTTTAGTCTTAGCTGCACAAAAGTGATAGGCCACGGGCTCCAGAATCCATGTTTTGTGTCTAAAAGAAGTGTTATACTTTCCGTACATTCTTTTCTTACAAAAGAAGGGTCATGCTGCACGGCGTACTTAGTGAATATATAGGGAAGGTATTTTCAGACAATCTAATAGGAAATATGCACAATTCTGTTGACAAATGGAACTATGTGGCATTAGGTTTATAGCTTGGAGGTGACACAGATGAGAGGATTCCTTATCCTAGCAATTCATCATATTTCTATCTTTCTTGCTAGAAAAAGATTTCTGTAATAAAATGGCATCTCAAGCCATAGCAAACTTACTCCAATAAGGTCTTGTGCCAACCCTCGCATGGCTCTTCTGCTTTCACAAAGATAATCACGGAAGCAAACAGGCTTCTATGCACACGAACGGAGATAGTGGACCCAATCAACGTGAAGCTGACCCACAAAAAAAAACAACAACTACACCGACAGCAATCACGCCAACGATTACAGCATCAACGACGATAACATCAACGACCACTACATGGAAGACAAGAAAAATGACAGTAATGACTAAAGCGAAGGGAAAACACAGAAAACCTTGTTCAACCGGAAATTTTTGCAGCGTTGAGCCAAGCAAAAAATGTAAACGTCGGAGCGCTGTCTACGAGAAAAGCAAGCAACAGGGCACTCCAGATCAGAATGGAAGAGGAAACTGAACGGGTCGAAAACTTTAAATTCGCTCCCGCTAATATTCAAGAGACAAAGTTGCTAAATTTGAAGCAAATACTGGACGAGCCCATCCTCAAAATGGTGCATGATGTTGCTGTCATCACCACCGAGCCGACTAAGGCACGGAATGCAAGTGTTGAGGACATTCCTACAGGGGAGACGCTAGGCAGCTCGTTTACTTTCGACCGTTCCGAAGAAAAGCAGCTCAGACGGAAGTCGGGCACGGTTCAAAAGGGGAAAAAAGCCAGCTATAATATCCAAAAAGACATAAGCATGGACGTCATGATCGGCGTCTTACAACTAGAGAAGCTCTTAGAGAGGAAAGGATACTACAGACGCCAGAGGCTGAGGGAAGAAGAAGAACACAAGGCTGAGACACTTGGCAAAGCATCTGTCATCCAAATTTCTATTACCAGTAAAAGCGTAGCCTGTAGCCCAATCCAAGGAAGCACAGAAAAGAGGTGGAAGGATGAAGTCCATAAGGAGCTAACCACGTAAAACGAGGGGTTCCAAGTAATCCAATCGAAGACAAAAAACTAATAACGCCAAAGAACTTTTCTGAGCTACGTAAGATCACCAGCTACCATATGATGCAAAGTTTGGATGAACACCTAACGTAATCTGTGATATGGACAAACAACGGCGGAAATCCTTAAGGCAGGCTCTGTGTATCAAACCTACCGACGGTAGGTCTTACGCGGATGTTCTGCGAGAGATAAAAGAGAGATAAAGCCAAGTAAGTAAATTCCGCCATTCGCGCAGTGCGGCTCACCTGATCTTATGATCTTCTGGTGGAATTCAGGCAAAACGTAATGACTCTTTTTACGATGCAGTCAAAAATGCAATTAGAGGGAGCACTACTGTATCCTCACTTCAGCCTATGACAGTACTCGATACCAGCGACATTGACTGCATCACGGAAATGACCGAGTTTCAGCACGCTATTAAACACAAGTTCCCTGGCTCAATTGGCGTTAAAAGTAACGGTCAACAAAGCAAATACCGAGGGGCAATGTATAGACATCGTTCACCTTCCTAAAAAGGATGCAGATCAAATGCTTAGAGAGGGCGAAGTAACGATTGGCTGGGTTATCTGCAGAGTCCGGGAAAAGCAGAAACATTCCGATGCTGTAAGTGCCATACTGCATAAAGATAAAAAGCGCCTGATAGGGGCTTATTGGGCTACAAGACTGGTAAAGTAGGGCATAAAAAGAAGCAATGCACAGGCCAGACACATTACGTCCTATTTAAGGTCGCTTGTCTTAGTATGGCTGTACTCAACTACATCCTAGAGACAAGGGAGTGTCAAGTCTTCAAGCAGGCCCTAGCCGCTTCATTTTAGCGATTTTTAGGAACAACACCCTTTAGTGTATATCTTACGCTGAACAAACTGCTACCGCCGTTTCAGGCAAGAATCAACGCAGAATGGCGTGTTCTCGTTGGGTGGACTGAAATGTCAAGGGCATTGAATGGAGCATACCTCTGCTGTATCTTAGAGGGAAATGAGTCCTGTATATGGCAGCCAGAACAAGGATTATTGTATTAAACACCGGCAACGCCCCTATTTTCCGTCACTGGGGCTGCATTGGAACTATTCCAGATATGAAATTCACATGGATGTGCCTAGTACCAAGGGTACACATTACTACTTGGCCAGTGACATATGCTACTACTTGACCAGCACATTTGCGAAGCCTCCCAGTCTTACGTAGGACGCTAGGAATATGGACGTTGCAAAGTTTGTTGGCATGCTCATGGCACAGGCATCTATGCCTGGCGCTTCGCAGGGGAGTGCAAAATCAGCAGCTATATACGCAGTGAACTCAGCTTTGAGTACTATCATGTCTGCCTGTAAGTCTTCCATGTCCCATTGGAGACTCCGTCATAGCAACCCTTCAGTGCACTGGTCATTTTAAATAGCTGAACAGTGAAGTGAATGTTACAAGCTCCGACGAGAGACCCAGCAGGTACGGACTTCGTAAGAGGCATGCATCAAATTCGCGGCATATAAATAGGCCAGCAAGTGTCTTCGGAAACTTAACAACAACAGCGGGGCCAGCTTCTGGCAAAATGTGGTGAACGACGTGAATAGGGATCTATGAGGCGTGAGCTAAAAACTGGTCATGCGGACGCTCAGAGCGTATCGTTAGCCTTACAAATATGAGGCGGAAAAAATGCATGAGATTGTGTGAGCTTTTTTCGCTACACAGTCCGTCTTTCTCAATGCGGCCCACAATGAAATTCTGAGTATTGCCCACTCTTTACGAAGGTAAAATTGGAGGAAGCAAGTTCCTCCATGAAGTCAAAAAGGATCTCAGGGCCCGATGGGATTCCAGGTCAGCACGTTTAACGCTTGCCTGAGTGAAGGGATACTCCCGGAGTGCTGAAAATTGGTGAGCCACATGTCAATTAGCAAGGGAAAGGGGAGTTTCGAGTTGCCGTCTGCAAGTCCCTCGTTTCGTATGCTAGACATGGCCGGGAAAGTGTTTGCGAAACTCATAAGGGGAACTCTCGCCGATGCTTCAAGCTGCTGGGGACCTATCTCAACGGCTGTTTGGCTTAAAAGTAGATTACCCTACTATCGATACAGTCGAAGGGGTGCTGAGCGTGGTCCAAAATACGGACGTATTCACCAGTTCCACTCGACAAGTCGTCCGGCTGGTCTATCTTGTTCTGAACTCTGCTAAATAAGTGGATATTCTGGAAGTACTAGAAAATCCATTTTAAGAGCGAAAATATCTGATGCAGATTTTAGGAGACTATCTGAAGGCCCGTAACGTACTTTATAATATGAAGGAAAGTCGGAGAAGGATGGAAATAAAATCATGTGTTGCATAAGGATCCACCCTCGGCCCTGTCCTGTTTAACATCTTGCAAGATGGGCTTCAGAGGCTTGAGCTGCCAAATGAGTTATGCTTGATCGGCAATGCGGATGATATTGTAGCGCTTTTCGCTGGATGCAAAATCGAACATGTGCAATTTAGACTACGAACGAGTATACTAATGTGCCAAATGAGAGACTGGATGACTGCTCGCCGGTTCAGCCTGGCACTGGTGAAAACCGAAGTCATCATCCTGACAAAGAAAGGAATCCCCAGACGTATGACTATTAGTATCAGGGCAACAGCTGATAAGGCCGCAACACACGAAACCATGTTCAATCGATTGATGGCTAAAAAAGAAGCACGCACCCCACCAAGACGATGACTCCTAATGAGTGCCGTACAATTTGTTATACCTTAAGGATTAAAAATATGGGGGATGCTCTCAGCAAGGAGCTTCGCATTACAGCTGCGTAGCGAAAAGCGGTATTCGTGATCATAGGGGTAATGCCGATTGCCTTCCTTCTCAGAGAGCATAGAAATATATATGTATATGCGTAGAAATGAATGCGACGGAGAAGAGTTCGCTAAGATGAATAGTGTACGTTCTGTCAACGATGGCAATAGTTCTGAGGGAGTGACACAACAAAAGGTTAGAAGACCAAGTGATTAATCTTAAGCTTGAGGCCGTGGGTCAATCATAGGCACGGTGATTTTGACTTCTACTTGACCCAGCTCTTGAGCGGGCACGGACTTTTTTGGCCCTATCAGTACAAACTTGGTAAGTCACGGTTTCCCGACTGCATATTGTATACAGGAAAGTTTGATGACGCCTACCACACCTTGTTTGTCTGCAGAAGATGGAATATGCTGCTGTGTGATCTCTTCATTGAACTTAGAGATTGTCGCCGGTAATTATACGGAGAGAAATGCTTAGATCACTTGACAAATAAAACTGAGTGGTACAATATGTTCGGGCAGTCCTGTTAGATTAATAGGGCAGACTGCAGCGACGGGAGAAATCGAGAAAGGGAAGTTCTCTTTTCTGGCGATCTCTTCCTCTCCATTGCCGCTTGAAAGGAGACTCATTTAACCCGAAGGAACATCGTGGCGTAGGAAAACAAGGCTTTTTTGTGTGGTTGGGAGGTGAATGTCATTTACGCACAGAGTGTGGGACTCCCATGCTCGCAAGGGACTGGACTACTCACTAAACACCTCCGCTGTCACCCGAGAACCTAGCATGCAACCGTTTGACACATTACTCGGGCCAGGTCTTGGGATTGCCAGACAAGCAATCCTCCAGCCCCGACTGTTGTGAGGCCCTTTTATCTTTTAGAACTGCCTGAGCATAATGTGCCACCTGGTTCCATTTGTCAAACGATTCAAGCATCACAGCGGGGTGTGCTCTCCCGTCCCCCGTCTCGTCACAGACCGAAGTAATGCGTCAAACGATCCCAGACGGGGGCGGTGTTTAGCGGATGGTGAAGTAGCAGTGTGAAATTGGGAACTGTATACTCCGGGCATAAACAGCCTTGACCTGCGTGCCGCAAAAAAAAAAACAAAATAGAAAAACGACGCGAAGCTTGAAGTAATGTGTCAGGCGTTTCCAGACCAGGCACTCAGAATGGGAGTTCTATACTTCTGGCGTAAGTAGCCTTCAACCGCCTACCACAAACGTATGGCTGATTTCATTGACTCCTCAGACCTTAAGTAAACTCAAATATTGATTTTTGTAAAAACGCATAACGTTGCAAAACTACACATTGAAATAAGTGTAATTTCCCTAAATACGGTTGGATCTTTTTGTTCTAACATCTCCATAAAACGAACGTGAATACTCAGCCCAAACGAAATAGCAAATGATGTAGTACACAAGCAGATCCTGTTTTTTAGAGTTTGAGTCAAGTATTTACCTACATGAATTTCATTTTGAGTTTATCTCTTAATATTTGAAAATTACACGAGCCCTCTCTTTTCCATCTAACTGGCTTTCTAGTCAAAGAAATAATTAATCGATTTGATTTTCTCCCAAGATTACTGTAAAGGTACCATATGGGCTAATAAATCCAAACTACAATCCAGTTCATTTATTCTCCATAGTGAATATGAATGCAACGTCCGAACGCACATTGAAACGCATCGATCCAATGCCTGATTAATGAATGAAAAGCCGTTGAATTGAAATTTAAATCGATTTTAAACAACTCGAGAAGACAAGGAACTATACATCTACATAAGGCGACTCCCTACTTCCAATCCTTGCCATCGTGGCCGCATTGATGAGATGAAAACCGGGTTGGTTGTTTGCGGGAAGCCTTTAGGGCTGCTAGCCTCGTATATTGCATCATATCATCTCCTTTCCTTTATTCGACTACGAGTATGCTCCTCTGAACCGATTCGCGTGTATTATTCGCTCAAATTCCTCCTCTCCTCCATTCCATATGACAAATATAATCATAAGCTTAAATGCAGCATGCGTAAAATTAGAGACAAAAAGCCGAGGGTGGGCCGCGTGCACTATGTTTACAATGCCGAAGAGGTCCGAGGGTGAATGGCGATGTCGTCGTGGAGGACTAGTTGAAAATTTGTCAAGTGCCGAACGAAGAATACCATGTGGTGTAAGCATTATCCTTGTTGTTAATAGATAGGGCGCTAATCGCCGCTGAAAGATGTACGCTTCCATGTGTCATTATGAGGGGTTTCACTTGATTGGGATGGGATTTTTATAAGGTATAGTTTCGTCAAGGAAGCATGCACATGACACAATATAAAGGTTGATGTACTCGATCGCGATTGTCTTTTTCTGATACGCTCGCAAACGCCCCACGGGAAACAACAAATTCAGCGAAGACCTACAAAAAGCCAGCGTTGATATAGTGACAATGAAATCTAATTAGGAACATCCTAAGGCTTGTTAGAGAGGATATAATATGTGCGTGTAAGCAGATATGTATGTGATTTTGAAAATTGAAACTACCTTCTGTTCGATTTCGGTCTAGCAACAGTTTCAAACGCTAGGATTTTTCAGTTTTTCTTATACATATGGTAGGCCTTCATCAGAATTCATCGCTTCATTGAGGACAAACGCTATAAATTCTAAAATTCCGTGACGAGTTGCTCGATTTGCATAAAGGACATACATACTATATACACAGGTGGAGCTTTTATAACTTCTATTCAATTCAAAATCATCATTAATTGGCGGAAATTGCTCTTAAAAATCTTAACTGTGTGTGAGCATCGTTGACTTTTTCTCAAAAGCGATCTTATAAGCCAAAGAAACGAGCGAGTGACACAATTCGTCGGAGTAACAAAGGATCAGACCTAGGATACGTCCAAAACAAGCCACGTCACGTTTAGATGTAGTGGTCACAAAATTATAATCGACGGAAATAACAAATAACGATAACAAGCTTCGGCTGGGTACAAAAAATCCAAACGATGTCGTCGCCGTTATCCTTATTGGGTAAGACGTCTTTTTTCATCCTGAGAGGATACTTGAAATGCCAAATTTCACCTTGAAAGGAAAACAAAACGTTTATAAGAAGAAACAAACTTGAGAAAGAATAAAAATCAACTGCCAGGACACGATAGCGTAAACGTCGGGGCCATGACGGGAGGAAAAATCGAAGAAGTGCTCTCAATCAATCTTTTTTTTTTTCTTAAAATAAGTTCAAGAAGAATGCTGTGACCGGAGAAATACGTTGATAAATATGCACAAGAACGTGTACATTTTTAGCTGCAAAGTCAGGATGTTTTGTACTGAAGGGCAAATAAATTGGTATATTGCTGGTAGTTTGGATGTGCTCAATGTTCTTGGTTCAAACATTTGAATATTATGGCTGTGAGTTGAAAAAGGGTCTTTTGAATTCAACCTCTGCTGATGCCATTGACGCTGTCGACAAGGAGAGCACTCGTCTTGGCTGCTATCTGTAGCCAATTTTTCAAAATCGACAATCATTTCACTTCCAATTAGGTAATGTCGCCAAGTTCTTATCCTTATTCTCCTCATCGACGTTAGCATTTGCATTTCAATTCAATTGAATAAGTGAAAAGAATATAAGAGGTTATTGAAAATATGCACTTTCTATTATTGAGTGACTTGGGGCAATCGTCGGTTATACACCTGGTTTGCAAGTCAACTGAATTGAAACGTAGTGGAGACGTCTCATGAGGTAATTAAATGTTTACTTTAGAACGCTAAGGAAAGAGAGCTTTCATGGTTGAAAAAAAGAGCATTCCACTGACAGCTATAAATAATACCTCAATCTACAGTCCAGATTTAAACTTCGTGTCGAGATCTATTCGAGTATCTCATTCCATGACCTTAATGATGCTTTTGAAGGTACTATGGTGTAATAAGCCTGGCCGTGTAGTTATCATCGACTTTAAGTCAATACTCATTGCAGCTAGGTAGACTCAGTGTCCGGTTAGAGCATCATTCGAAGCGAATTACTTTATCAAAAACACCAGGGACTTCAATGGGGTAACACTCCTCCTTGCACATCACTACTGAGCCCGCTACCTTGTTGTATATTTTTTGTTTGTTTAAGCGCTACAGCCCTTTTCGGGTTATCTCATCTTCATCGCATCGGCACTCGAAAAGGTGATATGGTCAGTACCACGCTTGGCAGTGTGTCCGTTCACCCAACCACGATACGTTCTGATTTTTAAAACAGTAGGTATTATAACGGAACGGGCTTATATTCCGTCCGAAGAATCACTCGAAACAAATCTCGATGTCACCAACGGGATTTGAACCAGTGACTTTTGACTTACGGGGTGAGCACTATAACTACTACACCATGTGGACGCTTCTTGTTAAGAGTTTTCTATCAAAGGCAAAACAATTTCTCGATTAATAAAATACCGAAATATTTGTGAAATTGAATTCAAATTTACTGTGGGTGTAGGATAAGCATTGCATTTTATGATTTCGGTCATATGACCACCACGAGCCCGTTTACAGCGGTCGATTCTTTGGACTCAATTTTCCACCACTCTGGCACACATTTCAACTGGAACGTTGGCAATTTCGCGTTGGATGTTGTCTTTGAGCTAGTCTAAAGTTGCTGGCTTGTTGGCATAGACCAGTGACTTGATATAGCCCCATAAAAAGAAATCCAATGGCGTTACATCACATGAACGAGGCGGCCATTCGACCGGACCATTTCTCGAGATAACAAATTCATCAAATTGGCCTATCAATACATCGGTTGTGAGGCGTGTTGTGTGGCTAGTGGCACCGTCTTGTTGAAACGACATATCGTTCATATCAAGTTTATCCAATTCTGGCCACAAATAATCTTCCAACATAACACGGTAGCGACTTCCATTGATGGCAACATTATGGTCGGTTTCATCCTAGACAAAATACGACCCAATCACACCTCCGGCATGAAAACCGTAGCAGACAGTAAGTTTTTGCGGATGCAACGGTGTCTCAAGAGGCACATGTGGGTTTGCTGCTGACCAATCAACCATATTTTGTTCATCAACAAAGCCGTTGAGCCAGAAATCAGCTTCATCGCTGAAGATAGTTTTTCCATGAAATTCATCATTTTCTTCAAGCTTTGCCAGAGCCCAGTCGGAGATGTTTCGGCGTTTCGATAACCAAATGGCTTTAGATCTTGAGCCAATTTGATCTTGCAACTATGTAGCCCAAGATCTTTTCGTAAAATCGCATAGAAATTGTGCGTGAATTTATCAATAATAAGCCGAAATCATCGTTGAAATTCATGGAATCGGAGTTGAATATCTCCTAAACATCGATCACATTTTAACCGATCATTTGGGCTTACGAAAGGTCTGTGCACGTTTTGTTCCGCCCAAGTTAACTGACAAGGAGACTTTTGTCATAAATTTCTTTTTGATTTTTTGACTAGAAATCGCATTTTAACCATCAATCACTCACCGTATTCGCCTGATATGGCTCCCTGTGGCTTCTATTTATTCGGAAAATTGCATTTGGCCATGAAAAGAAAACGCTTTGCGTCTGTAGAGGGCATCCAAAAGGCTTGTACCGACATCCTGAAACACTCTTTCGAAAAGCTTTAGGATCGCGCAAAACAGTGTATCGAAGCCGAAGGAGACAATAAATAGTGTGCAATTTACCGTGCCAGCTATTACAGTTGCTGGAGAACGATTCACATTGGAATAATACGCTCGAGGTTTCTGTTATATCTTTACCGCCGCATTAAATTCGCACATTTTTGCGATTATCATATCGACATGTTCCTCCTCGAATCATAGAGAGTTACTGGTGAAATATAGGGACGACATGGCTGAGGATATTTTGCATCGTGTACGCTATAAAACTTTGAATTCCACACTACAAATGACTACAAAAATTTACAATGAGACATTGATCATGATAGAAGACATGTGTTCATGGATGACAAATAAAGTATTATCGTGATTGGGCATGAAATCATCCAATCGTTCCATTCACAATGCATTTAACCATGACAACAATTTGCAAAAAATTTTTCGCGATTGTATCAACAACTGTAGATTGCGCCTACAATTCTTTGACAAAAGCTGTGAACAATGGAATTGGTGGAATTTACTTCCTCGATACTGGAAAAACGTTCCTAACTTCATTACTATCGGCGCAAATCAGATCACAAAATAAATTCGCCCTAGCATTGGCTTCTTCTGGAATAACTTCAAATTTTTTAGAACTGTACATTTTGCCTTGAAATTGCCACTGAACACGCAAATCAGTGAAGTGCCAGCTTGCAACATCGCCACAAACAGCGCAATAGCAAAGAATCTAGAGGAATGCAAACTGATTTTTTGGAACGAATGCATGATGACCCACAAGAGGTCACTAGAGACACTGGATAGAATGTTGAAAGATTTGTAACAATCAAAACATTTTTGATGAGCCACGATTCTGTTATCCGGTGATTTTCGTCAGAATTTCCCAGTTATTCTGCTATCTGAAACAACCTATCTGAAAACTAGACCTATGCACCCGTACGTTACAATTAAACCTAAGTGTAGAGCACATAAACGTATAGATTTACATCAAGTTGATAAAAAACGGTATGGCACACAAGAATCTCTTGCCAAAATGAACGCGTAGCTGATTGAGGAGCGCTATTTCAACGAATAGCTAACCTCTGAGCTCACCAATGAGCCAAAGCCGAAGAAAAAGAACCAAAGCTCAAAAATCGTAGCTATGAAGTGAGATAACTTGACTGACCTGGAAGATATAGAATAAGATGCGGGCTTTTCCAATCCTTCCATCGCTAAAACCCTCGTCAATTTTCACAGAGATGGTCAGCACTCCAAAACCCAAAAATGACAATAAGCCCATACATTGACGTACGCCTTAAGACCAGCTCAAAACAACGGAGCAGTTGTAGTTATTATAAGAGAACCCACCTAGTGGTCTCAAGTTCTATCACTAGTCCAAGCCAAAAGGGTTTATTTTGGGGTCCAAGTCATACCAGAAACTACGATCGACCCCAAAAACATGATAAATGACGAAAAAACACCGTACGTACTTATTGCCAGAAGATAGGCAACTGAACGTAGTGATTAGGGGTATGTACAGCCTCATCACTTAACAAAAGACCCTAAGAGCTGAGGAATACTGATACGTTTTATATTGTAATGCCAGATAACCCATTCAAACTGGTCAAAATTCTCTTTCCGAAGAACGAGACTGAAGTTTTATATTGCACCTGATCTGCGTCGTCGAAGCGTAGCACCCACGTTATGGGCGCTAATTGCCAGTAGTTTGAACACACTACAATACGTTGCCATGCCTAGTCTCGATGCGTGACATGCAACCAGCTCCACTACTTCTCAAAACGTCTAAAGAAGAAAGAAAAAAGGCTGAAATGCATCAACTGTAGCGATAAACAGCCCGGCCAACCATGAGGAGTGTCCAAGAAACCAGCAAAATCTTAGAAAATCGTTTTTTAAGTTGTGGCAGCACAGACATCACAGCAACAGACAAATATAGCAAAACAAAGAACATAAACACAAAAAACTAGCACCGCTGATATGGGAATGCTGTTTGCGAAAACGCAAACACAATTCCATTCCATGCTACAAAACATGAGGGCAAACATGATCCAAATCGTGTTTACCGCAATACAAAATATTAACAACAACCAACACTATAGGCATTTGTGAATAATATTCCCATGCTCAGGTGGAATGTAAACTCTCTACTTTAGAAGTCTAGTGAGTTGATGCAATTTATCTGCAACCATGAATTTGACATCATGCACAATGTCAGGTTGACATTATCAGCATACGCGGCCAATTGTGTGGACCTGAATATTAGTGTACCCAAGATTTCATTCTTCAAGAGAATCGGCGTATTGGGGTAAGCCGACCGCCTTGTTGAAAGCCTGATGCCATTTCGAAACTGTCCGTTAATTTGCCGTTTACCTTAAACTGCAACCCTGTGGTGAGCATCGTAACTTTGACAATGTGGACAAGTTTTGCTGGGATGCCATACTCAAGCATTATTTATTGCAGCACATTTACGTCAACAGTGTCCTATGCTTGCTTGAAGTCAACAAAGAATTGGTCCATGTCGATGTTATATTTGTGGCATTCTTCTCAACTGAGAATATTTGGTCTATTGTAGACCATCTACTTCGAAAGCGTCCCTGATACGGTCCTATAAAATATCATAGTACGGCTTTCATTTGCTTCTTTGATTTTGGAGAATACTTTCTAGGACGTACAAAGTAAACCAATGCTTCTATAATTTCCGCGTCGTTATGTTTACAGAACATATAATACTTTTTGGCCGGTTCTATGCCAATTACTCCTCCGATCTTATTCTGCATATTAGTCAGTGGAGGAGATTGCTTAGATAGGGACGCCCTCTGAAGCATTTTTACTGGTATTTCACGTATTCAAGGAGCCTTTATTTTTCTGAGATCACAGCTTCATTGGTTGTTGGGGGCACCGTGAATAGGTCCCGGAAAAATTTTAGCCATTTGTTTTCGATTTCTACTGGGTTATCTGTGATTGGTGCTAGTGTACTTTTGCAAAGACTTTCTTGTGGGTTGAAACCATATCTTAGTTGCTTAATAGAGTCATACGTTGATCTGACTCTATATAGTCATATTTTCGTTTATCTATTGTATCTTCGTTTTGGTGGTCGGTCGTTTCTCCGGGTCGGTCGCTGAATATAATCTTTGCACGCCTGGTTCCGTTTTCCAAACGCTTCCTTGCGTTCTTGGTCGTACCAGTCTTTCCTTAATTTCTTTGGGCGATACATTAATAACACTTTAGTTGCTGCTGTTACCGTATCTTTTGCCGTCTTTTACATGGCTTTGACGTCATCACTCACTACTTCCTGCTTACGGGGATATATTGATACGATTTTCCAGCGCTGAAATGTTTGTGGACGTTACTGAGCTACGTTTAGCTTTTGTATCTGATTTTGCTTGTTAACACCTCTTGGAGATAAGGCATCGGAGCTTGACTCTTAGAAAGTAGTGGTCCAAATCGCAAGTAGAACGAGAGCGTATTGAGAATGCTGGTGACCGGTCAGTTTTATATGAGAACGTGGTCGATTTGGTTGAATACCCACCTTCTCTTGTAGGTGTCGATACGAGAAGTATGTGGAGCTTGCTATGAAGCTGGCGTTGTCCATTGTCGCTGGTCTCCGCATGAAGGCTGTGCTCTGCGGTTGTTTCTTTATGCGCCGATTCTGGGCCAATTTTTGCGATGAAGTCATTCAGCACAATTTTAATGTCGTTTGACGACGTAAAATTCGTCCTTGATTGCCTCCTCTTTGCCTTTTGTAGGCGTGTTACAATTGACCGGCCAGATACAAGGAATTTGTTCTTGATATAAATTAACGACCTTAAAGTCGGTGATAATTTGGTTAAACGTGCTGTCCAAAATGAAAGCCACTCGGAAATCATGGTTTTCTTGCGATATTCCAGTTTTGAATACGGTGAAAGTTCGTATATCAAATCTGTCCTTACCGTACCATTAGGGTTCCGGCACTGCGAGGTTGTTGATTCTACATTTTTCCATTTCATCCAGCATCTGGTCTCTTCGATGATCAAACATTCCAAGTTCCAAACAAATAGTCCTTAGTTCGTCGCGATAGTTGTTAGCGTTTATCGAATTTCATTCATAGCTGAAGCATCGTCAGCACTTTGACTTAGTCAATTTTGATCCGCGAGTTGTATTGTATTTCCCACCTACCCGCCAGCTATCTGGTTATGGGACGATACACAGCTATGTACTGGACATCGCAATATTCGAACTATCTCAAAAATTGTTCGCCTGAATATCCTCTTTGAACTATCAACAGATAACAAACCGGTTCTTTTACGATAGAAACATTTGAATGGATATTCCCATATAGTCAAAAAAAAAGAAAAGAGATTATAAAACTTTCCAAGTCGCATTGGCTAAAAAAACAAACATTCAAACACTTGACTAAATAAAACCATTCAACATCTTTCAGAAATTATTATGCAGGAAAAATAAGTGCAGAAGTGAAACGAATCGCTAAGAACTCCCAAAAAATGATGCAGAACTCATAACGAATAAAGTTTGGAGAAAAGGTAGGCACACAAGTGAACCTCGGCTAGGCATGAAAGCCACCCAGTTAACGATCGAAATTCTTGATCAAGTCAATGCATTCAGAAACGAACAGTGGGAGAGCTTTTTGCAAATCCTTCACCCTAGTTCTGACAACTTCTGGAGGGTTCCCAAATATTTTAGACTACAAAATACAATTATGGTACGTCTAATCCATGGCTCGGAGAACTGAAGGGCGGAGACCAGTGGGGAAACCAAAGAAACGCTGGTCTGACTCGGTCGACGAAGATAATTCGTCGCTGCACGGATTTAGAAATTGGAAGACGCGGTCAATAAACTAGGAAGCGAAGGCCCGAGAGGGGCTGTGGCGGTAGGAAGAAAACGGCATTCGGCTTCGTAGGCTTCAAGGAAAGCTCATTGAATGAGGAAGACTATGACGTTGAAGCCGGTATATCAGGCTCAGCTCCTGAGAAGTGTAACACATAACATAAACGCAACACAACTGGCAGAAATACAAGAAATCAACAGACTAATACATAAACTAAACAAACGTAAAAGACTACGACAAGACACAATTACTGATAACATTGCTAACCTTGCTAACAGACAACATCCTATAAGTACTCACAGACGTGATAAATGCATTTTTTCAGTTGCGAAAATATCCTGAGGCTCGAAAATCAACGACTACCATTGTTTTGCTGAAGTCTAGAAAGTATCCGATTTCACGCAAAACCAGCAACGAATTAGCCTTCTCTCATTACTGTCGAAAATAGCAGAAAGAGCGATTCTCTACCGACTCAATGAGGTTATACAAGAAGAAAATATTATATACTAGGGTCTTCACCAAAGTCTGGCATGTAGGACTTATATTTATAGTGCATGAGCTCAATCTGCCAGTGTAGCTCACCAAAATTGTTGGCTCCTTCCTTAAGGGCAGGACATCTCGTGTCAAGTTCGACAACCATTTATTAACCCTGCGACCAATTAAAGCGTAATTGGTCCTTTATAATATATTTACAGTAGACCTGCCTTACCTGCACCCGTGAAAATGTCTTTATAAGCTGATGATACCTGTATTTTTAATTCAGAACGACAAACAAAAGTAAATTCAACGCTCAATAAACAGTCTTTTGAAATATTTTCATAAATGGAAAATTCGCATCAATTCGGACAAGAACCAAGCCGTCTTCATAATCGGGAAAATACGGCAAACACCAAAGTACTAACAATTAGAAGTGAACCAATAGAATGGACTAGAGCGGCGAAATACCTTGGACTTATTTTTGACGACAGACTTTCCTGGAGACAGCATATACAAAACAAACGTGGACACAGCCTATTATCTTCTCTGTACGCCCTTCTAAAATTTGAAAAACTCAGCACTAAGAACAGAATTCTCATCTACAAACTAATCATACAACCGACGCGACGCTACTCTGCGGTCGTTCCGCTATCCACCAGACGACAAAAGCTCCAAGCTTTACAAAATCGAGTACTAAAAAGAGCCTTAGGAATTCTATGGTATATTAGAAATACTGGAATATATGAGGACTTCAGGATAGAGACAGTAGAAAAATACGTATGAGACAAACCACTCAAATTCTTCGTAACAATATATAAACACGATAATACTACCCTAGAATCTAAGAAACTCGTCAAATAAACCAAAACAAAACACTCCACAATCCGTCAAATAATTAAGTAAAAAGAAAAATCTAATTTATGTAACAGCACAATTTAATGGTATACGTTATGTAGAGTGAGAAATATAACGCTCACAGATAGAAGGGAGTTAAGATGGTAAATCGCACTAATTCATTGAATAATGAGGTAAAATTGGGCGTTCTTGACCGCTTCAACTTGATGCACTGTGAAACGATAACATAAGTTAACACCTAAAATAACTTTACGGAGACCATTTCTTATGGGAAACAACTATAAAAACCAAATTATGCCAAATATGATCTTTCAAACCCTAAAGATGTACCAGTTGTGAGGGCAAAAACAATGGTCATTGGTAGAAGGATGGACCACCATCGCCAACAAAGGAGAAAAAACTGAGCAATTCACTCAACTAACGAATTCCACTGAAAATCTTTTTAAGAAGTACAAGACTAAAGGTAACGATTAGGTCGATGAAAATCGCAATCAAGGATAGACCTGCATGAGGAAAAACGAATGCACAAGTTATGGGACTCATCTGCATAACTGTTCACCGCGATGATGGTAGCATCCAGATCTATCGAACTAGCAAATTGGCAAGGGGGAGTTCTGTTCAAATTAGCCAAGTGTGGTGACAAAACAAATCCATAAAATTTGATCAAAATTATTGTTAAGGGTCCTTTACCTCGAAGCATATTTGAGATTTTTCATCTGTAAAGCTCAAACAACATTGGAAGATATACAAAACTTAGTGAAATTTGTGCCTAAGAAAAGAAAGCATACTGCTTTACCAAAATGAATGTGGCAGTCATGGGACTGACTGGCAGAAGCTATGTTTTTACACTAGATGCAAATATGAGGGTATAAATATCGGGTTTTCCATTAAGGACATAGCAATAAATAAATAAATTTCAATAAATCACTTGTGAGGCGTGCTGTGTGGCTAGCGGCACCGTCTTGCCGAAGCCACATATCGTTGATGTCATGTTCATCCAATTCTGGCCGCAAATAATCTTCCAACATAACACGATAGCGCTCTCCAATGACGGCAACATGACGGTCGTTTTCATCCACGAAAAAATACGGCCCAATCACACCTCCGGTATGTAAACCGCACCAAACAGTAGTTTTTTTGCGGATGCAACGGTGTCTGAACACGTGAACAGTCCAGTGTGCCGTTTGTGTACACGTGGAGTGGTTCCGCCGAGACCGTGTACCCAACGTGGTACACGTGGTTTGTGTTTCTTTACAGACTCTAATGCGACAAACTCGTCAAATTTGATCGTTTTTTATTTCTGGATTTATGACCAACACTATGATAGACAAGACGATTTTTTTTTCAAGTTTTGCTATAACGGCGCAAAATAAAAAAACCTAGTAGAAAATAATCAGAGTGTAATGATGAACTTAAACTTTCAAAAAACAATCAATACAATATGCTTTTTTTACAAATTTTGCATTGCAATGACACTCGTTTAGCCTTAGCACGTGCATATAGAGAAAGTCGTCCTTCGCCGAGGAGATTTTGATCCTACGCATCTTCTGCGGATGACACGAGATCCTTTCTTGCCCAAAGATTCTAAAAAATGTGCGTTTCCCAGTGAGGTACGTGTGCTTGAAGAAGACAGTCTTCCTGATGTTCGTCATTGTAGTCCTGATGGTCCTGCTGATCCCAATGACTCTATATACCATGCTATACTTTTTCTAATAGGAGAGTCATAGCTAGCCATTTGATTAGCCACGTCTATACCTTTTTTTTCCTTTGTTGTAACGCAGGATCATGTTGGGCTTGAGTTTCGGAACACGTCCAGATGTAGAAGACATTTCTTTACCATGGCAAGTCGACAATGCACAAACATCCCTTTTGTCTCTCCATTTTAGCACAGTCTTTTCATTCTTTTGTTTGACTGCAATTTCATCTGTCCTCAGTTTAGCATCCATCACATCTTTGGAAAAACCTCTTCTTTTTTTGTTCACTGTGCCAGAAAGGTCCGTATTACGGGAAAGTAAAAACTCTGCCAGAGGGATGCTCGTGTAGTAATTGGAGTTATTATGCAGCGACCTTCATCGAAGAGATTTTCTGCCCATGTTACAACTATACTGCCAGCGGTATACAAGCCAAAAACTTGTACACTTTGTTCACTGTAAATTTGGTATCCCACGTGTAACCTTCTGCAGAGTACAGCTTATAGATTTTTATGCCATATTTATGTATCTTCTTGTAACTGCCGTTCGGCATACAAATTGGTTTGTTGCACGATCATATGTATAACGTCATCATCAACAACTTTACGGCAAATTGTATAAACATCAGTGTCAAAATCAAATAATACCTGATGACAATGTACTGTATGAGCTGTTCCCGCGATAACTCTTTAACTTCAAAACTCCACTGGAAATCGACATCTACAGGAGCGTTTGATTGTCTTCTGTAGAAAAGTTGTTACTCAATGTTATGGTTTTACCGTTCCTACAGGAATAATATTTTTTATAGTTGAGCACACGTCGATATTTTTCTACCGCAGTTAGGGTTGCCAACCATACTGTGTAGTAATGTATGGTATATTCTAGTAAAATAGCGAACAGTCCTTATCTGAAAAACTAGAGTTGATTTGGTAAAGTGAAATTAAAATTTGAAAATACTTTATTTTCTCCAAACACTTTACTTTTTTCCTCTCTGATGCATGGTTTACTTTATTCTTCCCAAAATAAGTTGGCAACCCTTACCACAGTCTTCATTTATGACTCCGAATTCATTTTCTGTGGCCAATAAACTAAACTTTGTTTACTGACATACTACTCATAAGTCACGTGGTACACGCCAAGGGTACACGGTAATTTTACTGGGGTACACTGTTATATCCAGATTTCCCCGATATATTTTTCGATTTTTATGCATCAGTAATTAGTCAGCATTGTAATAAACATAAGCAGTCGAGCAGCCCCGTGGTGATCAGGAGTGGCTGCTCCTGAAGAGATAAGGTGGTCACCCCGTCGAAACTGCTTAGTTTGTTGTTTTACTAGTGTAAAGTAAACTGCATCCGTCAAGTTTCCATCCTTTAGGCAGAGATGAGTGGTTCACTTCAGCCACTTTAACATCTTTAGGTTTGACATTCCCCTTGTAATGCAACGACCTTCTTCGGTGAAAGTAACGGTTGCTTTTTGTGTAATGTTTGCGTTTGTCTCAAGCCTCCGTGTCCGCTAACTTTAACGAGGCAAAACAATATTGAATTTCTGTAGAGTAGATTAATTGACACCTAAAAGAACTTTTCTAAAGACAATAAAAATTGATCGGTGCGTATTGTAGAGTAGAGTACGCGTGATAAGTATTTTTTAGTGTAGCTTCGTGGCTCGACAAGAATCCGCCTCATATGATCCCGTAAATGCTAGTCGTCAAGCACGCGTACGCGGTCGTTAAGCGAAGCTAGTTAGCTGAGCTCGGTGCTGTTTTAGCTCGCTGACACTTGTGCCAGGCCATCGGCACCCGTGTCCTACACGCAATTTTAAAATCATTACAAATGGCGCCCAACGTGGGGCCCGAAGGGGAAACAACACCACTCTCCTTCGAGTTCTCACATTTTTAATTTTGCTGTCGGCAGATGAACCGATTCAATTTTTATTGTCGCCCTCACCATTTGATATTAACGTAGCATACTTTGGAGGGTTCCATAAAGTAAAGATAGAGTCACCGATAAACTCTCTTTTGGTGTTGTTTGTCTTGTCTTCGGTATAATAAGGTCTATAGCATCTTCTGGAGTTCTTCGTTCGTGGTGGCTCAGTCGCCTGAACATGCCGATGATGTTATAGAGTAGTGCGTCCCTTAATGTTACCAAAAGAAAGGTTTGCACATTTTTATACAGTTTGAAGTCGGACAGTTCTAATTTTGAACAAACTGATGGTGCCAGGGGTTTTCAAATACATTGCTTGGAATTGCGTCAGTTTTTGCTGGGAGCTAATCTGATGACCGGCAGTGATAAAATCCGCATCATCAATTAGTCCTGCCCGACACCCGATTTGTTTTTATGATTGGTTAGCGGTTTTTATTAGCATACTTTCGTAGAAGACAGGGACTTGTATTCAAGGAGAGGGGCCTAAAATTATAACAACCATCTCTCCACTGCGGAAACAATTGTTTCTTCACTAGTGTAGAGCGAAATCCTTCAGTCTCTCCATGCCTGGGTCGGCATCGAAGAGACTGCCCTGTAATAAACATAAGCAGTCGAGCAGCCCCGTGGTGATCAGGAGTGGCTGCTCCTGATGAGATAAGGTGGTCACCCCGTCGAAACTGCTTAGTTTGTTGTTTTACTAGTGTAAAGTAAACTGCATCCGTCAAGTTTCCATCCTTTAGGCAGAGATGAGTGGTTCACTTCAGCCACTTTAACATCTTTAGGGTTGACATTCCCCTTGTAATGCAACGACCTTCTTCGGTGAAAGTAACGGTTGCTTTTTGTGTAATGTTTGCGTTTGTCTCAAGCCTCCGTGTCCGCTAACTTTAACGAGGCAAAACAATATTGAATTTCTGTAGAGTAGATTAATTGACACCTAATAGAACTTTTCTAAAAACAATAAAAATTGATCGGTGCGTCTTGTAGAGTAGAGTACGCGTGATAAGTATTTTGTAGTGTAGCTTCGTGGCTCGATAAGAACCCGCCTCATATGATCCCGCAAATGCTAGTCGTCAAGCACGCGTACGCGGTCGTTAAGCGAAGCTAGTTAGCTGAGCTCGGTGTTGTTTTAGCTCGCTGACACTTGTGCCAGACCATCGGCACCCGTGTCCTACACGAAATTTTAAAATCATTACAGCATCAAATAATGACCAGCAAATGCAAAAACGCATGTGGACATATAACATGATTCAAAGCGCTTGTATGGGGACTGTTAACGTGTTAAGAAGCACATGTCGGTTTGTTGCTGACCAATAACGTATATTTTGCTTATTAACAAAGCCATTGAGCCAGAAGTGAGCTTCATTGCTGAAGATGATTTTTCGATAATAGTAATTAATCGTGATTTTTAATAATTTCCAAACGTTGCTGGTTCGTACACTTTACCATGATGAAAATGTTGACTTTAACTAATGTTTTGACATTGACAGTTCATTCAAAAAGTTTAAGAGTGCGTTCATATAAAAATACGAAATTGTTATATTCCTAATGCAAAACCCTATATATTTAGATGTGAGAGTAAGGTCAACGTGTCTTTGAAAAAAAAGACAGAACAAAAACATAAAAATTCATTTTGTTTAAATTATCACCGATTATCTAAATTCGCATCAGGAAGTTAAAGCAGTTCAGAGTTAGAAAAAAATGTAAGATAGGAGACCTCCCAATTATACAGACTATTGAAGTTATCTCTGTTCTGGTTCATTCAAGGGAGTTAAAACAAAACGTGCAAATATAAGATGGTGCACTCTAGGCAGAAACTGATTATTTTGAACTATTTTCCGACCAGCGTTGACGTACCAACATCGTTCGCAGCGCCTGGAGTTCGTATCAAAGCTCATGAGCTGGACTCCGCGATGGAGACAGGTGGTATTCACAGGCGAAAAACTGTTTTCATTGGATGGTCCAGATAAGTTCTCCTATTATTATCATAATTTTAGGAACGAGCCTATGTCGTTTGTCATATCATTTTTTCTCCGTTCAATCCAGCCGCAAAAACATCCCATAAGAAGCATAGCTTCAAAAAGCATACCCTTGTATACTCGTAAATTACAGACAATATTCACAAAAATTGCTTTGTATTGACTAGAATACGCGTATGTCCTCGAAATCTGCTAATCCTCATAAAATAAGGAATGATAATGAACGTGCAAAACCTTGAATGAATTTAACCGTTAATTGGAGAAGGGGTCACTAAGTCAGTAAGTCAAAACGCCCTTGACTTTGAATCAAGTCAGCCGCCAACGTACCTTGAGTATTCTTTCAACGTAAAACCACGACGAACAATAAAATAATGTTTGCTTGGTTAATAGACTACCGACCGAATTACACAAACACCAAGTGATTTATTATTGACGCTAATAACTCATCTTTTCATAAATTGTGCATGATATAATCCCCTAATAAGAATGAATTCGTCCTTGTTGCATTCATATATATATTTTTGCTTAATATATTTGTTTGATGAGCTCATAACAGTTTTCAAGTAGATTAGGGTTGGTTTAGGTTAGGGTAGGATTGCATTACTTGTCAGGATATGGAAGATGTTACACTGTGAAAAGGATTCAATATTTATTTTGAAATTAACTAATGGGCCAGGTAAGAAGATAAACGATATCTTTGGACAATAAGGGGGAAAATCGCAAAGAGTCCAGAGCGAGAAATACTCTATATGTATGTCTTTCAAGCTTTTACTCAAATTTGCAACAAAAGACTCATCTAGCCGAGAAAATACCCGGAAAACCTCTGACGATTAAGCTCCTGATAATTTGTAGTTTGGCAATACCTTACAATTTAATGATTCGAGTCATGTGTGTGAATGAAGATCAGCGGGGTCCTTGTACTTGGTCCCTACCATTTTTATACACCCGTAACCGATTAGAGACGCTCTTTATGTTGATTATAATGCCGAGCAAAATACCAGGAAAATCCACATGAAGGTAACGTGTGCTTGTTTGTATGTAGGGTGGAAAGAAATCGATGAAGGAATCTCTCAATAAGCGTTATGGGGTATGTAATGCGGCTGCGTTAAGTGCGTTAAAAATAAAAAAAATAAAAATTATGATTTATGAATTAATCCCACGACCCTTCCTCAATAAGAGTTTTCCCATTCCTTCCGGCCAGACTATTGCCGTCTTTTCAACAAGTTCTCCCTTTTATCGAAAGAGTACCATTACGGTCGCACTTTAGTAGTTTTTCATGTATTGCCATGACCAGACCGATTGATCTTAACCCCAAGCCTTAAATAGGCAAACAAATTATTGCGGATTATTAAGTGGTATTTACACCCTATGATCTAGAGAGGCAGTCATAATGTATGAATATGGCCAGGAGTTGCATAGGGATTTACTTGTACGATCCGCGAACAAGCTAGACCACTTGATATCCTTATTGAATTTATGGATGTTATTGTTGTTGTTATGGCTGCTACTTTTGTTATAAACTAATAATCCGTGAGAAGAGTTATTTGTGGTTACATTTCCATTACAAATGCAGATTTGTGGGTGACGATTTTGAGTTACTACTGCTCCGTTCTTGATGTTTCATGTGGTGGGAAATTTTTGAATGCACTAATTGCATGCGTGAAGAAATGAATTTGTGAAGAAGTGATTCAGACAAGAAGTGTTTGGATGGGTAACTTGCTTTAATTTATAGACATTGACTAATGCTCACTCCACCGCAAAAGCTTCTGCAGACGACTAGGCAAATATTGTGATTTTTTATAGAGAACGGGAGGATGCAGGAAAAAGGTTTGAAGATAAGATGCTTTTGAACGCCGAATAACTGTCAAGGATACACTTTTTCCAAATATAAAACACAACATCTCAAAGCACGCGGAACAGGTTATAATAAGGCTTCAACATGCATCGGTTTTCTGGAGATATTCAACCAAAATTTTAACGTAGGATTCAAACTACCTTAGTGTTAGAAGAAAACTTGCGCTGGAAAAAATCTGCGAAAGTTCTCAGAAAATCAATCAGATTTATCTTGAAAAGCGAATTCATATCTTACGAAACATAGCATTTTTCGATAAAGCTGAAAAATAAAAACCCGACTTAAAAACAGTTTCCTTCGTCTATCAAAAAAAATATATGATCCCGCCAAAAGTACCAGACCAGGCTGCATGCTCCAGCCGACAACACTACCATTATTATGACTTTGTTATTGTTGAAGGACTAATTGTTCACTGTCAAGCCGGTACTTGAAAAGTGCTGAGAGTTCAACTTAGACATGCATCAAATCTTCGATTACTTGAAGCAAGCATACGACAGTATTGGTCGTAACGTACTGTACCAAATAATGCTCTACATTGGCATCCCAGCCAAATTAGTCTGTCTTACCAAAATGACAATGACGTCGACAACCTCCCGAGTCCGCATCAATAACCAGCTCACCGATGCCTTGGACACAAATATCGGACTAAAGCAGGGAGATGGGCTGGCCCCATTGTTATTCAATTTGGCATTGGAGTACGTCATAAGAAAGCTACCTATCGATACACGAGGTACATTACTATACAAGTCGAGCCAAGTAATAGTCTATGCGGACGACATCAACATTTTGTCACGGTCATTAACAACTGCCAAACACCTCTTCCTGAAACTCTACACCATAGCAAAACTAGTAGGGCTACAAATCAATAAAAATAAAACAAAGCTCATGACAAAGTCGAGGAAAAATACCTCAAACACATAAGGTATCACACTTGGCGAGTACAACATCGAAAATGTGAGTGAATTTCTGTATCTAGGCACCAAAATGACGAGAACGGGTAAACAAATATTTTATTCAGTTTTGAAGATCTTGAAGACCAGCTGCATACACAGGAAAACAAAGCTCCAAGTATTCAAATCTGTGATAAGACCTGTGTTATGCTATGGGACCCTAACCCAAGCATCCGTAAATATACTGAACGCCTTCGAGAGACGGGTCCTGAAGCGAGAAATTGGAGTATGAAATTTTTGACGAGCCAGAGGTCTCAACGATTGTCAGACTGCGGAAGCTGCAATGGGCTGGACACATGAATCGTATGGATGAACAACGGATACCCAAAAAGGTATTCGTTGGGAGAACTGAAGGCCGGAGACCAGTGGGGAAACCGAGGAAACGCTAGTCTGACTCGGTCGACGAAGACAGTTCATCGCTGCTCGGATTTCGAAATTGGAGGACGCGGTCAATGCAACCGAGACAGTTGCAGGCGCTATTTGCAGGAACCGAAGGCCCGAGAGGCTGTAGTGCTACAAAGAAAGAGAATAAGATTATTGAAGGGCCATGGAAATCAAAACTCGCCAAAGCGAATGTTTTTCTGCACACTTGACAAGAAAATACTACCCCAAGAATTGCTAATAAAATAGCTTCGGCGATATTTCTTAGATCGTACCATACAAATTTAACAAATAAAGCAACGATCAGGTTAATATGCGTTGGGTGTGGAGCACAAAACAATAATACGAAAATGGAATAATAGTGACTATGTGTTTCCCTGGCTAACAGCTAGAGCTCCAAATCATATCAAATAAATTGAGTTGATGTATCCTGTTTCTGGCTAATCTTTCAATTTTGAGCATAAAAAAGCTGTCGGCGCGATGAGTGCTGCGTTTGCTCATTCTGGACAACAAACGCAACCGCGAGACTACTTCAGGGCAGTCTTCGCTGTTTAAACGCAATCCAAATCAGTTTCTGCTTCGTTTCGTGAAATTTGACGGAACATAGCCTCACTGGTACACACCAGAAACCAAGAAGCATTCAGAACAGTGGACTTCTTCCGACGAACGTGCTCCAAAGAAGGCGAAGACTGTTATATTGGCCGGAAAGGTGATGGCCACCATTTTTTGAAATTCACAAGGTGTGATCTGCATCGACAAGGGTAAAATGGTCACAGAGCTTTACTGTGCCGGGTTATTGGGCCAATTTGACGTCTAATTGTAGAAAAAGAGCCGAATTCGGCGAAGAAAAATGTGCTCTTCCACCATGACAACGCACCGGCTTACACCTCCGCCGTCATCACGGCCAAATTGGTCTAACAACGATCAACTACCCCATTCTCCAGATTTGGCCCCGTGAGACTTCTTTTTGTTTCCAAACTTGAAATATCGCTCGCCGGGCAAAAATTTGAGTCAATTGTAGAGGTCATCGCCGCTACGGAGGCATACTTTGCAGACCTTGAGAAAACGTATTTCTCAGACGGATTAAAGAAGTTGGAGCATCGCTGGGTCAAGTGTATCAAGCTAAGAGGAGATTATGTTCAAAAGTAAATTATCACTTTTCCGAAATTTTTGTTTTTCTTTTGTAGGCTAAGTACTTAGCGGACCGCCCTTGTAAGTCTGATTTAGGTACAGCTAAGAGCTTAATGCAAAAATATAGGGGGCTTGTATCAGGAGATATATCAGAACTTTACATAAACATTTCGGATCAAATTGGCAGAACGAAGAACACGCATAACTTTATTTTTATAAACGACTGTTTTCTATAAACGAACAGCATACTGAAGATGTAACTTCAAATATTTTTCTATTTTTCTTTGCTTCCTCAGAAAAAATATTTTTGTGATTTTTATATACAATGAATTGAAACTGAGTGCTTTTTTGTTTTGAAATCATCAATGAAAATATTAAAGAACAAATATACTAAACTACTGTTTCTTTTCAAATTTTCACAATTTTTTCTAACTGATTTTCAAAACTCCCCATTTTCAGATGCTGCTTGCAAAACTCAGCATTTCCAAAATTTAAAATATTTTTTATAAAATATATGCAATTTTCTTAAGGAAAATTTTGGAATTTCTTATAATTTCTAAAGAATCACCCGAATATTCAAGCACATTTATAAAAATGTTTCATGCACAAGAAAATAGTCTCACTTCAACTGACAAAAGCCAACTTTTGATTCAAACCCTCACAAATGCAGATATCGGTACGTTACTAATTTAAAAACTCAAGAAATACCTCTATGATATGTACTCGTAAGAGTATGTTAAGTCCAATTTCAGCAGCCACATTTTGTTATAGTATACTCATAGCAAATAGGATTCGATTTACAGGGTCTCAAAGATATGTAAGTTATACATCTTTCCTGAAGTTGCATTGCACTATCTTGATACAAAATCCCACTGAAATTTTCTTACCAAAAATGTGAAACTCATAAATCCTACTAGTATTAACATCTTTGATCAAAATTTTCGTCTTACAATGAAATAATCGCCAACTGAACCTGTTGTTGATTGTTCTTATAACGAGCTGCAATATGAATAAATAAAATATTCGTTCTATTCTGCAGATGATGGTCCGTTTCATAGAGGTTCACCATAAAAAAGCGCCAGAGTTTTAAAACTGTCAGCGAATCGGTCACTCAGCAGCAAATTGTGATGTTACTTACCACTGTGTGAAGTGCAGCCTGTCGCATGGACCAGGCAATTGTAAAACAATGCCTGCGAAAGCCTCGCTTTGACCACAATGCATATTATGGGAACTGTCCAATTTTCAAGCAACATACTGAAAAACTGAACGTCAAAAAATACTAATCCGACAGATCAGCCTTCACAAAACATGACCAGTTCTTTACAAGACTTGGTACCATTGGTGCCCAGAAACCATGATTTCTCATATGTAAGCCATCAGCCAACTTCCTATAAACTAACTTAAAAAGCCTATCGGATGTAACATTGCTTCACTTAGCTCAAAGATTATGAAATTCATGCTTAATTATCGAGCATGCACCGACACCTATGAGGAGTAATTACTTCGTAAGCAATTCGTCACGAGCTTTAATGAGGTTTAAGCTAATGCAAGAATCCATCAGCAGACCTCATGCACGACGTCATTAACTCCAACCCCTCCTCAACGACCATATCGTTGATGTAGTCATCCTTTTCCTCGCCACACGTTCCTTCGCAATGACCACCCTGTCAACTCCCAAGGTGGTGGCACAGGCATCCTCCTCAAAAAATCCTTTAAGATTATCCAAATTCAGCCCACCTTACTGACATCATCCTTTGAATGTATTTTCACCTGCTGCTGGAAAAGAGACACCTCCCGGTGCTCCAGTATGCCGTTTTTAACTCGGCTCTCCAGGGAAAGCTCTCCCAATTTAACCGGAGAGATAATCACGCTCTCTGTCCAACTGTTTTTCAGACAAAAACTGTGTAGCAGGCATCGTTTATCTCTCCTGTGTAAAATACGTAATTGGGCGAACGTGACTAAGCAATCTTATGCAGGTAATTCCAAAACCATCCACGCCCTATCAAGTGTTGGGTCAGATCGAAATCAGTATAGCAATGCCTTCAATTAACCCACAGCCTGACGTCAAGGACCAGATGAATAGTCCATCTCCCATTTGTGTTACCCTCTGAGGATTGTTGCCAATCGCTGAGTGAACACGGCCTCTCTTCTTTACCAATGGCCACCACGTGGCCTTCCTTTCAGCGCTCTCTAGCAAGAAGGGCAAAAAATATCACCCTACGATCTAACTGCACAGAGACTGCCCAGTATGCGCGTGAAATTCAAAGCGCTCCTTTTCCCTGCCACTGTGTTAATCACTGATAAAGCTTCTTGCTGACAACTTCACCCCGTCGTTCCAACCCGTAAATTAGCAGAGACTATACGGTACTCATCACCTTGATGAGGTGAGTCCTCCTGTGTTGACCAACAGCCGAGGAAATGCTGTTACGTGTGCTACCGTCTTATCATCTGTTGCCCCGCTTTACTCGGAAAACTCATTTTCGTGTCTATCAATACGCCCAGATATTTTACTGCTTAGGTGAACCCGATCAGCAATTACTCAATGTTAATAGTCTTTACTCTAGAAATCTCCTTTTTCGTCCTTCATAAAATTCCTCAAAACCCTCATAAAGAATTCTGGTACTTGGAAACGATTTTGTAGCGCTTCTAGGATATCCACCCATCTAAATCATCTAAGGCATTTTTGACATCAGGAGTAATCAACAGGACTGCAGGAAAAGACTGCTGAGTTCTTTCGCACGCTGGGTCATGCTCACCACTTCTTCTATTGCATCGATGGTCGAGCGACCTACTCTAAAGCCATACAGCCGTGAAGATTGGCCCCAGCATTATGAGTCGTGGCAGCGAGTCTTCCCCTGATGAGTTTTTTGAGCGCGTTCCTGGCCACGTCTATCAAACATAGCGGGTGGTTTGCAAACAACGACTCGGGATTCTTCTTCTGTTAGCTGATTATCACGAGCCTCGCTACCTCCCACCGCTGCAAAAATACCCGTTTACGCAGGGAAGCGTTGAACGAATCGACCAGCAAGTTAGGCCAAAAGTGACAGACCATCTGCAGCGCCTCAACTAGAATCCCATCTGGTCCTTGAGCCTTTTTGCCTTCTTACACATAACTGCTTCCTTCAATTTTACCTTCATGGAAAGTGGGCATTTCACTGGTGTTTTATTGTAGATGGCCTCAACGTTGACGTGAAAGGGGAAAAGAGCGCGCATAATTACGTCCATCTGTTGGGGGTCGAACGATCAGGGCAACTTTTCGGCACCAAGTTTCGGTATGACTAGCATGCAGCCTAAGTCCCACAGATCCCAGTTCACGTCCTCCACCCCAGGTTTTACCAACACCTGGCCTTACTGCTATTGAAGAGTCTGTGTAGGTATTTCCTAGCCGACTTATAAACTGTAAATTTGGTACATGTCCTGAGTCCTATGCCCGCCAGTCCTATTGTCGGAACTTGTGACAATCTCTTCGCTTTTAAGCAATTTTGGGGGACTATCAGAATGCTGGGTGCCTGCCATACTGCGGTCTTCGATGGGATATGGAAGACTTGCAGACAGACGTAATCATTCTCATAGTTAAGTTCACCACATCTAAAGCTACAAGTCTTCCGTCGGCAGTGAACGTGCCATTAGCACTTTTGCGAACCTCTCAACCTTCACCTTCCTAGTATGTCACCGAAACCCCTTCATTTCTCGCTCCGCACTTGGAAGTAAGTGCTGTTCTCAAATGATTGAAGTTTGTTACATGCTGATGAGATATGCAGAATTTTTATCTGTCTAGTCAAGAGGGGAAGTAGGCATATGTGCAGTGAACAACAGCAACTTTGCATTAAGCTTATAAGAGATCTCTGCTGGCATTTACTAACAAACATGCATTTGACAATTTGGAATTTGAAACAATGGCTTCAGAAATTTCTTTTCGACTGTTTGACGCCACAGAGCTGAGAATAATTATTTCCATTTGTAATTGATTACACATTCAAATTTTATTGATAGTATTTGTAATTGGTCGATTGAAAATTTTAATTGCGGAGTAATGGGACATTTTGCCCATTTTAATTACAGTAGTTGCAATGGGACATAATTATACTCCCAATTACTCTGAGGAACTGAACCAATAATGGGATGGAAGTAATGGATAATTGATAATATATTTAACTAACCATCACAAATTGCAATGGAAATTGGAGACTTGCTCTTGATGCCGCCATTGGCTTTGATAATTAGAAGTATTTGGCGAGTGTTAGCCTAAAAAAGTTACCATTTCATATATATATATAGCAGTAGGCTACCTAACCTTATGATGTATACCTTTCAATAGATGGTGAAAATTCATGTCCTTGTGCTATTGTTTAAATGTTAGATGAGATGAAATTCCTTTGCACAAACAGCACATCATTAGTCATCATCAAATAATAAATTTCATAATCATGTTTGGATACTATTGCGTCAAAATCTTTTTAAGCGTATTTCGCGAGCAATTGGAAATCGATAAATTCAAAAGAAATGATTTAATAGATTCGAAAAAATGCGCCAAAGTTTCCAATAGCGATTGACTTACTACAAAGAGAAAATGGAATTCATTAATGAGTCGTTATACTTACACCAGTAAAAATCAAAAATATATGTATATATAAAACCAAAGCTATCTAATCGGAGGGATGATTGGATCGATTGCCAAATGGAATATGTGGCACATTACGTTCGGGAGGTGCTTAGAGATACAAGTGGCTCACTTGAGGAGCCGGGGTCGTCAGGATTTGGGGATCACTTTTCTAGCAATCCTTTTTCATCTCTCCCCTCCCGCTAGAGGAAGATTCATCCCAATCACCCCATCCCAATCGTAGCAAAATAAGGCTTAGCCCGAATTAATGCTTCAATCAATTTCACGCTAGGTTCTCAAGTTGACAGAGGAGGGGTTTAGTAGTTGGTACAGAGTCCTGCCTCATACCCAAAGCGTAAATAGACTTCACTCAACATCTACAAAAAATATCTGGTTTTGATTTTATATTCATAATTTTCTTATCATCACCGTAATCAAATATATAAATAATATTCATTCGATGGACAAGGCAAACTCGAATGGTCCTCTTTCAGGACACTCGCCAAACATTTCAAATTATCAAAGCCAACGACGGCATTAAGGCAAAGTCTCAACTTCCATTGTAATTTGTAATACGTAATTGAATACATGCAAGTTAGTTACTACCGATTACTTTCATGCCATTTTCTTTTCAATCCCTCAGAGTAATTGAAACTAATGTAATTAAAATGAGCAAAATTTCGATTCCCATTACTCATGAATTAAAATTTTCAATTATCACATTACAATTGCTCGGATTTCAAAATTGGTGGACGTGGTTACTGAACCGAGATAGTTGGAGGCGCTACTTGCAGGAAGTGAAGGCCTGAGGGGGGGTGTAGTGCTACGAAGAAGAAAAAGAAAAATTACAACTACTTCTTGTGGGAGTTGATAAATAATTGTAATGAATTTTTCCTAGCTCTGTTTGGCCAATCCCTGATCAATCAATACTGAGATTCGCGCAAAAGGGCGTGAGTAGAAGGGTTAAACATGTAACAATAATGATCATTGGCGAGACATATGTACATGAACGGAACGAAGTTTTTGTGGAAAATACAGAGGTGGCCAAAAGTGATCGGACAATACAAGAAACAAGCAATAAAATACTTTTACGAGCATAAGCTTTGAAATGAAATAAAAATTTTTCCCTTATATAAAAGTTACTTGTACTCTCAATTAATTGCACAAAAAAATAAAACAGAAATAAAAAGATTTTCACAAGAAAATTAACAACTAATTCAAATTCACATTGCATCAAGTGGACAAAAGTAATCGGACATTTTGAAAAGTGTGAAATTAGTCATTGAAGTTTGGAGCAATTCTTTTCTTTTCATTTCCGAGTTTAAAAGGGAATTCCCCTAATTATATGTTGATATGTGTTTTTCTGATATCAGTCATTTACTTGTCAGTTTTAAGTGAAGAAAGTTAAACATGGCTAAGAATCGCAAAGAAACCGGTATACATGAAAGAAAAGTTATAATAAAGTTGTATAAAGAGAATAAATCCTTTTCTGAAATATCAAAAATAATTGGAAGAAGTCGTTCGACAGTTTTCGATATCGTGAAACGGTTCAGAAAAAATTATCAGGTGGAAAACGAAATTAGGAGTGGTCGACCATGTAAACTAACAGAGACAGACGCACGAAAAATCTTAAGAATTGTTAAAAAGAATCTGACTACAACGTCCAGAAGTATTAGGGATCAATTAGCAGATGTAAATGGTACCAATGTTAGTGCCCGGACTATTCGTAGAGCTCTCAGCCGTGCTGGTTATCAAGCGAGAGTACCTCGAAAGAAACCACTAATTAGCAAAGTTAATAAGAAGAAAAGATTATGCTTTGCAAAAGAATTTAAAAGCAAGCCGCTCGACTTTTGGACTCGTATAATATTCTCTGATGAGAGTAAGTTTAATATCTACCACTCCGACGGCAGGTTGTTGGTGTGGAGAACTCAAAATAGTGAGCTTCATCCCAAAAACATTCAACATACAGTAAAACACGGAGGTGGCTGTGTAATGGTCTGGGGTTGCATGGCTGCCAACGGTGTAGGAGAACTTGTTTTCATTGACGAAACTATGGACAAACTAGGTTACTTGTCGATTTTGAAAGAAAATTTGAAAAAAAGTGCACAAAAATTGGGTCTTGATGGTCATTATTTGTTCCAGCAAGATAATGACCCAAAGCATACAGCTCATGATGTTCGTATGTGGCTCCTTTTCAACACTCCTGGTCAATTAAAAACACCACCGCAATCCCCAGACCTAAATCCCATCGAACATCTTTGGGATCATCTGGATAAAAAAATAAGGAACCATCACATTACTAATAGAAGTCAACTGAAGACGGTGTTATTAGAAGAATGGGACAACATTACTCCGGACGTTACCCGTAAGTTGGTACAGTCTATGCCCAATAGGTTAACAGAAGTTATAAAACAAAAAGGATACGCAACTAGATATTAAAAGCCTATGTTCTAATGGAATCATAAGAAAGAAAAGTATTACAATTGAACGTCCGATTACTTTTGTCCACTTGATGCAATGTGAATTAGAATTAGTTGTTAATTTTCTTGTGAAAATCTTTTTATTTCTGTTTTATTTTTTTGTGCAATTAATTGAGAATACAAGTAACTTTTATATAAGGGAAAAATTTTTATTTCATTTCAAAGCTTATGCTCGTAAAAGTATTTTATTGCTTGTTTCTTGTATTGTCCGATCACTTTTGGCCACCTCTGTATATCTTGATAAGAAATTTTTACTAAAAAACTGAATTAAATTTTCTGCAAATCTTGAAACCGTAGATAGGAAATTCACTGTTCTCAGTTCTCTATGATACATTCAACCAACCCTCCCACTTTTTGGTTATTTTTAATTTCTCTTCACTTTTTTTTGTGCTTTCCAGGCGATTATCTACCTCCATGCCCTTTAGGTCATAATTTAAATGATTGGACCCACTACCGAAAAAAAATCGTTTTATGTATTCCATTCTCCTTTATACCGATTTCAATACATTTATTAACGATGTTGATTGTTTGTGGAAGCTCAACACTCTCAAAAAATCATAAAAAAAATAAGTTGCATACAATTTATATTTCATCTAGAAATAATTTACCTCGAGTTAAAAAAAAACATCTTCATTTACATATATTAAATCTAAAAAAATAGTACGCCTACATTCATACGCACAAAGCCCGGCATCTACTTATACTGAAGCAAAACAGCTCTAGAAAATTAAACAGAAAACCATGGAAAAATCATATCAGCATATTTCCACTATGGCACTTCATGCCTTGAATGTAAAGGGTATAATTTTCGACGACCTCCACACCAGATTATACTGAGTATTATCGGAAAAATTTTGTAGGCTGCAACCTCTCTCTTTCTCTCGATCTCTCTCGTCTTGACTCTCATGCCTTATGCATGCATTCTCTCGTTGCACCCGGGAGACTTCGGAATTGTAAATGAATGGCGATATAAACACAAATATAAAGCGCCTGCATCCATAAGGATAAATGGCTGAGCTCATACTTATGCACATCGCACATTATTATAGTGCGTTTGAAAAATATAAAAACTGTGCAGTCTACAGAGTTTTGTAGATGCAATTCGAGTATGAATCCTAGATTTAATTCAGCACGATATTCTGAAGTGGTTCTTGAAGGAGTTCCCATACACATTCTACATAATAGTGGATGCTGCATCAGGGAGAGGAACTACCACCAGGATATACACGCATCCATGTTTTCCTAGATGAAATCGCCAAGTTCTTCTTACAGGAGTCTCCTTGGGACGCAAGCGGAATTAAACCGAGAAAGCAAGCATGTCAGGCTTGAACGCTAGCCTTATTTCAGTTTACACATAGGCCCTCGCTTGCATGTTGCGATTTGTTGAAGATGAATAACGTCGTGTGGAGGAGGTTTCGGAGAGATGGGCAAGGAGGAGCAAATATGAAAAGCAAAACCTTTTCTTTTTTCTTCGGAACTAATTAGTAGGTATACTACACACACTATATCCTCTCATATCTGCATGTGCTGCTCTATATTTTGAATGATTTGAGAAGAAAAAAAAATAATCAAAATGTTCTCGTTCTCTTCCTCTTTTTCAGCTCCGCTCACCTCATGTCCCTTCATCTCTTCTCTTTCAATCGCTCTTCTCTATTCACTACGATTTATGCGCGCAATACACACCATCCATTCAGAATGAAAAATAAAACAATGTGTAGAGAATGACGACAAGGACGCTCGTCATCATAACATGAAAAAAATAGAGTCCTGAAAGGTACTAGTGAAATATGAATAGCGTAACTCCCTGTTTTCGTTCGGCTTGGATATTTTTCATGGTTTTTTGTTCTTTTATCTTTATTTCATCCTTTTTTTCTCTAAAAATTAATTTCAAAAAGTTTTTCTATTCAAACTCTTTCTAATTGTGAATCGTGCGGGCATAAGATTCGGTTCACACTATTAAGGAGAGACGATTCCTGAATATGATTCCTCAATAGTTTCCAATTTTTTTAGGGTTTTATTTTCTATTTTTCAATAGTTTTCGGTAATCGATAATTATTCTAGTGCTAAAGCTTTTGTACAGTATCAATTCACGTTGGAATAGAAATACCATTCTGCAGTGTTAAAATGGATACATTTGTTGCTCCAGCCAAAACCGACCTGGAAATCACGGTATCCATATGTCCAAATACGCAAGTAGGGCCTAACAGTGCGAAATGAATTGGACATGCCTAATACCCACCTTTTAAGGATCTAATACGTTCTAGCAAAATAGTGCATACCTATTACAAATCAAACTCCCGTGCCAAACTTAAACAAGTACGGAAATGTCAATTCCATTTTTATGAAATCCAGATGTGATAAGGAGCCCTCAACCCTTTTTGCCTTAGGCATGCCTGATTTAGGCATATAGAATTCTGCGTAATGTTGTAGCTAGAGCATTCACGTAGGCCGGAGGTCCCTGGTTCATGTCTCGTTGGCGACAACGAGATTTGTTTCGAGTGATTCTTTGGACGGAATATAAGCCCGTTTAGTTATGATACGTCCTTGTTTAAAAACAGAACATATCGCAGCTGCGTGGACGGACGCCAAATCACTTTTCTGAGTGCCGATACATTCGATAAAGATAATGAGATAATCTAACTATCTCTAAGCGAAGGTTCAAAAGGGGCTGTAATACTGAAGCAAAAAACAAAGAAAAAATTTTGGCGAACGTGTTGCCCTCCTAATGGGGTATCATCATTTATGGCATAGCTCCAATTCCACCCTTCGCCTCCATTAGTAGTAGCCTCTAATCGTGGCGGTTCTGCGACTTCATTCCCCAATTGAAAATCCCAAGCAAGCATCTGCTGTGAGCATCGATTTAATCTTCCCATCGTTTCCTCGGTTTTTCAACTGACGTTTCCCTTGCACTCTACCCTTCAACGTTTGGGGAGCGTGTACCCTTCCATTCATTCCATATGTCCTATCCATTGTAGTTTGCGTAGCTTTACTTACGCGGACACAGGTGAGTCAGAACTGCTCTCTATTTTTTTCCAATTTTTTTTTTAATTACAAAATTTATATAACTTACACGGGCGTGGTTCGGTCAAAAGAATATAACCGTGTACCAAATTAAAACTTAAACGGTTCCATGGGTTCGAAGTTATTTGGCTATAATAGATGGATAGACAGACCTACGAATGATCCTATAAGGGTTCCATTCTTGCAATTGAAGCTCTAAAAAGATCAAGCATAAAAAAATTCCATTGGATATAATTTGCATCAGTATTGTGTTGTTTTTTTAAATATATATCAGGACCAAGAAAGAAAATTCACTCGGAATATGTAACGAAGCAAGTAGATAGGAGTACGCTCCTATCAGAAGGGTTTTATACTGAAAATATGTGATCCAGACATTTGTGATTAGTAGCTAATGTACAAAATCAGGAAACACTTCTATGATATACACGACAGTGGAAAAGTGTAAGGTCATCGATTTTGTGAGTTTGTGATTGTTTCTTATTGTGTTCAACAGCATTTTATCAATAAATCTTCAGAAAATAGACTGTTTTGTTATAATTTACAAACAATACATTTGCTTTAAATTAGCCAATTATTATTAGTCAAAATGATGGGATTGTGAGGGAACCAAAGACATATAAATAAATGGACGAGCAACGAGAATCTGTGTACTCGTCCATGTGAGAAGTAAATTTGCCGCATAAATAAGTTATAAATAACTTACGCTCTCAAAACTATATGATTCCCTCTGCTTCTCTTTCCCCTTTGTTTCCATACAGGTTTTTCTTTCCTTTCTTCAGAAGAATCACTTCCCCACTGACACCGGCGCACACCGACAAAATTTCATTTCACGTGCACACGATCGCGCCTTCGTTATCATTCGTAAAACAGTTTGGGTACAACACAACAAACGACTATCACAGAAAACTCGAACGTCAACGCAAAAGAAAAAGAAAGAGGCGCGAAACTCACGAGAAAACTCAAGTGTCAAAGCCGATGGAAAATTCGTAAATTTTTAATAAAAACAGTGAACAAAAGTGCCGATTTCGTACACGCTATCTTCAAAATTATAAACTGTTTAAACGTGAATGTGTTTCGGAGTGAACAAAGTGCAAAAACAAAAGCATATCACTTCAAACCTCAACTCCACACAACTTTAGCGAAGATTGCTAAGTGCTTCGGCTCTCACGACCGGTTGCGGATTCAGTACTCTCTATATCTATGGAGGGAACTAATAACTCTTATTTTTAAGTAGCATCATTTTTGCTTTGTAATTTCAAATATATTTGAAGCTAATGTCTTAAACAGGCATTCTGGATGATTTGAGTGCGTGTCAAACAATAACGGTTCTTTGCGATCTCTGCTGTGTTCTACAGTCAAATCCATTTCCGTCATTGTTTACATGTGCGGAACCGATTGCGATCACTGAAAATGGGTTGAACAAAAGAAATTTCACTTGAAAAACTTTCTTAAATAGTTATTTTGGCAAAAGTGGGTAAGCAATTCGTGATATTTCAAATATTGTTGCCGTTTCAAAGTGTGGAGTTGAACCAAACTTGAAGGGGTTCACCGATACCCACACAAATATTAATCGAAAACACTCTGGGCGAACAAAAAAACCAACTCAAGCTGGTGATCGACACATTTTATTGATGAGGAAGCAAAATCGGTTCAAAACAGCACCAGACATTCGTGCCACAATCAACGAAACCCTGACGAACCCAATTTTGGTAGAAACTGTCAAACATCTTTTGCAAGAGAAGGGATATTTGGGTCGCGTTGCTATGAAAAAACCACTTTTACGACCACAAAACGAGCGGGAAAGTTTATTGTTTGCTTAATAACATAAAAATTGTCAGTAGATCAGTGGGAATCCATGTTATGGACCGATGAATCAAAGTTCAAGATTTTCTGATCCAGGCGGCGCCAGTATCTTCGTCGAAACAAAGATGATCGGTATAATCCTCAATGTATTGCTCCAACAGCTAAACATAACGGAGGGTCCGTGATGGTCTGTAGCTGTTTCAGCTAAGATGGTGTTGGAAAACTGGTCAGAATCGACGGAATAATGCAGGAGGAATACTATCACAATATTCTTCAACGAAGTACCATTTAATCTGGCACTGGTTTGATCGGCAACGGATTCATCTTTCAATAAGATAATGATCCCAAGCACACCTCCAATCTGAACTATCTACGCTCCAAGGAAGAGAAAGGTGTGCTTCAAATCATAGATTGGCTGCTGCGATTCTCTGACGTCAACCCGATCGAGTTATTATGGGATGAGCTCGACAGGCAGGGAAGAACATGCACGTTCCGAGTGAAAATCAGTTGTTCAACAGTCTAAAAGTAGCTTGGAAAAATCTCGCAACTGAAACACTTCAAAAACTGGTCGAAAGGTTTCGAAGAATTTGCATTGCTATCATCAAAGCACGAGGTGGACACATTCATGAAAAAAACCTGATTTAACTAGTCATAATATTTTCGGTATTTTTAACAATTTTAAAAAATTTAAATGCAACGCAAGTAAATCGTAACAAAAAAGTCTATTTTGAAGTTTATATGCAAGATTTAAACTCCGCCGTAGTCGGTCCCAAGCCGGGTTGAGAAAGAAGGAGGGACCCCCTTGTTTCCCTTACCCCCAGCTTCCAAGATTACTCATCCTAAGCCCCACGAAAAATGCTTGTAAATGGTCTATCACAAATTGAGTTTACAGGTTTCCCACTAAATGCCGAGACCAATAGCAGAAAAAACACCTGCAGCTCTGCTACTAAATCCTACTTCAACCTCCTTTGCGGTGACGTAAGAGGGTGAAGGCGAGTCTTCCGCGCCTTATAACGGAATTGAATATACTTAAGGTTGGGTGATAGGCTAACTCCCTGTCATTGCGAAACCCCACATTGTTTGAAAACCTGCAACCGAGCCTCGAAAGGGATTTAACTCACGGCAACGACCTCGCAGCTGACAAAGGGACTTTTGCATTGGACCCTAAAATGTCAGATCACTGAACCACTCTGGCGTAGTTAAAGAACTTTCGCAGCAGGCCAGTCAGTATAAATTAAACATATTAGCAATCGAAGAAACGAATTGCACTAGAAGTGACATTCAAGGTGTGAGATCGCACACAATATTCAAAAGTAGGAAGCCTGCTGGAAAACGAAAACTCGGAGTGGCCTTCATTGTAGATAGGGAGTTCAAATCACACATTATAGATTTTAAGGCAAATGAACGGTTGTGTGCGATCCGTATAGATGCGAAATTCTTCAAAATCTGGCTGATAGATGAACACACCCCGACCAAAGAAAAGGACGAAGAAACGAAACGAAAGGAAACATTCTACAATCCCTTGCAAAAACTACTCGACACAAAAATAAATCTCGTTGAGTTCAACGCTAAGATTGGCAGTGAGATATCTCACCGGGGAACGACTGGAGGATACAGCCTCCACGATGAAACAAATGACAACGGCCAGCACCTGATTGAATTTGTATGTAGCAGAAATCTAGTCATACGTTCGACTTGCTTCCCACATCGACGCATACAAAAAATTACCTGGGTACCATCGGGTGGCAACACACAAAACCAGATTGACCATGTTCTGATCCAACAACACTGGGCCTCGAGCATACTTGACGTCCGTACATACCGAAGAGCCAATTGTAACTCAGAAAATTACTTGATAAAATTAACTTATCGATGTCGTATGTCAAAGGCGTATTCGTTGAAGACCAGCCGTCTACAAGGTTGGAAAACCAGGAAAAAGAGAAAACATTATGAAAATCTCAGAAGAAGAGCGAATAAGATAATTAAAATTAAGAAAACAAAATACCATGACGGCCAATTGAGAAGCATCGATGTAAGTCTAGCGACCAGCTACACAAGACAAGCATACAAAGTAGTGGAAAGCATGAAACAAAGTTATCAGTCAAAGATCATGCTCTGCCGTGTTATAATCGGCAACACGCTGATGAAAACAGCCTCAAGGAAAGATGGGCATTAATTTCAAGGACCTCATTAATCATTCGCGCAGCCCCAGAATATCGGAGCCTATAAATATTCCCGGAGAGCTTCCGTTGGCAACACCAAAAGATTAATAAAGCGCCGCGAATCGATGAGATTCCAGTGGAGTTTATTAAATATGGAGGTAGCAGTATTCAGAAGGCAATCGACAAAGTCATCTAGCACGTTTGACAACAAGAAACTACGCTGAACGAGTGGAGTCAATCAATTATATCACCTATCCACAAAAAAAAGACGTGCTACAGTGCAAAAACTACAGTGGCTTATCACTACTTTGTACGGCATGCAAAATATTTTTAAAGATCTTAGAAAATAAAACCCGATCATACGGCAACATTATTATTGGGGAGTATAAAGGTGGTTTTATTTGCAGTCAAGCGGGTGGTTACCGGAAAAATTCTGGGAGTTCAACATAGACGTACACCAAATATTGATTGACTTTAAGCAAGCATACGATAGGATTGATAGTAACGTACTGTACAAAATAATGCTTTGCTTTGGTATCCCTGCCAAATAAATCAGTCTTTCCAAAATGACACTGATGTCGGTAACCTTCCAAGTCGACATTAATAACCAACTGACCGATTCTTTTCACACATACCGGACCAAAGCAGGGAGATGGGTTGGCGCCACTGGTATTCAATTTGGCTCTGGAATATCTCATAAGAAAGCTGCCTGTCGATACAAGGATAGGGTAGATCGAGGCAAATCGCATCACTTTTTTTGAAGATTGAGAAAACCGTAGCAGAAAGCTATACATGATATCTTATTGATGAAGACGAAAGCAGTAACAATAAGGTGTGAAACAAATATTTAAAAACATAAATCAACTACCTATTCTTTTAACTAGCGACTGAAAACTCAAAAACAAAACTATCTGAATCACCCCAATTTGTAGCGTGAATCGGATCGTATACAAGATTTAACGAAATTTTAAGTTTCAAGGTGAAATAGCTTTGACATCATTGATGAATTGAAGAAAAAAAAACAAGAAGACTAGTTTCCTTTCAATATGATGGCACCATTCTTCGCAAGCATGGCATTGAATTCAGCCCTCTGATGATGGTTGAAAGAAAAATTCGGAATAGCAAATAGAGTGCCAATCTCTCGGTTTAACAGTGAGCTCGTAATTTTCAAACTGCCGTTTGCTTTAATTTTTATTTTCTTCGTAATATTTTCTTTTTTCAGTCTTTCCCTTATACTTCTAGACTTCTTTGCTAAGCTTAAGATATTCTTTTGTTTGTTTTTCGAGAAGATTCAGCTTATTGTGAGTTGATGTTAAATGTAGGACCGCCTTTCTACTGATTTTATGAGAAACACTTGCTTGAGGGTGATGGAAGAGTTTGTCTAATTATTTCTACGCATATGGGAGACTGGCCTTTATTAGTGTTGTGAACTTAAGGATGGCATTGCATCATCAAAGAGTTGTTTATTTTTGGCTTTGGTTCTTGCATTTATTTCTGACCGTGCTTATTCAGCACTTGAGGATTGGACTTGTGACTGGACCTATTGGGAACTGGTGGATTAGCCATGAGACTCTACAATGTTAGACTCTTGATCACCGATGAACTTGTGGTTTGGTATTGCATTCGCATTTAATGGAAACGTTCCAGTTTTTTTTTTGAAGTCCTTTGTAGCATTCCCAAAGACGGCATCTGGTTCAAAGTTTATTGAAAAATTCCTCCAAAAACAAATTTTCTAATCCCTTGATTTGGATTGAATGTTTCCATGCTGTTGCTTGTTGATGGTAATATCTTTTGAGCGGCTTGGAAAAAGATGAGTCAAGCGGTTGCAGGGTATGTGATGTACGTGAAGAAGGAAGTAGAAGTTCAATGTCAAAAAGAGTCCCATCAGTCTACCACTGAGTAGCTTGTGGGAGACGCATGTTCAGCCAAAATTAGAAGCATTTTTCCCTAGGTCCGGCAGCTATTCAAATGCTGCAACAAAAATTTGAAAGCGTGTTCAGTTACCCGGGCCATTATTGTCATAGTAACTTTAGTACCATGTGGCATACCAATAAGATGCCTTTAAAGTGAATAAATGGACTGTCCAACTGCATTCGTACAGGGTAGGACGGTTGCATTTTCAGCTCTTTCAACACTCGTCATACCCACAACATCTTTAGCACCTTTCTGGGCGTTAATATTCGGCGATCGATTACTGAGCAGCATTCCGGTTTCATCAACGACATTGTATAAACATTCGGGTCTTCCCCTTAAATTGTTGTTCTCAATTATTGTTCCTGTCTGGAAGAACTCAGCCACTTTTTCCTCCAATCCTTTTATAGACCCTCCAGCTTCCAAATAGCTAAATTGGAATTTCTTTTCATTAAACAATGAAATCAGTCCTGGCCTGGCAATCTCTCACTTCTATTAAAATTTTGTTTTATTATTTTGCGCTCGGAAAATTCAAACGCGTACTTTTGAATGCCCTTAAATGTTATTTCGAAGCCACGACTTTCCGAGGAAGACTCCTAGTCGGGATGGTGTTCCACCATTGTCCTGACTTGCTGCTCAGCGCATTCAACGCTTGCGTACGGGACGGGGTTTTCCCGATACGCTGAAAGGAAACGGGGTTCGTGATGATCTGCATGCTAGACACTGCTAGGAAAGTGCTAGAGAAACACATCAAGGGAAGATTCACTGACGCGATTCGTGCTGCTGGGGGTCTATCCTCTTGACAGTACGGCTTTAGAGCAGGACGTTCCACCATTGATGCGATTTTATAGGTGGTGAGTGCGATCCAAAAGGCAGAAGCATTTGGCCACACCAAGCGACGGATCGTCCGTTGGTGAAACTCGACGTTAGGGATGCCTTCGAACCCGCTCGATGGATATTCTCGAAACGCTGGAAAACCGTTTTCAAGTTTCAGAATATCTAATGCGGCTTCTGAGTGACAACGTGAAGGACCAAAGCCTGCTTTACGGCACGACAAAGGGCCAACGTAGGATGGAAGCTACATCGAGTGTTGCTCAGGAATCGATCCTTGGTCCAGACCAGTGGAAAGTGTCTTACGACGGACTACTGAGACTGTAGATGCCAGGTGAGTCGCCTTGATCGGCTATGCGGATGATGTTGCGGCTCTGGTCACTGGACGCACCGTTTAACAAACGCAACTTAGAATAGGTATGCCTACGCACTGAGTGAGAAACTGGATGACTACTCGCGGGTTCAGTTTAGCACTGGAGAAAACCGAAGTGATCACCGTGACAAAAAAGAGAATCCCTAGAGTAAGGATGATCAGTATTGGAGACATAAAATCAGGGCAACCGCTGAGATGGCTGCTTTGGGAGTATTGGCTCCAAGTCGACTTATGGCCAACGCAGAGGGACCTGACTCGTCAAGAAGACGCATCTTGATGAGTGCTGTAGGATCAGTGCTGCTGTACGGAGCAGAAACATGGGGCGACACTCTCAGTAAGGAGGCAAATCGAAAACGCTTGGCACAGGTACAGAGAAGAGGAGCAATGATGATTGCATCTTCATATCTGACAGTCTCTGATTTAGCGGTGAGAGTTATTGGAGGCATGATACTTGTCGCCCTTCTTGCTAAAGATCACCAAGCTATTTACCTACGTCGAAACGAGGACGCATGGGAGACAGTTATCTACGAGGAGACAGCGCTCACTCAACGATTGGAAGTAGTCTTGGCTGAATTGCACGAAGACAAGGTAGACAGCGCGCCTCATCCCGGATGTGAGACTGCGGCTAAATCTAAGGCATAGTGAGATTAATTTCCATCTGACTCAGCTTTTGATCGAATATGGGTGTTTTCAGTCTTATCTGCACAAGATAGTCGATTTTGCCCAGGAGAAGAAGACAATGCCTGCCACATATTTTTTGCGTGCATAAATGGGACAGGCTGTTAATTACCTCTACAGGAAGACGGGAGAGCTCACCTCGGATAGGACAATTGTGGTGATGCTTGAATCGGTTGACAAATGAAACCATGTGGCACATTATTTTCGGGCAGTCCTAAAAGATAAAAGGGATGCACTGCAGCCGGAGGCGTTTAGGCTAAGGGGTCGCTTATCTGGCAATTCTTGTTCCCCCTCCCCTCCCACAAGGGCGCCTCATGGCGTAACGAAACGAGACGTAGCCCAAAATAATATGTCAAACGGTTCCAGGCTGGGTTCTCAGGATGTCAGGGGAGGTGGTTATCAGTAGTTCTTTTGCTTGTAAGCATGGGAGTCCCGTAAATGACATTCCCCTCCCAACCACAAAAAAAAAAAAAAATTTAAAAAGGCAAGTGCAATAGACGGTCAGCTAACCGCTTTTTTGGCATCCTCGTCTAAAGCTGGTCGTCCACCTCAACGCTGGATGGTATTTTCCGTTAAAGAATCTTTACTTTGCAAACTTATGTATAGTGGTTTGAAAATCTCAACAGCCCACCGTTATTCACAGCCTTCATCATGTTCTCTTGAGATCGTTCTCTAATGCCCTGCTTCGTTTTGGATTTCCAAACCATCCATAATAAAATATATATGAATCAACAGCCTCAAGCATGCAATAATTGAGCTTAAAAGATTAACTGAGCCGATTAGCTCCATATTCAAGACTTTTTAAGTAAAAATTTAATTATTAACTACTAACGTCATACTTATTAAACAAATCGATATTTGAACAAACACATTTTACTAAGCATTCTACCAGTCCAAATTTTAACAAATCATTTTAAACTGACACAAAGAAATTATTAGCATTTTTCTTAGAAGATCGGCAAATTTACTACAAACACACACGACCGAGTCATTGGGAAGCGGTGTTGACACTGATGTACAATCGTGATTCAAAGATTATTGACGCAGGAAGATACAGGGTGAAAAGAGAGGTGTCAGAAGCTATCTGAATGCATTCCATGTCATTTCAACTATCAACATATTTTTTACTTTGATTCAATTCGCCCTGTGATTCGATTCTCTTTAGTCTACCCTACGCTATTATATAAGTCGAGCCAAATGGTAGCCTACACAAGCTATATTAACATTTTGTCAAGGTCGTTAAAAACCACGATACAACTTTTTCTGGAATTCGACAGCGAAGCAAAACTAGTAGGGTTACAAAATAATGAGATCAACAAAGCTCATAGCGCAGTTGAAGGAAAATACCTCAAATACCCAAAATATCACACTTGGCGATTAAAATATCGAAAATGTGGGTACATTAGTGTACTTAAGCGCTAAAATAACAAGAGCCAGTAATGAAAGAGACGAAATATTTTATCAGTTTTGTCAATCGTAAAGAGCAGCTGCATATACAGGAAAACAAAGCTCCAAGTATACAAACCTGTGATAAGTCCTGTGCTGTGTTATGGGTGTAAAACACGGACCCCAAACCCAAGCATTCGCAAATATATCGACCGCCTTCGAGGGACGGGTCCTGTGGTGAACAAACGGAGCGAAGCTAGGCAGCAACTAATGGCGAATTCGATACAACCATGAGGTGTATGAAGTTTTTGACGAGCCAGAGGCCTGAACGATTGTAAGATTTCGGAAGCTGCAATGGGCTGGCCACATGAATTGTATGGACGAACAACGGATACCCAAAAATATAATCTTGGGAGGATTGAAGGACGGAGACCTGTGGACAAACCGAGGAAACGCTGGTCCAAAGACGGTTCATCGCTGCTCGGATTTCAAAATTGCAGGACGCGGTCAATGGACCGAGACAATTGGGAGGCGCGTGTTGCAGGAAGCGAAGTCCTGAGAGGAGCAGTAGTGCTACGAAGAAAAATAAGAAGCATTTTGAGTGCTTCATTGATATAAACATTTGTGGTTACTTGATTGATTTTAAAATTAATCAAGATTAAGTGAGATTGGTAAGAGTGTGCTGCAAAATCGTATTTGACTATAGCTTTTGCTCCTGTGATAAGAAGTAGTATTATAAGCTTTTAAGAAGGCGACAAGCAACCTTAGTTATTTGAGATTGAAAACTTGGAAGTATAGGTGGTTTGCTTTTTGCAAATATTTTTTTATTTTAGTGTTTGATAGTGTATTTGCGCTGTGTTCTAGAGTGGCGTTTTGATAGCAGCTAGGCCTTTGGTGTTGGCCAATCGATCACTGTCACGGCCAGCATTTTGGTGACCCCGACGTGATATATGAGCTTACAAAGCACACGTTTGGTAGAATAGCAGGGAAATTAGCTTTAGATATAGACAAAATCAGAGATAATTTGCAAGAAGGATCTAGCAGTTTGCAAACTAAGGGCATACTTTTATACTGTCGAGAAATGTGGCTTCCCATTTAGCCGCAACTATTGATTTTGTTAAATATTTTTCAACGTTCGTGCAGTAGAGCCAGGACAATTTTTGCAGGCAGCATTGCCGATAAGTCCATGTTTCCTGCATCCACACAGATTACCGCAATTTTTCTTGCAGCCATAGAATGTTAATTTTGTAGTACTACGTGGACCAGGTAGTTGTATCCTGAGTACCAGGTACTCAGAGGCTGCTGCTAATGTCATGTTCGTGTTCAGCGACGTTGTCAACCTTCGAGTTACCAAATCAGGCTCACTTCCGTCATTATTTATCGAGTTATTAGTTTTTCGTCAATCACCTCATAGAGTACACTTCCACATGCACTTATGAAAATCCGTTTTCCTTATATAGTACACAAAAAAATTTAATCAGAAATGGTCGCAAACTATATATATATTCGACTTCCCGAATGAATGCACTTTGAACCGTCACGATCCGACTTACTCCAAAAGATTTGGTCGTTTTTTGTGCATCATTGCCTTGCCTATTTCAACTGTCCTTTGATAAACGACGTTGACAATATTACCGAGCAACAACACTAGCAAAAATTCAACACACAAAACTATTCGAGACGGTGAAAAGTATAAAATATTTCTTCGTCTTTTACAAAAGAAAAGAAATCATTGCTATCTCGTTATTGAACGGTTGGCTGCTTCGTCTATTTTAAGAACAAGGCAAAAACGTATACTAAAAAGTTTTCCCATTTTTCTTCTCTTTTCACTTGGATCGACCCTTAGGTCGATAAGGTGAGCTTTATGGTTTGTATTTATTTTCGTACTTTCTAAGGATAAGGAAGATGTCTAAATATCACGACTATTATATTCAATAGCCTTTTCTTCAGCTTGGGAGTCTTTAAGTAGTTTTATTTTGCTACGGACTTGGAATATAAATATTTTGAAAGAGGATTAGATAAATCTTGAGATATTTTCTGACAAATATGTCTGGCGGAGAGAGGGTGTTAGGTAAGTCTTATCCGTGGACAATAACATGGAAGAGCACAAGATTAACTTGAATTTAATTGCATATTTTAAGAAGTAGATGTTAAAAATTGAAACTTAGATTAAGCGATTGCATTTTACGAATTTTGGAGGGACTGAGCTGGAATTCAATTATTATTGCAAAACATCGAAAATTTGGAATTACGCTTAATATCAAAGAATAATCAGAAAACCTCCGTAAAAACAGTTTAGTCATTAGCTAGCAACAGGTATCCGCACAATTTCAATATTTTCCTACCACTTCCCCATTGATTTGACCCTTCCTAATTCTGATACACTGAATAAGGTTAATTTAGCGGTTAGTTGCCTACATTTTATATCTATTGTACATTCATTTGCCACTCGTGATCAATGTAATTGATTGTAATTGTGCACACCACCATATCCTGTCCACCCCCAACTTGTATCTATTATTTTGTTACCATACCTAATATACCATGAAGTTTGAGACGAATACAATGTGATCTATCCTTTATGTTTTGTCCTCGTCAAACTCTATTCGCGTGGCAAATTTTTCTAATTTTATTGCTTTGCGCTTTTTTCCTTGTAAAAGAGAACGTACGTAACAAGTCCTTATTTTCCGGTCATGATTATCATTATGGAAATTTATTCGACCATAAATCATGAGTCTTTTCATATTTAGTCTTGAGTTATTGACGTTGCTGGTCCCTTGCAAAAAGAACGAGAGAGACAGAGTCACCCTCTTAATTTGCACGGTGTTATGATTATTGTATTGGAAGATAATCTCCAATGGCTGAGAGAGAGAGAGTCCTTTTGATTTGATATTTAACCATTTGGAGGATGCAACTGCAGTTTGGATAGAAAGGATGGAGTTTAAAATTTTTATAAAATAGGCAATTCTAGGTTTTTAAAACTTTGTTCGGTAACATTGAACGTCAAAAACAGTTTTTACGGTTTCGCGTATGCAGATGAATATTAACAAGTAATAGCTTGGCGGATGAAAATGTAATGTGTGTTAACATTTTAATTAACATTAAACCGAGTAGATAGGATTAAGCTTCTGTTAGAAGGGTTTTGTACTCAACCTGTGAAATGTAAACATTTACGTTACGTAACTAATTTTAAAAATTCAAGAAATACTTCTATGCTATGTATGTTAAATGATATGTTTAACCCTCCATCGGTCGCAACTGATGTGGGAGGCACAAACATCAATTTACTGGGGGCGCCTCCACCACTATACAGTGCTGAGTCCGTACATGTGAAGTATCTCCTAACTCGTGATGCTCTCTTGAATCCCCATAGCCATTTGCTGCACCGCCGTTCCATTGAGCGGTTGCAACGTGCGTGGCAGCCTAAGAAGCTCATTGCGACCAAAGTCGTCAAATATTTGAAGGCGTGTATATATTTACTTTTAATCTGTGATTTCATCATGAATAGTAATACAGTAATCCCTTGACATATGCGGTTTTCGTTTTTCACAGATGAAAAATTGAGGAAAAATTTAACAATCGCGCGACCGGATTTCATTATTCGCGGGAAAGAAACAAAAAACTTGTGTAAAAAATTCGATTTCGGCATCGCATGGATCGAACCCAAATTGCAAATTAATTTTTCCTTTTTTCAGCTCGTTTTATTCTCTCATGGAAATTGTGTAAAGTAATGTCTCCTCTACCAAAACGTAAAAAAACTGAGAAAGAAACAAAAAATTTGTGTAAACAATTCGATTTTGGCATCGCATGGATTGGACCCAAATTCATTTTTCCTTCTTATCAGTTTGTTTTAATCTCTCGTGAAAATTGTATCGCGAAATACCTCCTCTACAAAACGTAAAAAACTGCCCTAACCCTTGGTGAAAAAATAAAATTTTTAAAAAAGTTACGTGTGGGAGAAAGTTTTGCCTCCTTTGGCCGCTTGTTTCAAATAAACGAATCCACAGTTCGTTCGATCAAGGCAAAAGAAAATTCAACCAGGAATAGTGTGGCTGCTACTTCAGTAGCGTCATCGAAAAGAGTGTCACAAATCCGAGATAAAATGCTTGAAGAGACCGAACAAGCTTTAGGAATATGGATAGAAGACACGTCTCAAAAGAAAAGGCCCATAAATTCAGCTGTGATCAGAGATGATCTGCAAGTCTTCAGGAAATTATCAAGAGAGGGCGGTGTTTTCCACAGCAAGTCTTTAGCGCTGATGAAACTGGCATCTTTTGGAAGAAGTTTCCGAATCGAACATATCTTTCTAAAGCTGAAAGTACTGCCCCAGGATTCAAGGCTGCCAAAGACCGTCTTACTTTACTGCTGTGTGCAAATGCTTCAGGGGATTGTAAGATAAAACCCATAATAATTTACCGATCTCAAAATCCAAGAGCACTAAAGGGAAAAAACAAAGATCAGCTACATGGTTTTTGGAGGTTCAATAGCAAAGCATGGGTCACTGGTGCTTTATTCCAGGAATGGTTTCATTCTTGTTTTATTGAAGAGGTAAAAAAATATCTTACTTCGCAAAACCTGGCTTTCAAGGTGCTTCTTCTTATCGATGACGCTCCGAGTCATCCTTCCACTTTAGTTGGGACTAATCCGAATATAGAGGTGATTTTTTTACCCCCGCATACGACATCATTATTACAACCTCTTTATCAAGGGGTGAACGCAGCTTTTAAGGCTCATTACGCCAAACACAGTTTTAAGCGAATTATAAATTTGATTAAATGCTGCTCAGATGAAACAGTAACGAGTTGCTGGAAGAAATTTAACATTGCCGATTGCATTGGTGACATCGATGCATCTTGGCAGGAAATGAAATATAGCTCAATCAACGCTTGCTGGAGATAGATATAGCCACACGTGGCTGAAAAGGAAAGCACTGTGTCACCAGTCCAAGATGAGGAAGATGAAATAGTCCGACTCGCACATCAGATTGGTGGTGAAGGATTTGACGATATGAGAGAAGACGAAATTAACGAATTGCTGAATTCTCATGAGGTGGAGCTATCGGATGAAGATCTATTGCAACAAAAAAGGAGAGGAAACTGAAGAATCTGAAAATGTTGAGTGCGAGGAAGATAGTCGGGAAATGCGGGTAATTATTTTGGCTAGTTTTTATCAAGTTTTGTTTTCACTCAATATTTTGTAAACAGGCCAAAGTTTTTCTTCAAAACAGCTTAGGGAAATTCTAACCTTGAGGGACCAACTTGTTCAAAAAGCAATGGATTTGGACCCATCTCATAATCGAAGTTTGCAGTTTAAAAGGGATATCGAGGCCACTTCAAATCATTATGTGGAAATTCTTAAAGAAGTTGATTTATCAGCACAGCAACGTTCAATTACGAGTTATTTTTTCCATCTAACAATGGAAAAAACTAACATGTACCTACACATTTTTTTTGATTTTTTATTTGCACACTATAATTTTGAATAAATGTTTTTTTAATCTTGAATTTGATCTCAATTGTTGCCGTTGTGGGTATAGGAAAGTGGACTCAACATTCGCGGATTAAACATTCACGGCAGTTTTCAGGAATCTAACCCCCGCGTAATTTGTAGATTATTGTATAGCGTTGGCTTTCGGAATGGTGTGCCTTTTGTACACATTGCGATCAAACTTGTTATGACCATAGTGTACGTAGTTACCTGTCTTTCATTTGAGATTTACTGCAGAAATGTTTGACTTGAGTAACGAGAAAGATATGGAAGGGATAAGGAAAATACAGTTACTGTATACTGCTGATGATGAGGAGGACCCAGTGATGATAGGATTGAATAAGAAGAAGGGGCATTTACACCAGGGGTTATAGGCACCGTTTTTTCTTCTTCAAAGCACTACAGCCCCTTTGGGCCTTCGCGTCCTGCAATAAGCGTCTACAACTGTCTCGGTCCATTGACCGCATCCTCCAATTTCGAAATCCGAGCAGCGATGAATTGTCTTCATCAACCGAGTCAGACCAGCATTTCCTCAATTTGCGCACTGGTACCCGCTCTTCAGTTCTACCAACGAATACATTTTTGGGTATCCGTTGTTCATCCATGCGATTTACATCACCAACCCATTGCAGCTTCCGCAGTCTTACAATCGTTGAAATCTCCTGCTCGTCAAAAATTTCATACACATCATGTTTGTATCGAGCTCGCCATTGTTTGCCGTCTAGTTTCGCTCCAATTATTCGCCTCAGGACCCGGCTTTCGAAGGCGTTCAATATATTTGCGGATGCTTAATTGTAAAATGCATGAATCAATACATCAACCGTATCAAGGATAAATTCATCAGAGAGAGGGACGCGAAGTTCACGAGTATCGAAGTCAGAGCATTCATAGGCTTGCTATGCCTGAAAAAAAGCAGCGTTTGGAGGAACCATGGGATAAAGAAAATGACGGAATGGAAAAATTTAGTCTAGTAATGTCTCAAACGGTTCAAGTTCCTGATATGTTATCCTCGTTTTGATGACCTCACCACTCGAATTCAATGAAAACATGAAAACCGGCTCGCTTCCATCCGCGAAATCTTTAAATTATTTGTCAAAAATTGTTAGAAACAAGTTGGGTGGACACGACTTCGCTCTTGTCAAAAGGATTTTGTACTTAGCTTGCGATATGCAGACACCAACAATGAATAAAGTCAAGAAACACGTCAAAGAGATATTCACGTTTATAAGAAAATCGATTGTTTCTCCATTTTTGACGGTCGCCATTTTGTTACAAAAAAACAAAAATCACTCATGTAATGAATTTACAAAAAAATATGTTATTGATCTTACCTGAAAATGTTCAGAAGATCAAATCAAAACTGCAGTATCTGATGCGATGGCAAGTTGTTTTAATTAGAGAAACTTCAAATGGCTATAACTTCCATGAATATCATTCGATTTTCATCAAACTTACAAAGTGATGGATTTTTTTCGTAAGACTCCTTAAATATCGAATTTTGTTGAGTTTAAGGGTATTCATACGATTTTATAGGGAAAAATATAAAATTCGAAGTTCATACTATTATTAACAAAGATGAGCGAATTTCGACTTCTGATGTATTTGCTGTTGTTGACCTTATAAACACCTACCTCTATAATTTTTTCAAAATTTTTCGACCACAGATGTCTAATCACGAGGGGGAGGGAGACACATGTTTTTCGTGTCTTTCTACTCCCTGTGCTACCCTCGAAGCAAACATTGCCAGTTTAAGACCCGTTTTGAAAAGTTTTCAATAAAAGCTTTCATTTGATATACGTATATAGTCATATATACTCGTACGTATATAGTCAAAAAACAAAAATGGTTATCTTCCACATACGAGGTGTGTTCAAAAAATATCACGAATTTTTTTATTTTTTTCAAAAATTGTTTATTTATTCATGAATATCTATTTTGTCCCCTTCAAAGTAATCCCCATGAGATATTATACACTTGTGCCAACGGTTTTTCCAATCTTCGAAGCACTTCAAAAAATCATTTTTTTTAATCTTGTTCAGCTCCTCCTTCGATGCCGTCTTTATCTTGTCAAGCGTAGCGTAACGTCGTCCTTTCATGGGCCTCTTCAGTTTAGGAAACAAGAAAAAGTCACAGGGGGCCAGATCTAGGGAATACGGTGGCTGCGGCATCATTAGTGTGTTGTTTTTGGCCAAAAAGTCGCGCACAAGCAACGATGTGTGAGCAGGGGCGTTATCGTGGTGCAAAAGCCAATTTTTGTTCTCCCACAAATCCGGGCGTTTCTGGCGGATTGCTTCGCGCAAATTGCGCATAACTTGCAGGTAATATTCCTTATTGACCGTTCTTCCTGTGGCAAGAACTCATGATGCACCACGCCCCTGCAATCGAAGAAAACTGTCAGCAAAACTTTCATATTCGACCGAACTTGGCGCGCTTTTTTCGGTCTTGGTTCATGCGGCAGCTTCCATTGAGATGATTGAGCTTTGGTTTCCACGTCATAACCATAAACCCACGATTCGTCACCAGTTATGACCCTCTGGAGCAAATTTGGTTCGTCGCGGACAGAGTTTAACATCTCATTAGCAATGTTCATGCGTTGCTGTTTTTGGTCGCAATTGAGCAATTTTGGTACGAATTTCGCGGCGACCCGTCTCATGCCCAAATCGTTGATAAAAATCGAATGGCACGAGCCAATCGATATGTTTAGGTCCTCAGCAACTTCTCTAACGGTGATTCGACGATTGGCCAATACCATTTTCTCCACTTCATTAATTTTTTCGTCTGTTGTTGAAGTGCTCGGGCGTCCGGCACGCTCTTCGTCGTTCACATCTTTTCGGCCTTCTAAAAACATTTTGTACCACCGATAAACGTTGCTTCGGTCCAAGGTAGCCTCTCCGTATGCCACAGTCAACATTCGGAATGCATCCGCGCACTTAATTTCGTTTTTCACACAAAATTTGATACACGTTCCTTGATCCATTTTTTTGAATAAGTAAAAATCGAAGACGATTGAAAACACGTGCAAGTAAAGCAGCTATCACCAATCAAGTGAACATTCAAAATGGCCGAGCTTGTCGGCATAAGTGACAGACATGAGTACCAACATAACGCCACAAAAAAATCGAAATTCGAATATACGTAACCCGCGAAAATTCAAAATTCGCGATACTTTTTGAACATACCTCGTAATATAATCAGTATTGGGGTGTTCATTGAAACCAAACTAGCAGTGAAGTGTCTGGGCATTCTGGTCGACTCTCAATTAACTAATGGCAATAAAGGGGGACACACCGACTTCTGATGAGAGCAGTACAATCGGTGCTACTGTACGGACTAGAAATATAGCGTGACGCTCTCAGCAAAAAGCGACGCCGAAAATACGTGGCTCAGGTACCTGCAGATCGGACAATATCGAAGTCGCGTGGTGTAGTGGTTAGAGTACTCACCCCGTAAGCCGAAGGTCCCTGGTTAGGCTCTCGTTGGCAGCAACGAGATTTAGTTCTAGTGTTTAATCGGACGGACTTATAGCCCGTTCAGTTGTGATACGTGCTGGTTTAAAAATATGAACGCCAAAGCGTGATACTGACCATATCACTTTGTGGAGTGCCGATACATTCGATCATGATAATGAGATACTCTCACTATCGCTAAGGCCTGAAGGAGAAGTGGCAATGTATTTATATCAATTGGCAATAGTCCTGAGCAAAAAATATGAAAGGAAGGTGGACCGCACTCCTCACTGGCAACCTGAGGCTATGGCTCAATCAAAAGCATAATGAGACTTATTTTTACCTGACTCACTCTGGAGTGGGTATGAATATGTTCTGTCTTACCTGCACAAGATTTGTAAGAAGTGGTCTCCGATTGCATATTTTCTACAGGAGAGGTTGGTAATGCCTACCATACACTTTTCGTATGCAAGAAGCTGGACAGGTAGTGCAATGACCTCATCGTAAAGATGGGATCCGGGTCACCTAGCTGGAAAATGCATAGATCAATTGGCAAATAGAGCTCTGTGGCTCATTACGCCTGGGCAGTCCTAAAGACAAAGAAGAGGATCTTTGAGCGCCCGGAGAATGGAGGAGTCTCTTTCCTAGAAATTCCTCTCCCTTCCTCTCCTTGCAATAGAAAAAAAAACCCTGTAACAGGCCTTAGCGCGTCAAACGGTTCCAAGCTAGGTTCACTGATTAACATTATATCCCATGAACAGTACGGGTTACAGATCTCAGAAATATCTACGAGCAGCTGTAAGATTATTTGCTGTAAACAAAGCGGCAATGAAAACGCCAACAACTTGATGGTCGGAATGGATCAGGTTAGCGGGGATCTTCTTAGGTCTTTGCTGGGGTCGCGTTTTGTTCTACTTCTTTCAAGGCTTAACTCTAAGATGAGAATACATGAAGACAGAACGTCAGCTAAGTTTCTCAATTAATCCTTTATCTGGAGTAACTCACAGTACGCCATTGATGCCTCATATTTAACATACAAGGGATTTGCTTTGCTGCAGAAAAACTCGTTACAACATATCACAATTTTCAAGAGCCATGAGTAAGCAACAAAAGAATCTACGGCTTGAACATGCGTGGCACGAAAATCTTCTGAGATGGAAGAGTAGTCCACCTGTGCGCTTGCTTGGTAGTTGCTAAGAAATTAGAAACGTCTTTTTAAAGCAAATTAACTAACCAAGACACGGGATGGTTCAAAATTATTATTTTGTGCACCCAGTAGAATGCTTGTGGTGGATTACGCCCAGTCCAAAGGAGTTGACTAGCTATTGCGTTGCGATCAAAACAACTGTAATCACCAAGGCGAAAAGTGTTGAATTTTATAATGTCCAGCCGACTGAAAATTTCAAACATTGGCTGCGAGCACTTTTTTGCCAGGTATAATAGATAGAAAAGAGTCGACTTCACTCTAGCCACACCAAGAAAGCCTCAAGCGATGCAAGTCAGCAAGGTATCGAAAGAAACTAAACGGTCTGATTATAAATATCTTGAATTTTGTGTCAGCGCACAGATAAGCACACAACGACTATTTGAAAACAGAAAAGTAGACGCAAGGCACGTGAGTTGAAAGCGGGTAAACAATTATTTGTGCCACCTAAACTCGAAAGTAGACATATGATCGAAAGGAATGTTGACGAATTCAATGCACGCCTGAACCATTGTTTGGGAGCCACTTTTTGCTGATTTGAGACTTAAACAGAGAAAGAGCTGTTTAGTGAAACCACAAACTTAAAAAAATCAGAAATTCACTAGAAGGAACGACGGAGGGCACGGCAGTTGAATTCAGATGCTGGCCGGTGGGCACCGTATATGAACTTTTGTAAGCAGGTTATGAAGATATAAGATACTGCAAAACTATGCAAAGTCCTTAGTTTGAACCGTAAAAATAAGCAAACTCAATTCAGAAACTTAGCAATTCTTTTTGAAGTCGGCCCAGGATTCATTGGAAGATCTGATAAAGGCCTAAATTGCGTATTATTAGATCATCAATCAGAAACCCTCCGCTGACTTGCTGATGGCACCGCTAGCAAGGAAGGTGATTACATCGAATAGAAACTAATATACGCTAGATTTCTTCAATAAATTGAAGCCTCTGGGCTTTGATGGATTGCTCTTGTCATGATCAAGATGAAATTCAAAAATTTGATGGCATTTCTGTGACAGACTAGCATACATACCTACATGCACTAGCATACATACACACATACACTAGCATACATACCCACATTTTGGCAGATAGTGTTATTTTTATTCCGAAACCTGGGAAAGAGTACTAATATGAGCCTTAAAGCTTCCGTCCTATTAGACTTACCTCAATTTTGCTGAAGGTACTGGGAAAGCTTGTAGACCAACACATAAGATGTATCACATGGAAAAGGAAGACACATGACATAAACAATAACAGGGAAGCTGTGCTTTCCTCGCTAAAGAGAAAAATGAGGAGACGGTTTCTCTACTTGGACTAGAGTACTAAAGCGTCTAGCAAGTATAACAGGGTGATAAAGTCCTGCTTGCCGCGGGCCAACACCTTCAATTTTTTTGCAGAACTATGTAAAGAACTTTAGACTCACTGCAGCAGAGGTGTCAGAACAACGGGCTGTCAGGTAAAACATAAAACTGTTGCGCTACTCTTCCAGAGGAGAAGGAAAACTGATGATTCTCTACCTCAAATAGGTAGTGTCACTTATAAGCTACAATCAGAAGCCAAATATCTTAGGGTTGCCTAGGAAAGGGGAGTTGATTCGAAGGCCTTCTGAGGTCAGAAAAGCATCTTCAAATTTTTGGCAAAATATGTTCCTGAAGCAGTTATGCCCACTGACAGGATGAGTCCTGTTTCAAACTTTCACAGGTTTTATATCAGAATTTCAGACAGGAAGGAGCGACCACATTTGTAGCCACTATTTGGTAACGCAGATATGTGCTTTTGCAGATTTGCCTATCCAGAAACTGGAACGGGATAGTTGCTAAAGCAAGATATCCAGAAATCGATACCACTGTAGAACTCTGTGCTACAGGGGGAAGTGTTTGCTATTCTAAACGTATTATCAAGGATCATGGGCAATAAATGAAAAGGATTTCAAATCAAAATCTACAGTGACAGCCAGGCGGCACTGCTTACCCTCGCCGGACCAAAATTAACATCAAAAATTGTCCATGAATATCTAAACAATCTGATCTCTGTGAGTAGACAGCTTGATGCTGAGGTCTGTACAATGCAGAAAGAACTCAATGGCTTGAAATACTAAAGGCAAGATCTTAAATGTAAAACTTCTTAAATTTGAAGCCATCATGAACAAACGCTTTGCTTTGGATGCATATGCTATGTTTTAAGAGAGGTAATATAGTGTAGATTACAAAACTAGTTTTTCTGAGTCAATTTCCAGCGACCAGAGTGTCAAATAAAACGATTTGATGACTCAATTTTTAAGAAAACTCAAACAATTTATAATTAGTATTTCTCTTCATTCGTTCTGCATATTTTCCTTTTCTATAGTACTGCTCATATGAAATTTAAGGTACACTTTATTTGGTTTTTCAAAATTTCCTATTATAAACCAATGCATCTACTTCAACTTCCCCCCGGTTGTAATTTAACGATAAATCATGAACATGCTTGATTATTATTCAAGCCAGGGACATATTACATCAAAACAAAAGCTTAAAAACAAACACACCACATCTTGCAACCTCATTTGTATTGTGAGCAAACAGCGAACAACTTGATTTCAATAGAATAGATCATCCCCTATCTATTGCATAAACCAAACAAAAATAGGGGAATAACACTCGGAATAATAAAAGGATATACCATTCACCTAATAACTGAATGCGGATTACATAAAGATGACATCAACCATTAAGATATCTGGGAATTCACTTCCTCTCACCCTACCTCCTTCATCATTCCAAAATATCATCAACGAAAAAGGACATCGAATTGTCATCAACAAGGGCCATTACAATAACGCGTACAATATCATCCCTATCCCTCATTTGGTTCTTTATGCCGCTGCTGTTGCTGCAGCTTCGATATGTTGACATATCTTCGAGGAGGGGGAGAATCCATGAGTCCTTGAAAATAATCCTCCATTTCAACATTAGTGAATTGCATTTTGTATCGTCGTCGGGATCGAGATCGTCCATTTTTTCCACCCTCTTTCGCATATATATTGAGCATAAGCTGAATATAATGGGACAACAGCAAATGCGAAAAGCAAGAGGAAAAATATAAAAGTGGTATTGGCCTAGAGAAGAAGATGTCCATTAAATTCTAATATGACATCATTATAATGAACATCAACATCATTATCATCTCATGTATGGGCCTTGCGTCTTTCGGTCCAATAATATCTTTCCCATTCTCCACGGAAATTTTGAATGAAAGCCCTTTGTTGCTTGTGTATCATCCTCATCACGGCTCGTTTGGCTGGTGGATTCTTTTTTGTCCACTTTACTTTCTTTCGCAAGTCAACTTGTTTAGTACTCGTATATTGATATTATTATTATTACTCAGTGGAGGAGTCAGAGTATGTTTGATTTGATGATTTTTGGATATCCTTTTATTGCCTTCGGTGATGGTCTTTCAGTAGTGTAGGCGATACGAGAAAGGGGCTTTGAATATTTAAGGACCTGTTTGTGGAAGCAAGCTGGAAATAATGGTATGCTTTGTTTCCACTAATCTTGAAGCAGCTTGAAATGACTACTTATGTAGTGCTTGGATACATGAAATCCTCAAAACTTTTGAAAATTGGCCGGTGAACAGGGTTTTCCATATTACATACATCTAACAATTAAATGTTGAATTATACGAGTATTCTTATAATTTAAGGTACGGTTGCATCCCAGCCTAAGTCATAATCTAGAGAATGGACATTAAATCCTTTGTAGGGGTTTGTACTAAAACGCAAAACTCATATTGTGACTGCAACTTACGCCTGTCTGTGCTTTTTTGTATTACAACAGTTTTTCTCGGAGACTACACAAGTTTGTTGCAACCCGGCTTTGACTTCCGGCCGGAAACATAACGCCAGTTTCATTACGAATTTTACTAACCAAATTCGAAACAAAATTCCTCTTGTGCCTGTACTCCGTTTCCCGTGCAAAATGTAGGCTGGCAACCCTTTTCCAACTGCTTCCGACAAGACAAGTTTATACTGCTCTTCATTTTGCTAAAAAATTAGAAAAGATTCGATATCGCGTGATAAAATAATACATGGGCAAACAAAAAATTACATTTTATAGGCTTTTTTATCAACTTTCAAAAAAAAATGTTAAAAATAAGTTTACCATATTGTAAAACTTTCAAAAATTGCATCAAAACACCATTTTTTAATATAATTACTCATTTTACCATATGTCACTATAAGAAAAAGTTACACTTTTTTGAAAAATTTTTGATAAACTATCAAGAAAAATTTTGAAAATAGGGGACTTTTTGTACAGCTGTATCTCTTTCCAATTACAAGATATGGTAAAATTTATACTACTTGTGCAAAAAATCTCGTTTTAATGCAGTTTTTGCAATATTTGAAAAGTTTACAACACAGCAAGTTTATTTTCAATATTTTTTCTGGAAAATTTATTAAAAACCTTTAAAAAACGTAACTTTTTCATGTCTTCACTTTTTTACGAGTACAATAGAACTTGTAGTTTTAGTAAGGAAATAGCATTTTGGAGCAATTTTCGAAAATTCTACAATACGGTCAGCTTTTTTTAACAGTTTCCCTTGAAAGTTGTTTAAAAATCAATAAATTGTATGAACAGCTGAATGCAAAAATGGGGCCCTAATAGTGTTTCTATAACAACCGATTTACTCCAAACTTACGGCACCAATTAAGCTCACGGCACGGCACCAATTAAGTTCAAATTGGGTATATGCACTCTTGTGACCCAAGCATGCATGAGTAAGTGGAAACAATGAATTTCAAAAAAATTTCCTTCCCAAAAAGGAGATACTTGCAAAACTAACTTATGCTTTATATGTCAAAGTGCAGCATCAAATTTCTTTGTATTTCTTATGACTCCTATAAAAAAAAACCATAGAATATTTATAAAAATGGACTCAGTTTATCATCAGAAACTTTTATCCTAGACTTTTCATGTATTTGGAAAATGGAATATTAATTGGGTTCCCAGTTCTCGTGCTTTTGTATTTTTAGTATATAATAAGCTGGCAGATATTATAACTAAGTGGGTCAAACTGTATAGCTTAGAGGTTTTAAAAAGATTGAAGAAGAAAAAGACAGATCTTTGGCAAACAGGCAACTGGTTCTTCCATTATGCTAACTCGCCGGCCCACACCGCCCTCTCCATAAAGCAGTTTTTGGTCAAAAACGACATGACACCAACTGTCCACCCTCCTACTCACCGGATCTAGCCCCCCGCAACTTTTTTGGAAATTCACCAGATGAGCGTATAATGTTGTACCGTATTCTACAGTGGGCTTACTGGGTTGCTGAATTTAAAAGAGGGAGATGGAGCTGTATTGATGATCCGCGTTCTGGGCGGTCTTCAACCTCCATTACCGAAGAAAACCTCAAAAAGGTGGAAAAATTATTTTTGAATGACAGGACATTGAGCATAAAACATTTAGCTAGGATCCTGAAGATATCTTTTGGTAGCATTCAATCAATTTTAGCCAATTCACTGGGCTTCTAATAATAAATGTCAGCAAGATGGATGCCATGAATGTTAACGGGCGAAAACAAAAAGCAACTTTTGGGAATTTCGAAACGTTACCTCGAAATATTCCAGCGTCATCCGGATCAATTTTGTCGTCGTGTTGTCGGATGAAACATGGGCCCACCATTTCGATCCCGAAACTGAAAAACAAAGCAAGTCTTGGGAACGACCATCCTCACCAACAGTGAAGAAATTTCGAGTTGCCCCTTCCGCTGGCAAAATTATGGCCTCACTGTTCTGGGACAGTGAAGACATCCTTTTTGTTAATTACGTGCCTACAGTAATCGTTTGTTTACTGGACCGACCATATAATGCACGCTATCAAAGGAAAACGTCGTAGAAAACTGACATTTGGCATGTTGCTTCTTCATGATAACGCTTCTGCTCATCGTTCGAATGTTTTCTTCAACGCAATCCGAAGTGTTGGCTTCGGGATTCTTGATCACCCCCAATTTTTTTTCAAGCCTTATTCCCTGATAGTTTCCACTTTTTCCTAAAATTAAAGGAGTATATTCGTAGGACAAAATTTGACGATGATGACGAGGTTCTGGCTGCCGTAGAACAGTTTTTTGAGACTCAAGAAAATTATTTGTTTGGGGAATGAATAAGAAAACTAGAAATGCGGTATTCAAGTGTATTGCGTTAGAAAGAGATTATGTAGAAAAATCAAATATTTTTAATTTTTTCATATTGATTTCAAGAACTTTAGGATTTAACCTCGTACATTGTAGGATAGGCTGAGCTTAAAAAAAAATCCCCCCGTGATTATTTCGAATATTTGGGTCAGGTTCGTGGTGTCGTTAGCATGATACTTGCTAGCTTTGAATTAACGTAGGTTTTGCGATTTCTAATTTCTCTTTATTCGTTGCAATACCGCCTCTTTTGGTCCTTTGCTTGCTGTAAACAGCACCTGAAATTGTCTCAGTCCATCGACGGTCCATTTCGATTTCGAAACCCGAGTAGCGATAAACTGTCTTCGTCAACCAAGTCAGACCAGCGTTTCAGCGGCTTTCCCATTAGTCTCTTGCCATTCAATTCTACCAACTGATACCGATATTTGGTTTAACGAAGGATATTTCTGACACTCCGACAGTTGCGGGATTCGGTGGCGTGGTTAAGTCCGTCTATCCTGATTGGCGTTTGGTTAATAGCGAAGTGGTAGGGTAAAGTATAGAGAAAGGATGAAAAGTGAAACGTGTCTAAAAATTTGGACTAAAATTATGTACTTGAGCAACAGTTCTATTCGTGTTTGAGCCCACGACCTCTTCCTCGCCGAACTAGCTGCCCTACAAGCAGCCGCCAAACTAGGTGGCCGAGGTGGTAATCGACATAGTCCTGCTGGTTATCACTCCTCGGTTCATTGAGAGATCGATTCCGTCGAAATCATTACAAGCTACAGTCATCAAACATTCAGAAATAATCAGAAGTGATGACTTATTATAAATTTGAAGGTAGATAACTTTTTAAGAGATCTTAAGTGGAGTCCTCCCATATAGGCGAGTGACGGTTAATTTCATTTTCTTCATCCAAGGTAGTCTTGTGCAATGTCATATGAAATTTCTCAATGAGATCCTTTCAAAACAGGTACTAAACATACATAATAATTTTCAAGGTGAGGAAGAGGGGGAAAAAGTACCAATTATTTGTATATATTTTTTGAAAGCTTCATTGATATTTTTGAGAGGTGTAGTGGACTGGTGTTGAACCATATGAAAAGTGACTAAACAATGGCAAACCTGATCAGCATCCTTATGAGCGTCAAACTAAATTATACGAGCCTCATATGGCCTAGTATTGACCATCTTTAAAAACACTAAATGGGACCAATTATACCGCTCTAATGTAGTCCGCATAGTGCAGTGGTTAGAGCGCTTGCTGCCTAAGTTGAAGGTTCCTGGTTCGAGTCCCGTTAATGACTACGATATTTGTTTCGAATTTTCCTTTTTGGCGGACTATAAACCAGTTCAGTTACTATGCGTACTGATTGAAAATCAGAACGTATCGAAGCTGAGTGGACAGATACATGATCAAAGCGTAGGGCAGGCCATATCACCTTCACGAGTGCCGACACATTCGATCAAGATGATGAGATACTCTAACAATCTTTAAGCGAAGGCTCATAAAGAGCTGTAATGCTACAGCAAAAAATAAAAATACCATACTAATAACAGGAAACTGAGCAGAATAGACAATACAATATTTAGGGCTGTGGAATCGTTTAATTCTTAGCTCTTGAGAAACAACTGAGCAGAAACATATGGACAGCTAAGACTACCAGTCAGAAGAAGCGCCCAGAAGGTAGACTGCAGAATATTTCTAACTTGATCGGATTGGAGGGCGCAGTCAGCTCAATGAATTAGAAACTCGGAGGCAAAGATCTCATTTCATTCGCAGCAGAACCTAAGAGGTATACCTCCGCAGTGGTCAAGAGAATCGATAACATATCTTTTTTTACTACTTCCAGCACAATTTACAGCGAAATATCAAACGAGATAACAGTATCTATTACAAGCCGAGGATAGATATCACAAATTTTTTCATTCAATCGAATGAAATTTGAAGGAATGAGAATTTTCCCCATCAGGAACACATCCTTCATGTCTCTCATGGTGAGATCATCAAGTTCATAAATCAACCAATCTCATCTTGAAACTGACTTTTGGCGTCCAGCTTAAACAAACAGCCTGGGAAACACGGCAACACGGCAAGAGTTATTTTGTTAAAATTACCTCATGCGGCTTTTGAGGAACTACCTAAAAGACGAAAGCCTGCTCTACGGCACGACACAGGGCTAACAAAAGATTACGGTTACATCGGGTGTTGCCCAGGGATCTATCCTTGGTCCAGACCTGTAGAACGTGTCTTACGACGGGCTACTGAGACTGGAGATGCCAGATGAGTCATGCTTGATCGGCTATGTGGATGATGTTGCAGCTCTGGTCACTGGACGCACCGTTGAACAAGCGCAACTTAGACTAGATATGCTAGTGCGCCGAGTGAAAGACTGGATGACTGCTCGCAGGCTCAGTTTAGCACTGGAGAAAACCGAAGTGGTCATCTTGACAAAATAGAGAATCCCTAGAGTAGGGATGATCTGTATTGGAGACATACGAATCGTATCTAAGCCATCGGTGAAGTACCTAGGGCTACTGATCGACTCGAAGATGAGTTTCTCTGAGCAAATCAAGGCAACGGCTGAGAAGGCTGCTTCGGGAGTACCGGCTCTGAGTCGACTTATGGCCAACGTAGGGGGACCCAGCCCATCAAGAAGACGCCTCTTGATGAGTGCTGTAGGGTCAGGGCTACCGTACGGAGCAGAGGTATGAGGCGACGACCTCAGTAAGGAGGTTTACCGAAAACGCCTGGCACAGGTACAGAGAAGAGGAGCGCTGAGGATTGCATCTTCGTTTCCGACAGTCTCTGAATCGGCGGTGAAAGTCATTGTACCTGTCGGCCTCCTTGCTAGAGAGCGCCGCGCTATTGAACTGCGTCGAAACGAGGATGCGAGGGAGATGGTTGTTCGCGAGGAGAGACAGCGCTCACTCAACGATTGGCAGCAGTCTTGGATGAATTGCACGAAGGGAACTTGGGCTGCGCGAATCATCCCGAATGTGAGACCGTGGCTAAATCGAAGGTATGGTGAGACTGACTTCTGTCTGACCCAGCTTTTGAGCGGGCATGGGTGTTTTCAGTCTTACCTGCACAAGATTGGTAAGTCACGGTCCTCCGACTCTCGGTTTTGCCCAGTAGAGGAAGACAATGCCTGCCACACATTTTTTGCGTGCACAAAATGGGTCGGGCTGCGAAGGACCCTCTACAGGGAGACGGGAGAGCTCACCCCGGATAGTATAGTCGCGGTGATGCTCGAATCGGTTGACAAATGGAACCAGCTGGCACATTATGTTCGGGCAGTCCTTAAAGATAAAAGGAATTCACAGCAGCCGGAGGTATTGGAGCTGGGGGATCGCTTGTCTGGCACTTCCTCTTCCCCTCTCCAATCCCACTAGAAGAGGGATGCCCCAGCTTGAAGGCGCCTCATGGCGTAAAAAAACGAGACCTGGCCCGAAGTGATGTGTCAAACCGTTCCAGGCTAGGTTCTCAGGTTGACAGGGGAGGTGTTTAGTGGGTAGTCCAGTCGTCTTTTTGCGAACATGTCTATTCTCTGTGCGTAAATGGGCATTCACCTCCCTACCATAAAAAAAGGCATACTCGCACCCAAAGGAAGTAATCCATTGAGGCCAGTTAATGTCCGCTTTTGGATATAACTTTTCCCCAAAAACTTCGCGAACTGCATTCAATGAGTCGTTGCAGGTGTGAAATGTTGCTCCATCTAGTTGGAACCACGTACGTTGGTTAAAACCATTGAAATCCTGTAGCGTTGGAGCAAAAAAGTTCTGTAGCATTGCAAAATACCGCTCTGTATTCACTGTAACAGGATTTCTTCTTTGGTTTTCATAAACGTATGGACCAATAGTTCCTTTTGCTGACAAAGCTGCTCCTACCGTAACTATGAGTGAATGCAGAGGGTTTTGACACTACAACTGCAAATTAGTGCCGATCCGGTACCTCCAATTTTGCCTGTTTGCATTTAGGAGGAAGAACGCCTTGTCTGAGAAAATAATATTGGTGAGCATCTTTCACATTTCATTCGCAAACTGCAACCTGTGAGCATGATATTGACGCTTTAATTCCTGCACAATTTGCATTTTGTAGCGGGGTTAATGTAAGTCTTTGTGAAGAATGCGACTAAAAGATGTTCTGGACAAATTTAAGACACTAGAACACTTAGTGGAGAGTCCAGGTTCTTTGCGAACAGACGCTCTTACATGCTCTACGATTTCGAGACCCTTGATGTTCTAGGTCGGCCGGATCTTTTTAAATTTATCGTTGAACCCGTTAACTTGAACTTCTGCACCCATTTTTTAATTAGTTGAATCGATAGAGCTTCATTTTGATGCCGTATGTTGTAATGAGCGCAATATTTTCGTTGCGCTAGAGTCAAAGGATCGTTGGGTCGATAGTGCTCACATCACATATGCAGAACGCACGTTGTGCTCCGGTGATCAACGCCAAGGCACTAAATTCCCATTGGCCGCTTTTTCAATACGTAACCCCTCTGCAGTGCATCGCTATGCACCGCAGCTACCAATTTAAATGTTAACGGGTTTTAGGTCAACCCTGTATACTGAACGCCTTGGCGAGACGAGTACTGAGGCGAAACCAATGGCGAATTCGATACAACCATGAGCTATATAAAGTTTTGGACAGGCTGGAGATCTCAGCAATTGTAACACTGTGGAAGCTGCAATGAGCTGGCCGCATGAACCGTATGGACGAACAACGGATACCCAAAAACGAAGATTAGAGTCACACCTAGGAGCTAAGGAGTCTAGATTAGTCTGCAGTAGATATAGTTGACTGGCGGGGCGACAACATTGAAGAATATAATATCATCTGCATGAAGAAAACAGAGAGAGCTTATGACCGAAGGTAGGTTATTTATAAAGATTACAAATAAGTGAGGCCCAAGAATGGATTTTTGAGGAAAACAACTAGACATGCTGAATAAAAAGGAGGTAAGACCATTGCATGCGACTTGAAATAGCTGAAAGTAAAGATAGGAGTAGATCCACTATATTAGTCTACCTTTTATGCTAAAAGCTTTAAGTTTTCTTGGCACAATATGATGGCCAACCGAATCAAACGCCTCAGAGAAGTTAGAGCAAAGTTTTTCTACTTGTAGTCAATTCTGCAAAACTCTAGCAATGACAGTTGAAAATTCAATCAGATTCGGTCTAAGTAGATCGATCTTTAATGAAACCATGTTGCTCAGACAGCAGTTTATGCTCACACAATAGTTTGGAGTGAATAATAGGCACCGATAACTTGAAGAAATAGAATAATATGGATATGAGACGATAATTTGATGCTGCGGATACATCAGGTTCTTAAAAATTGGCAGGATGAATTTTCTTTTCTAGTATGAAGGGAAAGGCTAGTTGACAAACTTATATTGAGAAGAATTGATAAGGGAAGAGATAACGATGAAGTTGAGAATACCGTCAGGACCAGCACCAATAAAGTCGTCAAGGATGTTAATTAGATCTTCGACTTCTTTAGGAGAAGACATAACGGAGGAAACAGGACGTTGGTGACAAGCAGTAAACGATGGAATTTGGAAAGAAGTTGTAGAAAATGCGCCTCACATATCTCCTGAGGTGAGGAAGTGAGATGGTCATTCAGGGATAAAGGGGAGATTTCAGTATACGATTGAAGGAAGCGGATGTATTTCTAGAACGGCCTTAATTGGTTAAAGTGAAGTAAAAATTCAATACCTCTGAGATAGAAAGATTTTCCCACTTTTCTTTCCTTTCGTAGCAGACCTATGCTGGTAATAAGTTAAACGGATATCAGAAAACTTGTATAAAAAGACACGACGTGCTCGATCTTTTTGTTTCAGGACACAAATTATGCTCAAATTCAACCAGGATATACCATTAAATTCACATGAGCAGAAGATAGGGGCTGAGTCAGATGGGACTGAGTTGAGGAAGTCGTAAAATTTGTTTCAGGCAGCGTTGGAATCAAGACCATCAAAGAAGACCCTCCAATTAATAGAGAATAAAGACTCCGAAATTATGGTGTAATTTGTCTTGCAGAAGTTGTAGCGCTGATTCTTAAGAGTACACTTGAGATTGGGTGCAGTCAGAGACACTTCATACCGGAAAAGGGGCTGCTATGGATCGGACGGTACAAAAGAGGGAGAACAGTAGAAAATTTCAGGAAGGAACTACCAATGCTACTAAAAACTAAGTCTAGATACTGGCCATTAATATTGGATAGAACATTGAATTGTGTGAGTGAACACAAAATAATCAGAGGATGATAAATGTGAAACTTTCAAGGAAGAAGATAATTAGAGAGCTGTGCTTGGCAGCATGATGATATTTCAGAAAAGAATGTATCGTAGAAGGAAACAGAGAATTACAAAGAACATAGGAACCACAAGTAGAGGATGAACTAGGGAAGATAGTTAACTTAGCAACAACACGTTCGGAGAAAAATGGAGATAAGAGACACGAGTGCCAGGAATGGAATTATGGTAAGCGAAAAGAAAATCACCACCATCTCTCTTATTAAAGATCAGTCGATCGTGATCACGCCTTACTACAATATGGTTGGGAGCTCAGAGTCATGAAAATTATCCGTCAACCAACTTTCTGTTAAGCAGATGATATTGTCAAAGAAGGTATGGTGAAGTGAGATTCCTCAGTTTAGATTTTAGGCCTTGTACATGTTGATAGTAAACGAGACTGATTAAAAGAATTAATTGGACAGCTTATAACTAACGTTGCCAAGTTTTTCGTTTCCTGGTGCGGAAATTCCTTGTAGATGAAAAAAAAACGGTTTGGCCAAGACATCATAACTGATTGGTAAAGTTATTATAACAGTAGAAAGACCAACGCGATCAATTGACCGCAATCATATTTTTGAGAGAACATACTTCAAGAATCATGGCTTCAGAAACATTTTCGCTTTATGGATTTTAATGATTTGACTTTGTTTACAGTATGTTTATATTATCAGCTGGAAAGATGTTTGTAAAAAAACATTAACCACCTAGAAAGACCGCAGCGGTCAATTGACCCCATTTTTGTGAACGCTGGCGTAGGTAGTTGAACCAAATCGTATTTTTATCAGATTTTGTTCCTCTTTAGTTGATTAGTGTTCACAGCAAAGTAAAGTTGTATTACAATTCCCTATAGTTTTGCCTAATCAGGCCTAGAAACTGTTCCCTTCGTGATTTTGAAATACTCGAATTACTTCAAAATATACTGTGATATACTGTGATCTGACTGAAGAAAAGAGACACATTTTGCATTTAGATTCGGAAAGTAAAGAAAGTTTTGGACAAGAAAGTGATTCTTCTAGTGATGATGATAACTCATCAACTTAAAGTTATTTTGATGGTAGGAGTAAATGTTTCTTATTCGTGTGATGTGTAGAAATTTTCAAAAAAAATGTTTCTTTTTCAATATTCAGAGAAAAGCAAAACTTACTTTACACTTATTTGATTGCCTCAGATTCAATACCTCTCTCTCTGTTTTGCGTAGCGGCATAATTAGACGTGTACTGAAACCGATCTAGGAAATAAGATTTGGTCACTCGAATTGAATGAACTATGCTCGGGGTGCCTGTGGAATTAAAAATATCGCTGTGAACGACCTATGGAACAAAAGTTGGGGCATTCAATTTTGTTCGAAAAATATAGCACGGAATCGATTCAAAGAAATAATGCGGTTCTTACGTTTTGATATGCGAACAAACAGGGCGGAGCGTCTTCAGACGGACAAATTCGTAATGATTTCTGAAGTATGGAATAGGTTCATTCATAACTGAACTTCATGTTACAGACCCGGAAAAGCTTCACTGTTTTCTACAAAAGTCCGATGTAGCTTTTACAGTTTATGGGTAACAAATCATAGAAGTTTCAAATTTTGGCTTTACGTCGATTTTGATTCCAAATACTTGTGTAATAGTTTCCCATATGTAGGAAGAGATGAAACTCGCCCACAAAATCAAAGTTTAGGTGAATGAGTTGTCTTACGGCTAATGGATACGTACTTGAATACCGGCCGGAATACAACAACCGATATTGAAAAACGCACAACAATAGTTGGTACTTTAAACAAAACACAACGAGATGTACCGGCTATTATAAAGTCTGCTCCGGTTAGTTCACATGAAACTCTGAAACCTACACACCTACCGTCTATCAAAGCAAACCTTCAAAATTAGTTATGGTTGTAAGTTCACGTCAAGCCAACGTATTTGTTAACACGGAAGAGGTAAAAAAGAAGCCTAGTACTGTCAAATTTTACAATTCTACTAAATTTGGTGTCGACGTCATCGATCAAATGTCTAAGAAATGTAGTGCGAAAGCACCTTCTCGAAGTTTTTTTACAACCAGTTTACATTTGGCAGCTATCAGTTCCTGGGTTTTGTACAAAAAACTGACCGGTAAAGCAACCAGTAGAAAAACGTTTACTCTTGACTTGGTAAGTGAGTTAGTTGGCCAAGACGCAAGAACTCATGGGCCGCTGACAGCATTGACCTCACAACAAGTTAACGATGTACCTCCACAGGTTGAGATAGAACAAAGAAACAAAACAATTAAACCTTTATGCGGTTCTTACAATGTCAATAAAATATTCAAATGTCAACATTCTGCTCGAAATTTTGCGGTTTGGTACTAGAAATAAATGATTAAAAGTAAGTTTTGTATTAAATATTAGAATTATTTATTCTGCTCATATGTTACTTCAATTTACTAAAAATAAAACACCTTTTTTTGATAATGTGTCATTTGACTGCTTTTGGCCTTTCTAGGTGGTTCGAATTTTTTGTCTTCCTAGTGTTTAAAGATGGAACCACACATTGAAATATACGAGTATTTGGTTGGTTATCAAGCTTTTAAGTGATGGAATGCACCAGATCCTCCAAATATGTATCATGAGCTAGTCGTGACACGAAGATTTGAGGTGGTGGAGATACCACCTGTAATAAGGATGTCAGGCAAGGCGGTGTAGCAACAGACTCAGCAAGACAGAGGAAATATAAAGTGGTTGCAAGTCTGGCTGCCAAAACAGATGCTGCTTTTGATTCGAATTCAGATTCTGCATTTGCTGTTGTAGAATTTTCGGTTCTGCATATTGCAGTTATTGCTGAACATGTTGAGGTTTTTTGCGGAAACATAGAAAATGCTGCTGTTGAGGCTATTTTGGAATAGCTCCCTTGCTAGCAATACATGTCAGTTTTCTTTGCAGCTGGTATGGAGCTCGCATTTGATGACTATGAAAGTAAATTGTGCGACGCACCTTCCCTATCATTGAAGGGAGGAGTACATAATCAGCATAATTGGTGATAGGACACGAACGAATAAATAAATTTATACGTGTTTTCGGCAACTTACCATAGAGTTTTGTAGACTCGAATGCCTAATACTTTGTATGGCACTTACACAATTTTTGTATAATTTTACAACAATATTTGCGGTGTTATTGTCATGTTGGAACCTCTTCTTCTTGTTATGTGTTCACTAGCATAAAGTTTTCTTTAGTTTAGACATTTAAGTTGGAAGACTACTTATCGCTCGTTTTATTGACGCTTCTTTGCGTTTTAATGAATGTTCCCATCTCCTCTTATAATCCAGTTGCATGTAACAAACTAGAATACTAAATATCAGAGACACGAATTGCTCCCAAATTTTTGAGAGTTATTGTCACGTCATTGGAACGCATACTCAAATAAAACAACAATGCGTCCCGAATTTTCTACACTTAAATCAATAAAGCCACTTCAAATTTAATAGAAATTGCTGAAATCCTTTCCCAGCTCTCAGGCACTCCTTTATTTCAATAAAAAGATTCCAAATCAACGAAGATCTTGATTACGTTGGTTGCACTCATTTTCAACTCTTTCAGCCGTTACTCTTTCGCACCGCTATCTCACATTTCAGTCATCAAAATGGGATTAATTTGATCGAATGTTTGCGTATCATCATATGTGTAGCCGCCTAACAACCAATTCGAGTAGGAACATTTGCTCCTGGCAAATTAGTAACCTCTTGCTGTAATGGGTCTCCTATTTCTTTCAACTATGCAATCGCACCTTAAAACGTTGCCCTAGCGCGTTATTTATCCCTTTTTGCAATTGCAACTATATTCAACATATCCATATTCTACTCCTCCCTCCTGATACGCATTTCCTGTTACTCTCTCCCAGTGGGTGCTGTGAGTTTTATCCTTGTCAAAGGACACGCTCAGTATGAAATGGGCAAAGGGTTGTGTTCTCGACATTATTTTCGATTAAAAGTATCAATTACTTTGAAACGGATACAATTACTGAATTCTTTATCCTTATCGGAGTTATATTTTCATTCTTCGCGTTCCACTCCCTTACCAGTTGATGTGTGTCCTTTATTGCGTTTGTAACGATTGTATGCACCCTCTCTTGACGGATCTTCACTCATTTCTGTAATTTATTTTCCAATTTTTCCTTTTTTTAAATTTGACACTGTTCACGACTGTTTTATATTTTAAGTTATGAAAAGTACGTACGCGGATCAAGTGGTCGTTGTCGCGATTGCCGTCGTCTACTTTTGAAAGATATAATGAAACGCAAATGGTTGTAACCGATAAAGAACCATTAATCCTTGTCGCAAGAGCCTATATACTCATTTGATTATGCATGCTGATATGACAAGGATTTCAGGATATAATCAGCATCTAGGTGGTATTTACCACGAAGGTGTGAGACTGCATTGGGTAATGCCCTTAAAAATTTTACAGTAAGGAATCCTGCCAATGCTATTGAACTACTGAGTAGTTGGTATTAATCAAAGGAAAAGGGATAACTTGAATTGAACCTAGGAGAAGGTGTGAAAGGTGATTTTACCAGATGAAAAGAGTACTTGTAGGTGATGTGCATATTGATAATGGAGCATACAAAAAGCGTATCCTAGCAAATTTAATTAGCCTTAACCTCAACAAAAGTTTTATATTTATTGATATCTAGATAGACGGCGAACTTTTGAATATTTCTTTTGTTGTTTAAGCTCTTCAAGAAAGCTTGAAACCAGGATTCTCCGCGAAAACTCACACTTAAATTGTTAAATATTTGATGCTGAAATTTCAAAACTATCCTTAGTTCAAAATGAACCATTCTAAACATTAAGGAACTAATTAACAGTTTTTAAGTTTTTTTTTTTTCGATTCAAACTATTGGCTGGATTTAATTCGAAACAGTTGTGATTTACTTTGTTTCATTTAAAACGGTTTAAGCATTTTCGTTTTAATGAAAGTTTGGAGCACCAAATCTCTAATTACGATAGAATATACTTGTATATAGAACCTAAACTTGGCGTAATAGATTATGGAGTCATCGCATATGCTTCTCATCTGCAGCAATTTCTAAGAATAAACCCTGGATGTATGTATGCCGGATGTTTTGATTATGTTTTGACTCATGAGTTTCAAAATGAATTGCTTAAATTTTCAAAATTAAAATGATGGCATAAAAAATCATATTAATGAAATAACAGCTCAGGGTCTTGAAACGTAAAATTGCTTTGAAATAAAACACCGTAATTGATTTTTTTGTGTAAGGGCTTTCACGTATAATAAAAGTTTGAAATTGAGCATTTTTATTTGGAGTGGTTCAGCAACGAATTGAATCAAGGACTAAAAAAATTTTACATATTGTATGTTTTGAGTTGTCACAGAGGCAAGTAAATAAGTCAAGGATATATTTGATAGTTTTTTTAATTTTCGTTGTACGTTTGGCTGGACAAAAAGGGAAACTTTCTGCATCTAAAGGATCATGACGCTCTGGTTTGAAGACTATATCATTACCGACTTGACCGATTGACGTCAAATTTACTACTCTAAAACAGGATATGTCTCGGCCTCAAGGATTAGATGCCTTTTCTTTTCCCAAAGGTTTCTCGGCTTCCCTACTAGACGTTCTCATTTCGCTTAGCCTTTCAGCTTTAACCGGAATAGTTTGTACCTTTCAATTTTTCTACATGGCCAGATTATGGCACTTTTTAGCCCCTGGTAGCCATAAATAAGCGTCTATATTTGTCGAACCCATGTAATGATGTTCATTGGTTCAACGTACGTTAGGTAAAGTGGGGTAGGTGTAGTGTTATTTTTTGAATAGATTTTGGGAAAGACCCGAATTCGCAAGATAATGATCATAAGATCAAGTCTTATATAGACCACTTTTTCCTAAGTATGCTAATACGCCGCGTGAGAGACTGGATTCAGCCTAGCACTGGAGGTGACCAAAGGGGTCATCATGACAAAGAAGAGAGTTCCAAGAATAAGGACAACTAATATTGAAAAAGTAATAGTTGAATTGAAACCATACCTGAAGTACTTGGGATTCCTGATTGACTCGAAGATGAATTTTTCTGAGCAAATCAGGGTAACGGCTGATAGAGTTGCTCCAGACGTATTGGCTTTAAGTCTACTTATGGCCAACGTAGTGGGCATAACACATCCACAAGGTAACTTTTGATGAAATCTGTAGAGTCGGTGCTACTGTACTGTGCAGAAGTATGGGGTCAAGATCTCAGCAAGGAACAGTACCGAGAACACTTGAACAGAAATAGAGAAGGGAAGCACTGAGGAGCATCTTCGTATCTGATAGTCTCTGGATCGGTGGTGATAGTCATTGCAGGTGTGATACCAATCATCATCCTTGCTAGACAGTACTGTACTTTCTACCTTAATCGAAATGAAGACACGAGAAAGGCAGTTGCCTACGAGGAGAGACGACGCCTACTCAATGATTGGCAGCAGTCGTATGTGAAGACCACGGGGAGTAGATTTACTGCGCGCCTCATCTCTGATCTGAGACCGTGCCTCAATCGAACAAACAGTGAGACTGAATTCTACCTAACGGGCATGGATGTTTCCAGTCTTACTTGCACAAGATTTTTGCGCAGAAGAAGAAAACGATGCTTGCCATACATTTTTTACATGCAAAAGATGGCACATGTTGCGCTGGGACCTCTAGAAAGAAACAGGAGAGCTCTCCCCGGATCGCCTAATCGGGGAGCTGCTTGGATCGGTTGAAAAATGAAACCATGTGACGCATTATGTTCGGGCAGTCCTAAAAGATAACATGGGAAGCATATTACGCTATCAAACGGAGAATTAGAAAGAGCTTTCAGAGAAAACGAAGAAATGAAACTCCGAATTCAATATTTGAAGGAAATGATTCGAAAATTATGAAACCCCAATAAAACTAAAACAATGAAGTCACTAAATACGGCCGGAAAATAAGAAGCCACGACACATAAAACAAGTGAAAATAAAGAAGCCACACAGCCGAACATAAGGTAGGTAATTTCGAAGTAAAGAGAGTGACTGCGGACAAACTCACAATCAAAACAAAAACACTGACTGATTTCAAGCTATCCAAAGATGCTCTAAGTAGTGTTATAGCTCCCCAGTTTGCATACAGTTGAAGGACCTGGACTGTGAGAAGAATACTGTTGATCTCCTTGAAACGTTACAGGAAAAAGCATCAACTGTCAATTTCATTAATGTGAAAAATTTTGCTACAAGGAGATCAACTATTGAACTACTATTTGTTTGGTACAAAATTCAAATAATAGCAGTTCAAATACCCTCCAACAGGTAAGTTACTTGAACTTTAGAGTTGTGAGGTGGGAGCGTCTTCAAAAAACTGAGGTCAAACAGTGTTACATGTGCCAAAGATTTGGTCATTCGGCTGCCAATTGTGCCATGTACTATCGGTGCACTAAATGCAAAGATATTCATGCCCCCGGTGAATGCAAATTGGCTCAGATGGAACCAAAAGAAAAATTATACTATGTTGACTGCGGTATATTTGTTCATCCAGCATCATATCCAAGATGTCCTCGATATCAAAATCCAGAAGTTAAATTTTCCCCAAAACAATCCCCAATTTCGCAGCATTGTAACATCTTCTTGCTTCGTCAAGCCCAGGGTATCATTGGCACTTTTTGCTAGAGGACCAGCAGACAACAATGTGAATAAAATAAATAATGTAAGTGGCAATAATGAGCTGTTTTTCAAAATTTAACAAAAGCTTGAATCTATTTTGGAAAGAATTAATAAGCAAGATCAAAAAATCAATTTTGTTTTTTAACGTTTAGGCCAACATGTTCCAAATCACTTGAACGTTGGTAAGTCTGATGGTGGTGGTGTTCTAAATGGCGTTCATAGATCAATTCTAGATGCCTATTCTTGCGACTTTCTACCCCCTCCTCCTGTTGAGTGCATTAGTGTTTCAGCTGCACCATCGTCTAACATTTCTTTATTGATTCTCACAGTCTTTATCTCACCTACTTTCTCTTTACATGTCTATGAAACATTCTTTTCGGAACTCTCCTCCTTTATTTTCAACCGCTGGTCTTGTCGAACATTCCTAAATCATCCGTTTTAAGCCTGATCCTCACCATCCTTCACTTCATTTTTCTATTTTCTTGCCTTGTAAAACTGGTCTGAACAAAGTCTTTTCTCCCTGCTTTAATTTCATGAGAGTTGAATATAGTCAAATGGAGGCTGAAATAAACTCCATCTTGGTTTTCTTTTTTCTGTAATTTAAATATTAATGATGCCGTAGAAAAATTGTATAGCTTTCTTGAATTTCTGATGTCACAATATACGCCTGTCTGCTTTCAAAAGAGATCAAAAGACGCTCCTTGGCTGAATAAAAATATCACCTCTATCTTAATAGCAAAGATTGCTGCTCGTACTAAGTATCTGCAATTCATCTTCTTAGCTATAAAAGCTTACGCAGAGAGGGTAAAAAAAATTGGTTAATATTGCCCAACAAAATTATATTGATTTTGTTGAAGATTCAATTAGAACAAATCTGAGCAAACCTTTCTGATCATCCATCAATGGGCTTGAAAAATCTGGTTGTTTGCCGAATTCGATGCACTATAATGGATACTCTTCATCCAATCATTACGAGATTTGTGAACTCTTTGCTCAACATTTTTCTTCATTTTATGGTACTTCCACTGCTTAAAATTCTGATCATGCTTTCGGTTTGTCCTTAAATTTGTCCTTTGCCTATGTAAGTCCTCTTGACATAGAGCCATTACAAAAAGGTCTAGACAATAACATTGGCTGTGGTTCGGATGAAATTCCTAATATTTTTTCCAAATCTTTGTCATCTTCTTTGTGTGTTCCCTTGTCCATTCTTTTCAATCGTAGTCTTTCTCACAATGAATTTCCTGTTCTTTGGAAAAAGGTTAATATGTTTCCGGTTTACAAATCGCGTGATAAGTCTAATATGTTTAATTATCGTCCTATCTCCCAACTTCCGTGTTTTAGTAAGCTTTTTGAAAGAATTGTGTATGATCAGGTCTATCCCTTCTTATTTCCAACCTTTGCTAGTGAACAGCATGGCTTTATCAAAGGTAGGTTCACTCTTATGAACTTGCGTTCATGTTCAAATACTATTGCGTCAGCTTTCGATACAGCGAAGCAAGTAGGTGTTATTTATACAGATTTTTTTAAGGCTTTCGATTCGGTGGATCATCTTATACTTATTTAAAAACTAGGTGATCTTAGTGTGGGCTTATCTATTTGTCGGTGTTTCCACTCGGACATTTTCAATCGTAATTACGTAGTCACTGTGAATTTCCAGATTTCTTTTCCTTTCTCGGCGGATTCTGGAATACATCAAGGGTCCATTCTTGGCCCATTACTATTTCTTGTTTTTATCATTGAGCTTCCATCGTTATTCAAATCCTATTCAATTATATATGCTAACGATTTGAAAATTTTTAAAGTAATTGAGTCCTTGGAAGACTGTGACTGTTTACAGCTAGATTTACAATTTCTATTAGATTGGTGTACGAATAATCGCCTGAAACTAAATACAAAAAAATGTCATAGTATGACTTACTCACTAAGAAAGTTTACCATTACTTTCGATTATTCCATTTCTGATACTTCCCTGGAATCAGTCTCCATAAAGATCTGGGAGTACTCTTTGACACTAAGCTGCGTTATGAGCAACATATAGCCCAGGTGGTTTGCAAAGCTTCTCGAATGCCAGGCTTTGTATTAAGATTTACCAAACGCTTCAAAAATATTCATCCTGCATTTGTTTATTCTTCACATTGGTTAGAAGTTTATTGGAATATTGCTCGTAAATTTGGAGTCCTCATCAACTCAGTCTATGTATTACTGTGGAGACTGTTGAACGTAGGTTTGCCCGCTCTCTTCTCTTTAAATTTCGCATCCCGAATTCCCCTTATAATGATCATCTATCACTCTTGCGCATGCCGTTTTTAGTCTCGCGTCGTATATTTTTTGATGAATGCTTGCTCTTTAAACTGAACCACAAACTCTTGCCAATGAATCTCTGTAATGATATATCCACCTATATTGCATAGCGCTCAAGTAGATCGACAACGATTTTTAACGTTCCCTTTGCCAGAACCAATGCGTTTTATTTTTCGCCATTGGTACGGTTGCCACGTAAACACAACTCTCTTAGTCTTGACCTGATACCTCATTCTTTTGCGTAATATAAAATGAACTTAGACAATTCGTTTTGTAGATTAACTTGAGCGTACTTTCTACAGGGTTATCCATTTCGTGGTAGGAAAGTATAGCCCTGCCATTTGACATCCTGTCAGAATTAAATGTCATCCAAAGCGTGTTTTTTTTTAGTTGAAGGTTTGCCATTTAGAAATATGGATCGTTTAACAGTCGAAAAACGTGTTAAAATTATTAAATTTTATTATTAAAAATGGTGATTCTGCTGTATCAACATTTAAGGCTTTACGAGCCGATTACGGTTGACATAATCGACCTACACAGCAAACAATTTCGAACACAGTGAGAAAATTTGAAGAGACTGGATTGGTTATTGATATTACAAGGCCTGTGCATCATCGCAACATTCGTTCTGCTGAAAATATCGCTGTCATTGCCCAAAGTGTGGAGGAAGACCTGAATTTGTCGATTCCTCGACGTGCTCAACATTTGGGCTTGTCTTACGGCTCATTGTGGCGGATTTTGTATTTGGATTTGCATCTTCATCCATACAAAATCCAACTCACTGAAGAACTTAAGCCTCAAGACTATACACAACGCAGAATGTATGCGAATTGGGTGATTGAACAACAAGCCATTGATAACGATTTTTCGAACAAAATTTTCTTTAATGATGAGGCTCATTTTTCGCTCAGTGGTTACGTAAATAAACAGAATTGCCGCATATGGGGCTCTCAAAATCCTCAGGTGATCGCAGAAAGGCCTTTGCATCCGGGAAAAGTGACCGTTTGGTGTGCATTATGGTCTGGTGGTGTTATTGGCCCGTATTTTTTTGAAAACGATCAAGGAAGAGCCATTACAGTCAATTCTGACCCCTATGGACGGATGTTAACCGATTATTTTTGGAGAGAAATTGAAGATTATGATCTGGAGAACATGTGGTTCTAACAGGACAGAGCCACAAGCCACACAACACAGACTAATCGAGCACTTTTGCAAGAGAAATTCCCAGGACGCGTAATTTCGAGATTGAGTGATGTCAATTGGCCCGCAAGATCCCGCGACCTAACACTTTGGATTTATTTTTATGAGGCTATGCGAAAGATCGTGTTTACGCGAACAATCCTCAATGTCTTGAGCAATTGAAAACCAATATTCGTGAAGTTATGGCCAAGATATTGCCGGAAATGTGCCGAAAAGTCATTGAAAATTACCTCAAAAGGATTGAGGCCTGTAAGGGGTCCCGTGGAGGTCATTTGAATGATGTTGTATTTCACGTATAATGGGAAGGTTTAATCTTTATATTGAATAAAAAATTTTGTGTCCATCTGAATATTTTATGTGATTTCTTTAGCTTTACTTTCCCAAGCGTAAAATGGATACCCTATGGTTTTAACTTTCTTGCTTTGTGACCTAATTTTTTTTTGTTTTGTTTGGATGTGTGTTGTTATTTCTTTCATTACTTCATCTTTTTTTATATTATAATTGGATTTTATAAATCTGTATACAGAATTCTGTAAATAAATAAATAAAATAGTTTTACATCCACTCCATTTCCATTGAAGACTCAAAGATGGTTTTTTTCGAGCAAATCAGAGCAACAGTTGATAGAGCTGCAGCAAGTGTAACCGCACTTACCCGACTGATGGCCATCATAGGGGAACGTATCATCTCTACGGTTACGAACTATGGGACGACGCTTTTAACAAGCAGTCGGCATAGGTCGAATTACACGCGTATACCGAACAGTTTCTGGGGCGGCGGTGTTGGTGATTGCAGGGGTGATATCTATCGCCTTCCTTGATAGAAAGTGAAAAAATATTTATCAACGCCGAGGTGAACACAATTGGGAGTCAGTCGTTAAATAGGAGAGGAAACATTGTCTCAGTGATTGGCAACAGTCCTGGAAGAACGACACTAGGAGCAGATGAACTGTGCGCCTGATCCCCGACCTGGAACCGTGGCTCAATGGACGGTATGGTAAAACTGAATTCTACCTAAACTATCTCCTTAGCGGGCATTGATGTTTTCGTTCTTACTTGCACAAGGTTGGTTTCACGGTCCCCTGACTAAGTATTTTGCGCAGAAGAGCTAGACGACGCCGGTCAGACATTTTTGTCCTGCTAAAGTGGGACAGGCAACGTGGTGCCCTCTCAAACGAAATTGAAGAGTTCTCGGAAAGATGCTTAAATACTCGTACATTTACAATTGGAGCCGCATGGCACATTTTACTCGGGCACTGCTGACAATCGAAAGACATACTGGAGCATCGGGAGGCATCAAGGATGAAATGGTCCCTTTTCTAGTAACTCCTTCCCCCCTCGCTAGAGAAGGAATGCCTCTAGCTCGCAGGCACCTCTAGGTGTACGAAAAAAAGGCTTAGCCCGAAGTAATGTGTTATACGTTTATAGGCTAGGTTCTCAGATTGACAGGGAAGATGTTTAGCGGGTAGTCCAGAAACATTACGAGCTTAGGACTCCCACACTTGGGGCGTAAATTGCCTTCTGCTCCCAACCAGAACGAAAAACAGAGAACAGTGTTTAGAAATACCTGCGAATGTGTTTTGGTTGGTTACGCTGATGGTATTTCAGCCGTGATTACTGCCAGGTCATCTGATTTCCCCAATTAAAACTCAACTAAGTCGTGAGATTTGTGGAACGAGAGATGATCGAATACGGCTTTCCGCTGGTGGTTTGAAAAACAGATAGCTGTTATACCAGCAAGCCGGTCAGGTAACTGGGAGTTATCTTGGATAGCAAGCTCACTTATTAAGCGTACGTTCGCAAGGCATACGATAAGGCGACCTGCCAGGTCCAGTCGTTGAGTAGGCTCAAGAAACGAGGCGAAGGTTGTTCATGGCAATGATGAACTCTATACTTCCATTGGGTGCCCAAAACTCTGTGCCCTGGTAAATCAAATAAAAACTATTTGGGTGCTGAGTGGCATGCAAGTCATAGCCATAGAGCCAGAGAATTGCTTAGGTGACAACAACCTTTAACCAGAAATGCTTCCGGTTGTTGGACGGCTCGAGAGATTGTATTTTTAAACACAGTGAGGTCAATTTCTCCCTATTACAATTTCTCAAGGGGCATGAAGATTTCTATGAACGCATTCTATGGAGATCATAGAACGGGAAAGGTTAGAGCACTATTTCATCAATTTCGCCAATTAGAAATTAACAATCGATTCCTTACATGACTCTCCGTAGACAGAAACGATTTTGCCTCCACGGTTGCTAAGGTAGTCCCGATTTGAACGTGGAATGCAAGGATTTAATTTTTTGAGTAGGTCCTTAGATTGATGCGGACTGAGCCCTATTTGTGACTAATTGCAACATAGGTAAGAACAGTGCCAGAACAGATATTAGCTGAGGTTTTCTGTAATATTATAGAAGAGAAACAATCCGCGAGCGGTCCCTGGATGAGGAACAGTCCCAGCTGAAGCTTAAGAGGATTTTTCTGGTGGGTGCAAGCTGTACGTACCAGGCCTGAGACGACAGACCTGATAACGTGTAAGGCATTTGATAGCTCCTCCGAATAAAAGTCGAGGAACTCAACTAGGACAATCAGTCGTAATTTAGGAAACCCTAACTTGCTATAAATACCAATAAAGGTTAAAGAGGAGTCTTGGATTTTTCATTTCGATATATACAGGAAAATATCAGTTACTCCCTTTTGTGAATTGCATTCCGATCCTGGAAAAAATACCAACCTAAAATAACCTAAAAAAAGTTGAATTTTCTAATTAGATTCAGCTTTGCTTCGCAATGACATTTCTTGTAGGTATTGAATATTTCAAATGTCCTATTCAAGGCTTAACAATAACATATTTTGTTAGCCCAAGCTGCATTGCATCAAATCTTTAACTCTTTAGCGGTTTTATGCTTCTCTATCTTTGCATCGTTGCTATTAAACACTCAGTTACAATGAAATCATCACACACAATTAATATGCGAATCAATACGCTCGTAACATCACCATACACACGTTCGTCTTAGGATATGATCTTAGAAAAAATTTTTCGGCACATGACGTCATACTATAATTGGCAATTATTGCAGCTTCTTCAGTTCTCGCGATCTTCCTATTAATGCGTAGGGTAATTTCATTTATATTAAATATATGTATGTTTGCAATTTTTATAGATTTTCATTTTCAAACTCTTATCTCTCCTTCTGTCCTTCAGAACCCCGCAGAAGAAAAACACGGAAAATTGTCTTAAGTTTGGGCTGGTACCGCTTCCAATCCCGGCGTTACTATACTCGTACTTTGCAGCTTGGGGGATTTCCGTTTTTATTATTAAATTCTTGAAATGGAAAAAAATTAAACGCTCGTTAGTTATCGCGCTGGCTGTTTAAAACATTTATAAATGTAGTCAATGTGTGCGTATATGGTTTTTATCGACTTGTTCTTAATTGGATGATACTCGTGTTAATGACCGTTCCGAAATGATGCTGCAGATGATGATCATCATCAACAGCGTGATGATAATTTATGAATATGAATAAAAACCCGGGTTAAATAAGTTAATTGGGATCAGAGGTCATGTTATTATTGTTGTTGTTTTGTTACTGTTGTTGCGCTGTTGCTCCTGTTGAGAACTTTGAGCCAATCAATTAGAGAGAAATAATGCGCTTGGTGTTTTTAATCCATAAAAGATGCTTCCCAAGCTTTTTTTAATTATCTTCTTCCATGCTTATTCTTCTAATTTGCTTCACGATGGAGTTAACTGACTGGAAGTTCGAGGACTAAAAATGTTTAAGTGGGTTTGAGTCCTTACCATAATGATTCAAATCGCAAACCATTCACACCGAATTAATCCTAAGGCCAGTCGAATGCTCAATATACTTTGAAACGTTGACCGGAGAAAGAGCTGCAAGTACTGCTTACATCCAACTGGAAAATCATTAACGTTCGCTAATCCGGCAAGTGAAGCGGGTATCGATTGTTATTGGCACGTGACTAATATAACGATATACATTTTATATACATATATATCCACTTGAGAAGGCAAGCGAATTTCATATTTCTATTTTTAATGGCCAGTAGTCCTTAAAATGTCTCAATTAGATGGCAAAAGAGCACAATAATTGCATCCCTTCCTCCAAGGCCAACCACAATGCGACCGCATACACCCAAATTATATGAAACCAGTTATTACTTGGTCCTGCGAAGGGCAACTGGGAATTAAAAAGAAAACTAACCAAGTAACCTTTCTCTGCTATTTGGTAGTGAAGTAAAGTGGCGAAACGCCTAAACTGATATTTAGCAAATATTTTTTTAGTCTACATCTATTTAATGATGAAATGACGAGACGTATGTGTGTCGTATTGATTCCTTTCAAGAGCCTCGAGTCCTTTTGCCTGCTGGTGGTGGCGGCAACAATTCGTTCCATAGCGAAAACACGTGACACTTTTGTATTTCTTGGTCGACGCTAAGGAAAGAACAGATTTCGGTTTCAGTTTAATGGTTTGATAATTGGCCTTGTTATTTTCGGTTACTATGCGTATCTTAGTGGAAGGAATGATGCGTGAGTTTTGCAAATATAACGCAAAGTAATAAATTAGAGATGAAAGCTCGTCAACGATGTTCAAACATTTTAGGACTTTCTATACTGTGCTCGTAGAATACCATATTTATTGGAGGATATAAATCAATTTGTGATTACTTACATTAGACTTCCAAGCGCCCATTTCATATTTCTTTAGCAGACCAAAGAATGTAATAAGATCTCACAAACAATAAAGCAATAATTTGTACTTATGGCTTGCCTAGGCATCAGTCCTAAGGACTAAGCCAACACCTTCGATGAAGATAATGCTCAAATTAATGCCATCAATAGATAAGTCCTAAGAGCAGATTAAAATTCACGAAGAGGCTATCCAACTCACAGAATTGATATAGAAGGTAATTTTTCACTTGACCCAAGTAACCATGCGGCTAAAGTATTATAAATTCACTTATTTATCCTATTTCGTTTTCGTTTAAAAGACGTTTTTGTATGGGACCGCGAAATCTCAATGATTTGAAGATGAAAAGTAAATTGAGCGAATTTGTTCGATGGTTTCCTTCCGTTAATTTCCATTCTTTGTACCAACTATTCTCAAATCCGGTATCTCCAGACAGTTGAAATGAGCAAAGTTCAACCAATAGTGGATACAAACATCCCTTTTATAGGGTCAATTTACTGACCAGAGAAGTATGAGAAACAGTTTAAAATATAACTTCAGGAAATGGCGAAATCATAATTTTCACGGATGCCCCTAAAAGGGGCGGGAGCTTAAGATAAAATTTGCTTTCGCGTTTACGTATAACTGAACTGAAGCTACACGCTAGAAAACCATAATCTGATCTTCCAGTCGGGAGTTTTTACAATTAAGACAGCCAGAGAAATGATAATATGCAACCTTAACGGGAAAATTATGAGGAAGCAGCGCCATGGACTGTTTGTCGAAATTGCTGAGCTCTCTGCGGATAACATAAAAAGAGAGATGTTTCGAGTGGTTGGTTGACAAATGAAACCATGTTTCACATTATGTTCGGGTGATTCTGTCAGTTAAAAAGTGCTTATTTTAACGCCCTTAATGTTGAATGTGGAGGGATGCATTTTCCAGCAGTCCTTTCCCTTCCTCGTTTTTCGCTAAAAAAGAGACTCTAGCAACTCAGTGGCGCTTCAAGACCTAGAAAAACAAGGCATTATTCGAAGAAATGGCTCAAATGTTTAGAGCCTAGGTTTTCAGTTTAAGTAGGTGGTCTAGAAGTATTGCGCGTTTTGAAGTGCTAAACCTAAATAGTCTTCAGCTTCCTGCCAGCAAAAATAACACAACGGTAGACGACACATCCTCTCAGATAGCAAGGCAACACTACAGGTCATTGTCTCTAACAGTGTCACTTCACAGATGATAAACAATTGTAGGCGGGCTTTTAACGCTACTGCTAACCGAAAGGAACTAAAACGAACATAGGAAAAATAGATGTTGGGGGAACCAAATAGCGAATGAATTAGCAAAAGTAAGATCAGCCAGCCAACTTGCAGTAAGAGTAGATACAATTAAAGTGCCATTAGCAACGGTAAAACGCGAATCAGATGACAACCTCTGGAAAGATAAGATATCACGTCACTGAAACAACAAAGAACTCTTTATAAAAAACAGGACTAGCGGAAGAACCCGATTGGCATAGTTAATTTGGCTCAATCTTCTGAAATAAAATGCCAAAGAATAGTCATTCAAACCGATGGCACCTGTTGAGCTTGCGGAGAGGAAAAGGAAAGCCTACAACGTTTTTTCTTTGATGACCAAACCTGACTCATTAGAACTGGAATGCCTAGGGGATACGGCATCTGTAGGACAACCGCATGGCCTACTTGCAAAAATGAACACAATATGTGGTTAAAAGCCAATTCGAGCTTATGCTATATCCAACAGTGGACCCCTAAATAATAACATATATATTTTATGGGCTGTGACCGAGCATATGATAGTCTTATCAGCTCAATAAAGTGGAGAATCCTTTTGAGAAAAGCTCAAAAATACCGATGAAAATTCAAGGTAGACTGAGGCGGATCAATCAAAAGTTTATAGGCTCTATATTTCAATGGGTGTAACACTTTATTGGCTACCGAGAATACTGAGGATGTAGCGAATCTCAGCATAGGCCTTGGGAAAAGAAACTTATGGAAGGCACATGACACAAGTGGCTAAAATGAAAGTGGTATGGGAAATTTAAGGTAAGCTTGGGCCAAAAGTCTAGGAAAAGGAATGATACCGGTATAACTCGACAATCCAGCTGCGGAAGATAAGACAGCAAAAGCTCAAGAGATCAGGATGAAAGAAGGAAGGAAGAGGCATCTGATAGGCGTGGAATGCTAAATCAGGGATTCCAAACAATGCTGACAGAAGGAGCGAAGGAAGCCACAAGAAACTCCTTCAAAACGTGACAGAAAACAAAGTTCGCATGGACGCCTTACAATAAAAAAGACTTGACGAGAGAAAGAAGCCCCGACGAAGATCCCGGCACCAGGCACGTAAAACCCCAAGATGGCCGATCCTACGCGGAAATGCTGCGGAAAATCAGGGGAAATATAAGGCCTGAAGACACAAACGCTGCCATTGAAGCAGTACGACCAACGCGGTCGGACCACATACTGCTCGAATCCGGAGCAGAGGCCGAAAATAGGGAAGCCTTCTGTAAAGAAAGTCCTCGGCAAAAACGCAAGTATAGCCTCACTCAAGCCGATGGCAACGATAGAAATAAGAGACAATGAATGCGCCACGGATCTGGCCGAGGTAGAAGAGTCCATCAAAAGGGAGTTCCCTAGCGTGGGCAGGATCAAAGCGAGGCTGATACCAGAAAACCATAGGGGACAAAGCATGGCCAACATTGACTGGACCGAAAAGGACACCGAACAATTTCTGAACAAGGAAAAAGAAATATAGGGTGGGTTTTCTGCAGGATACGGTGAAGACAGCACTTCTTCAATATCTCAAATGCCTTGGCTATGATCACACCGCACAAGTATGCAATGGACCCGATAGGAGTTCCCTATGTTACAAATGCGGTGAAATGGGACATAATACATAAAAGAAAACAGTGTACGAAGGAGGCACACTGTATTGTTTGCAAGGATGCTGATCCAAGACCAGATCTTGAGCACGCCTTCGAATCAGGAAAATGCCGAGTTATCCTGGAAGCCTTAGCCAAGGCAAAATCAGAACTTCGATGACCCGCATCCTGCAGCTAAACCTACACCGTAGCTCAACAGCCCAATATCTGCTTGAGCATTTTGCGAGGGACATGAAACCCGACTTTATGCTGCTGAGTGAGCAACATCATTATAAATGGTAAGCACTCAGGTGGCTAGAAGCGTAATTACGATGTGTTGAATTTATTTTTGAATACAATCTGAACGGCTGCCAGAAATTATTTGTCATTTTTTGAAGAGCAGCCCTGCAGCTTTGTCTGAAGCATTACGAGTGCAATCATACGAGTGCAAGTAGAGAGAATTTGGTGTACTTGTTTAGCTTCAATTCTGCAAACTAGAGTCGGACTTAACTGACAGCCACATAAAGAAATCCATAAGTAGAGTGTGTAATATCTTCCCTATTTTGGATGTTTTTGATGAATAATATCCTTTTAGTTCGAGACAGAGAGAACATGAACGGAAATTATATTCTAGACCATAAAAATGTTCTACACCATGAAATTCTTCTTCACCATGAAAACTTTGTCTTCTCGAAATCCCTGACATTAGTCATCATTTCTCGTTATCCTCACGTGCCAAGTATCTGAAGGTTATTCTCAATCAAAACGATAAACGTCAAAAATCATGTCAAAAAGGCAAGGGTTTAATTTTACGCTTTAAGCAAAAGTTTTGGTCGGGAGTGGGGTCTGCAATCAAAAATAGTATTCTGGACGTACACAGCAGTAGTACGTCCGATTTTCACTTATGGAACTAGTCTGGTGGCCCACTCTAGATAATATCTACATTCCAAATCTCATTAAAGCACGGAAGGGTGCAGCTTTAGAGGTTATGAATGCTATGCGCTCGACTCTTACCGATACTTTAAATTAACTTATCAATCTCCTTTCCATCAACCTCTACATTAAAAACCTTGCATCGCGTAGTTCACTCAGATTCAAGGAATACAGTAGCTCCATAGCTAAACCATACGGTCATAGCATTATTCTATACTTCTTACCTAAGGAAGTAATCGCTACGATCCATAAACTAAACCTTACGAAGTATTTTGCCATGATCTTTCAATCTGAATCGGATTGTAGGGTAAGGTATGCAAATCTTACCGGTGGTTCGAAGATCGAAAGTGGAGGTGGGGGAAGAATTTTTTTCGGAAACATTAAGTATCTCCAAAAATTAGTCCTCCCGGAAGCATACAATATACTGAAGAAACAATCATTTGCATATAGAAAGAGCGTTGATTTTCGCTCGGATAGCTAGGCTTCTATCAAGACCCTTAGCTCAGTTATCATATCCTCTATGCTTGTAGAGAAGAGGAGTTGGCATCGGTGGGCAGTTAGTTTGCAGCAACTTTTACGCTGAGTCACCGGACAAAAGAACACAAAGGAAAATGCGAGATAGACAATTAACTAAATAGGGCTCAGATCTTGATGCGCGGAGACTATTAGTAATAAAGGGAGCTATTCTCTTCCACTATTTCTCTGAAGCAACCTCCAGATGGAATGACCTTACCACCTACACTGTACTATGAAAGATACCACTACCCTATTCCGGCACCAAAACTGGTGGATTACTGAATTAATGTCGCGAAATAATATTGAAGATCACGGCTGATCAATTGGAACCTTTGCAGCTAGGATGTGTAATACATGCAATGCATATTGCCAAAGTTATATATATGTGAATGAAGAGGAAATCAGTGTTCACTTCCTATGTAATTTTCAGGCGCTAACTAGTGTGAGGTAAGGATAACTAAGCAGTATTCCCGTTGAAAATGTTGAGGTTTCCAGAAAAAAATAAAGACCTACTATCTATTCTGAATGCATCTGGTTGAATTTGAAACTCAACTCCCGACAAATAGACCGATGTGTGGCATCAATGGGGCAAGATTATTTGCTAATTTGTGCTTGAAATTAGAGCCTTCCACTGATACCAAACTGGAATAAATGCGAAACTTGAGCAGAACTGACAGAAAACTTTGAAATAGGTAGGAAATTAGTAATTGCTCCTAAACAACACTCAAAAAACTGAACGGAATTATTACCCTTCTTGTCGAAAATGTTCACAAAACTAGGCGACAGCAAAAGTGTGAGCGTATATAACATTGTAGAAATCGGCATTAGGGCCTGATGCGGAAACAGTGGGGCCTTGCCTAATGAGGACCTTATGGTCCACGCCTAATGGGGGCCTAATTAGACATACCTATCTTAAGCAATTTTGAAAAGTTCGCATTTTAGTGCAACGTCGAAAACGACAAAAATGGTCAAATGAAAATATTGCAATTTAAAGTGGGATTAGCAATTTTGCAGTTGTTGTCAATTTAGGCATGCCTAATGAGGGCCTAATTAGGCATGCCTAAACTTGGTCTGTTAAGGGCTTGTTTGAAAAAACTCCATTAGGCCCTGATTGCGAAACCACCTCATCCTTGGTTGGAGATGCAGAATATATGGTCAAAATATATTCTGCATCGCTAACCAAGGATCTTCCGTGAAAGGCTTGGGATATCCTTTAAAAACAAAGAAAAAAATCAACAAATTACAGCCCAAATTGTATTGCTTTAATGTTTAGTGACTCTGCAAAGGAATAAACTAATCACAGATATACTTTCATGGCTAATAAAAATACTTTTTGCAATCCTCTGTTTCGTGTTTGTTTATAGCTAAAAGCATTTAGATTCAATAGTTAATGACAACTAATTCTTAATTTTTTGAGCTATTTGTGCACATGAAAAATTTATGGATGGGCTTGCCAACTTTAATTGCTTTTCCAAACGGCAGTACTTGCATAACTATTAGACTCTTAAGCAAAATCACATTTGAAAGGGATAAATGTTCAAAAAATTGAGTATTAACTCCGGTATTCTTCGAAGGTTCAATTAAAGATTTGAAATTAAAAACACATAAAGAACTTACCCATTGCTTTCGGATCTAACTGATATGGCGGTATCCCACAATGTGCAGGTGGTGGTGTTGTCAGTGGATCACCGTTATGACAAAAAAATGGGGACAATCCCATTTTGTTAGCCTGTAATGAGAAGAAAGGGGTTTTTGTCAATTACGATAAAATTTTCATATTTATATACTCTAAAAGGATAATTCTTAAAAATGTTTAAAAATATTCAATAATACAATAAAAGGCTTGTTGAATGTTTAAAATATGTATGCTTAAAAATATTCAATAATACAATAAAAGGTATGTTAACGTTCTGATTGAAGACTATAGATTGTTATCAGCTGTGCTTCTTTTTCCGAAATAAAAAAATTGCAGAGAAATACAGCCTTAAAGAAGCTGTCGCGGGTTCTGGTCGTTGCTAGCATTTTGTTGTTTATTAGTTTGGAGTTGATTGATATAAATTTTCAAATTTGATGGTCCATACATTCGTTTTAAAATATTCATTTAATTTGCTGCTCCTTTTATCCTCTTTATCACTAATTTTAACTCCCCTAATATTTCCATTAACAAAAATCGTATCTTCTTTTTCGGCGGAAGCAAATTTCATCATTTGCCTTATTTTTGTTATTCCCATTTGTTCATTGCAATAGGACAGTAATCATAAAGAATCAATACCATTTAATTTTGTTTGTTTTTTTTTTTTTGTGACGCTTGTACCAGCTCAAATGTATAACAATTTGCCCATTACAATGTTATTGATGCAATCATCTTATCGCATTGTCTCAATTGTTACGTGATCATTCGAATGTCAGCAACTGATGCGATTATTCATCCACCCAACATCGACGGTTGCGTATCGTGGATGATACCAGCCCGACTGCCAATCTGGGGTTCGTTGAGATCATGAGTTCAAGTTCATTTGCAAGCAAACTCTTTTTAATCTTCGTTCAATGGCAACATTTGTACGTATCATAAGTGAACCGCCGAACCACGTCCGAAGAATCATTCAAAACAAATCTCAATGGCGCCAATTGAGGCAATTGAGGTGTAAAGTTATATTCCGGGAATGAGAATAAGTTAGCCCCGGCAAAATAGTGAGATTCACCTGAAAAAGGATTTTTGGCTTGTTTTGGTGGTTAAATTAGGCAAACAAGAAGAAATAAGTAGGTGATCGCTGAAGGAGGATTTGGTGGCGTTATTTGTTTGATTTTTTGAAGTCTTGATTTCACGAAGTGAGAATTGAATATGAGAACGAATTGTGGCTGTGAATAAGAAAGTGCGAACAAAGTGGAATAGAATTTCTGTGTTCAATGAAAACGCGAACTTCATTTTTTTTGCAGAAAGACAACTTTGAACAATACAATTATTGCTTTTCCGCGTTTCTGCTGGTGGTGTTTTTTTTTTTTGTGGTTGGGAGATAAATGTCATTTACGCACAGAGTCTGGGACTCCCATGCTCGCAAGAAGGCGACTGGACTATCCACTAAACACCTCCATATCATAAATTTCATTTTCAGTGTCCCCCTTTGTTTATTGGGAAGCGCCCGCAGAACACAGTAAAGGGGTGAATACTGAAAAATTAATTTCATTTAGTGATTGATTGAAGGTTGGTTGGATAATCCTTGCATTTTAATATGTTTATATTTTTGTGCGTTGTGATTTCTTTTGCATACTTTTTCAGGTTTAGAGGGTTTGTGTTGTTCGTATGAATTTAGTTGGTTCTATTAAGGCGATTTGCGTTAGGCAAAAAAAACTATTGTTTTTATAAGACTCTTCTTTTCTTTGTTCTAATGCACGGTCATGTCAGGGTAAAAGAACCTTTTTCATTTCTTGATATGGTTCCCCGTATCTTTCTTTCCTAATTGTGTTTCATCTCTATATATAAGGTGGCCCAGCACGGGCAGAGGGTATCCCGGAACAACCCATAAAGCGAATGTGGATTAGCCGACCTCAGCATGTCACCCCGGTTCAAGCATCCCTCTGCGACTTTCTGATATCTGCGACTACGGTAAGTACCGCGGACATAGCAAGGCTTTGTTATGTTATGCATTTTCTTTTAAATTCCATGAAGGAGTTGCTAGTGGTATAAATGGTATTGAGACGGAGAGAGTAAAAAGACAAGACTATGAGTTAAACAAAATTTAAGAAATCGATGCCACGACATGAAATATCACCATGAAAAACCGACGTTGTATACCTACAACAATTTATCTACAAAGCTATAATTACCACTGAAGGACGTATGAGGTTTATTTCATTGGTCCCTATAATCAACAGCTCTCCTTCACTAGTATAATAACGAATCAAAAGCATATTTCCTCAAATACTATGCAACAAGGAAATAACTTCTTCCCACAACTGCCAATCGTTGATAATCATCCTTGGACGAAATAGCATTTCTAAAAGGACAATCAATCAATCTAACTCGGTCTATATTGAGTCCGCACTTGATGATGAAATCATGTTGGCGTTAATATAATATTACGCCTACGCCTGTCGATCTGACGTATCGAAAAATAAAAATCCTGGCCAAAAAAAAACCACTCTTACCTTCGATTCAATCATGTGCTACTTTTCCATCTACCCATCCGAATCTAATTAAATAAATTGATTACTCTCTCGCTCTCACTCTATTTCGGAGTACAAGCGGAATCCTTAATAAAATCACGTAACCAATGCCATGTTATCAAATCTAATTAATTTAGTGGGGGTACTCGTATCGAAATAATAATATCATACGAATTTCCCTCCCAAATCAATGGCAGGACATGTATGTGGTTCGTCTGTAATTGATCCGTTAACAACGCTCCATTTAATGATGTCCTGTATGTTTGGGCATGGGATTTGTTTGGTTGTTTTATTGACAAATTTTCTTAACTTTTTTCTTCGTTCCTTTCCAGTAATTTCTGACCATCACTTCCGAAGGGTAGAACCGGAAAAAATACAGGCAACCCTAAGACGTTCAATGACTACTTGTTGCTCATGATGGTTTGTCTAGTGGAAAACTGAGAGGTATTACAGCAGCCAATGGATTCAATCTGGCGTAAGTAGTTGGTCAACAAAAACAAAGTTCCAGCCAGAAGTCTAAGATGGAATCAAAGAAGAAAAGAAAAAAGTAGAGACAAGACTGTTTGCCATTTTGATTAAACGCAGAAATAAGGAGCTGGGAAGTAAACCAATGACCAATACCCAACGGAAGGATGTTGGCTATTGTCTGTGCAGACGCAAATGTATATGAAAGTAGTGGGAGACATTGATGTGTACTTCCTTTGCTAGGATATACAAAATAAAAGAAAAATTGGAACAGGCTTATATCTCAGAGAGAAAGAGAGAGAATGTGTGATGCTGAAATTGACGGTCGGTCTCATGTCTCTATTACATTCTTTTTTATGCAAATCAAAACTATGCAAGGAATGAATGCAATCAATCGACAAACAATTGAATGGTCATTTATCAAACATTTGAAAAGGGCACAGGACCTTAACTGTAGGGTGTCTTTTTTGTCTGGTCGCAAAATATTTGTTTTGAGTATTTCTTTCAAAGAAAAACTGTATCGGTGGACATGACAACGAATTTCGTAAGAATTTTTTGAGTAACCTCCACGTATCAATCAACTAAAATGGGTATTTTATGGACGATATGGTGTCTTTTTGCTCATAAGCAGCTGAAAAGTCAGTAGATGATATTCACCATTCTTCTTATTTTTCAATTTTATGAAGCTCCTTAATTAAATCAGGAAATACAGAAAAGCCCAAAAATTAGATACAACTTTCCCACAGTATAAGTTGGATTTTGAAGTAACTACCACAGGAAGCAATATGCAAGCAAAAGAACTTCTATACTTCTGAAATGGAGCAGTAGCACCATATGGAAATAACTATCATGGCCACGGTATCCTACGCAGTTGCAGATAATTTAAATTGCAGGGCGTGCTAAACTCCCAGATTGCATTCTGAGAGCGGAGAGCGTTCTGGAAGAAATTATGCCCGTGCCAGGTCACCAACATAAACACACATTATGTGTATGGAAAAGGTAAGTGGGAACAGGGTCAAAAAGGGAAGTTAAATGAGAAAGTGTTCTTTTTATGGTAACAAGGCGAAGCCTATTAAGCTCTGAGCGTGGGACTCCCAAACGCACAAGACTTCTGATCTACCCTAGCCTAGCCTAAAACAGTTTACTAAATTACTTCCGGCTATGCCTCGTTTTTCTACACATAGAGGCACCTTCGGGTTGCAGGTATCTCCTCTCTCGTGGAAAGAAAGAAAGGGAAAGAGATTGCTAGAAAAGAAACATCTCGCCCGCGAAGCCTGCAGACACTCAAGTATAACCTTTTTATCCATTCTCTATGTCAGTCCGAACATATTGTGCTACACAATTCAATTTTTCAACCGATGTAAGCACATTTTCAATCATAACCTCCGACGAAAGCACTCCAAATTCATTTTAAAGAGGGTTAAAATGTTGGCGAACATATAAATTGCACAGATACTGCCACTTTTTCGCTTTCAAGGGGACTTTCTGTTTCAATATTCTCACAAGCTCGATTTTTTTACACATTTCATTTCCTTTTACCTTCAAAATTACTTCCTTAAAAATATTATTGAGAGTTCCTAACGGAAAAGGTAAAGCTATTTTTGTAACGGTATCTGTTTCAATATTCTCACAAACTCGATTTTCTTACACATTTCATTTCTTTTTACCTACAAAAATTACCTCCTAAAAATAATATTGAGATTCCTAACGACAAAAGGTAAAGTAATTTCTGTAACGGTACCTATGCCCGACCTCAGAAAAGGTAAGCCTCCTGGAATAGATGGTATACCAGCACAACTGCTCCAGAGGGGGTGCCTATCTATTGTAGCGTTCTCCACTGATATGCAGAACGTGATCAGAGGAGTAGTTAGAACTGGCGAAAAAGTATATAGTATGTCCTGTACATAAATAAGGAAACAGGCAAAATGTGAAAGTTATGGAAGAGTCATTTAGTTGTATCCGTAGCGGAAAGTGCTCTCCAAAATCACAGAAAGAAAATTAAGGCCGTACTATAAAAGTGTGCATATATGAGAGTATCAGAGAGGCTTTCGATGTAGGTGGTCTACAATAGACAAAATATTCTCAGTAAAACAGGTGCTCGAAAAGTGCTGGGAATATAACGTTTATGTGCTGCAACTCTTTGTAGACTCCAAGCAAGCATACAACAAAGTCAACAGAAATGCGCTATACAAAATAATGCTTGACTTTACGCCCCATCCGAACTAGTCCGCATGGTCAAAGTCACGATACTTAGCATAGATCCCCAGGTCAAAGTAAACTATGAACTAACGGACATAACGTGCATTTCTGAGCATAGAATCTAAGCCCAAGCAAATTGGCCCGTGAGTTAATTAAATGAAAACTAAATTCATGGCTCAAACTCCGAAAACACTTCAGCCCAACAAAACCTGACCGTAGGAGACTACAACCTTGAAAATATGGATAACTTTATCTACCTTGGAGCCAACCTGAATAGTATAGGCGGCAAAAACGACGAGATTGGATGCAGCATGAACGCCGCAAATAAAGCATATCACTCCTTACTTACCATTTTAAGATCCAGAGTTGCGCGCAGGCAAAATAAGCTCCATATTTACAAATCAATTGTCAAATCTGTGTTGTTATATAGAAGTGAAAGATGTGTCTTGACGAACGAATATGAAAAAGCAGTTTCCATATTTTCAATGCAAAGTGCTCCGGAAAATCTACGACCCAGCGAAACAAGGAGCAGAGTGGAGACTACGTTGTAACGATGGGTTCTATGAATTATTTGACGATCCACCTGTATTCGTTGGCGTGGTCACGCAAATTGTAATGGGTGAACCATGTATAAAGAATCGAAAAAAACCGGCTACCCAAAAGGATATTAAAGATAAGAACACAAAATAGACGTCTAGCGGGAAGACCGAGGGTCCGATGGGAAGGAACGATAGAAGCTGACAGCAGATCCTTGCTGGGAGTTGCTGTGGATGAATCTTTCTCCATGCCATGGACAGACTACCTTACTTTTCTTTTAATGGAACTTATAAAACACCCTTTCCGAGTTAAGGTTGCTGGTTCAGTTAGTATATGACTAGTGATGTATAGTAAATCATTTTATCAAATATTCATGGCAACCATTGTTTGTTATTCAAATCTACACCTAGAAATTTGCGTTAGTTATTAAATTCACTTTTGTAAGCTCAAAGAGCAAGCGTGCTTCCATTGATATACTCGTATTTATAAATGCCAATAGTGGCACAACAATCGGTTCATAATGTACCCACATCTAAACCCTATTATATTCTCGTGTTGTGAAAATGTAAACTGTTCCCTGGGTATTTTTCTAGCGCATGCATGTCAATGTTCAGCAAGGTGGTGCTGAGGGTAGTAAGGTTCTGAAGGTGGCGATGCTGCATAAGCCTAGTTTCGAAGGTATTTTACAAGGCAATGCAGCCTTTGTACTCCATGTCCTTTGAACGTACACATTCTAAGAAAATGAAAAAAACCTCTTTTAACAGAGGGCTGACTTTGGGCGAAAGCTTTTTGGTGGTAAATCTATCGGACTCACGCTAAACTTGTGGACGCATTCGAAGACCATGGAGTCGAATTTGGGCGCAACGGTAGATTACAGAGATGGCTTGTAATCTTCCGGGCTCCATTCTGAATGCTAGGGTGTTTTTTGTGCAGCAGAAAACAAGGAAAAATATTGAATTGGGTATCGGCTATGTGCCAGAGTATAACCAAGTCAAAGTAGCTGGATAGTACTTCTAACAAATGGGTTTTGTAAAATAATTAGTAACTCAAACAAGGTCTTCTGGATATTGTAAATTGACTCCTAAATATGTTTCATAAATTGCGCTTCATATGATTATCATGTATTTTGATCCGCCGCCATTTTACTTTCAGTGTGTTGTCCTCATGGCTTGTGTTGTCATGATAACATATTCATGTTACAAATCATTCCTAATATTTTCATCGAAATTCCTACATATCTGTAATGTCTGGGTCTTTTGTATAAATGTATCGCGTATTGCTGTTGTTGTGATTATTAAATTTTTCCCCCCTCATCCTGCAAATGCTACCAGATCTTTTATACCCATATTGGCTAACTTTGGCAAAACTACTTTTTTTAGGGTCATCCCTATATATGGATAAGCCCCCCTTTTAAACCTTATAAGAAGAAAACTTCCTATACGGTGTTCGTGAAATAAGGAAAAATGGCGTTGTAGCCAATGTCAAAGCAGCTGTTTGCCTATTGTTCAGCGCATATAAACACATAATTTGCGCTGATCACCTCATTAACAACATTGGTCAAGCCATCCTTGGCATTATTCCCACACCAAAAACCTCAGAAGCAGAGCTCGGGAATCTAGTGAATGAACGTTTGCTTGAGGTGCCCAGGAACAGGGGTAGTCCAAGAACCAGCGAAACTGTCAGCGAGCGCTCTGCTCATTAAACAGATCTTCCGCTTCTTCCGCACCAGTGAAGTCGCCTCGAGGGAGCTTAAGCATCAGCAAACCAAGGCCGGAAAATAAAAAAAAATCATGCTTGAAGCTCATCCAAGCGGAACGGGCGCATTAGAACTCAGGCTACTACATGCTTCATCGCTATCTTGAGCTTGGAGTACGTTACCACCGTTATTCTCAAGATGCAGTGTGAGCGCGGTCCTATAAAGCGGAGACCACCGCACATCATTGGTGGGAAAAAGATTGGTATCTTGATTGAGATCAGGAACCCCCTGAAGCCGCTAGAGGAGACAAGAAATATGTTCTACAAGGAAAAGGATGTCATCCTAAGTAATGTCATACCTTTAGCGAAAGGGCTTAAAACAGTAAGTAAGTGACATTTATAATTTACATGATAGCCCGCAAAACTCAGGGTGTTTGAAAGATAGGCAACACTTTGTACATTCACCAACAGGACTCAAGACTGGAAAGGCTCTACTACGCTCCGAGCCTTTGTCATCGCTTGCAACTACCAGTTGCATGAATTATTTCTTGCCTTTATAAAAATACCGGGGCCCTTGGACTATCCTGCATATATTTTTCATACCTTGAAATACTTACTAAATAATCTTCTGAACTTTCAGGATATCAATGCCTATTTGTAAACAGTGCCCTTATCATTCAATGCAAAGCAGCAAATTTTGGAATCGAGTTTCCTTGCCTTTCTACATCCTCAGTATAAAAAGTTCGTTCTCGATGATTCACACGCTGCCTCTTCAATAATTAGTTATCTTTGTAAGCACTTTGACGTTCGATTAGTAATCTTCGTTGTTGGGAATAATTTGCAGGGATATTCTCTCTCTTACGTGCTACCATGTCCGTCTTCTTGGCAGCGATGATTTTTTACAGAGATGTCTCGTGCAAAATACTTAAAACTGGAACAAAAGTTACAATAATTTAATTTGGCAAGTCACGCTTTAGACAAGGTTTCCTGGCGAAAATGTTGAAGGAATAGCATCCTAGTCTCCAGTTTGCATTTTTAGTGCAGTATCAAAAACATATGATATATAGCAGTCCGCATAGTGTAGTGGTTAGAATACTCGCTGCATAAGCCGGTGATTCCTGGTTCGAATCCTGTTGGTGACAACGATGATTCTTCGGACGGATTATAAGCCGGTTCTGTTATGATACGTACTGGTTTAAAATCAGAACTAATCGTAACTGGTTGTATGGACACATGGCCAAAGCATGGTACTGACCATATCACCTTCTCGAGTGCCGACACACTCAATCAAGATACTGAAATATTCTAACTATCTCTAAGGGAAGGCTCAAAAGGGGCTAGAGCAAAGTAAGAAGAATATATCTCGTTATAATTGACAAAATCGGCCCTACTCCATCGGCATGGTTGGGAAAAAGTAATGAGTGTCGTATCGCACACGCAAACAGAAGGAGTAACGAGTAATCAAAGGTGGGCCGAATCCGAGGTAAAATAAAATCATTGTCGTTTTACTATAAACAGTGAAATTTTAATGCAAAAACTTTAAACGCATTTTGCTCCAATTTACATTTTCGAAACTGGTACGACATTTTTCTGGACATCTACTCGATCGATTTTTATCAACAAGAAAAAATTAAATTTCTTGTAAAAACAAGTAACGACTAAACCCAACAGTTGCCCCAAAATAAGGTGATTTATTGCATTTTAAAAAAAATTAAAACTATAAACATATAAACAAGTTGGGTAGACAGACCTACGCTCTTGTCACCAGGGTTACGTACTCAACTTACGATATGCAGGCATTAACACAACACAAATTCAAGAAACACCTCACAGAGATATGTACGTTTAAAGAAAAATTCATTGTTTCAAATCAAAACAGCTGTGTCTGATTCGATCGAAAATCCGTAAAATACCAAAATTTTAGATAGCTATAACTTCCGCGAATATAATTAGATATTTTTCAAACTTACAGAGTACTGGAAGCTTCTGTAGGACTACTTACACATCGAATTTCGTTGAGTGTAAGGGTATCCACACGATTTTATTGGCAAAAACGTGAAAATCGAAGATCAAACTATCCTTTATAAAGTTGAGCGAATTTTGTGTTCTAAGGTAACTCTTCCCCTCTCCCCTCCCACTAGATAAGGGATCCCCAGCTTGTAGCAAAACGATACCCGGCCCGAAGTAATCTGTCAAACGGTTCCAGGCTAGGTCCTCAGGTTGACAGGGGAGGTGTTTAGTAGGTAGTCTAGTCGCCTTCTTGCGAACGTGGGAGTCCCACACTCTGTGCGTAAATGGACATTCACCTTTCTACCACAAAAAAAGATATTTTTTATTGTTGTACTTATAAACTATCCTATCCGTATTTTTTCTTAGATTCTTCTTCCCTGTGCACATCTCGAAGCGAAAAAAGTCATTTTAAGACTTGTTTTGAAAAGTTCTCATCCAGACCTTACATTTAAAACTATATCGGCTACCTTTAATGAAATTTTTTTCAGTGACCACTCCCTTATATGGGAAGACCCCCTTATACATCTAATAATTTCTTTTTTATTGGACCTTTGAAGAGCACACCACTCTACACATACATACAAAATTTTATGTTTCTACCTTACATACAGGGTTTTCCAATAAGAGGTGTTATTTTGATATTAAAAGAAAAATGCAATTTTTTAATATAAATGATCAAAAGTTTATTTCATTATAAAGAAGAAGGTATGTTATTAATAGTGGAAAATAACATCAGGAAAACGACCACCATGACCACGCTTACAGGACCATATCCTTTTCATGAAACTTTCCATAACCAAATCGCAAAGTGGCTGCCCTATGTCCTCGATAGCCTCACGAATTCCATCTTCGAGGTCTTAGATCGAAGAACTGGGCTGTTGGCGTAGACCTTCTCTTTCACGTGGCCCCAAAGGAAAAGTCACAAGGTGTTAAATCACAAGATCTCGGTGGCCAATTGTGATCACCTCTTCGAGAGATAACACGGTCCGGAAACATTTCCCGTAAAAGATCAATGGTTTCGATGCTTGTATGGCACGTTGAGTCATCTTTTTGAAAGTAAACCTTGTCCAGATCAATACCATCTAATTCCGGCCATAAAAAATCATTAATCATCTCTCGATAGCGCAATCCATTTACCGTAACTGTTGCTCCAGCCTCATTTTCGAAAAAGTAAGGTCCAATGACTCCACCGGACCATAAACCGCACCAAACAGTCACACGTTAAGGATAGAGAGGCTTTTCATCAATAACTCTTGGGTTTTCCGAGCCCCAGATGCGACAATTTTGCTTGTTGACGAAGCCACCGAGGTGGAAATGGGCCTCATCAGTCAAGAAGATTTTTCGATGGAATTCCGGATCATTTTCATGCATTTCACGGGCCCAATCAGCAAAGACACGACGTTGTTGATGATCAACCGGCTTGAGTTCTTGTGTTAACTGAACTATAAAAGCCTTAAGACCCAAATCTTTATGCAAAATACGGTGTAATGACGTTTGTGGAATGCCTAATTCCAAAGAACGACGAGGAATGGGCAAACCTGGGTTTTCTTCAACACTTTCGGCTACAGCAGCAATATTTTCGGCTGTTCTTAATTGACGTGTATGGGTTTTATTCTTCACATTACTAAGTTGTCCTAACAGCTCGATGTTTTTCATCAATTTCTGTATTGCGGTCCGACAAGGTGCTTCACGATGACCCAAAAATGTTCGAGTTTTACGAACCGTCTCTGCCAAATTTTCATCATGTTTATAGCGAATTTTAATAATTTCAATGCGTTGGTGAAGCGTGTATCGTTCCATTTTTATTAATGGCGTAGTTTCTACTTGTCAAATGTCAAAAAATGACAGCTTCAAAAGTGATATCTATCGAAATAGCGGGCTATTCAAAATAACACCTCTTATTGGAAAACACTTTAGTTATCGAGAAAAATTGCTGTGACACACGCAAGGACGGACAGACGTACCTTGATACTAGTATGACTTTACAAAACCCTTAAAAACTAATGTCTTTAAGGTTTCTTGTCTACCTCTCAGCCTCATGCATAAAACCTTTTTTGAATTTTTAATGTATCCGTTACAGGTTGTCAGCAAAGTGTAGCACTGTTCAGAACTATTTTTTGATAAACACCCACTGTAACGATCAAGGCAAGCTAAAAGTGCCATTTTTTACATAATAAGGATATTGAAAATGACATACAAAAAAATTTCGTTTAAAAAACATAGATTTTTAAAAGAAAAAACTTAAAGAGGTGTATTTTTTGAATTTTGAAACAAAACTACTATGGGTCAAATACAACAACAAAAGAAGACCGTAATAGCTCAAAAAAGAGCCGCAAAAGACAATCATTACAGGAAGAAAGGTAATTAGACGTACAGCGAGAACGACCTAAATCATTTCAGTCCCAATCATCTCATCATCTCAGCATGTTGCTATATCCAGTGGCGATCGTAATATACATTTAAGAATTTCAACCTGCCTAAATGAAATCAATCAAACCACCTAAACAAAAGTCAATCTAAACATAGAACAGAAGAAAAAACTATTCCTCGAATTTCACGCACTCCAAGACATTCGTTTCGCGAGTCAAATGTTTTCTATTATATGAAAGTGAAACATCAACCCTGACAAGCAAATCCGAAAAGTAGTGGATATATTTGAACGCAAAGTGCCCCGGAAAATCTACGACTCAGTGAAACAAGGAACAGAGTGAACACTGCGTTGCAACAATGAGTTGTAGAATTATTTGACGAGACACCTGTATCCTCTTTGTGTAAAGTTACGCAAATCGCAATAGCCGTAGGTAGAAAAATGGAAGAAAACCGGCTTTCCTGAAGAATATTGAAGGGTAGAGTGGTAGACGTTCAGCGGGAAGACCGATGACTTGGTGGTAGAAGCTGACAGCAGATTCTTGCTGGGAGTGATCAACTGGTGGACGAGGTTCTAGAACCATGATGATTGGAGGAGATTAATCCTGGAGGGCAAGGTCCGACTTGGGCTGGCACACCACAGAGGATGAAGAAGATCTTCGTTTCACCAACAATGAAACTAAACAAGTCGAAAGATAGTGCTCCTACTAAAAGGGATTTGTAAACCAATTAGTATCTCAAACAACGTTTTCTGAGTATCAAAATTGAGTTCGAAAAACTATAACCGGGTTGTTATGAATTTGAACTAAAGGTTAGTTATTATGAACCATTTTAAAATTATCTTTAAAACCACATATTTTCCACGTCTAAAGCTTCGCATTGAAAGGAAGTAACGAAATTTGAAGCAAGACTCTGCAGCAACTCCAAATTAGCAAATTTTCAATGGATGCCAGCACGTTCAAATTGAATCAAGAATTCTAGGTCAAAAAAATACGTAACAATTCAGGCTTATTCTGTATACCGGTATACCGGATTGACATTGATTTTTACTCCATACCTACACTGGTAGCTATGAGTACTGATATTCCAAAACTGGTACTAAAATTACATTACCAGTATTGGTTGAAAACCGGTATTTGAGCCGGCTTTTTTCAGTGCCGGTATAGGAAAAGCCATCTCAAGGAAATTAACCGATACTAATGCCCCTACTGATAAACCGACTGGTGATCATCAAACCAGGTACCAGTACTGCAAAATCGGCTCACGGTAACAAAAACCGGTACTAGAACGAGTATCTTCGAGCACGGGGTCTTAAGGAAACTTAAATTGATACTCAACCCTCAGTACCGAACTGGCTTAACCAAAAGAACGGAATGAGGCTTAAGCTACCACGAAAACCTAACAACCGCATCGAAAGCGGGAAACATATCTGTTAAATACATTTCGGACTTTCCTTCCTCGTCCTGAATTTCGTTGTCATGCCTTTCTTTCTATGGTGTTCTCATCGGACCATTTTCACTAACTTTACATGCTTTATGTCAATTTTGATCACTCTTCTACCTTTGTGTTTATTATCTTTCTTCCTCTCTCTCTCTTTCTCTCCCTCTCTCACTCTTTCCTAGTTTCGCGCAATCTCTCTTTCTCTCCCCTTTTCTCTTAATTATTATTATTTTTATACCTTAAATTACTTTCAAGGAGAATCATTAATTCCAATACCTTTTATTCTTTAAAATGTTTTAACATAATTTTGACCAGTTTTGATACTGTCAAAAAGTGTATTAAAAAATAAATACATTTTTCTGTCACTCAGTCTCCTTATTTTTGCTAGCTCTTCTAAACCCCAGAATAATATTATTCCCTGATATTAAAATATGACATAAAAATCCCAAGCGAAGAATATTCATCTGTTAGCTGTCGACTGACTCTATTCTTGCTTAGAACAAAGAATGTCATCAACATCACATTCACGTCATCGTCATACTCATCACCATCATCATCATCATCGTCCTTGCACACTCCAGACTCTCCTCTTTCGTATTTATTATTTGTGTTGTGATTTTGTGGGTTTTCTAGGCTATATCTACAAACCGCCAGTCATATACTTATTTCTCAAGTGTTTTCTGGAAATTGGTCCGAGAGTAGAGTAGCAAGTTCTGTAGAAGAGTAGGAGAAAAGAGAGAGGACAAATGCAAAACAATCTGGTAAGACATTCCGGATGATTTTCTTACCAGAATACTATATTCTGCCTATACTAAAATTTCTTTTGTTTTTTCAAAACCATCTGTTCATTGTTTTCGTCTGCATTAAAAATGATAAAGAAATAGAGCGGGAGAGGAGAAGAGAGAATGGAGCACAATAGAGGTAAGAATTTTTACTTAAATGACAGAAGGTTGTAAAGATTTTCGTAGTTCGTCAAGAACAAAAGTCATAGCTCTTGCAAGTGACAAAGAAATTACTACGTTGGGCGTTAGCTGAAGTTAACCTGTGAGAAGTTCCAGAAATTGCTCTTTACTGACCATCAGACGAGAAACGACTGAGTTCAACTTTATTAACCTTGTTGACATTGGATTGCTGAAAGGTGATTGCTTTTCTCTAATACTCATATTATGCTTTCGAGCAATGTGTTCATAATGTTTAAGTAAATGCGAAGATGAAAATATCCTTGATAAAGGTTCATGCAATACACGTAATTAAATGTGAAGTATATGAACTTAAGGTACGATGTTGAAGAAATGAGCTTGAATATATTGGTTAAATTGTGATATGTACATAGTTGAAAGTTAGAAGCCTGTTTCTGATCAATAGCATTAAAAATGAAGATCCGGGTAAGGCTTTGTTGCATCCTTCTAAAACTTGCAATGAGTTTGACAGTTCGGGCTTTGAGCCTGGACCGACATTCTGATTTCGTAAGCACACCTAGAGTTTCACAATGCAATCTTTATACCTAGACTTATGGACATACTTTCAGTTTAAGCTTTTTTTAACAGCAATGATTCAGATTTACCAATAGATCCCAATCTGAAGCTGACCCTCGCTTTTGCAGGTATAAGTTCGTTAGAATTTCATTTAAATGATGAGTTTTCTGAGTTTGACAGTATGACAGATGGTCAGCAATATGGAGTCGCATTACTCTTTTTATTTCATAAAGAACACATGAAAAGTCCTATAATAATCAGAGCTGAAAGCAGTTGTGCCCAAGACAATTGGGTGACCGAAAAATCATTGAAGGAACAACAATAAGAAGATGGAAAATAATAATCCATTTTCAAGACTAATTCGTTTTTGTTATCGTAAAGGGTAGTCGCTAAGGCCTTCGATACTCCGCTGATTCATACGCCAGCCGATCCCAATTCGCTCAGAACATTCCGCGAGGATCGGTCAACACTCAACGAGATTTCATCGTTTCGAACTAGACTTAACGAATGATAAACAGATACTTGGGTACATTTTTTTCATATGAGGTTGAAAATGTTATCCTACATGATGTTAGACAAACTACACTAGAATCACATTGCACTTGAAAATTAGATTGGATGAGTTCACTGTAAACGCTTAATGGTTCAATGCAAGCGCTTCCGCCTTGAGATCGTGAGATACGAGTTCTAGTCTTCCCCAAGTTAATGAGTATGTCAGAACTTAAATGAATACTTCGAATGTAAAATTATAGTTTCAGAATAAGTGGAAGGCGGGAAGGGCGACAGAGTGAAATAAGTTTAAGGGAACGGCTGCATAAATAAAATTAAAGTATTTTTTTCAATAGTGGAGGATTGACCATGCATTTGCGTGATTTACTTAAATTTTTAAGGAGAATCGTCAGCAAACCCAAACATGCCTTACAAATAATTTGACATATTTATGATCTGTGTGCAATTATAAACAAGTTTTTTTTAAGTATAGCTCGAAATGCCATTAAACTCTAAATACAAAATAACATGAAGTAGCCCTTGAAAAATCCAAATTAACTGCAACCAAAGTACCCGAAGATGAGCTTGTCTAGTGCTTGTCCAGAATCCTTGAAAAACAGTTTTCTATCAGACATGTTCGGAGTTCATAGCTTTCAGGATAACTTGAACATGAACGTTTCAGCATTTTTAAGTGATTAATAAATTGAACCAATCCTTTCAGTTCATTTTAATTTTAGTGAACCAGTTAAGCTTACCCGAAATGGCAGCAAAGAAGGTCTAGGAGTCGTTCTATCTCACTTAGACGCAAAAATATGGGTCGGTCAACTAGGGTTTAACTGGTTTTATAAGAACACTGAATGGAAAACTCACAAGATAATTTGTTTAAAAGAAAGAGGCCTCAAATTGAAACTGATCGACAAATCTATTTACCACGAAGAGAAGGAAACAATATCATATTATTGTTGATAAGGACGGTTTAAGCCAAAATATACATTCCCGCCTCGAAACAACCAATATTATTACTTTAACTAACCCGAGCAAAACTAGTTCCATATTATGCTGGTACCTAAGATTAATAAGAACTGGATGGGCTAAGCTCATATAAAGTGCATGAGAGAGCATGCGACCGGTTTCTGTTCTCTTCCAAGTGAACAGTCTGTCATTTCCTCCCCGTCTGCCTCTTGCTGGTCACTTTCTTGTTCCAAAAGCTGACTAGGTGTGAACTGACTGTCAAGTTGACTGATGCAAATTGGACGCCAAATTGGCCAATTTGCAAGTTTCCTCGCGAATTTTATCCGATATTAAAACTATGGAAAGTGTTCGCGATCTAAATTCGTACCAAGTGTTTAAACATTCGATTGGAGTTTGTGATTCAAGTTACTTTAACGTGTGACACTATGTAATTAAGTTAGAATTTCAAAATGAAATGTGTAGTGCCTTTGTGAAAAAATCATAGTGGAAAAGGATCTGTAGGTGTTTCCTTTCACAAGTGAGTAGTTATTATATTAATGTTTTGCATGTTTTTCATACAATGCTGAAGGTTTTTCAAATAGAAAGCAAATTTTTGGTATTGTATGAAAATTTGTTTACATTGAGCAGCAGCCATGTTTGCTTGTGCAATTTGGCTCTCTCTAAGGTTGTAAACAAGAGCGTAGCAGTAGGAAAAGTGGTCGCAGGGGCTGTTGCAACCATATTGTCACGTGGTTGTCCACTCCAGTATTATTTAATTACTCAATGGCTGGTACCATAAATTTCTTTACGCGGAAAACATACAAGAATATTTGAAGCCACTTCGCTAGATGAACATGCTACAAGACATTAAGGTATATGTTAAAAAGAACCAAAACGTCATTTTAAGAAGAACCCACAACAGTTTCATAGTCAAATTACGGCTAAAGTTCTGAGTCATTTGGCAAACTCTACTGAGTCCAGCGAAACCCTTACAAGATGTTCCTCTAGAAAAAGTAAATATTAACAATTTTCAGGATCACGTTTTTTAGGGCTTTATAAAATAAATTTCACCAAGATTTACCTATTCCGCATCCTGTCAGTTCGTGCGTCAGAGCAATTTTCCTCAGGAACTATAGAAGCTAAAGCAGTCAAAGTTTGGGGAATGGTCAGAAGTGATGGTCTCTCAAAAGCTCAGGTTAAATCAAAAAAATGTTTGAGGGTAGTCCCCCCTTAATCCAGAGTGACCCTTAAAAATACTTTTTTCATCACAATCAATTTTATGGGCTTTCAAATGAAAGGTATTTTCAATCCCAAATTTATATATGCTCTGATTTTAAGGAATATGATATTAAATAAAATCTCCTGATGAGTACAATTCAAAAAATTTAAATTCAGACGATTTCGCGATACTTTACATGCATGACGGGTGGTATGCAGACGCCGAATCACGGTTTCCCTTCCACTTGCTGATCAGCACGAGCGTCACTACCTTCCACCGTTCCGGAAAACTCCTTTGCACCGGGCAAGCGTTGAACGTACTGAGCAGCGAGTCAGACTAAGGATTGTAGACAAGCTGCAATACTCCAGCAACTAATTGGTGCCTTCCTTGCTTTCGAGGAAAGAACTGCCTTTTTCAATTCTATCCGCGTGAGAGATGGGCCTTCTGTAATGATTCCCTTCTGTTCGTCAAGTCGTTCTTGTCTAAGGGCATAAAGGCGTAATGCATAGATGTTGTGTATTGGCACGTGGAGCATGCTGTTTAGAAGTTCCCATTGAAAGTTCTCCCTTATGGTCTCCACCAGTTCTTCCTTGGCCATAGGTGTTCGTAGCCGAGTCGTTATTTGTAGTAAACTGGTATAAAATTGGTCGCACGTTTCTTATTTGTTCACGCAACTACCGTTCAGTGAGTCCATCATCGAAGTAGTTCCGAAAACCCGTGCAGAATGAATTCAAATCTGAGCGTCTTACGGACTCGTTAAAACTCCAGTACTGTTCGGCGACATCCCCACTGAATACGAAGTGCACGCGCTGAACAAAGGCCTCAAACTCTCCTCCCAGGGTACTAGCTACTAAAAACTGCGCTCTAAACAATAACCTGTAGACCAAAGTGGTAGAATTAAACCCGGTGTCGGCTATCGGGCTTGCGTCGCAAAGGTTGATGAACGATTAGCTGAAATGCTTAGTTCGTCGTACGGACCTGCGGCTTGTATTGTCAACATCAGTGGTGCGGCAGTAGTGAACCACGTTCTATACTCTGTGGCTTTGGGGTCCATACCTGAGCTCATCCGAGGGACAACAACTGTAGTAAACACAGGACTAAACCAGTAAAAGTTGTGCTTGATGGTGCTGAAGAAATATCTACCGGGGTTACAGGCACCAAGTCTTCTCCGCCGGTGGCTCCCTGAAGATCAGAAGGGGATACCCTGCGCTTCGTTCTGCTGGAGTATTTTGACACTGCTCCAAGTAAAGGTGCTTGAGTTCCAGGTGAGGTGCCCAAAATTGCTCGTTCAATGGCACATCTGCCAAGAGGACAGAGATTGGAAGTTGGCAGGAGCTGCTGGACAGATTTGCGGTGGAAAAGATGTTCGTACTCTAGGCTCAAGCTAGTAGACTCCCTCGATGACGTCCTCATAACAGATCTCACAGTTGGCTGGTTGTACGTTCTTGGAATGAGTGTTTATCTGGAGTCCGTTCAGTTGTCATGTGTAAGTGGGGTAAAAAATACCTATAGATATATTCATATATAGCGAAATTTTAGCGAAATTAAATGCTTTGTTGTGGAAAGATCTTACAGTTTATTTTATTCGAACTATTGTCCATCGGAAGCTGCAACATTTCCTCATCTTTGAGGCAATTTGTGAATTCCATTTCAAAAAAATTGCACCGGCTTGGCGGCCAAAAACGAATCTATCCAATTTCGGATGCCTTGCTCTGAAGTGAAGCGTATTCCGGTGAGGGCGTTTCGCATCAAGCGAAATAAATGTAAGTCAGACGGAGCAAGGTCCGGACTATAAGGCGGATGGGCCAAAACTTCCCATCCACTATTTTCCAAATAGTTTTTCACGGGTCTTGCAACATGTGGCCGAGCGTTGTCATGATGAAAAATTATAACCTCGTGTCTGGTCGCATATTGTGTTCGGTAAAGTTCACCTGTGATTGTATGGCCCGATTTCAACAACTCATAATATAACGGCCCCTTCTGATCCCACCAAATACACAGGATAACCTTCGCGCCATGGATATTTGGCTTCGCCGTTGATTTGGCTGGTTGGCCGGGCTTCACGTATGACTTTTTGCGCTTGAAATTGCCATAATGGATCCATTTTTCATCCCCAGTCACGATCCGATGCAAAAATGATTTCTTTTTATGGCGGTCAAGCAGCATTTCAGACATACAGAAGCGCCGTTCAACGTCTCTCGGTATCAACTCATAGGGGACCCAATTACCTTGCTTCTGAATGTATCCGGCGGCTTTCAAACGTTTCGAAATGGCTTGCTGAGTCACTCCCAACAATTTGGCAAGTTCGTCTTGCATTTGACACGAATCCTCATCGAGTAGCATCTCTAATTCTTCGTCTTCAAACTTTTTTGGCTGTCCTGGGCGTTCTTTGTCTTTGATGTCAAAATCGTCACTTTTGAAGCGTTGAAACCTTTCAAAACACTGTGTTTTTGCTTAAGCACTGTCGTCACAAACTTTTACAAGCAAACGATTTCTTTCCGCAGCAGTTTGCTTTGCAAAAAAAATGACCCAACAGAACCTCCCACAAATGCTGTCTTTTTCTCCAATTTTCGAAGTTATTCATCGTGAAACATAATAATGATGCACACAAGATAAAATTGTTTTGTTGACTGATTTTGATAGCTGTCAAATTTACCTTCAAAATGACATATATATAAAGTTCGAGCTTTCACGATATTTGTTAGTACGGACATCTAGCCTCAAATTCCGGTTATTAAGTTGTACACCCAGTATGAGAATGTAAATATAGAGAAAATTAAGTACAATTTAGATAAGTTCAGTGGCCAATTGTGGCGAGCAATAAGCAAGGCTATCAAAAAATATATATGTATATGGTTATCAATCTTTCCTTCCAGTAGCGACAAGTCCATTGAAAACAGAGAATGCGGGATAGCAGGTCAAGAAGGGTTTTTTTCGTAGCACTACAGCCCTTTTCGGGCCTTCGCTTAGAGATAGTTACTCATTGTCATGATCGAATGTATTGGCACTCCACAAGGTGATATGATCATTGTCACGCTTTGGCCGTGTGTCCGTCCACCAAGCTGCGATACGTTCTGATTTTAAACCAGCACGTATCAAAACTGAAGAGGCTTATAGTCCGCCCGAAGAATCATTTGAACTAAATCTCGTTGACGCCAACGAAAATGGAACCAGAGACCTTCGGCTTACGGGCTTAGTGCTCTAACCACTAGACCACGCGGTCACAAAGTGGGTGCTTCTAATTAATTCGCTTCATCCCATCCCAAATCGCATTACAAAACGTCTCTAAGCTACGTTAAATCGCTAGACGAGTTAGTGATAGTATTACCGTAGCACACGTAGTACACGGTCAAACTCCCGTCTTGTGGAAGTATTCCAGGCTTCGTAATTCCAGCATACGCATTCGAAAGTTGAACACGTTTCACTCATTTATCACGCAAGAAAAGAGATCCTAGAGTCCTTCGGGAACATACAGGCAAGGTAACAGTCAATTAATTTTCTTACGAGTCCAGGCAGATAGGAAAGATTAGTGAAACGTGTTCGAGTTTCGATAGCGTATGCCGAATTGCGAAGCCCAGAATGTTTCCACGCGTCGCGATTTTGATTGCATATAATCTAGTTGCGGTAATGTTATCACTCATGGCGGTGTTCCCTGTATTTAGGTCGACAAGTGTTGTCCTGGCCGCCATTTCCAGGACTTGCTTAACTCTGCGGTCAGATTAACACACGCCCTGTTCAATGGTCCTAGCAATTAAATCTCCCTCGATGGGCGCCTTACCCTCTGAGTTCAAGACAGGGACAGCATCGGTTCGTTCAGCGTTAGATAAGCACTAGAAACTGTTGTTCTTGAAAACTTCATCACTCAAAATCTCTTCTCATCCATAGCTCTGCACCTGTTAGTTGGTGCGGCCTCGAACGTAGATGACGTAGGTACCAGATTCGTCAAATTACCAAGCTTACGAGTTCTGGTTTTGATGTTGCTCATTGAGCGACAGAAGGTCGGCTTTCATATCTCTCGCAAGCTGCTCAAGCAGATCCTGAGCATTTGTACTTCAGTGAAAATTCACTTGGATTCGGTTCACCAGAGTACTGATTTGGCTTTTATTTGGACCTCTTTGTCGATTGGCGGACGAGGTTGCAAGGCCGCGACGCTTAGGGCGACTACTACTGAAGGAGCAGGCCCGAATTAGAGCTATCTGACTTCTATCTGACCCAGCTTTTGAGCGGGCATGGGTGTTTTCAGTCTTACCTGCACAAGATTCGTAAGTCACTGTTCCCAGATCGTCGATATTGCCCAGGAAAGGAAAACAAGCCTGCCACACATTTTTTGCGTACATAAAATGGGACACACTGCGTAGGGACCTCTACGAGTATAAGAAGAAGGGAGAGCTCACCCCGGATTATATAGTCGCGGTGATGCTCGAATCGGTTGACAAATGGAATTAGGTGGCACATTATGTTCGGGCAGTCTTAGAAGATAAAAGGGACTAACAGCAGCCGGGGGCGTTGGGGCTGGGGGATCGCTTGTCTGGCACTTCCTATTCTCCTCTCCTCTCACGATAGAAGAGGGATCCCCCAGCTTAAAGGCGCCTCACGGCATAACAAAATGAGATCCGCCCCGAAGTAATTTGTCAAACGGTCCCAGGCTAGGTTCTCAGGTTGACAGGGGAGGTATTTAATGGGTAGTCCAACACAGGGCCAACGAAGGATGGAAATTACATCGGGTGTTGCCCAGGGATCTATCCTTAGTCCGGACCTGTGGAACGTGTCTTACGACGGGCTACTGAGACTTGAGATGCCAGATGAGTCGCGCTTGGTCGGCTATGCGGATGATGTTGCGGCTCTGGTCGCTGGACGTACCGTTGAACAAGCGCAACTTAGGCTAGGTATGCTAATGCGCCGAGTGAGGGACTGGATGACTGCTCGCGGGCTCAGTTTAGCACTGGAGAAAACCGAAGTGGTCATCTTGACAAAAAAGAGAATCCCTAGAGTAAGGATGATCAGTATTGGAGGTATACAAATCGAATCGAAGCCAGCGGTGAAGTACCTGGGGCTACTGATCGACTCGAAGATGAGTTTCTCTGAGCAAATCAGGGCAACGGCTGAAAGGGCTGCTTCGGGATTATCGGCCCTGAGTCGACTTATGGCCAACGTAGGGGGACCCAGCCCATCAAGAAGACGCCTCTTGATGAGTGCTGTAGGGTCAGTGCTACTGTTCGGAGCAGAGGTATGGGGCGACGCTCTCAGCAAGGAGGTATACCGAAAACGATTGGCACAGGTACAGAGACGAGGAGCACTGAGAATTGCATCTTCGTATCCAACAGTCTCCGACTCGGCGGTGAGAGTGATTGCAGGCGTGATACCTGTCGCCCTTCTTGCTTGAGAGCGCCGCGCTATCTACCTGCGCCAAAACGAGGATGCGAGGGAGAGGGTTGTCCGCGAGGAGAGACAACGCTCGCTCAACGATTGGCAGCAGTCTTGGGGGAATTGCACGAAGGAAAGGTGGATTGCGCGCCTCATCCCGGACGTGAGACCGTGGCTAAATCGAAGGCATGGTGAGACTGACTTCTATCTGACCCAGCTTTTGAGCTGGCACGGTTGTTTTCAGTCTTACCTGCACAAGATCGGTAAGTCACGGTCTCCCGATTGTCGGTTTTGCCCAGGAGAGGAGGACAATGCCTGTCACAAATTTTTTGCGTGTACAAAATGGGTCAGGCTGCGCAAGGAACTTTACAGGGAGACGGGAGAGCTCACCCCGGATAATATAGTTGCGGTGATGCTCGAATCGGTTGACAAATGGAACCAGGTGGCACATTATGCTTGGGCAGTCCTGAAATATAAAAGGGACTCACAGCAGCCGGAGGCGCTGGGGCTGGGGGATCGCTCTTCTGGCATTTCCTCTTCCCCCTCCCCTCCCACTAGGAAAGGGACTCCCCAGCTTGAAGGCGCCCCACGGCGTAACAAAACGAGACCTGCCCCAAAGTAATGTGTCAAACGGTTCCAGGCTAGGTTCTCAGATTGACAGGGGAGGTGTTTAGTGGGTAGTCCAAGGGTATCCTCCATGGGAGTCCCACACTGCCAGACTCGGCGGGCGTAAATGCCTTCACCTCCCTACCACAAAAAAAAAATGGGTAGTCCAGTCGCCTTCTTACGAGCATCGGAGTCCCAAACTCTGTGCGTAAATGGCATTCACCTCCCAACCACAAAATTAAAATGTTGTGCCACCAGCTGATGAAGTCATCACGATCGACGATAGCACTTTGTCGTTTGATGGTGACGAAGATACCACCATCGATGATATGAATGATGAAACGTTTCGGCCAGGACGAAATGTTTCACTAGTTGTTCGACGCCCACCGACACAGGCAAGTCCCGGCGCACTGATGGCAATGTGTGGCATCAATGATCCAGTCACTGTTCGAGATGCACTCGACAGTGATAAGGCCAGTGAATAGCAAGCTATGGAAGAGGCGTACCAATCATTGCGCGAACACGAAACGTGGACACTCATGGATCTGCCACAGTGCAGAAAGACGATCAGCAGCCGTTGGGCTTACCAAACTAAATGAATGCAAATGGTAAAGTGGATCGCTACAAAGCCCGGTCAGAGGTTGCAATCAACGCAAGGGCTTCGACAACGAGTAAACGTTTTCGCCCGTAGTTTGATACAGCATAGTTCGTGTCTTGGCTGCACTGGCAGCAAAGCTAAATTTATCCATCCATCAAATGGATGCTGTCACAGCTTTTTTGCATGGAGATTTGAAGGAAGAAATTTACATGCCCTAACCGGACATGTACGACGATGGGACCGAACGGCGTTCAGTAACTGGCTACCTGTTCACCATGCAGAACGGAATTCGAAGAAGCAACAAACGGTGCCATTATCAACGACCGAAGCTGCATATATGACCATGTCTGCGTCGACCCAAGAAGCGTTATAGCTGCGAAGTCTGTAGGGTGAGCTGTTTGGCGAAAAATATAAGCGCCCAATCTACTGCGACCGCAAGGATGCTATTCATCTTTCCAATACCACTTCCCACCACATCAGAACCAAACACATCAACATTCGTGATAATCTTCTACGTAATCATTCTGCGACCAAAACAATTAACTTCGAATATGTTCCGACTTCATCGATGTTGGCCGACTACCTTATAAAACCGGTCAACACTTCAAGTAGGAAGATGCAAAGGACCAAATTTAGTGTAATTTATTTCATGACTTCATTGAATAAGAATATGAAGAAATAACTTATTTAGCGGAAGTCTTGGAAATAGAATAGAATTATTGGGAGAAATGAAATCATAACGTAACGTAAATAAGAAAGAATTTGAATTTGAGCGTCATGTATTGACTCTTTACATTTGCCCCAAACATTAGCACATCACAGTTGTACGACTGAATTTACATACAAACAAAGTTGGCTGGATATCGTATACAGGGTGCGGCAGCATAACTTCCTTTTTTGAAATGCCCGCCCTTAAAGTGCTAACTGTTATAGCGCGGCGCTAGTAGTCTCATTCGAGAGAGGTGATTTTAAAGTTTTGCTCATCCCTTGGTTAGTCGCTATCATGCGTTGGAACAGTGCGGAGCGTGCATAAAAAACAAGTACCGCTGAAAATTTGTTTTGTTGGATTTTGAAAAAAGGAAGTTATGCTGCCACACCCTGTATAAGAGCAGTGCTCACATTAATCTCTCTTTGTGCTTCTCTGACCGTCGAACAATAAACATCCAATATAAGTAAGACTCTTCATAGTTGTTTTATTTGGAACAATCATCGGATCACATCAATTTACTGGAGAAATTTAACCTGAATATAGTTCGCAGTTCCATAAAAAACATTGAGTTTGCATAAGAAATATAAATAGGAATGAGTCTCATACTTCCGATCGTGTTCGGTATATTACGTGTGTGTCCATAGTGTGATGCCCTGATGAGAATTGTAGTATACACATCAAACCTATCTCAAACTAACATTTTGCTGATTCGATATTCAAATCAAAGATATTAATGCCCTCAATCAAAAATAGAGACGAAATAAAATGTTCGTAAGTAATCTACCGTTATCGGCTCAGTATAGAGCATATGAACGTACAAATTTACATGAAGTTTATGTAAACAGGGTCGAGGAATCAATAAAATAAGTTTAGCACATCCATCTCAAGCCTGCAGCGTTTGGAGTCCTTGAATATTTAATACTCTAGCAGACTACCAATAAAATGACTACTTCCGCTGACTATATTCCGTCCGTTTCGCAGAAATTAAACTTAAAACAATGCCTTCTTAATGGTTTTACTTATATCCCTATCCCCACAAAAATTATATATGCAGAACCTTCCCATTTGGATTTGCACACTTAATTCACTTCATCAGATAAAACTGCCGCGAATTCGAAAGCAAGAGAAGCGGGAGAGTGAGTGAGTAAAAAATGTTTCATGAGTTGCGGGATTATCCCGAATGCAGTTGGACCTGGCTGAAACAAGATCCAAACTGAGTCTAACAATTTAGGCCAATACACAGAAATTGCACATCTCTTTAAATTCAATTTTACATAACCCTTATGGCGATGAGTTTTTCATTGTAAAAAACCCTAAAAATTCGTCCGCTACTCTCGAATTACGATTACAGAACTGTAACACAAAATAATTTATATCAAATTGATTTGGGAGTAAGAGGCGATGATGGTTGTACAGCAGAAGAAGGATCCCCAAACCTTTGAGGAATGAGAGGTCATCGTACCTCCTGCTTTAGACGGTTGTTCAACATTGGGGATACGTTTATTGGTGATGAAGCCGGGACATGCATCGAAGCAGCAGAGGGAGATTTCAAAATGTGCAGCCATTAAACTGAAAATCAACGGTGACGGCAGCAGTAGGACTAGGGTAGAAGGAATCAAGATTTTGATAAATTTTATCGCCACCATCGATAATTCTTTTACAGGCAGCCATAGCTATATCTTTGCATCCCAACGTATGCTCTCCCGTGTTGCCCCGGTCGGTAGTGGAGTTGTTTGTGTGTATGTGTGTACGCAGAACCCGTCAGGTAGTACATGCATGGAACTGTAAGGTTAGTGCTGGAGCATCAACGAAATAATATTGTATGTAACCCTTCTTTGCTCCGGATTCTATTGCAGAAAATGAGAGAACTTGGTATCCACCCACTTCTTAAATTATTCGTCCTCGTCGACTAGTCGCTGATTGTCTCTTGCTCCGGCTCCACCGCACCCGGCTAGCATTCGTCGATCTCGCAGTCGTACGGCTGGGAAATATATATTTTACGATAACATTCATTTATAGAATCCTGGCTGGCGATGGGTCTCCCCCCCCACAGTCTCGTATCCTTCTCGTTTCCACCATGCCAGCTCGCTGTGGTGCGAATAGAAGAAAGTCAACCCTCGGCCTCGACACTACTATCACTCGTAGTGTGGGTTCTCTTCTGTAGCTGCCGACGGCATGATATCCTGGAAATGATGTGCGCTGCGTGCACGTCGTACAGCCCACCCTAAGAATGTCATATTTTATCAAGGGATGGCTCTTGTAGTTGATTATATGTAAAGGAGTTGTGGGTTGGGAGTCGATAGCGACAGCATTGAATCGAGAGGGTCTCGGTTTGCTTCTGGTATTGTTCGCCGAGCCGGGGAGGGTGGTTCGCCCATTGGGTGGTAAATTTCCCATTCGTTCAGTTCAAAAATTAAGGCGCTGGTATGGGCGGTCGGACGGTTGGTCTCGGTGCCCAAGCACATTACAATCGAGCGCTAGTAGGTGTCCTTGGTTGGAAAAAGGACAAGTCGGGCAGGAAGGAGCAAGGGTGGACTGGCTGATTGGTTGTGTGGAAACTTTCTTCACTCGTGCTAGTAGCGCAACAGAGAAGGAAGCCACTCCGGCTACGAATCCTTCGAATTGACTCTTCTCGATCCTGCAATGTGTGCATGCATGTAGATGTGCGTGTGTTTTTGCAAATATCAGTTCCTAGGAAAAATCCAACTTTGCATCATAGCGGGGAAATTGCGATAAGAAAAAGACGGCAAGGGAGGAGAAAGTGTTACAGGAATGATTTAAAATTTCAAGAGGGCTTAAAGTTCCAACAGCTAAACTTGTGGCTTTGCGTGCAGAGGCGCCAAGGGTGGACGATTGGTTTTGGTTGGTTCGGCTTTCGTTGGAATTCTTTTCTTGCACTAGTAGTTAGGTTGATTGGCCATGGTTATTCTGCGAACGTCGACGTTTCTTACGAGAGTTGTGTGTATACGGTATAGTGGCGATTGCACAAGAAAAAGGAGTGTACGCCGGCTACGAGCAAGTGTGTATTAGTGGCTGTTGAGAGAAATATTGTACTGAAGGAGGAGGTTACCAAAGAGTGAAATAGATTTGTAGTGAGGAATATTATTACGTACGATGATTGCATTTTTTTTTTCGTACTTCTTTTTTTTCTTGTTTGCAATCGTACTTTCAGTTGATTGAGTTCATGATTTACCATCCAATTTCGTTTCACTGCTAATAGTTCATTGATTCATTCATTCAATCGTTCATTTACACATCCTTGCGGAAAATATTGTAGAAAATCTTGCTTACCAATTTGGAGAAGTTCTCTATTTTCAAAATATAGATTTTAATGTTTCAACTACGTGGAGGAAATTCTAAACAGACGATTTCATTTTTGGATAAATCCAAAGGATATTTAATGAATAAGCGAAAAATATTTTTCTAACTGTTGTAGGGGAAGGGTGTGTCAATAGCAACAGAGGGCAATTGTAATATGAGGAGTTCACAATCTTTTCAATATGTCAAACACAAATTCAACAAAATTATAACAATTTATTAAATTAACACAAACGTCATCAGTGGTGGTTAAAAAACACAAGCGTTTTTTACAATTCTTTCAAATTTTATTCTTCCGCTCTACCGCTTCTCATGACTTTAGCTTGGCCGATTGCTTCAACCGATACCAATCCTTCCAGCTTTCTTCTCGATTGTTGATATGTCGCCACATTGCTCCCATCCGAGCAATTTAGTCAGCTGGAGTTGACAGGATTGTCAAAATATACATACACCAAGTTTTGAATGCAACATTTTTCGATTGCATCGTCCTAGCTTTAGGGCCGCGGTATGTCCTTAAAGTTTAAGATCCTGTTATTGTTTGTGGCGTCAATGTTGATGAATTGGAACTAGATGGTGAAGTTTCTGCCGTGGCTTGATTTGCTCGATTCTGACATTGACAAGTTTTCCTTTGACATCGAGAGTGAAAACATTGTTCGTCTGTCTTTTCAGCACCTTGTATGGACCTTCATAGGGATGCTCAAGTGGCTATTTAACACGGTCTACTCGAATAAATGCATGTGTGCACGTGAACATATCCTTGTGCACAAATATTTTTCCCCTATCGTGTTGGGCTGCTGGAGTGGCGCGAACTTCCTTCATTTGGTCACGAAATTTTTCCACGAAGAATTTAGGATCAGGAGGCATATCCTCATTGAAGAAATATTCTCCTGGGATCCATAATGCAGCACCATACACCAATTCAGCTGCAGTGGCACCAATTTCATCCTTCACGCTAGTTCGCAGCTTGAACAGTTAGTAAAACGTCTACCCAATTGGGTTTGTCGTGGCCAACGCTTAATCATTTGATTGGCGGAAGGGTGATATGACGTAGTTGGAATTCTTTTACAGCCAACGAGGTGTGTCAACACCTGGAACAGCAGCGATTCGTACTGTGAGCCCAGATCCGATGTTAACATAGCAGGTCATGCTATGCGATGTTAACATAGCAGGCGATGCCCGTACAAGCGACTTCTTTGCCTGTACAGGGCTCGTCCATGGGCTCATCCATAAAAAACCTGATGTTTAGAAAAATTTGAAACATTGAGGTTACTCAAAATCTTTCGCATGATATGGTGATGTTGGTCGCAGCAACTCTCGCAGTAAGTTTATTTAGATCACATAATAATTGTAAACAGGAAATCACCAATTTATGTAATATAGTTTTAACTATACAGAATATCTTTCTATATATTAAAAAGAGAAAAGTCAAAATTATAATCGATCGCTGATTCTAGTGTGTCATGTGAAAAATTCCTACTTGGAAAAATTAAAAGAGTGATTCTAAATTGAATGAAACATTCATCTTTTTTTTAACTATTATAGACATAAGAAATTATTTCGGTCGAAAACGTCCCCGTCTAGAAGAGATTCCTAACGTGCCTTCGACTTCTTCATCAACGAATACTATAGATGTTCAAGTTAGTTCCCAATCTGAACCAAAGTCAGTGGAACGTGTTGTCAACATTGTTAGATAATTAGCCAAAACCTATCAAACAAACAGTTTTGACGCAGTACCCTTAAAGCAATGATCGTTCTTTTCGAGCATCATGGTGCCACGAACATGAGTGGTTGATGTACTCGGTGACAAAAGACGCTGCCTTTTGTTATACATGTATGCAATTTAAACCATTAGGATTGAAAGATGTTGCATATACTTTGAGAGGCTTTAGAAATTGGAAAATGCGAAAGATGTTGAAAGAGGTTCTCCAAGACATGAAAAGACAGGATCGCATGTTGAAGCTATGATTATGTGGGAAGAAAAAAATAATCGACAAACTGCAAACACAGAAATTTCAACCCTTGTCAATGACAAAACCCTGGAAAAACATACGATATTACGTAAAATCGATTATTGAAGCCGTTCAATTCCTGGCGGTCAATGAACTTCCCTTTCGCGGATCTTATGATATTGATGAGAAAGCTGAACGTGGTTTATACATTAAACTTTTCGAGCTCACATTAAAAATGACAGCTTTTTAGCTGAATGCAACGAAACTATTCTAAAAAATGGAAAATACACGTCTCCAGAAATACAAAATGAAATAATTCAAATCATGGCGGAATCTGTTAGAGAATGAGTAGTTTCTGATGTGAAAAAGGCTGATGTTCCATGGTTTGCGCTAATGGAAGATGGAACCAAAGACAAAAAATGCCGAGAGACGTGAAGGAAGGAAAAGCTCAAGAATCAATATTATCACAACTAAGGAATTGGACGCTTAAAGAATTACCAGGAAAACTTTTGAAACATTACGTGAGACTAGTATCCCTCTGTCGCGTCTCCTGAACCAATGCTATGATGGAGCTAATGTGATGAGTGGTAAAAAAGTAGGTGTTTCTGGTCTCCTGGAACAACACCTTAATCGTGAAATTCCTTACATTCACTGCTACAACCATCGTTTCTTTTTCGCCGTTGTAAAAGCACTGTCTGACAATGATTCGCTAAGGGACTTTTTCGATATGTGTGTGATGCTACATGGATTTTTTCACCAATCCCAACATTTCTTCTTTGTATGAAGGACGGAACATTGCACGATTGCTATCGCAACGATGGTCCGGTCATTTTGCAATTATACAGGTTTTGTTAGCTAACTACCCTGAAATAAATCGAGAGCTGGATGAAGTAGTCACCCAGTCAAAATTGTTCAATGGAGAAGATAGAGCGAAAAAGACGGAAGAATTTCGATTTTGCTTGATTTTTGCTAAAAAGTTTCTGGGGCTCTTACATCCAGGGGATGCCGCAATGCAGTCACGAATAGCAAGCTTGAAAGACAGACTAGACGTTGTAGAATCAGTTCTTGAACAACTTCAAGTTAGGAGAACAAGCCAGAAGGAATTCGAGTTGATTTCAGAAGATACAAATAAACTAATACCTATGACTGAATCTATGAACAAACGACAAATCAGAACAAGTGAGCGTCCAAGCTACATAACTGAGACCAGATTATTTTCATACTTTTCGAATCGCACAACTGATAGGGACCTACAGGAGTCAAAGATGAAGCTGAAACAAATCAATCTCAGGCAATCAAGAGCTAGTTACTGCCATTTCCAGCATAAGCAAATTCAAAACTGATAATTTGAATGTTTTCAAAGAACTACGTAATTTGAAAAATTTACGATCTACATGAAATTTTTTACTTGCATGTTTTTTACTAGCCTTTCACTAGCATGCCCAAATTAATATATTTTCAGGTTTGAAAGTTCCCAGTGAAGAAGAATTGACAGTCGTGAAAAACTTCTTTATGATGCGATCAGCACAGACTAACGATGAAACGAGATTGGAGATACTCTTCAGGTTTCGTGAAGCTTTCCTCGAAAATTTCGAATTGATGGCAACTGTTGAGACGTTTGGGTGTAGTATAGCAACTTGCGAATCAACATTCTTGACACTGACTGCAATTAATAAGCCACAGCGCCTGTCAATGACTCATGCTTGCATGCCTGATCGCGTGTATTTGGCTTTCGAAATAACGAAGTCACCGAAGAAGAGACCATTGAACGAGAAATCGCGATTTCAAAAGAAAAGGAAGGAACTACTTTAATTACAACATCCGATTAGTCTACTCGAAGCAGATAGTCAACCGACCCAGACTGCGAACACTCGACATATTGACTTTGGTGAATTTGAATACGCGGTCAACAAATTCAGAGGCGATGACCAATATGATGTCCGGAGCTTCGTAGCCGATCTAGATGACTTTTTGGCAACCGCCAATAAACTTTAAGCTGTTATGTCTTCGACGTCTCCTCACGGGAATTGCAAAAGCCTTTTTCAGAACCACTAGTGCCCCAGACTATGCAAGCCTCCGAACCGAACTGATGGTGGGATTCGGTCGCACGTTCACTCTACAAGACGTCTATCGTCAACTGGAAGCCCGTAATTGGGACCAGAAGAACGAGACGTGGCAGAGATATGTGCTCGAAATGCAAGCACTTGCAATACCCGCCCGACTCACCGAAATCGAACTAGTTAACCTCATCGTGGACGGTTTAAAGGTCCGCAATACTGAAGCATACTTACTTCTGGGAGCACGCACTGTCCGACAGCTGAAGGACTTACTTGGGCGTCGCGAAAGGCGCATTAGATCTGCTCTAAAGTGTGTTGTTAACACACATGAAGTCACCGCAACTTCCCCCCAATTTACTGCAACTCCCCGTGAACCTGATGCAACGATACCCATATCAACTGCTGCGAAATCGGTCGTTCCCACTGTCCTGGAAGAAATGCCACGCTGTTTTAAGTGCACCAGACGAAGCCACTATCAAAGCTCCTGCCCTTACGAGAAGCGTGCACGAGGTTCGTGCTTCGTGTGTGGAAGATTGGATATCAACATCGAGATTGCCCGAATCCAAAGAAAGTCACGAGAGTTATTCGCAAAACCAACACTGCTGCCTACGTTAATGAACCGAAGAACGATATTGATATAACTGACGATGAAACTGACAGCGCCATCAGTGCAATTAATTTGGTAAGTGTTGCTTTTACTTATAGTCGGGGAGAATACACAGAAACGGTAAAACTTTTATCTCGTTTCGACACCAGCAGTCCAATTAGTTTTGTAAAATGATCTGCAGTCTCTCTACTTATTAGCAATAGAACTTTCGATACGAGACTCCGCGGCTTAGGAAATGCAACGAGAAGAACGTATGGTAAGGTCGATGCCTAAATTCCCCAAAGAAATTTAATATTTATCTTCACGAATTCGAGATATTAGTACCCCGGTTCATAGTCACAAGAATAAAGAATTTGAAAAAGACAAAAGTTATTTCTGTGCCTTCAAACCAACTAATAATAAAGGATTGGCCGATCTATATGTTAAATACGAACTTCCTGAGGAAGCCACCTAGGAACTTAACACCATTAGATCTACTGATAAAAGTTCGGCCAACGCTGGTGCACCCATTAATGATCAGACCGACAATAATTTTAGAACCTTGTCCGACCTTACTACAATACCCCCAGATGACACAGAAACCCTAGAAATAAATATATCCCTCAGCAAAAACCACACTGTAGCCCTTAGAAAGACCATTTACGAAAACTATTTGAACCTGATGAATCTCATTGTAGCGCCCCATTACTATCAGATGGAAGTTCACCTAAATATTAGCACTCCGTTTCACTGCACGCCACGAAGATTATCTTACCACGAGCGAACAGAAGTTCAGAAGATCACAGAAGAGCTACTAAAGAAGTGGATAATTGGACCCAGTAACTCCCCATACGCTTCTGCCATAGCTTAGTTAGGAAGAAAAGCAGTGAATTAAGAATGACAGACAATTTTGTATAAGAACTTTTAGTCAGTGCATGAAACATTCTACTGTTGTAATCCGAATTGAATTGTACAGGGATAGGTAATAGAAAGAAGAAGAGACGGAGAAAAGCTGACAGAAGGATTCAAAATACAATCGCTAAGCTAACCGGATGGGTTTTTTATTTGCCCGCGAGTTTGTAAAGTTTTAAAAAACGGGCGATTATAAAAGATTTTCTTTTTTTGCTTAGCCCTACAGCACCTTTTGGGCCTTCGCTTAGATAAAGTTAGAGTATCTCATTATCTTGATCGAATGTATCGGCACTCGAGGAGGTGATAGGGTCAGTACCAAGCTTTGTTCGCATGTCCCTCCATTCAGCTGCGATACGTGCTGATTTGAAACCAGTACAAATCATAACTGAGCGGGCTTATAATCGGTCCAAAGAATCCACTTGAAATAAGTCTCGTTGACGTCAAAGGGATTCGAACTCGGGACCTTTGGATTACGCAGCGAGTACTTTAACTACTAGACTAAGCGGACTACAAAAGATTACCTTGGTAACTTCTATTATAAAAAAATTTGTTAGACATTTGAATATCCTTCAAAAATCATATATTTTGAGATTAAAAGATCGGAAGTCAGGAAGGTGTTATGAAGCTGAAATTTTCAGAACATTTAGTCATTTTTGTGAATTTTATATTTCGTTAGATTCGTGTTTGACTTCGCTCATTTTTGATAGCTTTGTATAGAATGACCCAGACCTACTATCTAAATAAAAGCGATTTGGGCCTAAAAACGACTTAATTACCTTTTTGCCTGTAGTTTTTTGGACTAAACATGACTCAAAAACTCGATCAAAAATAAAATTTCCTAATATTAACCTAAAATCGCACTAAGTAAATATATTTTTTGACCGCAAACATCATACTAGAATGCTGCATTTTGTTTTAGAATAAATAAATCATTTAATCAATTTCAAATAGGTTATGGACCAAGCAGGTTGGAAGCTGCTGCGTTAGTCGCTGGTAAAGTGAAATTCTTTTTGCACCAAGAAAATGCATCTTGAGCATTTGAGTCATCACGTATAACATGGCGTCAGATGATATAGCATAAGACTCGAAGAACTACACCAAGAAAATTTCGATACCTAGAAAATCCAGATGTATTCTACCTTGGACATATGTCAATGGAACAAAATTTAAGCCAGAAATTTTCTAAGGCAATGAGGCAACGACACGGAAAGCGAATACCTGGGACGAGCAGGATAAGAAACCCATTCCAAACCTAATTTTGAGCATTAGCCCATCAAAAATTAAACAAATAAAATAATGCGTTACATTACATTATGGATGAAATCTATCATCTGTCAATCACAATGTTCTGGCCGAAAAGCCACTCTGCTGAGCCAGCTGACACAGAACCCTATGCAAGAAGGTGATGATGTTCTAGAACTTTTCAGGAATTTTTTCGATATTGTTGATAAATTGAGTGAGATGAATGTTGAAGTGAATCCAGATCTTCAAAAAATCATGCTGCTTTACGTTTTGCCCGCGAATTTTGAAAATTTCCGATGCATGCGATAGAGCCATCGGACTTTTTACCTACGGCAGAGACGCTTCAAATTAAAATAGTGGACGAAAGCGGTGCACATAAAACTGAAAATAGCAATGAGGATCGGAAAGCCATCTTCGCGAAACGTCAATCCGAATCAAAGTAATTAACTTATTTGACGGTTTAAATTTAAATGTTCCAAGTGCCACAAACAAGGACATGAATGGTCAGAGTGTAGACGTAAAGTGCCACGTGAAAATATGAACAAATTAAATCAAATGAAGGTTTCAACGACGGTCAAAAAAACGAAGTCTATTTAAATGACACCTGCTACGTTTTATCTATCAGCAAAGTCACGGAAAGAGGATTCGAAGAGCTTAAAAAGGATTCAGCCAAAATAATCTATAACAAAGGAAACATCATAGGTGGACTATTTTACTTACATGAAGAAGAAACGAGTGACTACTGAAAATTCGGGTTTCTTAAGTGAAAGTAGGCTTTCAACTATTAAGACATGGCATCTCCAGATGGGACATGTAAATCAAAGTGATCTCATTAAATGTCACAAAAACGGAAAAGTGGAAGGTAGGAGAATTGTCATTTCTATTAAAAGTAAGAATTGTAACGTATGTTTACATAGAAAAAAAGACTTTTCCTGTTTTTCGAAAAAATCAAACAGAAATTATAAGTTGCTTGAGATGTCCCATGCCGACGTATGTGGTGCTATGCGAGCAGTCTATGGGTAGAACAAGATATTTCGTCACATTTACAGATGATTTTTCGAAGTGGTGAGGGATCTTTACTGAGTAACAGCAGTTAATACGAAGTCCCAAAGGTCTTCAAGGTATACGTCACACGTGTTGAAAGCCAAGCTGGACAGCGTGTAAAACATCTTCAATCAGATTATGGGGGAGAGTTTGTCAACCATGAGTTCGACAGTTTCTAGCGGACAAAATGGATAAGTTGTGAATTACTACACTCCACATACCTCAATATAATGGGGTGGCCGAAAGCCGTAACAGGACGTTGATCGATATAAAAAAATATATTTTAATCCAAGCAGTGTTACCAGCTTCTTTCCACAACTAACTATCTTCGTAATCAACGCCCCTCTAGCAGCCTTGAAGATGGACATCCGTTCGAACGATGGACCGGTAGGGTACAAAATGTCAACTACATTAGAGAATTTGGATGTCCGGCGTATGTGCTGAATTTGCAACCCACAGAAGGAAAACTGCATCCTAGATCATCTAATGATATCCTAGTCAGATATTTTAATCAAAACAAGGCGTTTCGAACATGGATGCCTAAAACAAAAATGGTAATTATGTCGCGTGATGCCAAATTCATCCAGAAACACCAGAAGAAATTATTGACGAAAAAGGATTCTATAATTTTTGAAATTGAGCCAAAAGGCGAGGAAATAGAACTCTCTTTGTTTTTTAAGCCATCTTTATAAAAAAAATCATGCAATTGATAATCTCGATGGAAACAATTCTTCAGTATACGAGTATAATGAAACGGATAGGACTACAGGCAATGATGATGCTAGAGATGAAGAGTTAGAAGTAAATACGTAAGATCAACCGGATACAGCAGGCAATGATTCTAGAAATCTTTTGTTTTCGTCAAAAGCCACCGGACCTTGCTTCTTTGCGCGAGCAGACGCATTTCAACTCCTTTGAGTCATCTTCAGTGTCTAGAAATGTTCAAAAATAACCAGAACGACGTACTAAAGATAGGCCTCAAATCATTAGAACCGGAAAAGGGAGAAAACCTAGAAAAGAGTACAAGATTGCAGCATACATCGAAGATGCCATTGAAATTAGCTATTTAGCAGAGAACCATTTAGAAAAGGCGGTTCATGCACACTCACTCACTCATCAAAAATAAAACAGTGGCTCTATCTGCTACTGAGTCGAAGTACATGGTTCTTAGAGAGCCAACAAAGGAGGATATGTATTTTGGTCGACTACTAAGTTCGACTATAACCTTGAAAGTGTGGATAATTTTGTCTACCTTGGAACCAATCTGAATAGAAGAGGCACCAACAAGAACGAGAGTGAACGCCGTAAATAAAGCCTATCACTAAATTCATGACTCAAACGAGAAGACTGTAGGTGGCTTCAACGTTGAAATGTGGATAACCTTATATACCTTGGAGCCAACCTGAATAGAAGAGGCACCGAAAAGAACGAGATTGGGCACCGCATAAACACCGCAAATAAAGCTGATTACTCTGTACTTCCCGTTCTAAGGTTCAGGTTGTCCACAGGCAAAATAAACTTCGCATTTACAAAACACTAGTCAAACCTGTGCTGTTATATGGAAGTGAATTATGGACCTTGACGCACGAATCCGAAAAGGCAGCGGATATATTCGTATTTTAACGCAAAGTGCTCTAGAAAATCTACGGTCCAATGAAACAAGGAATAGAGTCAAGACGATGTCACACCAATGAATTGTATGAACTATTTGTCGATCCACCTGTTTCCTATTGCGGTTAATTAAGTAAATTGCAATAGACGGTCCATGTGGAAAAAATGGAAGATAACCGGCTACCCAAAAGAACATTAGCGGGTAGAGCATAAACGGGCAGACTGAAGAGGACACGATAGAAGCGGACAGCAGATCCTTGTTGCGAACAACTGGCGGACCAGGTCGTGGAACCGTGATGATTGGAGGAGATTTGTCCTGGACGCCAAGGTCCGGCATAGGCTGTCGTGCCATATATGATGATGAAGACCACAATGAAACTGAACATGATGATGGCTATGTGACAATTATTGATAGAGAAAAAACATATCGATACCATACATCACTTCATTCGTGATATTCTCAAGGGAGAAATCAAAATCGAGTATTGTTTCCAAGACGATTGGCAGCCGACTTCTTGGCCAAAATTTTGTCCTGTGTAAAATTTGTTAGGACTCAACAACTGTGATGGTTAAAAACTAAATAAATTTTAAAACGAAATGTATTGTACTTTGAGGAGGAGAATTAGATTTAAAATGTTCACAAAATGTTCGTGCGTTTCTCCTCTCCCTGTGCCCCTCGACGCAAAACGTGTCAGTTTAAGGCATGTTCTGAAAAGTTCTTATCACGACCTTCCACATTGGCTAATTTTGGGAAAATTTTTTTCTTAGGAGCCACTCCCCTATATGGATAGACTTCTTTAAACGCCTTATAAAAAATTTTTGAAGTGAAACTTTAAAGAGGGCGAAATTCACACCATCTTACAAAATTTGATGTTTCTATCTTATACAGTTTGCGAAAAAATTGCTGTGGCACACGGATGTGCGGGCAGACAGGTCGCGATTTTAGTTGGATTTTGTAGAATTATTTTACGAAACCCTAAAAAAGATATTTTGGCATCAAATAAATATTCTTGTTTAGTCCGCTTTAAGGCCGAGTTTAGGCCACTTTGGGGCCTGGTTCACTGCCAATTCGGCCAAGATAAGGCCATTTTGCGGCCAGTTGATTTGTAAATTGGGCATAGTTGGGGCCTATCTTAGGCCTCATTAGGGCCAAATGCCCGGCAAATATGCCATCTATATATATATATATATATATATATATATATATATATATATATATATATATATATGACTCTAATAACACTTTGATTGATTAGGCCATAAATTTAAACGTACTATTATTACCTGATTTAAATATGTTCGTACCACTATGAATTAACTCAAAAAATGACAGAAAAATTTAGAAATTACATTACCTACGAGACAACAGTTCACATTGAAGCTTAAACGCCATAAATAGTTGATTCTAATCAAAGAAACATCCTTCGCCAGATTATGACTGCTAGCAAACAATTCTTCCAGCCTCCACTGAGTAAATAAGCCTCACTATTTTAAGGTTTTGAGCTTGAATTCTTATGTTAAGTCATGTTTTTAACGCAGTAAAGTAAAAATTCTTCTAATTAGAAACTAAATGATTCAGTTAGCGTTAATGGCTAAGATTGCTTTACGAGTTTACCATCTGACGAGTCGACAGTCCTCCAAATACATAACGAACTTTTTAGTAGCAGTACTTCCTTTTAGGATTTTCCACACTTCAATTTTCGACTTTTCCGACTATGTTTGTTGAAATAATTAACCAAGTCTCCTTTCGGAACAGCAGCTACCGTCATTTCGTACAGCCGCGACGCAGCAATCAACGTCATACGAAGCCCAGCAGTTAGAATTTTAGCTTTGATATAATTAATAACACCTTCCTCTCTGAACAAAATGCTGAGCGCTGTCAACGTGTCAGTCAGTCAAAGGCACGGCTGATCGTGAACCGTTTAAAAAGGAAAATAGAATTTCCAACAGTTTATGGGCAAACGATAATTACTTTTACACGTGCCATTTGAGTTGTAACCACCATTCCACCATTCGACTGCAATATCTTCACCTGTAGCTATTATAATCCTTGCCCATAATTTTCTCCACTCTTTGTGTCTCTCATCGTATTTGCCAACAAATAGCGTTATATGGTGCCACAAGTTTGAGTACTTGATTTCCGTCAAAAACATATTTTCCCTGCTGTTACTTTTCATGCTACCAATGAAGGACATATCTTAATGAACGAAATCATTTCACCTGCTTCCCGACACCTACCAATCTATTGTTTTTCGCAGTTTCTCTCGTTTGAGAGTCGAAACGTTAGAGAAGAGAGAGAGGGAGAGAGAGACAGCAACAAAAAGTGAGGCATAAAGCCGAATGAGATGCCTAAGATATTTAAGTTGGACAAATGGATGCTTTAAATGTAACATCCAGAAAGGATGCAAAGGAATAAAAAAACATGCTAAGAGAGGAGTGAGAGAAACGGAGAAAGGAGAAAATAGAGCCTGTAGCTAGATTAAATGCAATTTCGACAGCGTTTCATTAGTGAAATTAATTTTCTCGAATGATTTTAATTGGTTTCCAAGCTGCTAGTGCAGGAGGTAAGAAGAATCGATTCATTGAGTCGACGTGATAAATGTCCTTGTAGACAGTAATTATGCTTCAGAAATCTGTCGCAGGACTCTAGATAGATGGATTTTAATAAGGATTCATTTATTTGCTACGTAATATGATGGTGGAAAAAACCTGTAGAAGCGCTTACGTCTTCAAATTTTTAATCGAATTTATAGTACGTACCTGGTTTCACTCATTTGGTAACATATTGCGGTATCCCAGCCGAAAAGCAGGTGAACAATTATTCTTTGGACCTCTAACATTCTTCGCACATCACAAAATGCGCTTACAATTTGATATTTCATTTTCGTTGAGAAACCAAGGAGTTATGTAAAGCAATAGCAAAATTATTCAAATGAATTGGTAGCGTCACATTGTCTCTTTTTTCATATAAGATATAAAAACAATAAGGTTGTGTAATAAAGCAATCGAGCAGCCCCGTGGTGATCAGGAGTGGCTGCTCTTGAGGAGATACGGTGGTCACCCCGTCAAAACTGCTTAGTTTGTTGTTTTAAGAGATAAAATTAACAATATCCAACAAGTTTCCCTATAGGCAGAGATGAATGGTTCACTTCAGCCCCTTCTTTATCTTTAGTTTTGACATTCCCCTTGTAATGCAAAGACCTTTTTACGTCTTGTAGAGGAGAGCATGCGTGATAAATATTTTGTAGTTAGCTTCGTGGCTCGACAAAAACCCGATCTGAGCTGAGCTCGGTCTTATTTAAAGCTCGCTGACACGTGTGCTAGAGAATCGGTACCCGTGTCTTATACGGATTTTGAGAAAAAAATCAGGCAACTTATTCCTTCCGTGAATCAACACGGAAGGAATAAGTTGCCTGATTTTTTTTTTTGAGATGCAAGATTTCTATTATTGCAAATATAGCCTCACTGCGTTACAGATTGCCTGAGATAAAAGATGCCTTAAAACAAGATTTCCCTACCTTAACCGGAAAGTTAGGCTGACCAAACCAAATAATAGAGGTCAACCCGTGGACATTGTTTCTTTTTTGTGGTAGGGAGGTGCATGCTATTAATGCACAGAGTGTGGGACTCCCGTGCGCGACTGGACAACCCACTAAACACCTCCCCTGTCAACGTAAGAACCCAGCCTGGAACCGTTTGACACATTACTTCGGGCCAGATCTCGTTTTGTTACGCCGTGGGGCGCCTTCAAGCTGAGGAGTCCCTTTCCTAGCGGGAGGGGAGAAGGGAAGAGGACATAGCAGAAGAGCGATCCCCAGCCCCAGCGCTCTCGGCTGCTGTGAGTCCCTTTTATATTTTAGGACTGCCCGAGCATAATGTGCCACCTGGTTCCATTTGTCAACCGATTCGAGCATCACCGCGACTATGTCATCCGGGGTGAGCTCTCCCGTCTCCCTGTAGAGTTCCCTTCGCAGCCTGGCCAATTTTGTACACGCAAAAAATGTGTGACAGCCATTGTCCTCCTCTCCTGGGCAAAACCGACAATCGGGAGACCGTGACTTACCGATCTTGTGCAGGTAAGACTGCGAACACCCATGCCCGCTCAAAAGCTAGGTCAGATAGAAGTCAGTCTCACCATGCCTTCGATTTAGCCACGGTCTCACATTCGGGATGAGGCGCGCAGTCCACCTTTCCTTCGTGCAATTGACCCAAGGCTGCTGCCAATCGTTGAGCGAGCGCTGTCTCTCCTCGCGGACAACCATCTCCCTCGCATCCTCGTTTCGGCGCAGGTAAATAGCGCAGCGCTCTCTAGCAAGGAGGGCGACAGGTATCACGCCTGCAATCACTCTCACCGCCGATTCAGAGACTGTCGGATACGAAGATGCAATTCTCAGTGCTCCTCTTCTCTGTACCTGTGCCAATCGTTTTCGGTATACCTCCTTGCTGAGAGCGTCGCCCCATACCTCTGCTCCAAACAGTAGCACTGACCCTACAGCACTCATCAAGAGGCGTCTTCTTGATGGGCTGGGTCCCCCTACGTTGGCCATAAGTCGACTCAGAGCCGCTATTCCCGAAGAAGCCTTCTCAGCCGTTGCCCTAATTTTCTCAGAGAAACTCATCTTCGAGTCGATCAGTAGCCCCAGGTACTTCACCGATGGCTTCGAATCGATTCGTAAGTCGCCAATACAGATCATCATTAGTCTAGGGATTCTCTTTTTTGCCAAGATGACCACTTCGGTTTTCTCCAGTGCGAAACTGAGCCCGCGAGCAGTCATCCAGTCCCTCACTCGGCGCATTAGCATACCTAGCCTAAGTTGCGCTTGTTCAACGGTGCGTCTAGCGACCAGAGCCGCTACATCATACGCATAGCCAACCAAGCGCGACTCATCTGGCATCTCAAGTCTCAGTAGCCCATCGTAAGACACGTTCCACAGGTCCGGGCCAAGGATAGATCCCTGAGCAACAACCAGATCCCTGGGCAACACCCGTGGACATTGTTGGAATCACATAGAAGGAAGCTGAACAGTGATAGGAGCGGGGAAAATCAAAATAGGCTGGGTAGGATACGACTTAGACCAATTTGTCTTCGGTGCTTCGAGTGCCTCAGATATGAATATACCGCGTGGGGCTGTAGGATCGATAGGAGCTCCTTGCACTACAATTGCGGCAAGACAGAGTATAAAAGGAAGCAGTGCAGAGAAGAGGCATACTGTGTCCTTTGTCAGGATACAAATTCAAAACCAGGTGATCTAAAACACGCTTCAAGTACAGGGAAATATAACGTTTTCCAAAAAGCACTAGCCAAAGCCTAAGCACTTCTGTATGACACAGTCGAGGGAAAATACTTCAAACATCCAAAATATCTGTCTTTTCTTCTTTTCGTAGCACTACAGCCCCTTTCGGGCCTTCGCTTTGAGATAGTTTGAGTATCCCATTGTCATGATCGAATGTATCGGCACTCCACAACGTGATATTATCATTCTCACGCTTTGGCCATGTGTCCGTCCACCTAGCTGCGATACGTTCTGATTTTAAACCAGCACGTATCATAATTGAACGGGCTTATAGTCCGTCCGAAGAATCACTCGAACTAAATCTCGTTGACGCCAAGGAAACTCGAACCAGAGACCTCAGGCTTACGGGCTTAGTGCTTTAACCACTAGACTACGCGGACTACATCCAAAATATCACAGTATTGAAAATGTGGGCGATTTGTGTATTTAGAGGCCAAAGTAACGAGAACTGCTAATGAAAGAGACGAAATATGCCGAAGAATAAATTTTTTTCAGTTTTGACTATCTTGAAGACCAGCTGCATACACAAGAAACAAAGCTCCATGTATGCAAATGTGTGATATACTGAGCGCCTTTGAAAAACGGGTCCTGAAACGAATAATTGGAGCGAAACCAGACAAAAAACAATGGCGAATTAGATACAATCATGAATGGTATGAAATTTGTGACGGGCCCGAGGTCGGCCGTGTGAATTGTATGGATGAAACACGGATACCTTAAGGGGACATTCACCTTTGAAATTTTCGAAAAATGAATTTTGAGATTTTTAAATATTTCGATTCTATATACATTCAAAAGTTGCCTCCTAAAATTTCATCAAGAAATCCGTAATAGAAAAAAAGTGACAGCTATATTTGTAACAGCGTATGCCCATGAGTAAAAACCGGTTTCTATTCATGCGTATAGCGCGGCGCGCCAGCTGCTTCTTCTCCTGGTGTAAACATCTTTGGTATACATATATGTGATATTATACTGCTCGGCAGTTGCTCTGTGTTATTCTTTGAGCAAGCCAACGTTTTATTTTTAAAATGGAGAAGAGCAATATCGGTTGGTGATTAGGGTCTTGTCTGGTTTTGGAAGGGAAATCCCGCAGCAAAATCAAAGAGCGCTTGGATGCTGTGTACGGTGTCTCTGCTCCCCTAATGGTGCCCATAACTAATTTGTTTATTGAGTTTCCACGTGGTCGCACGTCGGTTTTTGATGAGCCACTCCCAGGTATACCACGGAGGACAACGTGACGAAAGTCTACGAGCTCGTATTGGAAAGTCGCCGATTGAAGGTGCGTGAGATAGCTGAAATAGTAAGCATTTCAAAAGACTGCGTGTGTTATATCCTGCATGAAATTTTGGGCATGAGAAAGTTGTCGGCGTGATGAGTGCGATTTAATTTTATCGAAACTTCCAAATTATAAAGCCATTTCCTTGGACTACTTAAATTTAAAATTAAGGGCATTCACTGGAAAAAATTTTATGTTTACAAATTTTACTGTTAACAAAGCTGATTGATTTCAACTTCTAAGGTATTTGTTATTGTTGTTCTCATAAGAGCCTCCCATCATGATTTTGTCATCTTAAAAATGTGTTTTTTCACCAAGGGTTAAAAGCCTGTACTCTCAATGCTGAAGTTGGGTAAAAGTAACAGAAATTTACTCACTATTCTCATATAAAACGGCTGCCATTTTAATTTACAACTACTAATGTCACTCTTAGAACAGAATCTCAAAGATGTGCATAATATACATCTTTCCTGAAATGTTCATGCATATCCTAACAAGCCCGTAGTGTTTGAGTTGATTGGAAGCACATATTGCTCAATGGCCATGCGCCGTTGTTGTAGCACCGATAAGTTAAAATTTAAAAACATCGTTAAATACAATTCAATCTTACTGAAATTTCGTGGTTGATTAGCCTCATAAGTAGCCATGCGGAGTCAAAATTTCATTGAATTTAAGGGTACCCTTATGACATTGTCCACGAAACTGTAAAATAGATAAATCATACTATTATTAACAAAGTTTATTGAATTCCAACTTCTCAAGTGTTTATTGTTGTTGTACTCATAAGAGACTAGTTCCATGATTTTTTTTCAGATTTTTCGGTCCACAGGTGTCCAATCTCAATGAGGGGACATCATTCTTTGTGTTCTCCCGCTTCCCCTGTCCATCCTGTTAACGATATTGCAATTTCAGCAACAGATATTAACAGATTTCATCAAAACCTTTCATTAGATATCCTACTTGAATATCTTTGGGAAAACATTTTTTTAAATGTTTATATCCTCATATGGGTCCCTTAAAAGTGTAATGATTTAAAGACACGTCTTGAAAGCTCGAGATTTCCTGAAGGAAATATAAACCGATCTCTCATCGGTTCTAGACGTGAAGTCTTGGAACGTGACAACGGACTGTACCCATCAGGTCGACAAGTCCGGGCACTCTTAGTCTACTCCGATTTGGCTGCTGGCTAGATAGCTATTTCAGAGAGGAGCTTCGGTCACGGGTCTTACGCGAGCAGGTTAAGTCCGAAATACAGAAACTCAGCCACCGGTTCAAATCCCCCTCTAAATCACGTACTTCATTCCAGAGAAGTAGAACAAAAACAACCGCTGAAAAAATCCGCCCTCCCGAATATAACCGACGCGGTGCCCGAAATACACTACGCGAATGCAAAACCGAAAAAAACCTACTCTAATAAAAACGCGAACACAAGCTATGGCACCGCGTACCGACCGCAACGAGAATGCGACCATTCGTGGATTACTGGGACCCTACCCTCTCGGTGGCATACTCACCTCACGCCGAAATTGTCCTGCTGAAAAGGAACGGTTTTGCTAGAAAGCAAAGGCTGGATTAGCCTAGCAATTCATATTTTTATTTTTCATTTTGTTCAAAAATTGCCCCTCTTCATGTAAGTTAAAGTAGTTTCTTTTCTTCTATTTAATATTGGTAAGTCTAACAAGTATTTTTGTCATTCTTCGATTGAATGTTTCTTGTATTTGAAATGGATTTTATTTAAATACATATTGTCCATCATTATCTATGACCTGTTGCCATTCTTTTGGTAGAGCCATTTTTGCATCTGTGTAGAAATTCTGCGATTTATCGGCGAAAAACTTGGCCAAGTGATTTTTACAGCCCCTTTTTAAAGTGAATTTCTTTTCATTAAGGAAGTTTTGCAGAGACCGAAACAAATGGTAGTCTGATGGTGCAAGGTCTGGACTATATGGTGGATGCATCAAAATTTCCCAGCCAAGCTGTCAATTTTTGCCGGTTCATCAATGATGTGTGTGGTCTGGTATTGTCATGATGGATGACAACGCCCTTTCTATTGATCAATTGTGCACGGTTTTTTTGAATTGCTTGTTGCAATCTGGTTAATTGCTGACAGTACAGAGCCGAATTAAGTGTTTGGCCAGGCTCTAGCACCTCATGATAAACAATTTTCTTCCAATCCCACACACACAGCATAACCTTATTTGGTGTCAGTCCTGGCTTTGAAGTCGTTTGTGATGATTCACCTTTTTTTTACCATGATCTTTTTCGAACGACATTCTCTTATCTTACCCATTCTTCATCGCCCGTAATGATTTGCTTCAAAAATGGCTCGATTTCGTTGCGTTTCATTAGCGTTTCGCAAATGGAAATTCGCCCGATTAAATTTTTTTGTGTTCATTCATGCGGCATCCAAACGTCGAATTCCTTTGTGCATTCAGCCTTAGGCAAATGGTTCAAAACTATTTGGTGATGGATATTCAGTTCCTTAGCAATGTCATGGCTGCTTATGTGTCAGTCTTCTTCAATTTTTTGTAAGATTTCATCAGCTTTTTCAGTGATTGGTCGACCTGAGCGAGGTGTATCTTTGACATCAAAATTTCCAGACCGAAAGCAAGCGAACCATCTCTTGGCTGTGGCTTTAGATAAAATATCTTGACCGTAGACACCACAAATTTTTTCACGAGCCTGCGATGCATTCTCACCTTGATCGTAGTGATATTATAAAATATAACGATTTTTTCAGAAATTTCACCCATTTTTAAATGAATACAACTTGTGACACGAATGGCGAAATATATAACTATCCGTATGAAAATTGTAGATTGGAATTTCACCTTTCAAACGCATGTCAGTTTGGCTCAATCTGATTGGTATTGCCCGATATACTACTGTGACCAAAAAATAAGGTGGCATTTGAATTTAAACTGCGTGCGTCGAAGGATTGGGAGAATTATTTTCTTTTTTAGGTTGGTAGTACTGTCAGTGACATCTATGTCAAATTTGCATGCCAAAATATTCATTAGTGTTTGAGATACGCGTCGTTTCCGGGATGGCCTTCAGTTCCGTCTTCGCTGTCAAAACAGTGTCCCCGGAGCGGTCTTTTGAGCTTGCTGAACAGCCAGAAGTCGCACGGCGCCAGATCTGGTGAATACGGTGTTGCGGAACGATATGGGTTGAGTTTTTGGCGAAATGATCATGAATTACGAGTGCAGTATGGGATTGTCTTTCCACAATTCCGGCCTTTTTAGGCGGATAGCGTTACGCTCACGACAAATAACGTTCGAATAATATTCCTTGTTGACTGTTTGGCCCGGCGGTAGGAATTCATAATGCACAACACAACGATAATCGAAGAAGAGAAGAGGTTGATGGTCGCCCAGGACGCTCTTCGTCTTCGACACGTTCACGGCCGGCATGGAACTCACTATACCACTTGTAAACATTTTTTTTAAGACAAAGCGTCATCACCAAAGGCTTTCTGCACCATCCTCAACGTATCCGCACAGAAAATTTATTCCGCAAACAAAATTTAATGCAAATTCAACAAATTTCGACATCGCAAAAAACGAAAAACTCACTTTAGCAGCTCACAAAACGGCGCGTATCTCAAACGCTAATGAATATTTTGACATGTAAATTTGACAAAGATGTCACTGACAGTACTACCAACCTAAAAAAAATAATTCTCCAAATCCTTCGACGCGCGCAGTTTAAATTCAAATGTCACCTTATTTTTTGCACATATAGTTATGGTGAAATAAAAACTGAAGCAATACAACACCGAACAAATTTTGTTCATTCCTGCCTTATTTACTAATCTTATCTTCCAGGAACCTTGTTTCCATGCACTTCGAGTGATGTGACCGCTCCACCTGCAGCGAGGGAAAATCATAGCGCACCTTGTTGTAGCGCGAGGTTTCAATTTTTTTCAAATGGTAAAGGATTCCGACTGGCTTCTTGGGTCACTTTTGTATCGTGGCGTTCGACAATCTGGATCTTACAGTCGCAAATATCCTGTCTCCCGATCAGCACCAAAATTTGCGCTGGGGACTTGCTACCCAATCCACCTGAACGAAGAAATCAAATTGAGGTTAGACACGCGCAGAACCTTGCGGCACCATAAATCACTATACCTGACAAAAAGCGTTGAACGATTGAACTCGAAAACAGTTTATTTCACTGCACGATTTATTGTGTTTTGGAGAGCAATAATACAATAATAGCTCTACTTTTTTTTGTGGTAGGGAGGTGAAGGCATTTACGCCCGCCGAGTCTGGCAGTGTAGGACTCCCATGGAGGATACCCTTGGACTACCCACTAAGCACCTCCCCTGTCAATCTTTAAATTCACACTTTAAATGCCCAAATCGAGAATCTTTCCAGTATGGCGCATCCCTCTTGCTTTACCAAGTTTTTCCTGACAAACGTCAATTTGCGGCTCAGTGGCAGTCGACGTCAATGGCGTAGGGCTTATGGATCGGCTGGTCGGCGTCAGTGGCGTAGGGTGTAGGGATCTGCTGGTCGCGTCAGTGGCGTAGGGGTGCCAAAAGCGAGATTATCACAAAAGCCTTCGAAATTTTTTCGACTGCGGAACCTACATTAACAAGAAACTGCTGAGCTGCTTAAAAAATTTTATGACTATAGCTTACATAGTTCTTGGGGAAACTTGCTGTGACGCACTGATGGACAGACAAACCCAGATATTAATAATAAAATTTTTTTTTGCAAACCCTAAAATGCCCTGCAAAAATGAATTAAGTCCATGAGCGTTGCAAAAAAAATTATCTATCGCATAGAAAGCCATATATGGCTTTAGAATTTCTTGATTCTGTTTTGCCCTGAAATCCCGCTGCAAATGACCCAAACCACACTTGCAAGATAACATTCATCCTTATCCCTTAAAATATATCCTTATATTCATATATCATGTCATTGCATAACGTATTTTTTCCGAATGAGTGTAAAACGTGTTACCAGTGATTGAAAAATGTTAAATTCTTTAGTTTATTATTATAATTAAAGAAGTAGTAACAAACGAAACAAAATTATTTTGTTACAGCTACACTTTAAATTTCTCTTCTAGACCAAAGGTTTTTATAAGATTTTTAACTATTATAGTGTTTTTTTTTTATTTATTCAATTATTATAGTGTTTGTTTTTATGTTCTAAAAATTTCTTTGGGTTCTTTTTTTATGAAAATGTGTTACTTGCAATGAAAAACACATTCTTAAGGACCTTTCACTAATCATATATCATCATATTATTGCGTTTTCGTACACCATAAAAGATAATTTTCATCACAAACGATAGAACTTTAAGAGAAACCGCCACTGGTGTGGACACTTACAAAGAAAAGTTAACGTTTTGTAGGATTACTGGTTTTAATACCTCGAGTCTGGACTTAAAAGCTCAAAAATAATCCCAGACATCATCCCATCAATATACAACATATCCTTAAAATTCAATTCATCCAAACCAAGAAAAGTATCAACCCATTACCAACCAAAGTACATCATAAGACCTTGTCCGCAAGGTTTTTTGCTCTTGCTTACATGGTGTCCCCTAACAAAGAAATAAACAAACAACCAGACAAACATGTCACCTGAATATGAAAGTACCAATATTGAAATACTGCACATGTAAACATTGACTGGTCATCCTAAAAAAGTTTTTTTTTGTTTCTTTACATATGAGTACATACGCATCTTTCACATGCATGTATCGTCATAACCATTTCAATCCTCTTTATACCCGAGCATCAGCATTTGGTGTAGAGTGAATACACAAGCTTGTACGACATACGGCCTTTGAATCATAATTAGTACTTATCAAAATTATTAGTTGCCATAAAGGGAATAATTTATTTGTTCCGGAAAACAACGTCACTAAGTTGCGTTTTCGGTGTGGTGCGGTGTTGGGCGTTCTGCTAGATTAAGTTGGTGATGACAGGCGAGGAGGACACACAGTAGCAAGATTGCTAGTTATTTTAATGTCTTTTGATAATTCTTGATCAGGTCCTAACCGATATGAATATGTCTCATAAATTAATAGATACGAGTCAGCGACAAACGACAGACCAACTAAACGAAAAAAGACAATTCACAGCTGTCTCTGTACATGCACTGAAGACGTTTGCGATTGCGGGACACTGACACTGTCAAGTAGCTAAAGGGTTTAAGACAGACAAAGTGAAAATAGAACCCTACAGTGCAGCGTGACCACCACTTGCGATCAGGGGGTCAAATGACAATGAATATCAAATCGAAGATGTCAAAGAAAGTGGGTGTTTTCTTTGAGGCTAGCACAGTATAATTTACTAATTAAGCGAATTTTATAATAATAAATTATTGAGAGCACCTAATAGACCGTTGTGTGTCCCGATGAAAAAGTCAATTACAGAGTGCCGTTTACTTAATAATAAATTAATCGATAGCACGTGAAATGACTCTCATCGTGATGGATATGATGCATTTAGTTCGGCGTTGTATTTGTTTCTTGGGTTGGGGTTAAGGGAAATTCATGTTGAATATTTTTTAAAAATAAACGTGAATAAGGGAATAAAAATTGACTAAATTTCGGAAATATCTTTCATCATATCCAGGTGGGTAGAAATACGAGTATGCTGTGGAAAATGCATCCTAATTGTATGACTGTTCAAGAATGAATGAAAGCTGTACGTTATTGTGAATGTTCAAATGTAAAATTAAGATGAGCAATTGGGCGCTTCGTTCAGCAAATGAAACTGCATTTTGAATGCCGACTTCTAATAGAATCTCAATCAATTTTTAAAAGGAGACAAGCCTACGTCAATATTTTCCAATGAATATCATGGTAAAATCTAGACCAAGATTCAAAAACTCAGCAGAAGATGGAAATTACTTCAGATGTTGCCCAGGGCCAGGGTCACCAGATGGAAAAATTCGAACGGAGGACATTTGATGAAAAAGGAGGACAAAATAAAAATGTGCCGAAATATGTTTTAAATCATTTTTAAATATGTTTATTTCAATTTATTAGTAATTTTAATATTTTAGTCATACAAAGATTGTATGTAAAAATGTTTTGATTGTGTATTTCTTGGCAGAGAAAAGCTTTTCCAATAAATGTTTATTTTTTTTAGAGAATCATAATATTGCTCACATGACATTCCTTTATAATTGTACTTTGAGAGAACAATTCCTCTCAATGTTTCCACAGTTAACCTATTTCTCTCAACTCTCTCTCTCAACATTACTGTTCGATCCAGGAAGACAGAAAAAAAAATTCACAATTTTATAAAAGCTTCTTACTCGTTGTTTCTGTGCTGAAAAAATTCAATCTATTTTTGATGTATTACTAGCTGCTTGAACTCAGAATTTCTCCATTGGATATTCAGGAAGCTTTTCAAAGCTTGAAATTGATCGAATAAAATATGATCGTCAATTTCCAAGCCACGTTTTTGGATAGGAAACAATGGGAAAAATAGTATCGGGTGTCTCATCCAAAGTACGCTCATTAACGTCCATCCATTCAAACTATTGGAATTCGGCTAAAGGAAGAGTCCATTTCCTGATATACTCTACACAAGAAGAGTAGAGTAGCAAGGCCTCGTTCAGAAAAAAACTTTTAACTTTAAATGGAAAAATTTTTTCTTTTGTTCTATTTCCTAAAGAAGTTTCTACTTCATCGATTAAATTTCTCACCTCTATAACAGTAATGCCTTCTTTTTAAATTTTCTCAACTTTTGGTTGAAAAACAGAGATCACTGAATGCAACAGCCAGAGATATGCCCAGAAAGTTCGTCGTTAAAGAAATCGACTATCTTTTTAGGAGCCTTTTATTATTCAAGAAAATATGACTTCAAAGCCGGATACAATTTGAGGATTCTTTCGATGACAGGAAATAAACTTAGCCAGCGAGTCTTGCAATGCCTTAAAAGCTGCTGATGTTGGATTTCAGCAGCAACACAAAATTCCTTCAACGCTTCTGTTCTCACCGCATAAATTGAAAAATAATTGTATATTTTCATTACTATTGAATCTATTGTAATGAATCGGGCGACGCCGCTGGGTGACCACTACCAACACACCTTGCTGCTATGTGGCTTGTCATCCCATGGTGGTTCTGACGTTTGCACATCCCACGTGAATTTTGTCGTGGGATGTCAAATGGAAGTTGACAGCCACATGGCAGTGGGGTTTTCGGAAGTGTGTCGCTCGCTCTCTGTCGCGGTTGCCTCAGTCGTCGCGAAAAAATTTCCTTGCGAGATGTGCCACTTTTCGGGTTGACCATTTTATTTCAATTTATTTCCTCCGAACAAGCAAATCCCTGACGTGTTTTATATGTATACTCCGTGGACGCGGCAATTCAACGAAGCACCGCATATCGTAAATGGTGACACCTTCATAAGTGATCGATTGCCAGCTACGAGGTTAGGTGATCGTCATATTGGTGGTGGGTTGGATGCACTATCCCTGAATGGTGGCATCTACGACAGCAGTGGAAATCCAATAGAATTCCGAATACCTGCAACTTTCCGTAAGTTTTGAAATAATGCAAAAACCCACCAAAATTTTCATTAGCTAATGAAACTAAACAAAATCTTATACACACAGAACAATGCTGGGCAGCGGAACAGTACCCTGGATGGTTGCAGCGCTCGCGCAGCACAATCAAAACTCGTCGCACTACGAACAAACCCCATCATCAACACCAATTCATCGCGGAATCGCACTCACCTCCTCGTCAATAATAATAACCAAATTCCATCCAACGACAGTGTCACAACATTATGCTAATTCCTCATCCATTCACCAGTCGCATTGCCTGAATAGCCCCAATGCAGCGACGACCCACATTGTTGACTCAACGGGAGCTTCGCCACCCGATGAAGAAGTGATAAGCAAATTGCGGATTCGAAACCTGTTGAAAACTTGTTGATTCATCACGCTGTTCGTGGAAATTAGTGACCCAAGACGCTTGATGTGTGATGTCAAATAAACCGCTGAGTTACAGAATATTGTGATTACAACACGGCAAAACTACTTCTGGCCAGATGATGCAATTGTCTATTGCAATTTTAATCAATTGTATAAAATTGATCCACTTACATCACACATGTGGGTGAATATTTCAAGCATGTACCCAACTCTGTTTTGTGGCTATAGAGATTCCCAGCTGTAGGAGAACAGAATATTAAGCAGGCAGCAGAAGACTTAGGAATTAATGTAAGTTGGATTATTTTCTCCAATAGTGCAGCAAAAGAGGAACACGTTAAAAGAGGCCAGCTAGCAGATGTTTGGTTGGATACGCCACTTTGCGATGGTCACACCACATCAATGGATGTCTAAGGGACCGGCACTCCAGTTGTTACGTTGCCGGGAGAGACACTGGCTTCAAGTGTCGCAGCATCTCAACTAGCTACTATTGGATGTTCTGAATTGATCGCCGAACACGACAAGAGTAGGAAGAAAATTGCCATCAAATTAGGCCCTGATTGTGAATATCTGCAAGCTATGCTTGCGAAAGTTTGCGAAGCACGCGTTGAAAGTCCTCTCTTCAATTGCCAACAATATGCCCAAGGACTAGAAATGTTATTCAACAAAATGTGGGAACGATTTTCGCGATGCGGTCAACCAGATCATGTATCTGCGAATGACAAATAATTCATTTGGTTACATTCAACAATTTTGACAAGTATAATTGCTGACAAAGTAATATCCTTTAAAGAAAATAAGTGAGACGTATTGATACTTTCATTATTGTCAGTACATATAGTTTAAAAATGCATATAAAGTAGGAGCACCAAAATTCATTCGTTTTATAAGAAAGCGCTAGTTAAAATTGAAGATTGAATCTTATTTGAATAAATTTATTAAAAAACCAACAGTTCAGAGGGGAAGGAAAAATAAATACATAAATTAAATTTTATTTAATTTTATGGAATTATAATTTTATAACTAAATATATTTTATACAATTAAAAATAAAAATTCATATATTTTTGATATACTATACAACAAACAAGTAATAAAAAAAAACTTAATACAAACCGCGTTAATACCCAGCCACTAATACGATTAGTAACAAAATATATAAGAATATATTAAATTTTGTTTTAAAAATTACATTAAGAAATATGTATAAATAATTTAAAAATTTATTTCCAATAACTTTTCATAATAATATAAATAATCAATAATCATTTAAATTTAAGTAGCTATAAATCATTTTATTTATATGTATTTTTGATCATTTTTAAACTCATAATAATGAAATATTATTTTTTTTGCATTTAATTTTATAATTCTATATTTTTGATCAAACTTTTCTCAAACTAATTTATTTATGTTTTCTCATATTCCTATTACGAGTATATTGAATTTTATAATTCTGAATTTTCTCATATATTTTATATTTGGGGCAATTTTTTTTTTCAAAATAATTCATTTAAATTTTATTATATTACTATTATATTAAATTTTATAATTTTAAGCTTTATCATATGTTTTATATTTTTTTGGTCAAAAATTTTTTTCAAATTAATTTATTTAAATCTTTTTATACTTCTATTCTATTAATTGTTTTCTCAAATATATAATATGGATTGGTAAACCTTAACCACGACTTTCCTTTCCAGTGGTTCCCTTCTTTCAGGGGAAATAGATTGCAGGGTAGTACGCCGTCGCGAGGGTAGGGTTTAAGCAAATCCGCTGAGGTCGGTACCTTTGTTGGTTTTACCTTTTCATTAACGTAGCTTTCGTCGGGTTGAGTTAGCGTCGTATATTTTTCGGTACCGCGTCTGAAATTCGGGAACGCGAAGTTAAGATTAGATTTTTGTCCTTTCGACTGGTTGTATAAAGAAATACGGAGTAACGTAAAGTAGGTTTCCTCTCCGTATGATTGTGTTTTGTGACGCGTTTGGAAACGGGCATTTATTGGTGGTTGAAAATTGTAGATGAGCGTAATCCATTTGGGGACCCGCGACCGAAATCCTCTCCGATGTAGCTGGCCGACAAGCAGCCACCGCGAAAATGGATTACGGTGCACGGATTGGTTGACCGGTTGGTACCATCCGTTGGCACTACTCAGACTTAACGTCATGAACCGATGAGAGATCGGTTCCTCGTTCGGATCAAGACATTAAAAACATTACACTATATCCACGCTTAATTGATCACAGCCAGGATGAAGTGAATTGGGAAGAATATGTGATGGACATCCGAGAGCAGCAAGTTCTGTACATAAGCCATTTCTTTTTAATATATATTTGAACCTGGATACCTGTTGATTTCTCCAAACATAACGTTAGTGTTGTCACCACTTAATGCCACACATTTTGAGAGGAGGTCGTATTTTTTCAAAGTATCTATAATATACGAAGATATCGTCTTAGCTTTCTTATTTGGAGTGCATTGCAGCTCTAGTATCTTCGTTTGAATTCGTTCCGCTTTTCAATCAAAATATTGAATAAGAATTGGAAACAGCTTTATATTGTTATGATTACTGCCATCGGTTTTCATGCGAGCACTAGTAAATTTTTTCGCAATATCCGAATCATTGAATATAATCCTGTACAGGGAAGATGAGAAGTCCGTTGATCTAAAACTTATGTGATGATTTATCATATGAAAAGCCATAGTTCCTTCCGCTGCCGTTGTATTTTCATCTATCTTGGATACTGGCTTCACGAAAAAATTGTTCGCTTTTGAACAACTTGCTAAAGTTTGACCATTTCTTCTGTGTTTTTCCGTTTCCAAATGCTGTACTAAACTTAATTGTCCTTTGTTTTTTACGGAAATGTCATATATGTCACATTTTCCCTCGAAATCATTCCGGCCTTCTGAAAAATGGCATAATTTTGGGATCTTTCCGTTGGTCACTCACTTAAAAAAGTTCAACGTTTATATTTAACTCCTTAGTTATCAAAATACTGTTTTGAACTCAGTGTGCTTATTTTGAAATATATATCATAATCTGTAAATTCTCAAAATTTTGGGCAAGTAAACTAAACGAACTTACACGATATTCCCAAAATTCTAAAATGTTACGCAGTTATTATGCCATTAACCACTCACAATTAATAAAACACACTTTAGCCAAATTAGTAACCACCGATATTTAAATTCTCGTATGAATTATGGTACATATGTATTCTTTTTAACATTACTATAACAGAGCTAGTCAACTTTGAACTGCTAAGGAGGCATTGTTAACATTATATTTTATAACCATTTGGAAAAAGGTGCTCCTTTGCGACGGGGTTTTTACTACTTAGCGCTTTGCAATATAATTCGCAAATTAAATTATGTGCTGCAGTTTGAATTGATTGATGTGAAATTTGAATTATATTACTTTTCGATGAAAACGTTTAAGCTTTCGTTCAATATTTTCAAACGTAGAGATTCATTCGTTATCAGGCAGACAGACGGATAAGCAATGCATGATATTAGTCGCTTTTCACAACATCCGTTCGATTGAGAAAAATTGAATGAAAATTTGTTCCTTAACTTTGAGAAAAAGGAGGATATTTTAGCATATATCAAAAAGAAGGGAGAACAGAGGACATGACCTGTAAAAGGAGGACATCTGGTCACCCTGCCCAGGGCTCTATTCTAGGCATTCACTTGTGGAACATTTCGTATGACGGGCTCCTGGGGCTGGAGCTAACAGATGAGTCAAGCTTGATCTACTATGCGGATGACATTGCAGCGTTGGTCGCACGATCGAACATGCGCAATATAGGCTTGGTATACGAGTGAGGGATTGGATAACTGCTTCCCAGAACCAGGACTGTCAATATGAGAGAACGTCGGTAGAATCAAAACCAGTAGTGAAATATTTGGGCGTATTGATAAGCTCAAAGATGAGCTTGTCCGAGATAATCGAGGCAACAGCTGATAAAGCGGCAGGGAGGGTAATGGTACTTGCATATTTAATTAGCAATATCGTCAAGAAGACGACTCTTGATGCGTGCTGTGCAGTCTGCACTACTTTGTGGACCTGCACCGAAAGCGATGCGCACAGTTACAAAGCCAATGAGCGCTATGAATTGCACCTGCATATGGACTGCCTCTGGGTTAGCAATGCTAGTCATAGCAGAGTAATACCCATCGCCCTCCTTGCTAGAAAGTGTATAAATATTTACCTACGTAGAAGCGAATGGAGGAGAGACAACACACTCTCTGTATTTGTAAACTGCCCTGGGCGCATCACACAAAGGGAAGATGAGCTGCGCGTCTGATCCCTGAATGGCCTAAATCGAGGCAGTGGCCCGATGGAAGGCGTGGTGAGATTGAGTTATACTTGGCCTAGCTCTTGAGTGGGCATGCAAGTTTTCGGTCTTACCTGGGCAAGATTGGTTAGTCATGGCCTCCCAACTGTGTGTCTTGTGTAGACGAGGTAACTGATGTCTACCATATACCTTTTAACTGCAAAAGATGAGACAGTCCGCCTACGCAAACTGTTCGAGGAACCTTCACGAAAAAGACAATAGGAGAAGGGGAGAAAAGAAAAGCGACGAAATCAAAACCTAGGCAATCCTCAGGAGAAGTACGAGAGCTGTTGCCTAAGCAAATTGCTCGAAAACCTCCATAATACTGATCCAAATTTTAATTGCGAATTTGAAAAAAATTAATTATTCAAATCTACAATTAGATTTTGGCCACGGCAACACATTTTAAGCGCAGCTAATCTGTACAATCTAGAGGTACGAATGAGCTGCGCTCGTGAACTACCGGTGCGACATGCCTCGTAGAATGACGATTGGGAACAAAACTGGGAGCCTGCTTTTCATCGGCACAGTAACGCCCGGCAAAGCTTACCATTGGCTTGAGCAATTTTTAAACCTTAGTAGGTTACCTCGGTCTCGACTCCGGTCAATACGGATTTGCATCTCTCAATTCATGAATGCGAACATTTTTTTGTAGCGGCTCGTTGTGCGGGGGTGCCCTCAGACAAGGCCCATCTCGGCGAAACCCACAATTCTCTCTCGTCGGGGCAGCAGACCTTCACTGCAGTCCCTTCAAGGACGTTGTTATCTAACCAAATTTCACAACAACATCGGTTACGAAGGTTGATTTTATTAGGTTAAAAAATTGTGTACCGAAAATTGATTTCAAATAATGATCGATTATGTTATTTTATTATTTTTGATATCCTTTAACACTCGTACGAATGACAAATTCGATTATGCAGTAGACGTTTTGTGGATTCCCTTGGTAGGCGGAAATTGTGTGCTAGTCTGTTAATCTCGATAAGAAAATCGTGAAATATCCGAGGTGTCTGAACGGAAAATAACGTGTATAAGGCGATGAAACAAATAACAATGGCCAGCGCCTGATTGACTTTGCATGTAGCAGAAATCTAGTCATAGTTTCGACGGGCTTCCCACATTGACGCATTCATAAAATGACCTGGGTATCACCGGATGGCAACACACAAAACCAGATCGATCATGTTCTGATTCAACAACGTTGGGCTTCGAGCATACTTGACGTCCGTACATACCGAGGAGCCAGTTGTAAGCCAGATCATTACTTGATCAAATTAACCTTTCGATCTCATATATCAAAGGCATATTCGACGAAGACCAGCCCGCTACAAAAATTTGACATCGAAAGGCGCCAAACGGTGTCCGTTGCCAAAAATTTCACGGAGACCCACGACAACCAGCTGGCTCCCATCTTATCAGACGCATTGCTGATAACAAGCAACGAGCTCTGGATGGAAATGAAAGCGGCTAGTGAGACCGTGGCAGAACAGACAAACGGACATCAAGCCCGGCACAAAAGAAATGATTGGTTAGATGATGAGTGCCAGAATCCATTAGACGAAAAGAATCAGGCGTACAAGGAATACGTAGGTAGGAAAACCAGAGCGAAGGGAGAACACTATGAAAATCTCAGGAGAGTAGATGATTAGAATTGAGAAAAGAAAATACTATGGCGACCAATTGAGAAGCATCTATGTAAGTCTAGGGAGCAACAGCAAAAGACAAGCATACAAAAATGTAAGAGCCTGAAACGTGGTTATCAGCCCAAAACCACGCTCTGTTGTGATGACAGCGGCAACATCACCGCTTATGAAACAAAGATTAAGGAAACATGGTCATCATATTTCAAAAACCTCCTTAATCCTCTGCACCAACTCTGGATGAAGTTTGCTCTTTCATCAAAGCACAAAAGAATAATAAAGCGCCGGGCATCGATGAGATTCCAGTGGAGCTCATCAAATATGGCGGCAATGGTGTTTATCAAGCTATTCACAAAGTCATCCAGTACATTTGGCAACAAGCACATATGCCGAAAGAGTGGAGCCAATCAATTACATTCCCTATCCACAAAAAAGATGACAAGCTACAGTGCGAAAATTATAGAGGCATATCACTACTTTGCATGACGTACAAAATATTTTCAAAGATCTAAGAAAATAAAATCGGATCATACGCCAACTGTATTTTTGGGGAGTATCAAGGTGGTTTTAGAGCAGGTAGATCGAACATAGACCAAATGTTCACAGTCAAGTAGGTATTTGAAAAATTCTGGGAGTTCAACATAGACGTACACCAAATTTTCGTTGACTCTAAGGAAGCATACGACAGTGTTGATCGTAACGTACTATACCAAATAATGCTTTGATTTGGCATCCCAGCCAAACTAGTCCGTCTTACCAAAATGACAATGACCTCGATGACCTCCCAACTCCACATCAATAACCAACTCATCGATGCCTTTGACACAAATATCGGGCTAAAGGAGGGAGATGGGCTGGCCCCATTGCAATTCAAGTTGGCATTGGAGTGCGTCATAAGAAAGCTACCTGTCGATACATGAGGTACATCACTATACAAGTCGAGCCAAGTAGTAGCCTATGTGGACGACATTAACATTTTGTCACGGTTATTAACACCTGCCAAAGACCTCTTCCTGAAACCCGACAGCGAAGCAAAACTAGTAGGGCTACAAATTAATGTGAACAAAACAAAGCTCATAATGCAGTCGGGGAAAAATACCTCAAGTACACAAAATATCACAATCGACAAATACAGTATAGAAAATGTAAGGAAAATTTTGTGTATGAAGGTACCTAAGTAACGAGAATCGGCAATGAAAGAGACGAAATACGCCGAAGATTATAGCTCGCAAATTAAATATTTTATTCAGTTTTGACGATCTTGAAGACCAAGAAGAACAAAGCTCCAAGTATACAAATCTGACATAAGACCTGTGTTATACTATGGGTGTGAAACATAGACCCTAACCCAAGCATCCGCAAATAAATTGAATGCCTTTGAGGGACGGGTCCTGAGGCGAATAATCGGAGCGAAGCGAGACGTGGACCAATGGAGGATGCGATACAATCATGAGCTGTATGAAATTTTTGACGAGCCGAAGGTCTCAACGATTGTAAGGCTGCGAAAGCTGCAATAGGCTGGACACATGAATCGTATGAACAACAATGGATACCCAAGAAGGTAATCGTTGGGAGAACTGAAAACCGGAGACCAGTGGGGAACCGAGGAAATGCTGATCTGACTCGGTCAACGAAGATAGTTCCTCGCTGCTTGGATTTCAAAATTTGAGGATGCGGTCAATAGACCGAGACAGTTGGAGGTGCTGTTTGTAGGAAGCGTAAGCCCAAGAGAGGCTGTAGTGCTACAAAGAAGAAAAAGAAGGCAAGATTAGTGGGACAAGCGGAGCGCTATAATGAGAGCGTAGAGATCTTGTGTCCCAGGTCAACACACGCGATATAATTTCTGAGTGAAAATTAATAAGTTTAATTTATAATACCAGAGAAGAACTGAAATTTAAATGAAAAGTGATATTCTCTTTACAACTATCGAAAACCTTTTGGGTGAACCAACGCGTGAGTGCAAAAAAAAGTAAAATCGCTCGCGGATTACTTTAATACAAATGATTATTAACTCAAATAGTGATAAAGCAAGATGAAAAGTCAAAAAAGTAGTTGAGAAAAGAGACCAAAATATAAATAAACTCTTGGCGGCCACGCGATTCGTTGGTCCTGTTTAACCAAGAATCGAGTGCGATCATTAGCCAATCGATTCTCCGTTCGCAAGAGGCAAGAATATTCAGCGTAATCAAAGGGATAGCCTCTGCGGTTCCGGGCAAAACTGAAATACTTCGACTTGCTCCCTATATCGATTCGTCGTTGGGAATGGCATGACTTTATATCCCCGCAGATGTCAAATGTGATTAATGTAGAGGAGATGAGTGCGTAGATGTGAAGAAATTAAGGAATTAGCAAGTTAAGTGCTCCAGAGATTCCGATGTAAGTCCTATCAATTACCCTCCTGCATAATTGCCAACTGACTGCGGACCCAAATTAAACAGCAATGTGAAATAAGAAATTTATCGGTGGAATATGAAGCAGTAGAATGAGTTGCAGCGAGGATTACAACGTTTGAAGACCATACGGTTGTGATATTCAAAGAAGTTCACCTGTATTTACACTCTGATGGCTGTTTTATGCCTTAATACGTGTGCACTAATATTTAATATATGAACGCGAATCCCCACTACCCAAAAGAAGAAACATCTTGATTCGTAACTTACAACCGGTACAATAATAAACTTAAAAATAAATTCCAACTGATTTCGGCATGTCATTAATTTATTTCAAGAAAACCCTTTTTAACCTATAGTGACCTTCGCGTAATTTAATGCAAGAAAAAGTGGTAATGTAATTTATTAGGAAAAAATGCTCTCTAAGTTTCAGACACCGCACTCGCCACGTTGGCTGGCCCCTCCGCTCATGAGCTAGTCATCGGGAGAGCTCGCAACCCCCCCATTTCTTTTGTTACAGGGGCTCTCGCCGGGATGCTTGGCCTTCCACACCCAATATCGGCCAAGGCATCATATTTTTTGGATTCTTGATCCGGTTAGGAGGGGTGCGTGGGGGCACCGCTACGACTTGGATGCCCCACCCTTATTTGTGGGCAGTGACCGTGACCGCATGAGGACTAAGCCAAATTAGCCAAGCTGTTCCCATGGATCAGTGGGCTCTTTGATGGCATTGTGACACAGTTCAGCTTTGACAAAAAGTGTTGTGCTAAGCTCTGCATCCAGTGTGCCCCTCATAGAGTTACATACAATCAAGTGATACACAGACAGATCGAAGCTGCAGAGGAACAGAAATTGGGGTATTTGGGCCTAGCACAAACACTATGAACGCTGGGAATTATACCAAGCATCTTCCTGGCAGTGGTCTTAGTAATTGCAGTAAGTGCGCAACAGTGCATGAACAACTGATACAAGAGGAGAACGACAGCCACAATGTCTGATAGTCAGCCTTAGAATCGTCAAAAATAACATCTAAGATGGTTCAAGAATATTGTACAATACTCAATGGACCGAGTGTCAGGGCACGCAGGGGTTGCGTGCAACGAAAAAGCACATCTCGTTGGGAAGAAAGAATCAAGGGCAGCATTCGACGGTTCTGAGGCCTTGAGTGCGGTCGAAAAACTTTTTTTGGAGATAGCTGGAAAAATTAGAAGCTAGGGAACGCAACAAACTCTGAAGAAAAAGTATCCAGGGCTCAAAACATCGAAGGTGTTCTTAAATAAATAATAAAATCATATCACGTTATTTAAGCACCCAACGATAAATTTTTAAATATTAATAGAATATATGGCATACACAACCGAAAAATGGAAGGTTACAACAAAGTTTTTCAAGGCCATTCTTGAGAGATTTTGTTGTCACCTTCCATTTCAAATAAATACATCACCTGAGATGTGTTTACGTTTAATTTTTAGTATTTATATAACAAGAATCTGAGGAATCTTTGAAGCTTTTGGGCATCTTGGAATTGGTTTAAATCATTTCATGAGAAAAAAAATCTTTCAATAAAATTTTGCTTGAAGTATGAATTAGAAGTCAGTCAATATATACTGCAGGATTGATTAAAGTTAAAATAAGGTAATGAAATTCTAAACTAGCAACATAACATTAAGCCCATCTTTCATATGTGTTAGCGATAGATCAACTTGTTTATAAACTCATAACGCTAGTGTTATTAATTTTCTTTTTCAATTAATTAAAAAATTATCACTCGAAAATTGCTGCTTCCCAAATACATTTCATTTTCTAACATCTGATTTTAGACAGAGCTTGTTTTGTATCACAAGAAAATCAGTAATTAGTACATCATTACAGAAAAATTGTTTTCATTAACAACTAAAATGAACTCACTCTTTAGTAATCAAATAAGAATTACGTTCGGGTGAAGAGTCCTTTCTCTTAATAAATTCTGATCACCTTTGAGTTTATTCAACGCGTCTTCAAGCTCTTCAAGATTTTTCGAAATAATCTCCAATTCTGTTAGCAGGCTTTCATAGTCAGCCTTGTATTTCCTCAATTGTTCGTTTTGAGTTGTTGAACTTTCTAATAATTTTGAACTAGATGCATCATCTTGCTTAATCTTTTCATCAAGATCTTGTCTCTCAGCTTCTTGCCCCTTGAGAACAATTTGCGATGAAATAATCCATGCATTCACGCGTCCCCAAAAAAGGCCAATCTCGGCGGACACTACCATCCTCTTCCACCGAGGCAGAAGACCATCGCTGCAATCCTGAATGGATATTTTAATCTACCTACTTTCACTACAAAATATAGTAAAATATACATAGCTACCGTTAACGACGTTGAACAATTTTATGAATAATTTGAAGAAACTATGCACGCCAATAGCTATGAACACAGATCAGCAACGCCGTCACACATAATAAAATACGTAAATTTATTTTTAATTAAATATTTTCATCGTGGTGTTGTCAATTTGAATTTTCCGGCCATTTGATTAAGTTTGCCCCTCTTCTGCTGGCACTACCCATGCTTTCCAAACGGGAAAATTAAGAAGCGCTTGTATAGGAAGCGCATTCGAAGCGCTTCGTTGGCACTTCATCAACAAGCGGATTTGAAGCGCTTGATTTTCTATGCATGCCCACAAGTCACCAAGCGCTTCATATGCGCTTTTAAATGAAGCGACAATGAAGCGCTTTGTTTACGCTTCATTTAAAAGCGAATTCAAAGCGGTTGGTTGATTCTGCGCAACTTACTTTGTTACAGGACCTGTCCTGTAATGAAACAAATTGCGCAGAATCAACCAAGCGCTTTCCCTGGAAAGTGGTCATTTTATTGAAGTGCGCGAGAAGACAAGGTAGTCAAATAAACATTTTTAATAGTGATTTGTGGCGAGTTTTTTGCTGAGATAAAAACGTAAGTAAAAAGTCAATTAGATATGCATGACAAGAAGCGTGATTCCCATTTCTACCCAAATTTTTCGTAACCTTCACAACCTATGCGCATGAGTTAGGTAGTGAATTATTCCATGAGCAGGATAAAAAAGCAAAATTTAAAACTGTTCGCAAAGCGTCCGTTTTTCGATGGTTTGCTATCCTTTACAACCCATTGATTACAAAGAAATCATCCTAGCAGAACAGGGAAATATTGGTTATATGCTAAAAGCCCTAGAAATGAAAAAATTGTATTTTCGGCTTTACAGGTCGAATATTGAATCTTTTTATCGTTCATCGATTTCCAATAATTTTAAAATGCAGCTCTGCACTACTTTCACCTAAGGAATGGGATTTTGTGAGGTTAGAGGAAAAAAATCGCTTCTTGTTGTATGGATATTCTTTTGTGAGAGTGTTAAGTATTTTGCTTGCTATAACATTTTGTGTTTAGAATTTCATAAAAAATGAAGCAGCGAATTTGCGGCATCAGCAAGCGACATATGACGCGTTTAGTTGCACGTGAAATATATAATAACAAAAACTCAAATATAAGTCGTGACTTAATGAACGATGCCAGTCCTGCTGATCATGTTATTGCAATGCAGGAAAATGCAACAGAGTCTGATTTTACTGTAAACACGAGTGAGCATCAGGCAGAAAATCTAACGACGGCCGAAAAAATAAGAGATGCCAGTCCTACTGATAAGGTTATCATAATGCAAGAAAATGTGCCGCCAGAGCATGGGCATCAGACAGGAAATCAAACAACAGCCGAAAAAATAAGAGATTGGGCCATTGAAAACAAAACAAAGCGCAAGGCTTGCGATGAAATTTTGCAAATAATAAAACAAGCCGGACTAGATGTAACATCATCAAGTAAAACTTTATTAGAGACAAATTGAAATCTTCACACTACCTCCAGGAACATACTTCCATTTTGGTCTGCAAAAAGCCTTAGAAATGTTAAATATATCTGTAACAGGGGAAGAAACATGTTTGCTAATTGACATAGGTGTCGATGGCCTGCCACTTTTTAAAAGTAGTGGAGCTCAACTTTGGCCTATATTGGGATGTATATCTAACTTCCTAAAATTAAATAGAAAACCGTTCCTCATAGGTGCTTATGTTGGTCCTCGAGAACCGGAAAAAGTTAATGAATATCTGTCGGAATTTGTGAAAGAAATAAAACATTTAAACAGTGTCGGATTATTAATAAACGGAATCCCTATTGCTTTCAAAATAAATGTCATTATTTGTGATGCGCCTGCAAGAGCTTTTATCGTAGGAATAGTTGGTCATACTTCAAGTAAAGGTTGCTCTAAATGCACGCAAACTGCTGAAAAGAAAATAATCAGCTTACATACGCTACATCAGTTGCTTCATTAAGAACAGATGAGGACTTTACAGCAAGAAAAGATCAATTTCATCACATGGAGCATGGTACTGACCAAACCAACTTCCGAAAAAGTCAATACAGTCATGAAAATGAGATACTCTAACCATCTCTAAGCGAAGGCCCGAGAGGGGCTTTAGTGTTAACAATAAGAAAAAGAATAAATGACGTTTCTCAGATTAAAATTAAAAAATCAAAGTTTTACTTGCCGACTGTCTAAAAATTTTCAGATGAGACTCTGAAACGAATCAATACCGCCCTTCTTTGCATTTTTGGAAGCGCTTCACAAGCGCTTCCAAACCATTCTTCTGCGCCTTGGTTTGAAGTGCTTCAAAAGCGCTTCCAAACCGTTCTTCCTTGGCTTATTCTGAAGCGCTTCAAAAGCGCTTCCGTGCCGTTCTTTTTGCCTTAGTTTGAAGCGCTTCAAAAGCGCTTTGAAGTAATCTAGAGGTAAGCGCTTACTTCTGCGGACATCAAATGCTAAAATGATAATGAACACTCGTATGAAGAGTAAGCGCTTTAGTGCTTCAGAACAAGCGCTTCTTAAGGCCTTTCGAAGCGCTTCGTTTCCCGTTGGGTTAAGCCACTACCACTACAATCAAAGAAGCCTTACAAATACATAGGCAACATTCGGAAAGTTTTTGAGCTATCATTTACTCCTTTTCTCCCCTCCCTAAGTCGATGACAATCCCGGACAGAGACTTGCATTGCGGCTAACTTCATAGGAAAGACGCCAAAAAGCCAGGCTACAGGATGGTTCGCGAACACACATTATTCTCGCAGCGCAACTTAGTCAAAAGTAGACAAAAAATATTTCCTGTTTATTAATTTTTTATTACAGTCCTATGACAAGAAATGATTAACTCGTTCATCAAACTAGGAAAGAATAAACTTACTATCAGGACACATTGGAAACTTGGAGGGGATCTTAAGAAAATGGATCTCAACGAGAACCAAGTGCAGGTTTACAGATGAAATAACAGAACATCTTCTGACATACTGCGGGGCTCTGTTCCGGAAGAGAAGAGACAGTCAGGGTAGGTGAGGAGCATTTTGTATACCTGGAGCCAGGGAAGATCATACACTTTCTACGAAAGTTGGGTCCGATTGAGGAGCTCTAGATATTTCAATGAGAATTGAGGGACAATAAAACATAAGGAGAGCACTAAAAACAATTGAAACATGTTTTGATTCAAATTAAAGTACAGTCTTCCACAAAAGTCAAGGTACAGAGAATCGGTAACTGAAAATTGTATTACTGAATCAATATTTTTATTTGAAAACCAAAAGTTATGACATGGTAATAATACGAGTTCTGTTGAATTTAAGTTTTCATAAATTTAAAGGGATTCGGCAATAATGATCATTGAAGACAATAATTTTTTGTTGGCAATGTCTCTTTTCTACTCCACAAAAGTCTTGGTACAGTTGCAGAAAATGCCCTGTTATTTGTAAAAAAGGGAATCCCCCAAGTACATATTATCAGAGTGAGTTAACAACCGTAGGCCGCTGTCTTTAATATCGCGTCCGTATTCGTGGTGTATCTTTTATTTAATAAAATTTTTAAAAAATGAGTCGAAAGGACTTGAGTATTAAGGAGCGTGAAATAATTATTAATCTGCATTCAAATCAGAGCAAATCATATTCTGAAATAGCTGAACTAGTGTTGCGAAGTCGGTCAACCATTCAAAAAGTGATAAATCGATTTAAGAAGGAAAATAGAGTGGAAAATGTGCCCCGAACAGGTCGTCCATCTAAACTAAGTGCAAAGGACAAGAGAAAAATTTCGCGAATGGTAAAACAAGATCCATTTCTAAGCTGTAGAAAAATCTGCGATGTTCTTGGAATTAATGATAAGAAGAAGGTTAGCGCAAAAACTGTGCGTAGAGCTGTCGTAGAAGCTGGATTTTCATCTCGTACGCCTAGAAGAAAACCTCTTGTAAGTTCCATAAACAAACAAAAAAGAATAACATTTGCAAAAGCATATATTGACAAACCAATAACGTTTTGGGATAATGTTTTATTTTCGGATGAGTCTAAATTTTGTATATTTGGTGTAAATGGGCATAAGAGGGTCTGGCGAAAAGTAGGAGAAGCATTTAATCCCAAGAACACTATTAAAACAGTAAAACATGGAGGCGGTGGTGTTATGGTTTGGGGTTGCATGGCTGCTGCTGGAGTTGGAAATCTGACATTCATCGAAAATACTATGGATCAGAACTCTTATTTAGAGATTCTACGAAACAACATGAAACAAAGTGCAGCCAAATTATGTATGCGAGAAGATTTCTTGTTTCAACAGGACAATGACCCTAAGCACACTGCGCATAAAGTTCGAATCTGGCTATTGTGCAATACTCGCATGCTTGCTACACCGCCTAAAAGCCCTGATTTGAACCCTATAGAGCATGTTTGGAATGAGCTTGAGACAAAAATCCGAAAAAGAGTGATATCAAGCAACGCGCAGCTTAAGGATGTTATATTGGAGGAGTGGGCCAGAATCAGCAGCGAATTTACTAAAAAATTGGTATATTCTATGCCTAAAAGACTGAAGTCAGTAATTCAGATGAAAGGATATCCGACCAAATATTAAGAAAAGTATAATTCAAATAACTATGCAAGACTATAATTACAATTTGTATCATTTTTCTTTAGGTGTACCATGACTTTTGTGGACTTCATTCATTGACTTTCCAACACATCATATGTAATAACATATAAATACGACAGAATTTTCGTTTTGTTTTACATGAATTTAAAGTGTAATGATTATAGTTGAAGTAATACCAAAAAAAATTTTATGACTATAGGTTTTTTTAAAAAAATATCAAACAATTTTCATGATATTTATCACTGTACCTTGACTTTTGTGGAAGACTGTATTAAATTTCAGAGGCAACGACATTTCTGCGAGGAACGAAAATATCTCCTCGTAGCGTTTCCTGCCAATTTCCTTCCTCTTTTTCGAAAGCCATAAAAAGATGGGCGCTAAAAAGCTAAGGATTTAACACTGATTTCGCACTACATACGATAGATTGCATGGCAAATTTAGCGCATCTCCGGATAACCGCGAACGCACAAAATCATATGCAACGATTGGCATTCATATAGGAAAATCTAGAACTAAGTTTAGCATGTGGAAAATTAATCCAGTTAATGTTTACTTTTGCGGTGTTTGTTTGCTGATGTTCTTGACTCGGCGGCTGTTTTTTAGCCTCCTAGATGATTGTTATGCGAAGCATACAAGCAGGCATAGTTCCGGAGTAAGGCTCCCGTTCTAATGCCTGTTCCCCCCGGTAGTTCGCTCCTGGCTGATGAATTCTTTACAGTGCATGTACATATCTGGTATCATTTCATGTAAACCAATCCGCTAGATATATTTGTGGTAAAACTATGCCTAGAAATAAAAAAGAAAAACGAAAAAAAAAACAACGAGGCACAACAATAATATAAACAAAATAAAACAATAAAACATGGAATTTCTTCTGTTGCACGCGTTTGTGGAGACGTTTGCCTCTGCTCACTTTGTGCCTATGAAATATATGTATGTCCGCGGCGGCAACCGCACAAAAAGCCAACGACAATTTCTCTCTACATAAAGCACATACTACAGTTTAGCTGCTTACTAAGTCGCCTTTGATGTTTGCCGCCAGCTTGCTTACTTTGCTATACAGCAAGCAAGAGCTAGGCTGTATGACTCGAGTACGCACACACAAACACGTGCATACATTCATTATATAAACTTTTAACGAGATTCGTACACTTTACGATTCGCCTTGAACGGGGGATGCACGAGGGAGTAAAGCTACAACTAGCGCTCTAGCCTAGCTAGCTCTCCATTAGCTTTGTGTTTTAGTTTTCCTCGATAGCATGCGATTGCTTTTTTATTTTCTATTTTTTCTTGTTTTATTTGTATCTTTGCTTTTCTCGTCTTATTTTGCTCCGTCGAGTATTTTACAATTATACAACAATAAACGGCAGAAAAATAAATTTTATAATTTTCCTATGCAGACGCAAATGTTCTACACATCTACGAGTGCGAGTATACATCATATCTCCATATGATGGAGATACGTTCATATGGGGGAATTTTCACCGTTATCAATTAGAACGCACTTTACAAAAAGTATTTTGTTGTTGGCTTTTAAATTTTCTTTTTTCTTATTTTCTTGTTGAGTTGAATGAAAGGAAAAATTATGAAATTATGAGTTTTCCACCCCTTGCGGATGGCGATGGTGTTGATAACGCCCACGGAGCAAAACGATTGTAATGCGCGATACGGGAGGTAAGCGGTATTGGCGGCAAGCGTATGTGGAATGATCTTTGTGATTAGTAAGCTTTGTCATCATTATTTTTTGCACAAATTATATATTGAAAATCAGATGTGTGGTTGAATAAAAAATCATACATTCATTCTAATAGAGAAATGTGGAGAATTTGCTTTGCCAATTTAGATATGTATGTTACATGACAATATTTTCAAATTTATTAGCAGAAGCTTCCCTTACCATAGAAAATTGAATGCGAGAATTTTTGGTACATTTTGCCTTCCCCTGGACCCCCAAGTTCCCAAATGACTTTTTTATTTTAGATCCTAAAAGTTCTAATTAAAAGCTTTCATATGATACCCCAATCGACTACCTTTGATTAAAAAACAATTTTAAGGGCTAATTTGTTATTAGGGGGGACCCCCCTTAAAAATTTTTTAAATTTTTGGCGAGACCTTAAATTTTGAGAGACTATCACTCCTGACCTTTTCACAAAGTTTGAGTATTGTAGCTTCTATAGTTTCTGAGAAAACTAGCTGTGATGTACGGACAGACAGGTCGCGAAACTAGGTCTTTGTGAAAAATTTTTTTAAAAAGTCCTAAAAATGGTTATTAATTTTTAGTCCGTCAGTGCCTCACAGTAAGTTTTCTCTGGAACTATAGAAGCTACAGTAATCAAATTTTGTGAACAGCTCAGAAGTTTCTGGTTGATGAAAGTTCCATAGTCAAAAAAAATTCAAAGGTCTCCCCATATAAGGATGTGAACCCTTAAAATATTGTTCCACCAAACATAGTCGATATCGCTGACGGGGTAGGCAGGGGAGGCGGAATAATACGAAAAAATTGTGTCCAATCGGTGTGGACATCTGTGCACCGAAAAATCTGAAAAAAGTCATGGAGGTAGTTCTCTATGAGTACAACAACGAAAATACCTGAGAAGCTGAAATTCGCCAAACTTTGTTAGTAGGGAATGCAAATCTCGCGAGATTGGGGCTCAAGCGAGATCCCGCGAGTTTATGAATAACATTACTGCAAGACCCGGCCAATTTCGAGATCTCGCGAGATTGGCAGTTGCCTTTTTTTTTTGCAAATAATCACAATATTTGAATAAATTAGCGAAAAAATAATAAAAATTATAAGTATTATAAGAGAAATTTATTTTTGAGAATTTTTTCTATAGGCTTTTATGTATAAAACATTGTCTGACGTATCTGTCGATAATTTTTAATAAACTTCTGAGTAGTAAACTTTGACGTACGTATCTATCAAGTAATCAATGAAAGAAACAACCAGTCTTCTCTTCTAATATCAAACAAAAATCTTTTAGTAATAAAACAGTTCTTTTATAACAAAACAACGAGAAGTCAAAAAAATGAAACTCATTATCTAAGTTGAGTTGACTATTAAACGCAGATATTATGATCAATTAAATAAACCTATATATACTCAGTAGATCCATTAGATATTACAGATTAATTAACAAAATATGTCAATTAGTCGGACTATTAGAAATTACAGATTAATTAACAAAATATACCAATCAAATGATTATTTTGTTCAGTTCAAATCACAAGCCATTATTACGAATTATTTTGAAAGTAGCTCCTTAAGAAGCACAAAATGTCCAAAGAATCGTCTGCTTAACGGCTTCTTATTTTGTTGGCCAGATAACCAGCCGCTGAGAAGGCCGTTTCGGATTCAACGCTAGTTGGAACCACAGATGTCAGGCAGTTAGCCACGAACTGTAAAAGTTCGCTTTTTGACCCCCTGGACTCGTATATATTCATTTCCCAATTGATTAATCCATCCAGAGAATTCGTACTTAGTTTTCTGTCTCTAGATTCTTTGAACGCAGCAGTCAATGTTTCCTGAAGCTCTTCTTGCAATGAAATACTCTTGCGTGTCTCAGAAACAGATGAAAGCGGTTCATTATCGTCATCATCAGATTCAGCTATATCATTAGCGGCGGCAGCTTATGTTGATGCGATCGACCAAGACGGATCTGAATTAGTCTGTGTCTGTGAATTAGTCAGACTGTATTGCGGATGCAAACGCTCTATAAGTGATTTAATTTCAGTTCAAATCACGTTTTTCGGAGGCAATTTAAATGTTTCGTCTTTCGCAAACTCTTCTTTATCTGCTTGAAATTTAGCTGGATCTCTAATATACGTGTACAATAAGCATGCGGTCAAATTTGTGTGACGCTCAACAATGCGCTTTCTCAAGAAGCCAGCTAGTTTTTCTGCCAATGGAGTTTTTAACTCTTCCAGTTTGCGAATCATAAACCTAAGTGTTGTTTCTGCGATAGCCAAGTCTGTATCTTGACGACATTACACCCCCACAGCCAGTTTTACAGGTTGGAATGCCTTTTCTAAGTTCTCTAAAACCATAAGTGCTTCCGCATTCAAATAGTAGTTTGGATCAGCTTCCAAGCTGAGGTCGATCAAAGCTTTGCTGACACACAGTTTGATTCTAATAAATACAGAAATCATGTCTGCTTGGTTGGACCATCGAGTTTTACAATCAAGTCGTAACTTAATATCTTTTCCAAATTCTTGCTTTACGTATATTTTCAGAGTATCATTTTTAGTAGGTGTTCTTTTAAAAAGGTTCACCAATTTCCTAACTTTCTCAATAATACCCACATATTCTACATCTAGGTCTAGTTCTATTCTGGGCATAGAGCAATGGAAAACATCATCTTCTCAGTCTGAGCCTGTTTTAGAAATTTCGTCCATTTCCCAAGGAATCTCATCGTCGTTTTCCTCATTTTCAGATTCTATTACAGGTTCCTCAATATCAGTTTGTTTTTTATAAATAGTATCTATTATGCCAAGTTGAACTCCATGGGCATAGCAGAGCTAATGTGAAAGATATATCAGTCGACCCAACTTTTTCATCACACTTGCCCCATCTGTAGTTATATTGATATATTTTCCAGAATAAGGCCAAATTCGATAACTTTGTTTTCAAAATACTGACACCAATTTCAGCAGGCATACTTCCAAAGACGCGAATCAGCCCCAAGTTCCAAAACACAGCATTGCCGTTGAAAAATGTGTCTACTGTCGCGTGTTGTGGTTCGCGGCCAATAATTTTAATGTTCCGGAAAAGTTAAAACGCACTGTCTTTGAAATTAAGTTAAAAGAGTTTATTTACTAAAAATGCACAATCATTAATTTAACTATTTCACCAATTTTACTTTTCACATGTCTATAAATTTTTAATTCAACTGTCTTAAATATCGCCTTTAATTTGCACTCCACACTTAACATATCGCAGTTCTTACTATCGCGGTTTTACTATCCCCCCCCATTCATTCAGCTCGGCTTTATATAGGGTCTCTAGTCATTCAATCCATTTCTTGTACATTGGCGAACTACCTGGAATATTCGAGCAATTCTGAATGAAGGCAGTGACGTCACTTTCATACGTTGATCATGCTTGGTCGTTTCTTGTGCTTTCGAGTACATTCGTTTGTTGATCATGATGTCATTGATAGCTGCGATAGTAGCTCGTAGAAATGTTTGGACATGTAACAGTACGTTTACATTCATGTATCGCTTGTTCATAGAAGAAGTCCACTCATCAAATATTAGCGTAAATCTATGATCATTCTCCTTCAGCCAATCGACGCATTATTTTCATTTTCAATGTCATGCCATAATTAATAACTATAAGTTTAATTGTGTTTGGGGACATAGGCAGTTTGTGTCCCGAAGAATTGAAGAGATCTCTCATATTTTTGAAAGAACAGAAAATACAGAAAGGTAGTCCATCTTTGGCTACCATTCTTGATACTTTTTTCTCCATTGAAGTATCTTCAACCGGGAGGAAATGATCCGTAATTTTTTGCCTCTTCTTTCTTGTGGGTGGCACTGGTGCCGACGATCCTGGTGATTCTGGACTAACAGTCAACGTAGATGCGGATGTTGTTACTAATTTCATGTTTTGATTAGTAGCCCCAGTATTTGATGATAGTGGCGGGAACGGCGGGTGTGATATGACATTCTTCGTTTTCGTGTCAATTTTATAAATCGATTTTAAGTGCACATGTAAGCCACACGGAGATCGGACTTTGGTTTTAAGAATCTTCTTACAAAGTTTGCACTTAGCACTCAATCCATTTTCCGCTCTCAAAAAATATTTCCATACTTCCGACATACTCTCATAGTATATTCGCCGACATCGTTCGTTATTCTACTCCTACATCACATAAGAAACTTTTTTTTGCATAAATAACCAAAAAATACTTGAATGCAATCAAACTCAATCACGTTAGATAACAGCAACTATTAGTAAACAAAACAAATGCGCACTGATGACGCTGCACGCCGGAACAATTTTCGACCAATCGCCCGCACGAACAAATCTGAGAGACACCTCGTCCCACGACCGCTACCTCAGGCCACCGCCTCCCGCGCACCAAACGAAACCAACAGATCGCAACTCCGTCCGTGTCAGTCCACGCTTAGAATAAGACGTTTTTACGCTCGAGTGCAATCTCGTTAAGCTCGCAAAATCTCGCCCTTTTTTCTTCCGAGATCAATCTCGCTAAAAAAGGCCATGATCTCGCGAGAACGCGACTGCATTCCCTATTTGTTAGCAATAGTATGATTCATCAGTTCCACAATATATTTTCTTGTACAAAATCCTAAGGGTGCCCTTGGATTCATATATATGGCCATTTATAAGGTTGATAAACTACGAACATTTCAGAAAAATCGGATACGATTTAACGAAGTTATCGAGGTTTAAATTTTCGGTGTTACAGTAACAACAATACGCGGCTTTTGAGCAACATGTGCTTCCAATTGACTCAAACTCTGCGGGCTTGTAAGGATTTGCATGAAAATTTCAGGTAAGATATATATCATGCACATCTTTGAGAATCGGTTCAACGAGTAATATTAGTTATCATAAAACAAAATGGCGGCCGTTTTAAACGAGTATATTGAGTAAACTTAAGTTATTTTCCCAACTTCAGCATATAAAGTATAGGCTATTAAAACTTTTGATGAAAACATGCATTTTCCTTAGAAGTTGAAATTCACTTTCCTTAAAAGTTGAAATTCATTCAGCTTTGTTAAAAATAGTAGAATCTGTAAATATATCATTTTTCCCTGTGAATTCATACGGATATCTTTAAATTTAAATATAAGTACTTCAAGGAAAGGTCCGTACAGACTTGAAGTTTCAATAAAATTAAAACGCATTCACGGAAGTCATAGCATTTTGAAAGCTCTCCGAGCACAACAAAAACAATTTACGATTTTTCTACCATGCGGGCTTTCCATCCAACCAGACACTACACTTTAATTGGAACTTCTAATTTCCAGATAAAATGAATAATTAAAAATATCTTTAAGATTTCATTCAGTCAATGGTTGTTAGCGATATTACAACAAAATCGCAGCAAGTTAAAATGGTAATAGTTTCCCATTTGAAACCAGTATGTATTGTAGATGCCGTTAAAGTTTTTCTTGCGTTTATAAATTATTGGTGTCTGCTATCGTAGGCTAAGTACAAAAGCCTTCTGATATGAGCATAGCTCTATCTACCCATCTTATTTCTTGTGCAACTGGTGGATACTAGAGAAATACTACCAGTACATTTCACTCGAGATCCGAGACGGAGCCTCCCAGCGCAAATTTTCTCGATCTTCTGCTTTGAAATGGAGTGAATATTAAGAGAATTGGCGTTTAGGGATTCGTGAACATGCTAAGAACAAGCGCACCGTTGCCCGGAGATTCGTCGGGGAGTGGAGGACCGACATTTGAAGACGTGGTGCACCCAACTCCAAGTATCATAACTATACTACATGGGCTGATAGGTCCAGGGATTTTTAATGAAAGCAAACGTTTTTTAGGCAGAGTTATATTTATTCTTCAACAGAGCTGCCTTCGAGGGCAATACATTTTTGTATAGCGATTTTCAAGCATTTCGACGCCCTTTCTGTAGTACGAAACCTCCAAACATTCAAATTACACCTCGTATTTCGATACAATCTGAATTTCATTCTCTGGAGCCACTTGGAACAGATAATTGTGGCTGGGGACCAAGTCTGGAGAATACGGTGGATGCACCACGAAGTCGAATCGTGATTGGTCCAATTTGGCGTGATGATACAGAACTTTTTGCTTCACCATATGGGACCGTTTTTCTTTAGTTCGTCGTACAATTTGTCAAATAACGCTGCATACTCGTAATACTCTCCATTGACTTTTCTTCCCTTCTGCAGATAACCGATGAAGATTATTCAGTGCGCATCTTAAAAAATGGAGGCCCTCACCTTCTCAACCGGCAGTTGGACTTTGGGCCGCCTTGATTGGCTTTTTTGGCTTTCAGCCACTCTGTTGTTGCCCATTGGACTCAGGCGTATGATAATGAGTCCGCATTTCATCCATTGTCACAAAATATCGAAAAATGTCTGCTCGAAATTCTTGTTTTTCCATTTTTTACGAAGGCGAACGTAGCGTCACTCTTACGACTGGAGCTTGTTAATTAATGGATGAAATGCTGTAAAACTAAATACAAAAAACTAGAGACGGATCTCGAAAAGGGTTATGTTCATATTCCAGTGTCGCCCCCTACTGAAAAATCTCGATGCGAACTAGACGTCGACTGACGCTCCAGTATAGAGGGATACGCGCCTCATTCCGGATGTGAAACCATTTATAAATAGAAGTCATGGTTAAATTGACTTCTATCTGACCCAGCTTTTAAGCGAGCAGGGGTGCTTTCAGTTTTACCTGCACAAGATTGGTAAGTCACGGTCCCCCAATTGTCGGTTTGGCCCAGGAGAGGAGGACGATGCCTGCCACACATTTTTTGGGTGCACAAAATGGGACAGGCTTCGGCGGGACCTCTACAGTGGGACAGGAGAGCTCACCTCTGATAGTATGGTCGCGATGATGCTTGAATCCATTGACATATGAAACCATGTGGCACAATAAAGTTCGGGCAGTCCTAAACGATAAAACGGGCTCACAGCAGCCGGGGACGTCCTGGCTGGGAAATTGACACGGTAAAAAAATGGTTGCACCTAAAAGACCCAGGTTTACAGGCGACGGGTACGGGAAATACCTTTACTGATCAAGGGTTAATTAAGCCTATAGCAAAAAGCATTGAATGTCGAAATGGCATGAAAAAGTGATATCCTGATTTGTTTTTGAAATTTTCTATAGCTCCAACAGGTTTAAATATGTTGAGAGACAATATCGTTTAAGTGACTGACGGTGTGCATATATAAAAGGATGATTACGACGGAGGGGTAAACATTAGGCTAGTATCATGTAACATAACCCAATCATCAGAAATGCTATTGTGCAGAGTTATAAATACCCACTAGGAAAAATTAGGAGCAAATTTGGATGAAATATGGAGGTCTCCGTAATAGCTCTAAAAACAGTAGTAGTGGAGATGAATATTTCTGTCTCCGAAATAGCTCCGACTGGAGCAATTCTGATGGACAAATTTTTCATTCCTCGAACTCTTCTGCTAGAAAAATATGGACTAATGTTTTTTGGGAAATGATGTGTGGAATACGTTTCCTTTACGAAGTGACCAAAATACGCAGTGTCTATTCAAGTGTCGGTAAATAAAGTCGTATTGTTTGTGTGTTCTGGTTAAGTTATTAAATACGAGAGGGGGAAGGGCCCAAGCTGAAGGTCATCATGATAACGAGATAATCTGAGCATGGGTGAGTGAAAATACACCAAACTTTGTGCGAATGGACCGTCAAAGATATTCGACGATCTTGTAGAACGTTTTTGAAAATAGAGTATGCAATTAGTATTATAATATGCGTTTGCACATAGCGCGCGCTGGAAGAATATTATTTAGGATCTTCCAAACGCCGCTTTCGTTGTCTCGTCAGAATAGAAAAGGAAATATATTCTAAATCGAATAAACACGCTGAAATCCAAGTAGAAAGGCCAAGTACTTCATCGTCTGTATGTACCATTCCTCAAGCGTTATCATCTTTCTGTGTTGAAAATGAGACCATTGCCGAAAATGAAAGACGCTCCGCATTGGCTGCAAGTTTTAGGAGCTGGGCCATTAAGAACAATATAACAAAAAATGCTTTTGATCAACTTCTTGATATATTGAAGAACGAAGGAATACATTTACCATTAAGTTCTAAGCCCATTATGAAAATCGGGTAGACAATTCCTGATACAAGTAACATGTACCCCTGTTTTTTTTTTTTGGATTGGCAAATGCATGAAAAAATAAACGAAAATATTTCTGTGGATATCTTTGTTGATGGAGTGCCATTATACAGGAGCTCTCTAAAAACATTGGGGCCCATACTAGGTTGCCTATCTGATCAACGAGAACTGGCACTATTTTTGATAGTAGCATATTTAGGACCAAGTAAACCACCCAATGTTGCGATTTTTTAGAAAATGTTATATCTGCATGTAAGCACATTCAAAACAGTGGAGTAACTATTGGCAGCCAACGTTTTATTGTAAAAATACGTCTGTATAGTTGCGGGCGTTTCTTACCGGAACCACCGCTCATATTGTATCTCATTGTTGTGGTAAATGCCAACAGGAAGGACGCCAAATCATTAATCGTTTGAGCTTTAATGTTCAAACTGAGATATTGAGAACCGATGACAATTTTCAATACCATGTTGACGAAGAGTTCCATTTTCAACAATTTTGTGATAAGCCTCACCCACTAGAGGAAATAGATATCAAAATGGTGGCTTAATTTCCTTTAGATGTCATGCATTTGATTGATTTGTGTGTTGAGAAAAAAATTTTACTGGCTATTTTAGAAGCCAAACGTACAGCGAGGCATTACAAACTAATGCTAGGAAAAAAAAGTTACATAAACGCTTGGTTTTGATGCGAAACTATATACCGAAAGAATTCAGTTGTAAGCCAAGGACATTAAATGAGACACATTGCTGGAAAGCCACTGAATTCCGTCAATTTATTTTGTACAGCGGCATTTTAATATTGAATGATAAGTCGATGAAGGTATTTATTACACTTTGCTGTTGTTACACACTGCATACCGGCTGTTATCTTGTTCAGTTAATTGTATGAGCAATTTACAATGCGTCCAGGATATGCTTCAAGCATGTTGGAGATTTTGCAACACTTTATGGTCGACAAAACATAAGCTATAACGTTCATAACTTAATGCATGTTACTGAATGTGTTAGAAATTAGGGCTATGTCGATGGCCTTACTGCCTATAAATTTGAAAGCTATTTGCAGACTTTGAAGAAAGATTGCAAGAAGCCCAGTAACATCTTATATAAAATACACAACAAAACTACCGCAATGAATACCGAGAATAAATACCGGAACAATCAGAGAAGTATGGATTCAAAGCCTACAAAAGCATATTATCGCAAAAACCTCCTGAAAATTTGGTGTACACAAATGACATGGCTCCCGTTTCAATTCAAGGGTTTTCTATCGAAAACATTTATAGATGGCCAAAGATACATTGATTGTGAAAGTTTGTTTGATGTACCGGTTAATTTGAAGGTATCATTAGGCATTTGCAAAGGAACCAGAATCAATGAAAAAGATGAAAAAATCGAATTACCCGTAGATGAAACATATTGCAAAGTTTTTTGCGCGTTACATGATGGCTATCTAGTTATTATACCGATATAACATCATTGTGGAAAATAATATGGACTGCCGTAAATTCGAATTTTACTTTCAGAGCTATGGAGAATGCAAAAACCATTAAGAACTTGTGGGTAACGAAAACGTTATACACATCACTAGTACGCCCAATTCTTGAATACGCTTGTGTCGTTTCGAATCCGGTCTTTGATGTTCACTCAGAGAGGTTTGAGTCCGTTCAGAAACAATTCCTACTGTTTGCTCTGAGATCCCTCTATGATTCAAAAAATTTCCATAATTTGCCATCATACGATAACCGGCTATCCCTTCTCAATATGACACCACTTGCCTCCCGTAGAGCCACATTATGCTCTTGCTTCGCATTTGATGTCCTTAAAAGAACCGTTAAAGTCCAATATCTAATCGAAAAAATAACCTAAAACGAGGCAATAAGATTTACGAGACATTCACCTTTGCCCGTAGAATGTAAACATCATACTATCTATGGTGATAATGAGCCGATAAATAGGTGTGTCAAAATTTTCAACAAGATGAGCCATCTTTATTCCCCAACCATATCCAGATACCAATTTAAATCCAATTTATCGATGTTCCTCGGTTCCTAATCCTTCACTCCAAATGTAAATTTATATTGTAAAAAATAAAAAAAACTGTGATATGTATTTTAATAGAATGTGAAAACGTATACCTTGTTTGGTCAAATAAATAAGCACCGTACAAAGCAACACCGGTTTTTAGATCGGATAGAACTTTGGGACAAGAGAATATCCCTAGAATTAATTATATTCTATTCAAAGAGCGAACATTCTGTCACTTTTTGTTAATTTCTTTTATATTCGACGTAGCAGATATTTTAAAAATGTTGAGAATATAGATGGGAAATCGGACGAAATGAAAATAGTATTACACAAGCATACCATCAAATCAATGATATAACCGAAAAGTTATTTCGTGAACACAAGAGTGTTTCACTTTTCTCAATTAAAAGTCTTGAAGAGCTACAAGCCGCAGAGCATAAGGTAAACACTGAGAATAAGGAAGACATTGTAAGTTACACGCATTTTTGGAATTATGTTAAATCATTCACTGATTTTACTTTCAGATACATTACATAAAAAGAATCATTGGCGCAAAAAATGTTAGAAAGGTAATATCCAAACAATTAGCCGATAATTTTATTTTAAATATTAATATAAAGACATATAGCTTATTCAGTACTTGTTTGGCTTGGCAAAAGCTTGGGTTTACAGAAAAAAATACAATGTTCATGTCAGTGAACTATAATTCACATATTCATCATTTCAATGTTTATTAAACTTTCTATTTAAATAGAGTAAGCTCAAATAAATACTCACCGCATTCACGTAAGACTAATCATTCGTATTGTTAACTTCTAGCCACTGATACATTTTTGGTCCGTCGAGCAAAACTTTTACTTCAACCAACAGATTACTTTCAGATTCATAAACATCCGAGAAGCCAAAAAAGGCAGATAAAGTTCAAAACTTGAACTTGGCTGCAACAAAGCGGATTATTTCAAATTGTCGGAAAGATAGCGAGAGCAGGCATGGTTTGGCGTACTTCGAGACGAGATTGGAGGAGCTACAAGAACAGTGAAAAACTTGTGAGTAGAAGCATGCTGAAGTGCATCAAATACTGGAAAAGGATCCGGAAGGCTTAACAACCTACACCGAGGAGTATGAAGCATTGGAAAACTTGGTACTGGAGTGCATAACGCTATTTCCGACCAAGATTATGGATATAAGGGATCCAGAGAATCAACCACAGTAGATTCGGTGACGTTGCAGCGGGTTCGAGTCCCAACATGCAACGGGTATAATTCATCACGGTTTGGGTTCCGAGCTCTTTACAAGACTATGGTGGATTACAATTCTCAACTGAATTCGGTGCAAAGGCTACAGTATCTCCGAAATCCCGTACAAGACTATGCAAAGAAGCTCATCAGCCATCTAAGTATCACGGAGGGCAATTATAGCATCGCGTCGAAATTATGAACTGAGCGCTATGATAACTTTAGAGCAATTGCGCAAGAAGTGCTGCAAAGATTTTGGGATATTCAGAAATGCGGTGCAAACGATATCCAGGGGTTCAAACGAGTGCTGGACTTAACACATCAGTTAGAAGCGTGCTTGCAATCAATTAAAGGGGAATTATTCGATATCATAACAATTTTCATCTGAAACTTGAAATTGAATGGACACACACAAAGATTGGCAAAAAGAGATGAGCGGCCAAAATGGGATGCCAGAACTTTCAACATTCTTGGAATTTATTCAAAAACGCTTGCTGATGCTTGAAGCTCTAGCGGGAAGTTTCAAATAAACGGGAAAAAGAGTGGTAACTCTGCATGCGCCACCTGTTGAGGTCAAACAGTGTTGTCCGAAATGCAAATTAGGCCATCGACTTTTAAGTTGCGACTCCTTTAAGCAACTTAAAATTCAAGCAACACGCAATTTCGTTACGTCAAGCAGCTATATTTCAATTGCTTTAGTGACAAACACAAAGTTACTAGTTGGGTATCTAAACACAAATGTAAGGTATGTGGCAAACACCATCATTGAAGTTAAAACAGAGTGTGCACAAGCCAATCATGCACGCAAGCATACGAATGTTTTGTTATCAACGGCAGTTATCCGTGTATAAAGACGTTTTGGAGAGATAGTGACGCTCCATGCTCTGCTCGACACTGGAGCACAACGATCATTTATCACTGACTCAGCGGTAAGGTAACAAAACAAGTAGATGCTTCAGTTCTGGGTATCGGAGAAAACCAGAAAATTCCAACTAGCGGGATGGCATCTATAACTGCAGTGATAGAGAATGAAGACGGGATACCAGAAAACATTAAATTCAAGCCCCTTGTTTTGGAAAAAATTACAGCTTCAATTCCTGCAGTTCAAGTGGCTCATACACTACCATATGGGCTAAAGCACTCGGATTTGGCGGATCCATCGTTTAATGTCCCATTTGAAATTGATGAACTAATTGATGAGAATGTCTATGGTCGTATATTGCAACCAAATTTCTGTCTAAGAAACTCAAGTGTTGGATTCTTTTTGGTCAAACTGCAACTTCATCTAAAACAATATCAGTCAATGCTTTGATTTCATTTGAAGAGTTTGACGAACACCTGAAACAGTTTTGGGAAAATGAGGATGTACCAGAGAAAAAATCAGAAACTATTAACGATCTACGGTCGAGAAACATTTCATGGAGCATACCAGGCGTACGGATTGTGGGCGGTATACAGTCAGTCTTCCTTTTAAAGCGCGGGAAGGTTTATCCCTCCGCGAAACTACTAAAATTACTTAGATGCAGTTTCAGAGATTAGAACATGCACTTATTCGAAACCCTGACCTGTACAGCCAATATAAAGAGTTTATGGCAGAACACCTAAAGCTAGGACATATGTAGGTCGTGCCACCAGAGCATATTTATTCTAAACCAAACTACTATTTACCACATCACGCAGTCAGGTAAAGCAGCAGTTCCACTACCAAATTGAGAGTTGTTTCTAATGCATCTCAAAGAGGATTAGGTGGGGAGTCTTTGAATGACACATTACTAACGGGACCATCCACATTCACACAACATTCTTCATGTGCTCATGCAATGGAACCAACACTGCTACGTCATGGCTGCAGACGTTGAGAAAATGTACCGCCAAATATGGGTCAGTGGAGAAGACATGGATTTTCAGCGCATACTTTGAAGTTTTCAACCCGAAGATCCCATTCAGCACTACCTATTTAAAATCCTCACATACGGAACATTGAGTTCTCCATTTTTAGCCATCAGAACACTCCACCAAATGGTAAAGGATGAACAATCAAGGTATCCTGAAGCTGCTGAAGTCATTCTCCGAGACTTTTACGTTGATGACGTACTAACAGGTGCAGGAGAAGCGGACATGCCTATGAAACTGCAATGTGATTTGCGACATGCCATGCAAAGGGGACACTTTCGTCTCCGGAACATCAAATCATCCAGACCTGTTAAAACACATCCCACTTGAAGACCGAGAGACATCAGCCTTAAGGCAGCCGTGAAAACATTAGAACTACAATGGCATCCTGAAGAAGATAATTTTACCTTCTGAATCAACAGAAGTATTCCTCAGGATATCACAAAACGAAACATTCTGTCCGAGCAAAAAAACATCTGCAAGAAGAATATGTCAACGTAACATGAAATGTAGGAGCAGAGCTTGCACAAGAAGGTGTCGAATGGAAGTTTATCCCTCCTGGCAGCCCACACTTTGGAAGTCTCTGGGAAGCAAACAATTGCCCAGCAAATTTTAACAATAGAAGAATTCAACATGCTTCTCGCTCAAATAGAAGCCTGTTTGAATTCTACACCTCTGAAAGACATAAGTTCTGATCCGTCTGATGTGAGCGCCTTAACACCAGGTCATTTTCTTACTGGAAGCAACCTTTTTGAAATCAAAAGCGATCCCAGTGAGAGTAATGCTACTCGGCTCAAAAGATGGAAGCTAGTACAATACATTAGTCCGTCTTACCAAAATGACAATGACGTCGACAACCTCCCAAGTCCGCATCAATAACCAACTAACCGATCCCTTTGACAAAAATATCGGACTAAAGCAGGGAGATGGGCTGGCCCCATTGCTATTCAATTTGCCTTTGGAGTACGTCATACGGAAGCTACCTGTCGATACGCGAGGTACATTACTATACAATTCGACCCAGGTAGTGGCCTATGCGGACCACATCAACATTTTGTCACGGTCACTAACAACTGCCAAAGAACTCTTCCTGAAACTCGACAGCGAAGCAAAACTAGTAGGGCTACAAAGAAAATAAAACAAAGCTCATGACCCAGTCGAGGAAAAATACCTCAAATACATAAAATATCACACTTGGCGAATACAGTATCGAAAACGTTAGCGAATATGTGCATTTAGGCGCCAAAATAACGAAAACGGGCAAAGAAAGAGACGAAATACGCCGAAGAATACAGCTCGCAAATAAAATATTTTATTCAGTATTGACGATTTTGAAGACCAGCTGCATACACTGGAAAACAAAGCTCCAAGTACACAAATCTGTGATAAGACCAGTGTTATGCTATGGGTGTGAAACATGGACCCTAACCCAAGCATCCGCAAATAAATTGAAGCCTTTGAGCGACGGGTCCTGAGGCGAATAATCGGAGCGAAGCTAGACGGGGACCAATGGCGAATTCGATACAACCATGAGCTGTATGAAATTTTTGACGAACCGGAGGTCTCAAGGATTGTAAGATTGCGAAAGCTGCAATGGGCTGGACACATGAATCGTATGAACCGAAGGTCGGCGGCCAGTGGGGAAACCGAGAAAACGCTGGTCTGACTCGGTCGACGAAGAAAGTTCATCGCTGCTCGGATTTCGGAATTGGATGACGCGGTCAACGGACCGAGACAGTTGGAGGCACTGTTTGCAGGAAGCGAACACCCGAAAGGGGCTGTAGTGCTAAGAAGAAGAAGAAGTCCAATACATGAAACATTCGTTTTGGCATAGATGGTCACATGATTACTTGAATCGTCTACAACAACGACCGAAATGGCTCACCGCACAACCAAATGCCAAAGAATGCGACATTGTATTAGTAAAAACTGCTAATATACCATCCATGCGATGGCCTTTGACCAAAATAACTGAGAGCTATGAATAAATTTAAACAAAAATGTATGTATACATTGAAAAAAAAAATTAAAAAAGAAAAGTGACTTCGGAATGCCCTAAAAAGGATGAAATAAATTTTATGGGAGCGGTGCCATATCATTTTTTCCCCGATTTTTATGTGATGGTGCAGATGTTGGAAGTATTTATGTTGAAATGGGGAAATTCATTTGGCACCGCTTCCATAAAATTTATTTCACCCTTTTTAGGGCATCCCGAAGTCAACTCTATAATTTGCAATCACTCAATCCTTATTATTGCTTCGGGGTATTTTATAATCCTATATGTAACGTTTACGTCTAAGGATGTAAGATGCATCCTATACTAAGCTCATTGGTAAGCAAAGAATGAGTGCGGAAGAGCAAAGCATCCTGATATGTTCCCTTTAACTATTGTTGAATTGTATTTATGCCACATTTAGAATTAATTTATTGGTTATTTCCGGTAGAAATGATGGACTAAAATGTACCGTTTATGCAGAAAATTAAGGATGCTGATCATTTTTATCATCCGTCTCCAAAGGACTCGGTATCCCCAACAAACCCTTGCAGAGAGCCAACTAATTGGCTCTTTTCGTACGAAATACCATTTAAATTCAATTTTTCGACATCAATGTATCATATTTAACTGTTAATATCTGCAGAGTCCTTGGAAGGATTTCAATTCTGTTTCGATACATTTTAGGTCAATATGTTGTCCTTCATTGGAAACCTCTGGAATCAAAATCCTTACACGCGTCGATCAGTTATGCTGAAAAATCGGGGTGAAAGCCGGAATTTTTTTAGTTTTAATGGTAAAAGTCCTTTACCGTTACTTGAATTGCTTATCCTTTAAACGGGATCTAACAGGAAGAAAGACGTATCATTCGCCAAAAACAGTACTCTCCTATCTATCTTCGTTCAAAAGTTATGCGTGAACATACAAAAAACAAGTTGAGTAAGCAGGAGAGTGCTCCTACCAGAAGGTCGTTGTAAGCATTCTAGGGTTAGAAGCAAGTTTTCTAATGGCGTGAATCGATAACTTGAATTATTCATCCAATACTTAGATATGAAATCGTTCAAATTTATACAAAAGATGCACAGTTTCTTTCATAAGGACAGTGCAGCCGCCATTTTAATCTAGCTTAAATGATTTTTCTGAATGCTCGGCCGATTGAACATGTTCAAGTTAAACACTATTCCTTAAATTTTCATGAAAATTGAAAGAAAATAAAAGTGCCTAAGTCAATTTTAAATATATATAGGGCTTTCCAATAAGAGGTGTTATTTTGAATAGATCTTCTGATTTAACACCTTGCGACTTCTTCCTTTGGAGCCACGTGATAAAGAAGGCTTATGCCAATAGCCCAGCGTCAATTCAAGATCTCATAGATGAAATTCGTGAGGCTATCAAGGACATAGGGCAGCCACTTTGCGATTTGGTTATGGAAAATTTCATGAAGAGGATATGGTCCTGTAAGCGTGTCGTAGTGGCTATTTGCCCAATGTTAGTTATTGCTATTAACGGCATATCTTCTTCTTTATAATGAACTAAACATCCGACGATTTGTTTTAAAAAATGGCATTTTTCTTTTAATATCAAAATAACGCCTCTTATTGGAAAACCCTATATGAACCATAAACACGTGTTATCGTTGTTGTAATTCCATATAATTGAAATTGCTATAACTCATTTGATTATGATTCGATCTCAATTAAATTTTGTGAACATATATATCTTATGTCAGTCTATATAATTGCAAAATTTCAAGAAGTTTAAAGGTACCGTTTTGAATTTATGGGCAAAAATGTAAAATCTACAAATCATACTATTATTAACAAAGTTGAGTGAATTCCGATTTCTAAGGTATTTGTTGCCCTTGTACTCATAAAGGTTCACATTCGTGATAATTTTCAGATTTTTCGGCTGAAAGGTGTCCAATCGCGAGGGGGAGGGACACAAATTTTGGGTACATTTTGCCTTCCCAAGGACCCCCTAATTCATCAAATGATTTTTTTATTTCAGATTCTAAAAGTTCTAATTAAGACCTTTCATTTGATACCCCACTCGACTACCTTTGATTAAAAAAAATGTTTAAGGGCCAATTCGTTATTAGGGGGGACCCCCCTTAAACATTTTATAAATTTTTGTCAAGGCCTCAACTTTTGAGGGACCATCACTTCTGACCTTTTCACAAAGTTTGAGCATTCTAGCTTCTATAGTTTCTGAGGAAATTAGCTGTGACGCACGGACAGACGGACAGACAGACGGACGGACAGACGGACGGACAGACGGACAGACAGGTCGCGAAACTAGTAGGTCTTTGTAAAAAAATTTTTTACAAAGACCTAAAAAATATACGTGATGACCTGGTAACCTTCTTTCCTTTGGAAGTCGGTTAAAAATGTACTGTTTATGCAGAAAATTTAGGATACTCATCATTTTTATCATCCATCGCCAAAAGACTCGGTATCTCCATCAAATCCTTGAAGAGTGCCAACTAATTGGCACTTTTCGTGCGAAAGGTTATTTAAATTCAATTTCTCGACATCAACGTATCATATTGAAATTGTAATATCTACAGAGTCCTTGGAAGGATTACAATTCTGTTCCGATACATTTTAGATCAATATGTTTTCCTTCATTTGAAACATCTACAATCAAAATCCTTGCATCCATCGATCAGTTGTGCTGAAAAAACGGGGTGAAAGTCGGAAATTTTTTAGTTTTAACGGTAAGAGTCCTTTACCGTTATTTGAATTTCTTATCCTTTAAACGGGACCTAGCTGGAAGAAAGACGTATCATTTGCCAAAAACAGGACTCTTCTATCTATCTCCGTTTAAAAGTTATGCGTGAGCATACAAAAAAAAAAATATACGCGATGAATTGATAACCTTCTTTCTTTTGGAAGTCGGTTAATTAAAATTTATATTATCCAATTACTAAAATTTAATAAAATATAATCATACTCTACATACCCGTTTATTTTAATTCCAAGTAGTATTTGCTGATATTCAAATAATTATTTTTACATTTATTTAAATCTATTTGCATGATAGGAGCGAAATCATCCTAACGTAACCCAGAGGCGCTCCGATCAGTGCAATGATTATTCAGGCTACTGCTTGCAAATGTCTCTTTTGGCGTAAGCATATAAACTCAAACGATCTATCAAATGGAGCCTATTTGGAGATTGATAAAAGCTTTCTCGAAACCTCCATTTGCACTCCTGTGGGAGTAATGCAGAGCATGTTTTGAATCTCCTCTTCAGATCCCTTAGGTTGCTTTTATGAGCGAACATGCCTACGACAAAAAACGTTAAGAAGGAACACTCCTGGAGCAATCATTACCTCATATCGAAGCGCTCCAAGATTAGTTTTGGACTATCCAGTTTCCTAATGGGTACCAACTATCTATTACTATGAAGCTACCTCCTTTTTCAAAGGACTCAATTCGTACACAAATAAAGAGCCATTTCAATTTAGCAACAAGGTGTGAAAAGCTGAGCCTACGTGCCTGACTGCATGGCTGATTAATCACCACTTAACAACAAATCTCGATATCCAGTCCACATTGTACGAGTATCGAGCGAAATACCATCACCACGTGCAACATCCAAAACTCTACCTTAATTGCATAACAACTCATCAACACACAGCGAAACAGGTGCCTTTAAATATAAATTATAGATAATCAAATGATGGACTACACGTTACAGAACCGTTCCTCTGTGTTGCAAACAAACGAGCAGGACTTATGAATACAAACATATTTTCAAAGGTGCCAATAGACGGTACTAATTTTATTTTTAAGCTGAAATTCCAATAAAACAGCGAAATACGCTGGAAATCCTATTACTGGTAATGAACGCGAAGATGGAAGGAGAAGCAGGAACGTGAAAACAAGATAAAGAGAACATAAATCCAATAAGCCGTCTTCGCTAACAAGACATAATGGTCCACTCTTGTTCAATTTCTTGTTCTTACGCTTTTTTTGCGATGCTCGATTGAGCTTGAGGAGGGAAAAATGGAAGCTTGTTTGGGAGTTTTGATTCGTTCTTCCTTGTCCTTCATTGCCAGCAAAACAAGCACTGGCCGAGCCGACGAAATCTCACCAAGAAGAAGGAAAGAAACGGAGAACGAAAAAGCAATCAAGCCCCCAAAATCGAAAAAGCCCGGTAACAAGGTACCCATTTAGCATACTGCTGTGAGTTCTTACATCTTCATCATGTGCTTCTTCATTCTGTTTCGAACTTCTTGGATTCTTTCGTTTTGGGTTGTTTCTTCAGTTCCTCTGAAAACGAGCTCCGTGTATAAAAAAGCATTCAAAATAACACATATGGATACCATGTCTACCTCCTTTCGCGTCCCTCGGCGTTCTTGGCGCGAACCGCTGGAATTATGGGACCCTTAAAAATATTTGATTCAACGAAAATCCAGAAAAGACAAAAACTCTGAGCAGGCAGCCAGCCAGGCTCAAGTTAAACGGGCCACAAAACAATAACAAGAAAAGAATCTCAAGACCAACGATCTTGAAATCAAACAACAGAACTACTATATGTACATCGAAAGCCTTAAACCTGGCGGACTTTTCCACACCACTTACAACATTCTTCATTAAAAATGCTGCTGAGTCGCAGAAAAAAACCAAGAGGAAAACGAAAGCAAGAACAAGAAAAAGTGAATCTGAAGAAAGACTAGCAGAACAACAGAAGAAGAATCATACATAGGTGTAACAAACCAGCCCCTAAGAGGTCCACGGAAACCAGTTCTTCGGTTGGAGATTAATTTTTGGTAACGCCGCCGTTGAATAAACCAAGTGGCGGGTAGCAGCTGCCAAGAAAACAAGGCACACTACATTTTCCAGTACGCACCTAACTTACGCGCTACACACATGTCTTAGGCGCGAAGGCTCCGTGTCGCCGAATGTCCATGATGTCTCCTCGTTTTCAGCACAAATCGATGAGAATGAGTGTTCACGAGTACTCGTCTGTCTGGCTGAGCGCATGATATCACTGGTTCCATTGCGCCCAACCTTATCGGCCAACTCGCCTCCTCGCAGAACATATCAGGAAATTTGACAGACAGCAACACTTTAGCGACCCATACATGAACAGCAGTCCCAGCGTGAAAGCTACGCAACATAAAAACTTTTTAATCGCCCAGAAAGGTGTTAAGAGGATGAAGAAAACAGCCAAACACGACACGGTCGCCTTCTCATCTTGGCAAGGTAAGATTCTTCTTGGTCTTCGTCTGCTCCGTCTTCCTGCGCTTCAAGCATCCACCGAAGGCGTTGCGGTCGCATTGCCGTGCACCATCAATAAATATTGTTAATATATAATACTGTGTCCGCGCTAGGCGCTATATGGAGCAACACATTAATGCTGAACTAATTTTTTAAGTAGCTGTTTTGTTTTGTCTTCCATCAATCACTGTTTATGGTTAACGTCTAATGAGTGCGCGCGGCCTGCGTGCGTTCGCAGTACTAATGTATACTAGATTCAAATACAGCGAACAATTCGCTAATTTATGCAGCCGAGCCATAAAATTCAGATGATAGATCTTTCAAATGTGAGAAATATCCAATTCCAAACAAGTCATTAAAGATAGTTAAATCCGAGTGAGTGATGAAAATAACGAGGAAAGAGAATAGTAAACACATCAAATTGATTCCCAGGGTTTTTCATGATTAGTTTAAAAACGGAAATTTTAAACGTGTGAGTCATGTTCCGATTTGGCTGGTCAATTTCACTGTTTTGCACGGAAAAGGATGTAGGATTGTGCTGCTGAGGAAAAGGGGATAATTTCATCATTTTAGCTATCTCGCCATTTTATGAATTGTAAACCCCTTACTGCATGATTTTTTATTTTGTGACCAAAAAAATATATAACATACCTATTATGTAAATTTCTATTCGAGTATTTCCTTATTTTTGGTTTGATCCTAATATGGCACAACATACATAAATTGCTTCACTAACGTTTTCGATACATTTTCGCCAAGTGTGATATTTTGTGTATTTGGGGTATTTTTCCTCGACTGCGTCATGAGCTTTGTTTTATTTTCGTTGATTTGTAGCCCTACTAGTTTTGCTTCGCTGTCGAGTTTCAGGAAGAGTGCTTAGTGACCGTGACAAAATGTTGATGTTGTTAGTGACCGTGACAAAATGTTAATGTTGTCTGCATAGGCCACTACCTGGCTCGACAGGTAGCTTCCGTATGACGTACTCCAAAGGCAAATTGAATAGCAATGGGGCCAGCCCATCTCCCTGCTTTAGTCCGATATTTGTGTCAAAGGCATCGGTGAGTTGGTTATTGATGCGGACTTGGGAGGCCGTCGACGTCATTGTCATTTTGGTAGGACGGACTAATTTGGCTGGGATGCCAAAACCAAGCATTATTTGGTACAGTACGTTACGGTCAATACTGTTGTATGCTTGCTTGAAGTCAACGAAAATTTGGTGTACGTCTATGTTGAACTCCCAGCATTTTTCAAGTACCTGCTTGACCGTGAACAATTGGTCTGTTGTTGATCTACCTGCCCTAAAACCACCTTGATACTGCCCAATAATACTGTTGGCGTATGATCCGATTTTATTTTCTAAGATTTTAGAAAATATTTTGTACGCCGTACAATGTAGTGATGTGCCTCTATAATTTTCGCACTGTAGCTTGTCACCTTTTTTGTGGATAGGGAATATAATTGATTGGCTCCACTCTTTGGCATATGTTCTTGTTGCCAAATGTACTGGACGACTTTGTGAATAACTTGATGAACACTACTGCCACCATATTTGATGAGCTCCACTGGAATCTCATCAATGCCCGGCGCTTTATTATTCTTTTGGGCTTTGATGATGGAACAAACTTCATCCAGAGTTGGTGGGGCCAATGGAAGCTCTCCGCAGACATCTATAGGCTCCGATGTTCTGCAGCTGTGCGGAGGAATAAGGAGGTGCTTGAAATAGCTTGCCCATCTTTCCTTAATCTTGATTTCATCGGCTTGCTTTGGTACTTGATAGTGCTACATTTCTTTGCTTTCTGCATTCAAATGAAATTAATGAGTATGACAATGTGAAACAAAACCTTGAATATGATTTCCTATCTGTTACATCTGAACCCCAGTCTGCATCTACGAAACGATCAACAGAACAATTTATCTTTTCTAAAAATAAGACCATATTTTTTAGTACACTTCAAATATTTTAACACCCTCTTAGCATATTTCCAGTGGGTTTCATTATAAGAATTATTAAATTGACTAAGAAAACGAACACTATATGAAATGTCAGGTCTAGTTAGGACTGCTAAGTACATTAAGCTACCTAGAAGTTGCTGATAAAGATACTCATAGGAGACTTTCTCAGCTTTTGCCTATTTGAAATTCATCTCCATAGGAGTACGGACAGGTTTACTTTGGGACGCATCGAACCTTTCTAGTAAATTTTCAATATATTACATTTTTACCAATTTTAGCTTTCATTCCCAAACATTGTTTCAACTGGCCTAGATTCTTAATATTGAATCTTCTACTCAACTCATCTACTATCAAATCGAAGGCTGATTTACTGTTATAAAAACAAAAAAATCATCTACGAACAAGGCAATTATCATTTTAACGCTTCCTTCAAATTTAGTGTACAAACATGGTTCATATTTTGATCTTTTGTAGCCCATACTATGCAAATAACTATCAACTTTATGGTTCCATACTCTGGAAGACTGTTTTAGTCCATGTATAGCACGCTTTAATTTAAATACTTTTTTATCAGCCTTGTTACAAGCATCAGTAATAGGTTTGTTCATGTACACTGTTTCTTCCAGTAAACCATTTAAAACGGCATTTATGACGTCAAGGTGACATATACATCTAAATTAAATTTTACTGCTAATGCAAACAAAAGTCTCAAGGGGAGTATCGAAGCACGGGGAAAAAGCTTCATGATAATCTTCACTGGCTTTTTTAGAAAAACCTTTCGCCACTAACCTTGCACGATATCTCACATTGTTGTCGCTGTCATGTTTTTTTTAAACACCCACTAGCATTAAACCACTGTTTTAGTTTTGGGACGATCCTCTTCCTCCCAGGCCTCGTTTTCTTCAAAAAAAATTCAACAGTACTCACCAAAGAATCTTCTAGATCTGGTAAAAGTGCTGTCATTGTCATCTTCTTTTTCAGAATTAGATGTTTCAGATCTGGTCTTCTGGTCATCTGACACATCTAGCCTGTTCTTCGATGCAACTGGTAAAGGTTTACACTGCACTGCAGTATCAACTGTATTCTGGTCTGGATGCTCCATAATGACTTTGTCTCTACTCATGGTCACAGAATTAGTATTACGATCATATACTCTGTATTCCTTCACATTCTCAGCATAAACTACAAGAATAAATTGCTTCGCCTTCTTATCCCACTTCTTCCGTCTTTCTTTTGAGACATGCGCCATGACAGTACTTCCAAATACTCGTACACATAAATAACTCAAGTTCAGCTTCTTGCCTGTCCAGCCTCATAAGGGACTCATAAGCTGTTTTATCATTCAATCCGGAAACTACAGATCTGTTTCTTAAGTATACCGAAGTATTCACAGCCTCACCCCAAAACTTTTTATCTAAGCCGGCATCAAACAGCAAGCATCTAGCCTTCTCTATTACAGACCTATTGATACGTTCGCATAAGCCACTTTGCTGTGGTGTGTAAGCATTAGTCTTTTGGTGGACTATTCCTTGCTCCGCTAAATACTTCTCAAACTCAAGGCTGCAGAATTCACCTCCATTGTCTGTTCAAATAGTTTTGATTTTCTTGCTTTTTTGTTTCTCAACCATCCACTGAAAATACTTGAATTTAGTGAACACTTATCTTCGGCTTTTAAAAAATAAACGAATGCCATAATACTGTAGTCGTCTGCAAACAAAACATAATACTTGGACTTTCCAATTGACAGGCATTCCATTGGGCCTCCCACATCAGCATGAACGAGTCTAGCACTCTTTCGGATTTCGAACAGCTTTGTTGATATGGTAACTTTGCCCGCTTGCCTTCACAACAAACAATACAATCCGATTTTTCAATTTTTGGCCACTTCAGGGAAACAAATTCCGTCTACCGCTTCTTTCATTATATTTAAGCTGGCACAATTTATGTGTCCTAAGCGTCTATGCCACATCCTGCTATTTGTCACTATTGGCATCGCCACGAATGTCTCATCCGCTTCCAAAGTATGCAATCTGTATACGCCGCTAATCAACTCAGCTTCACCTACAAGTTTCTTCTGCTGATTATAGATGTAGCAAGCATTTTCCTTGAAAATCACCCTATTTCAATTTTCTATCAGCTGACTCATAGAAAGCAAATTTGTTCTCAATTCTGATACACACAGTACATTGAAAATTGTGATGTCACACTTGCTATCGTTCACGACTGTCACTATGTTTACATCACCAAAATATAACACTGGCACGCTGGTTTGCAATTATGATTTCCTTTGTATCGAAGCTCTGTGATAGATTCGTGATCAAGTCTCGCCTCGTAGTCATATATTTACTGGCATCGCTGTCAACACACCAAATCTTCTGGTTAAATTTTCCGGTCAGAAAAATGGCACTAAAAGCGTTTGATTGTTTTCTTAGGCTTTTATCCACGATTGGGCACTGATGTTTGTAGTGACCGGTTTGCTTATAATTGAAACACTTTATATTTTTGACATTTTTCACGTCTGACGATTGTTTCATACCAAGTTGGCTGCCGTGTTTGGTGCTGCGATATCTGTGACGCTGCGAATTCTGAGATTCTTTTGCGAAAAATGCATTTTCGCAGCTGGAGATAGCACCGACATCAGAAGACATATCCGTTAACTTTGTTTTAATAATATCTGCGGTTATATTAATCCCCGAGTGTTCGATGGCCATTATCATTGGAGCATATTTATCCGGCAATCCAGCCAGCGTCAATGCGCCAATCGACTCATCCGTTATCTTGAAACCTGTTCCTTGCAGTCGTTGTCCTGTTTCTATTATTTGAGTGACGTAGTCCGTCATAGATTCACAATTTTCTAGGGGGATATTGATGAGGTTTCGAAGTAATTGAATCTTCCTCGTATAGCCTGAATCGATGAACCAGCAATACAACCAACTTGCTAAGAGATGGCGATAACATTATTGTTTTGTTACACATTTTAACTTATGTATAATACCCAGGCGTTGACGGTGACCATGTTCATCATATGAAAAAATATTCGATGGTAAAATTTTTTTGACCGTATTTGGACTCTGTAACAACCCAGAAGTGCATCTTAAAAGATCTACGCATCCCGTATGTTGATTATATGTTATCACAGCTCTTGGACATAGAATTGTAATATATGTTTTCTCCTTTTTATTAAAGCGTCTAACATCCGCAAGTGGTTTGCTGCCTACGTAAGTAGAAGCCAAGTTACCAATCCTGTTGTCATAGCATGACGTATCGTTACAGAGATGTTGACATTATCCACCGTTGTGAGCTTCTCAAGCACAGTACCTCTTCCTTTTTTTTCTTAGGCCCTGTTCCAAGGGAACTTTATGCTCAGGGATACGGTTTGATTTTATTGTACCTAATGGCCATATCCCTTTCTTTGCCGAACAAACCAAGAGCGGCAAAGATGTGTACCAGTTATCGAAAAAAGTCTGTAATGTTGTGCTTCTGGAATAGTTCTTAGACGAATGACCACATTACTGGAAATGTTTATGTTTGGTAAACCTTCAAATACTTCTTCTTGTCGACGAGCTCCTGAAGATAGTTCAAAGTCATAGATAACACCAGAGGAACCGGTAAGAACAAAATTTTTGAAGCCCCCTTTATGGCGATTATATTGCCACATGGTTGAGCGACTTTTAGTCGGAATTATCCGCTGGTCCACAGCCATATACTTCTCCTTAGGGACAGTTAACAAACACTCTCTAAGTTCGTTCAGAAATGGACGAAGTGAGGGGGGCCTTGGCTATAAGCTAGTTATGTGGAAGCCCTAAGCATGCTCTGCATGTATGAAGCAGAAAAGAAACATTTCCCCGCCCATCCTGTCCACAGCTGTCCATGGCGAAACAGCAATCGAGTGCCCACTCTCCACGCAGCTGTAACTGGAAGAGACAGTCCTATCACTGAAAGGAAGGCCCCAGATCCAGACGGCGTCCCAGCTGAAGTGTTGCAGCTCGTCTACCTCTTTTGTTCGGACTTGCTAATCAGTACATTCAACGCTTGCCTGAAAGGCGTCTGCCAGGAATGTTGGAAAGCTGCGAGATTTCTATTGATGAATAAGGGGAATTGGAATCCCAGGGTGCCGTCTGCATACCGCCCATTATGAATACCAGACACAGCTGGTAAAATGCTAGAGAAGCTCATCGAGAGTAGACTCACTTATACGATTCGTACTATTCGTGATCTATAACTTCGGCAGAAGGCGTTTAGAGCAGGATGTTCTACGATTGCTGCGATCGCAGAGTTGGGGCCCAAAAGGCGGAGACATATAGCCGTACCAAGCGACAAGTAGTTATGTTGGTGACACTTGGTGTTCGGAGCACCTTCAACTCCGCTAGATGAGTCAAGGTTCTGGTTACCTTGAACAACTCTCTTCGAGTTCCAGCATATCTTATGCGGATTTTAAAGGACTGCTAGAAGGATCAAAACCTGCTTTATAATACGATGCAGGGCCAGCGAAGGATGAATGTTACACTGGGTGCTGCTCAAAGTTCTAGCTTGGGACCAGACTTGTGAAACATATCGTATGACGGGTTACTGAGACTAGAGCTGCCTGATGAGTTGCTTGCGAAAAGCTTACTCAATGATTGAAAGCAGTCCGGGACGAATAGCAGAAGGGAAGATGGACTACGCCCGTCATCCTTGATCTGAGACCGTGGCTCACTCAAACGCAAAAATAGACCGACTTTTACCTTACCCAGCTCTTGAGCGGACATGGGTTTTTTGTCTTACTTGCACAAGATTGGTAGTAGGTCATGGTCCACCGACTGTGTCTGTGCAGGAGAGATGTCTACCACTCACAGGCTGCGCCAGGATTTTACAAGGAAACAGAAGCACTCTCCCCGGATAGTCTCATTGGAGAGATGCTTGAATTTAAACGCCGTCCCATTTTCACTAGCCTCACGGCATTAATTCTTAATCGGTAATTGGATGTTGAGAGGTCAGTTTCGATTTCTCTTTGGAAATACCACACACAAAATGGAGCCAAAACCAGTGGAGATCACTTTTCCAGCAATCTCTTTTCCTTCCTTCCCTCTCCCTAGAAGTTGGATCCCTTATTTGAATTCATATTACCGCGTAGTAAAACAAGGTTAGGCTGAAATAATGTGTCAAACAGTTCCAGGCTAGGTTCTTCGGTTAACGGGGGAAGTGTTTAGTGGGTAGTCTATACGTCTTGCGTGAAAGGGAGCCCCATATTCAGGGCGAAAAAAGCCTTCGCCTAGCGGCCCAAAAAAAATACTCAATGACCCTGCTGAGGCTTGATTGTGAACCTATAATCCAAGCTATTCCGTCCTGTGATGGTCATTTCTGGTAGCAATCTTTAAAGGTCGGTTTGCCGGATATGACGGGGCATCAATCTAAGATGAGAAAAAGACGAACGTAAAAATGGCATGGAAGATGCTTTGACTTAATTACCCTTACTGCTGAGGAGCGAAACACATCCGGCGGATATTTTAGAACTAGACAACTCTCTCAGATTCCGGGTTTTGGTCTCCCAGTAATCCGCGAGACCAGTGCTACCAATACAGACCAGGAATATCCTGCCTATAGATCTACTTGAACCTTCAATATTCACAAACCCATGCACATCTTTTCTTATCTTTAATACTCATCCTTAATACGAGTATATTAATGCGGAACTTTTACGCAGAATAAGATTTGATTGATACTCCCCTTTCCCTTGAGAAAGCGGATATTTGGGCTTAAGATTTAAGTCACCTACTCCCGTATTTCAAGAATCAATGCAGATAGACACCTCTAGCAAGTGGCATTGCAACCTCATTGCAACCTCCTCAACCCCTACCGCGTATCTCTCCCCAGGATATTTTTAGAAAGCCGTAAAAATTTATTATACCCAATGTAAAGTCAGGAGAGTTTGTTAAAAATCGAGAAGCTATAGTCATCAAATCGTGTGAAAAGTTCACAAGTAGTAGGTTAATGAAAGTTTCATAGTCATAAACAATTCGAAGGATTTTAAGGGGTCTCCCTATATAAGGATGTTAACCCTTAAACCTTTTTTTTATCAAAGATAGTTGAGTAGGGTATCAAATGAAAGGTCCTGATGAAATCTTTTGATATCAGTAATTGAAATTCTAATTTTTATAACGGGATGGACATGGGAAGCGGTAGAATATGAAAACATTGTGCCTCTCCCTCGCAATTGGACACCTACGGACCGAAAAATCTGGGAACCCATCTGCTTGCACGAATTATTATGAAATTTTGCATGAATGATTCTTCGTGTCAGAAATGCGATTTGTTGAAATTAGTTTTTAGTTTTTGCTTTCAGAAAATCCCAACATATCACAATAGTAAATCGGAGCTTTCATATTTGCAACACAGGATCATTTAGGCAAAGACTGTAAATTTGACTCATCGATCGACCTTTTGTTCTGAAGCCAAATTATGGTGGCTTTAGAGCAATTATCTTACATAGAATTGTCCAAAATGTTCAAAACATTATTATTCTGTACCTACCTTAATTTAATCCGGTTGCAAAACATCCCAGAGAGATCAGCGAAAGATCAAATAATCAATGATGGTATCCTTTTTAACTAATATGCAATCAAATATTCATTTTGGGCATTTTCAATAATTCAGTTCTAGTTTTGAATTTAGGATTATCTGGATAAGCAATATTAACCGCTTTTCCGAGCGAAAGGATGAAGTAATAAATCCCCCTGACTTCACTTTGGGTGCAAAAAAATTTAAGACGTTTTGATAATTGCCCAAGGCTGAGATGCGCAGTAAGTGTTGACGGGATAATATTCGGGACTTGGTTGTTGTTTAGATCGGTAGCAATAAAATACGCCACCTAGTAGAACTTTTTATCTATATTAGTTCCTGAGGTACGAGTGTGGATCTTGTAGCATAAGTCAAGTTCTAAGCCACATTAACCGCTTTTTCGGGGGAAGGGATGGAGCAATTAAATCTGATTCCGCGGAAAGTGCAGCAATTAAATAGCAATAAACTCCTTTATTTTGGGCGCTAACAAATGTTTAGGGCTTTTTTCCTGGAGTGAGATATGCGTCAGAGGTTCTCGGGAACTTTTTTGTTGCTTAGATCGCAAGTCGTAAATTAGTAATAAAATATGCCACTTGATAGAAATCTCTATCTACATTGGTTCCGGAGATATGAGATTGGGTGGTGTAGCTTAAGTCTTAAGATATTACACCCATTTTTTTCGAAGGCAGGGGTGCAGCAATAACATTTTTTTCAGCATAACAAATTAGCAATAAGAGACAGTTTCTCTTAATAAAATGGCTGACGTAGCTTAATATACATTTCTAATCCATGCCGGACGCGACGGATACGAGACAGACGGTTATCCGCGAGGAGAGATAGCGCTCACATATCGATTGGCAGCAGTCTTGGGTGAATTGTACGAAGGGACTTCGTGGGTCAATCGAAGGTATGGTGAGACTAACTTTCATCTGACCCAGCTTTTGAGCGGGCATGGGTGTTTTCAGCCTTACCTACGCAAGATTGCCAAGTCACGGTCCTCCGATTGTCGGTTTTGTCCAGGAGAGGAAGAAAATGCCTGTCACGCATTTTTTGCGTGCACACAATGGGAAAGTCTGCGACGGAGCCCCGAATAGTATAGTCGCGGTGATGTTCAAATCGGTTGACAAATGGAACCAGGTGGCACATTATGTTCGGGCAGTCCTAAAAGATAAAGGGGACTCAAAGCAACCGGGGGCATTGGGGCTGGAGGATGACTTGTTTGGCAATTCCTTTTCTCCTCTCCCCTCCCCCTAGAACAGGGATCCTCCAGCTTGAAGGCGCCTCACAGCGCAACGAAAGAAAACCTGGCCCGAAGTAATGTGTCAAACCGTTCCAGGCTGGGTTCTCGGGTTAGCAGGGATGGTGTTTAGTGGGCGGTTCAGTCGCTTGCAAGCATGGGAGTTCCCCATCCTGTGCATAAATGACATTCACCTCCAACCACTTTACATTGTCTTCTTATGGACGACCGAGCATAGTATGTTTAAAGTCTCAGAAACACTCGTTCCACACCGAGCTTTGTTGGATTTCACGCGGCTACCTAGTATCTCAATTTGCAGATGACAAACGGGAACATCTAAATTGGGTTTTCCCTTCGAACACCGAACTTAGGAGGCTTCTGGTTTCATTCAACCCCTAAGCTTTTTCGGCTTCTCGTCCAGTCAAAGTCAATAAGTATTTACTATTTTTTGATTTATATTGTATCAAAAATTTACAAAAATATTTAATAATAAATTAGTCACAGACACCACTGTATTTTTTCCGGCCAAATGCGAAGGCTATGCAATGTCAATACAAAACTGCTGAATAATATATTCAACTAGAAGTGTTAAAAAATGGGAAAGATCCTAAAGTTGACCGGGTCCAATATCATGCTGAAATTCTAGTTTCTTAGCCCCAATTTGACCAGCATTTAAAAACTCAATTTTTAATAGAAGAGAAAAAAACGCCTCATTTATATACGGTTTTGCATTAGGGACATAACCTTCAACTTTTTTAATGAAATGTTAATGCCAAAACGTTAGTTTAAGTCAATATTTTTACCATGGTAAAGTTCACGAACCAGCAACGCTTGGAAATTATTAAAAATTACTACTATCGAAAAATCATCTTCAGCGATGAAGCTCATTTCTGGCTCAATGACTTTGTTAATAAGCAAAATATACGTCATTGGTCATCAACAAACCCACATGTGCTTCTTAAGACACTGTTGGTGTGGTTTTCATTCCGGAGGTGTTCGTGAATAAACGACCGTCATGTTACCGTCAATGGAGAGCACTATTGTGTTATGTTGGAAGGTTACTTGTGGCCAAAATTGGATGAATTTGACAACAACGATGTGTGGTTTCAACAAGACGGTGCCACTAGCCACACAGCATGCCTCACAATCGATTTATTGAAATTTATTTATTGTTATGTCTTTAATGGAGGACCCTATATATAGCTTGTGCCAATAGGCTTTTAGTTCACCACTAATTCATTCAAAAGTCGCTTTATTAGCACAATCAAATTAATCCATGCCTTTCGCGAAAACATTTGCAATAAATTCCATTGGGTCCCGTTTTCCATTTCAAATTTTCTTCGATATTATTCATTTGATTTTACACTATTTCCACGAAGAAAGTTGGAACACCGAAGAAAAGAAATCAAACAACCCTTTACTCACGCAACTTATTTCTTTGGATTAAGAAATAACCGTCTCAACCTCTACCTAAAAATGAAGGGAAAAAGAGAAACAGTGCGGCTGTCAGTAGCAAAAATAATTGTTAATTTTCACTTCCTTTACGTGCCGAACGTGCTTTCAAAACCAAACAGTCGAAAAGTCCTTTCACTTCCACCTCTCATCTCCATCAATTGAAAAGTTTTAATCTTTGATGTCGGCATAACCCTCCACACATACACACGTTAACAAAACAATTACTTCTAGTTGTGCTGTTGTTGTTGTTATTGTTGCTTTCGAAGAACTGCAAAGTAAGAAAAGTTGTCAGTTTGATAGCTTTTCATTTGCAAAGTGAAAATTTTCAATTGTGTTTTATTTTGTGCTCCATTCATTTACGAATCCTTTGGGATCCAAGAACTTTTGCTTCTTCACTGATTGAACACATTAATTAACGTTTCTAGTGTTAACCCTTATAACTCGATATCCTCATTCTCAAATCGCTTTCCTCAACAAATGAAAATTGTTTTCTTTGACTAAACATGAATCCTTTGCTATTATACGAGTACTTTCCGCTGTTCATTTGGCAACCAATCACGGGAGCTTTCAATGTTTTCCGAATTCCTTCCAAAACTAATTACCTGACACTTTCACACATTTTACAAAAACGATACAAATTGTAGCTGGGGGGTAACGAAATTAAAGGAAAAAATAACTGCACACACGCTAAACAAACCTACCTCGGTCTATTAACCAGAAACCAGCAACAACAAACCACCAAAGTAGTTTAGTTTGAATGTTTAGCCCTGAGGGCTCGGAGTTGCAACTGGTTATATGACCAAGCATACACAAATTTCATCCCCTATTATTATCACGTCATGATAAATATTTCTATGAGCTTAATGCATGTTGAATACTATAAGGGATGGATTCGATGATCGAGCGACGAATGTGCATGTTCTTTAGCTGTGTCTTTTGTGTTCCGATTATGATAATGTTTAATAATGATGATGATGATGACCATGATGCCGACAGTGATGACAAGGATGATCGAGTTAGGATGCCCCATCTTTATTAATGATGTTGCCGAAAGTTTTTTCTTTTCGAAATTTCTTATCGTTGCCTGTAGGGTCGTAATTTGATGAGTGCATATTTATTTGTTTTTTAAGACACGTGTCTTTTGAATTTTTGAATGAATGATTTGACGATTAGAAGAAAGAATTAGTTTGAAGAGTTTGTTATGTGAAATGAAATGCAAGCCCCCGTGATTCAATTTTAACTATTGAATATGATTGTGTAGCAGTGTGGTTGACATCAAGTGTCGTTGATTCAATGGAAACCTTATTGAAGAAATCATTGGGCAAAGTAATTCAAGAGCGTAAGATACATATTCAGGGAGAAAACTCATTGAACACCTGGAAGAGGTACTTACTCTGTGCAAAAATTCGATTTCTATGCCATGGGAGGTGATTTCAATGTGAAACACCCCTCATGGGGAAATATTGTGCCTAATGGCTATGGTACGGCTCTTTTTAGTCGGGTTCAGCCAAAAATGGATCTCATTTTGACTGCTTCAAAAGAACCCATCTTCCGCTGAAGCTCCTCTATTATCGACTTTTTTCTCGTGTCTAGTCTCTACCACAGTTGGAAGAATGTCCAGTTTCGGGTTCCTGACGCAAAGCCTGACCATTTTTTGGTTTAGCTGTCCTTACTGCATAGCAAAAAGGGTGTGAAGCTTGAGGTTGCAGATCCACTACTACCAGTTAGTGTTAACCTTGATGGGAAATTGAAGGAAATTTCGACCAATAGTTAAAAAAATAGTTCTATTCCTGAAATCGATGAGGGAATGGCTCGTATTAACGCAACCCTTGATACGGTCGTCTCAAAGATTTCCATCAAGAAATCTTCGACAAATTACCTTTATCGAGATTTACCAGAAGAAGTTTTAGAGCTTCAACATAGACACAGCCAGCTTACAAGGCTGCTCACAAGAATCAACCACTGCAATTTTAATATGGCCAGCTGGGTAATATGAATGTATTCACCTGGTAATGATGTCCCTAAACCGAATTATCTCGAGGATAGCCATGACTTTTGCTAACGACAGATTCGAATAGTGTAACACCCCAAAATTGGGGTGCTCCGGCGGCGCTTGCGGATCTGGATTAGCTCGTCTAGAGACAGGCGTGGCAGCGCCACTTACTTGTCCTAAAGTGCGCCAAAAATCCGCCAAGCGAGAAATCGGCTTGCCGGTATAAGTTCACTTGCCTCCCGAACTTACAACTTCGAGACAAGAAACACCCCGTCATTGCAAGTACTCGTCACCAGTCTTTGTTTGCGATTGTACTCCACTATCGGGGATGGGAAAACCGTTTTAATGGCGGTTTAGACTTAGAGCTCCTCCTTTTTAGATTTTGAACTGCTCGAAATCCTCCCTCACTCTACTTAGATTTCACGTTACCTATGCCAGGTTATTCCTACCAAATCCCATCTTCTTTCTCACTATAGAATTTCTTAAACTTCACTCCTATTTCCACCGTAGACGATCCCAACCCCATTCGAGAAAGAAGAACGTAGCCCCTTGTTTCCACAACATACAGCTTCCATGATTCCCCATCTTAAACCCCACGATTAAATGGTAGTTAATGTTCTCGGGGGTCACACATTGGGTTTAATGGTTGTCCAATAATGGACCATTAAATGCCGAGAAATACTATTGACCGTAAATGCATCTACAGCTCTGCTACTAAACCCTACTTACACTTCCTTTATGGGGACGTAAGAGGATGAAGGCGAGTCTTCCGCGCCTAATAACGGAATCGAAGTAATAACCGTGCCGCCGAAATGGAGGCTGGGTGACGGGCTAATTTCCCGTCTCTTGAAAACCCTACACTGTTTCCAAACCTGTAGAAGGGCCTCGGAACGGATTGGACTCACGACAAAGCCCTCGCAAACGGAGAAAGGACTATGGCATCCGATCCCGGGATAGCAGATCATTCAATTACCCAGGCGTTGTAAGGACGTTTGTCAACAGCCCAGTCAATATAAATTGAAAATGGCCATCTAGGAAGCGAACTGCACTGGAAATGATATTCAATACATGAAATCGCACAAAGTATTTAAAAGTAGGAAGCCTAATGGAAAACAAGAATTCGAAGTGGCCTTTATTGTGGATAGAGAGTTCAAATCGCACGTTATTGATTTTAAGGCAGTTAATGAACGGTTGTGTGCCATCCGTATAAAAGCAGAATTCTTCAACATCTGGCTGAGAAATGTTCGAGACCGGAGAAAAGGACGAAGAAACGAAGGAAACGTTCTACAATCACCTAGAAAAACTAGTCGACTTATTGCCTACAAACGAGAAAAGTAATTCTGAGTGATTTCAACGCTAACGTTGTCAATTAGATATCTCATCGGGGAACGACAGGACGATATAGCCTCCACGGTGAAACAAATGACAACAGTCAGCGCCTGATTTACCTTGCATGTTGATCCTCGGGCACAGCTCCAGAGCATCGGAGCCTATAGATGTTTCCGGAGAGCTTCCATTGGCCCCACCAACTCTAGATAAAGTTTGTTTCACTATCAAAGCCTAAAAGAATACTAAAGCGCCGGGCATCGATGAGATTCCAGTAGAGCTCATCGAATATAGTGGCAGCAGTGTTCATAAAGCTATTCAAAAGGTCATCCAGCACATTTGGCAACAAGAACATATGCCAAAGAGTGGAACCAACCAATTATATTCCCTATCCACGAAGAAGGTGACAAGCTACAGTGCGAAAATTATAGAAGCATATCACTACTTTGTGCGGCGTACAAAATATTTTCTAGGATCTTAAAAAATAAAATCGGATTATACGTTAACAATATTATTGGGGAGTGTCAAGGTGGTTTTAGAGCAGGGAGATCGACGATAGACCAATGTTCACTGTCAAGCAGGTACTTGAAAAATGCTGGGAGTTCTACACAGCCGCACACCAAATTTTCGTTAACTTTAAGCAAGCATACGATAGTATTGATCGTAACGTACTATACCAAATAATTCTTTGCTTTGGCATCCCAGCCAAATTAGTCCATCTTACGGAGAGTGTGGTCTAGTACTGAGAAAATTGTGTTGGAATTAGTAATAAGTTGTTCGTGGATAATGTTACTGTCTGCTTTCTATGTTTATATATTTCAAGCATTTCTAGGATGTCAAGTCTTGGTGCTTTGCTTTGTTTGTGAAGCAATGTCATAAAGTTTGTCATAGCGTCAGGCTCGTGTGCGCGGCTTTATAGGTGCGTAGCATAATTGGAGTTTGCCTTGTTGTGTAAGAAAGATCTAAGTGCTCTTTGTATCTTTTCGTTAGTTTCCGTGTTGTTCTTCCTATGCATACGATCTCGCAATCCTTGCCACTGTTCTCGTATATTGTTGTGTCATTCAATTTTGGTTTCAGTTTGTTTGTTTGTATCTACTATCAATTAAATGTAATTATAAAGGAAAAAAAACTTTCCAACCAACTACATCTGAAGAAATCAAACTATTTTTGGGAGTGAATCTATTTATAAGTGTAAAAAAGCTTCTTAGCTTGAAGGACTATTGATCTTCACAAGAGGAGGTCAGAGATGCCTATGTTAGCAAAATTATTTCTCGTGACAGATTTTATGGGTTACTCAGTAATTTACATTTTGCAGACAATACTCTCCAGCCAACCGAAAAAGGGGGAACCAAATTAAAATAAACTCTATAAAAACTATCCTTTCTCAAATATACAAGAAGTATTATTCTCCGGGAGAATGTCAAGCAATTGACGAAAGTATGTTCAAATATAAAGGTAGATTATGCATGAAACAGTATATGCCTGTAAAACCTACAAAGCGTGGATACAAGGTATGGGTTCGTGCAGATTATTCAGGCTGCATTTGCGAATTCTAAATGTATACTGGAAAAATAGGAGATCTACCCGAAAAAGATTTAGGAGCAAGAGTAATGAGGGACCTGACAGAAGATTTGAAAAATAAAAACCATAGGGTATTCTTTGATAATTATTTTATTGGTGTTTCTCTCCTGTGGGAGTTGAAACAGAATCAAATATATAGCTGCGGAAGTCTATAGAAGGGACGGAAATATCTCCCAAATGGCTTAGCAGATGACAAGAGCCTTGCCAAAGCCCTAAAATGGAAAGATAAAAAAACCATGTATTTTTTATCAAATTACCATGAACCTGAAGACGCTTTCACGACTAATCGAAGAAACAGAGATGGTACGTTGGAAGTGGCGGATTGCCCAAAAGTAGTTGTCGACTACAATAACCATATGGATGGCGTTAATAAGGCTGACATGCTCAAAAAATGTTACGCCATTGATCGGAAAACCAAAAAATAGTATCACAGAATAGTTTGGCACTTTCTTGATACTACTGTGGTAAATGCAGTTGTTTTATTTCAAAAAGAATTTTGCAATTTAGAATCAATGTTGCTTCAGGATTGATTGGCAATGGAAATGTACCCAAGAAAAAGGGACGGAAGTCAGTGGAAGTCATAAATCATTACAAATAGACAGTGCCAATCGAGAGAAGATCTAAGTCAGCCCGCATGCCTATATATGGTACCTATATATGGCAGCACGAAGAAAGTAGTGCACAGAAGTATGTGAAGTTGTACTGTTTGTATTGTTGGACTCTGTCTAAACGACAAGAGAAACTGTTTTTTGATCTACCATTGCGACGAGTAAGCTAATTAGTTATATTACTGAGACTTCTTAAATATTAAAATGCAAAATAAACTCTTTGTCAATAAAAGAAATATCGAACCTTAATTCAACCCTAATTCCTACTGGTCAGCATGTAAGAACACAATTTTTTGAAAAAAATCTGGGAGCCCAAATTTAATTTAACTTATTTTGTGGTTAATTGTTTACTTCTAAACTAAAAAACATTATTTATAAATAAAAAATTTAAAAAAAGTTAACTCCGAAATCAAAGAGTTAAATTGGGTCGTCTGCTTAAAGTCATAATGAAGAAAACTGAGTAACTAGTTGAAATACAAAACGTGGTCGCCGGAACCTTGCTCTGAGAGGAACAAATTAAAACAGGGAGATGGCCTAAGACTAACTCTTTTTGAATCTAACTTTTGAACCGGTCCTGGAGAAAACCTCAGTACACTGATTGTTAAATCCGCGTAATAGGTGGCTTATGCTGATGACGTCGAAATAATGGCCAGATCTCTTTCAATCAGCGAAAGGGGTATAGGTTAAGAGTCAACGAAAATAACACTAGTCTCATGAAAACAACAAGTTTGAAAAAACGGCACAATTTTTTTAACAAGTACAAGTAAGATGGGTGGTTCAAATAAAGCCTATGTCTTAATAACGCCTATTTTTTAAATTTTGCACTTCACGATTTCAAACGGCCGCCAATGTTTGTAGATGTGTGCGTGTACATAAATTAACACCCACAAGAACAACAAATGACCCTGTGACCGTGTTGGAACCTGCAGTCGAAAACAAACAACGACGCGCAGCGCACGCTTGTTTTTATAAAATTCTAGCAGAGTAAACAGTAAGTATTTGTACACGGTATGCTGTGTTATGTCTATAGGATAATTATACGTGTAGCCATGAGTGAAAAAGCTGTAATGTCGGTGTATTCCATATAATTTTTGTTTTGTGTATCCATGCGCCACGCCCTAATAAAGCCTACAAAAAAAATGTATAGGCCTTATAACGGCACAGGTACAGGTCTTATTAGGACAATGTTTTATGTCAGTTAGAAAAATATCACAGTAAAATAGTAAACCCTTGTTTTCAGTAACATCATGGAAAACGAATCGCCAGCTTCTACCACAAGAAAAAAAAGGCTCAATGGACTTTGCAACAGATGGAAAACGCTGTTAAAATGGTAGAAAGAGGTAGATTATCTACATATGCTGCTGCAGGCAGATACAACATCCCAAGAAGAACCTTACGCTACCATCTAGCGAGTGGGTCGACTACACGAACGCTAGGTCGGTCGGCTGTATTTACTACAGACCAAGAAGCTGGAATTGTCAGAAGAATCATACGTTTGGCTGATGTTGGAATGCCGATGACATCAAAAATGTTGCGCGTACAGGCTTTTTCATTCTGTAAAGTTAAGGGAATTCCAAACACTTTCAATGATGCCAAAAACGCCGCGGAGAAAAAATGGTTTAGGTTATTTCTCAAACGACACCCTGAAATTAGCACGTCGTAAAGCACAGATGATGAATCCAGCTCGTGCTAAAAAATTAAATAACAGTATTGTTAGCGATCACTTTTCCAAATACAAAAGTATGCTGGATAGATTTGGAATTGAACATATACCTTAAAGCATTTACAACATCGATGAAAAAAATTGGCGCATATCTTTGCACCATCAGAAGGCAGTTTTGACAGCCAAAGGGAGAAAAAGAGTTCATCAAATAGAGAATGAGCATACTGAAAGTGTGACTGTGGTAGGAAATGCTATAAGATCAGCTATTCCGCCAATGATATTGCTCAAAGGCAAGAGACTAAAGCCAGAATTAAGACAATTTACCTCCAGGCTCTCTGGTGAAGATGACGCCAAAAGGAAGTATGACGACAGAAACTTTCATACAGTTTAATAATCATTTGCATAAATACAGAACATCAGGGCTATGTCTCTTCATACTTGATGGTGCTAAATGCCTCCTGGACTTTACTTTTGTCGAGGAAGCTGAGAAATGTGGCACTACTTTATTTGTCTTCCGTCAAATACCACGCACGAGTTACAGCCCATGAATAAATCTTTTTATCGTTCGTTTGAGCACCATTGGGACCAAGAGTTGATTAAATACGTCAGTCAGCATCCGAACCCTTAACAAGACAAGCTTTAACGTCATTCTCTCACAAGTATGTCCGAAATGTATGACTATTACCAGTATCTCGAATGGGTTTCGCGCTTCAGGGTTGTATCCATATAACCCAGGTGCTGTTTTTGAAGAGGCGTTTGCGCCCTCTTCGTTGTCAGAGCTACAAACAGTGAGAATATTGCTGTCTTATCTAATGAATCGGGGGAACAAGAGATTTCAACTGCAAATGTGGAAGATTCAGATGGGTCAGGCACAGATACTGAGAATTTGCCACTGTCCTTACTCTCAAAAAACAATCCGAGTGCTGGAACTCCACAGAAGATAGACAATAAATCAACGCGTGTGAGATTCATGAATTTTTACCAACTTCTAAGTTTAAAGTTGTAGCGACTGCTCCACGCAAGAAGTCTCTGAATTATAGGGCTCAAGAGGTAGAAAAAGATTTGTTCGGTGACAGTGCTACAAATTCCACATCACAGATTACTGTAACATCATCAAGAGTAGAAGATGTTCCTGGTACTTCATCTATGATAAAGATTGACACAAAGACACCAAAATCAGCGCCAGTTACTGGCTGTACATCTGCACAACCTGCAGTTGCTGCAACGCAAAAGCGAACCTCAGTGAAGACTGCTTCTTTGACACCAGATAAGCTTACGGAATCTAAACCAAAACGTTACGATAATAAATCATCTTGGTACTATCCAGCTTGTAAAGAAGATCGAGTTGATGATATGCGACAATGTCTTACTTGTGGTGTTTGGTATCATGAGGTGTGTGTTGGACTCACACCCGCTGATAAAATATTTTACTGTCCGGGGAATTGTTTAAAAAAAGATGAAAAAGGCTGATTAATATGGTGCTTTGGCATGATGAGAAACTCGTTAAATCTGATCTAAAATGATCAAAAGTAATTGGATTTAATATAAGTATTGACAACGTTTTGTATTCATTAAGAAGTTGCATGTTTGCTTGTTTTTATTAAGGCTTTATTAAGTTCCCAATAGGGCCGAAGTGACATTTTAGTTATTTTTGTTCACAAAAGTGTGATTTTTGTTTTTAAAGCAATTTTGTTTGATTTATTACAAAGTTTAGTAAATAAATATAAGTATTTCAAATTACCAGTGCATTGCTATTATAAACCCGCTAGTTAGATAATAAAAAAATTAAGGTAGGCCTTATTTGGGTCACTTACCTTAATCATTTTGATTAGTTAGAGTGCCAGCTCTCGAGGGACAGCAGTGAGGAAGATGAAACCCAGCAGTGCATATTTCCAGGAAACAAAACTTACTTTGCAGGCCTCTCTCGCTCTCTCTGATGTGATTCAAGAAACTGCATCGAAAAAGTAAAACAACAATTTAGCGAATCCTGAGAAGATCCACACTCCTTTATTACACACTCACAATGGTATCAAAGAAATGGACAAATTTTTTCTAACGGCGACTGTTTCAAAAAATAACATATTTGACCCCTCAAGCACAGAGAACTGTGGCGCATCCGATACAAAGCTGAGTTGTGCAGCCTTTTTAACGAGCCAAATTTTCCGAATATTAAACCGTAAAAATTAAAATGAATCGGTCACTTCGAGTGCACACTGGAATTTTATTCTAAGGATTTAACTTTAGACTGTTGAAATAGCTTAAGTTAATGGAAACTAAAACATTTACAAAGGTACAAAAAGGGCAAATTGTGGACAAGCGGCCACGATATATCTGGAAGGCAAAAGTCCGGTTTGGACGTTAGCACCTTTAAAGAAGAAGATCACAATACGGCATCATGAAACCCTACCTTGTGCTTTTTAAAATCCATATCCCTTACACTAGTGTAAACGTTCAAAGCACCGTTTTTTCGTTTTTGAACGCATACCCAATAACTCTCAGCAAATATCTTTCATATTGTTCTCATTGGGTCCCACTGGAAATTTTTTTTTTAAATTTAAAGCCTAAGAAGGACCTTTAAAATCTTACGCGGGAAATTTGAATACGAAAGTTATTCCAAAAATATCAAAAAAATATAAATCAGGCACCATCTGATCGTCACAAGACCATGTTGAACGATTTGCGCTTAATAATTCAATTTGATTCCATTAAGTTTTTCAAAATATTCCGAGTCATGACACGCTTTTGAAAGGGATAAGCTTGTTAAAGCTTGGATGGACCACTCTGGTAAATTCTGCATAAAGGAATACTATATCGTCAGTTTGTATTTACCAATCGGTCGGTTTGTATTTATCTATCGGACAAATAAACAACAATGGTTGAAAATGAACAAACTTTAAAAACACCTCTTCAAAATTTTGATAGAAATATTGCAATGACAATTCATAACTAGATTACAAAATTTTGTGTTAAGTGTCAAAGTGTAAAGCGTCTGAGAATGGAAGTATATTTTTGAATGAAATGGTTTGTGTCAATGGTTAAACATTAAGTGGGGTGTGAATAAAAAAAAATTGTGTGAAATGTTTTCTTTTAGAAATATTAAATATTATTTTAAATATAACCGCCGCAAAGTGTTTATTCCGAAACTAATAGATTACCCTAACACTAATTTATTTTCGGGTAATTTCTAAAGGATAAGAAATGTCGTTAAAATTAGTATTTCTGACAGAAGGCTGGGCGTACATCAACTGAAAAATATTTTCCATAACGTGAAGACCATTTACTAAATTCTATTTTATCTACTACAAAAAAAAAAAATAAAAATCCAGCAAATATTTTTCTAATATTGAATTATTAGGGTAGGAGAATTGAGACTCTAAAATTTCAACTTAAAATGTTACTAGATATCATTAATGACATAACCAAGCACATGCATATTTCAAATCCCAAACTTCTGATTAATTTAAAATCCTAAGCTCACAAAAGGACAAATCATACCAAACTTTTACTACTTGTATACCCGTATAGCTAATAAAAAATAATATGAATCCTCTTAACTCAAAAAGCGGACCCCCATGAGCCATTGACTGAGAAAAGTTAATGCGCCTCCAGAGTCACAACGAGCGCCCAAACCGAAAAACCTACCCGAACCTAAGGCACTAATAACAACATGATCATCGTCATCATCACCAAGTTGAGAAACGCAACAACGCCAGAAAATTAAGGGCATCTTGTTATCGTGGTCCATTAGCCTCCATCTCAAGAGTCACGGGGCTAACTGGTTTCCTCCAAGGTTGGACACTGAAGCCAGTGCTATCCTGTGCCAAAGTCTCGGACCCTTTTCTTCACCATACACTTCTCACTCACAGTCCAAATTCGGCTTACAATATTCGTACGTTACCTTACCATCCTTACCTACATACGACTCGTATCTTAAGCGTTGTGAGGTAAGCAATAAGAAATCTCTCGTGGATACAAAGAAGTTCTAAAGGAGGAGGCATTCCGATAATGGTAGCAATGACGAGGTAAAAAGAAGATAAAAAAATCTCGAGATAAAAGAAAACAAAACATAACAACAATAATGTAAATAGGTATCAAAATACAAAGCAATAGAAAAAGCAACGTTCTACCACCATAAAATAATTTGATGAGCTGCGGCCGCGGGTAATATGAAAAAGTGGAAAAGGTAAAGAGGAGAGCAGCCCCCAAAGGCTGTAAGGCAACAGTAATAAACAGCTTCATACGTGATCCAAGCCCATTGTGGATGAAATTGGTAGAGCCAACAACAATAGACCCACCATTACCATCAGTACCTGAAGAAACGATGATCATCAATATGAGCCCACGGATTTACGTGTGGATGATGCGCGAGAATATTCGCGATGTTAGGGGTTGATTTGGAAGGTAACGCCTTAGAAAAGTATTGAGAACTAGGCCAAATACTGTAACCATGATAGGTCCTAGACACTTTCTCATGGTTGAGCTCCAATAACCCGCCACTAATTCTGCATTCACTTACGCTGTATCAAAAGCAATACCTCAAACTACCGGGCAACGCGTTTCGAAACGTTTACCTGGCTTTTTACCATCTACCCAAAACGAGTCAACAACTAGGCATGCCGTCGCTTCTGCTGCCTACTTGGTAGCCCCATTCGGAAAACATTGTCCAAGCCTTATATCAGCACACAAATACGGCTCCCAGAGTCCCAAGTCTTCTCTCTGGTTCTTCCTTTTAAAATCTCTTCCATAGTGATTATCGTTACTTATTGATGTTTTGTTGTTGTTGCCGTTGGTCTTCTTGTTTCGCTTTCAGGTCATGTTGATATCTTCTTGTGTTTTTATATCATTAGGTGTTGAAGCAGATGATTGGTAACCTTAAAAGAGGTGATTCGTCCTAACGAGTGCAGCAGCAACATCAAAGCAAAAAATAGAATAAAACGAATTATAAATTACACTTCCAAACATAACATCCACGACGATGGGGTGAATGAAATAACGAAGATGAAGAATAAACAAAAAATAACGAATTAACAAAAAGAAGAAAAAAAATAATAAGATAAAGAAGATGGACCACAAACTCGCCTCTTAAAAAAATACTGAAGCTTGCTCAATTTATATTTCAAGAGATTTCTTTTGAATTGAAAAACTTTTTTTTTTGGATGTGTACATATTTACTCAAGTAGGGAAGATTTTGACAGAGGTTTTTGCATCCACGTGAACGCAGAGGAGGGTCGCGATAATTATTTTTTGATTAATCAGGGGTTAACTAAATGTCTTGAAGAAACCTGGCGGTAGGATCTTCGATTATTATGAATATTCCATGATTAAATAGAAAGAAGGCTATTTTTGTAAAACGTTTTATGAAAGCTGGGTACGGTTTTATATGCATATCAAGTAAGTTTTTATAATAAACTCAATACCGACTTCTTCATGTTCTAAAAGGGATTAAATAAGATTTCTGGGTCGATGCCCTACCGGACGATAAATGTGGAAAGCAAAAGTTCTTACCATAACTCTCCTTGGTGCTCACCGGGAACAGTCTTCAGTTCTATTTATTCAGCCTTTTTTTTAATACATTGCAAAACTTACTAAGTATGAAGTGACATATTAATTGACAGTACGAAATAGTCAAGGAAATTTGATCTTATATAAATTCTAGGCAAATGCCGAGTAAAGTGCGGTCAATTTTAAGTCTAATTTAGCTCACAAGGCTTATGCATGAGAAGAATGTCCTTAAATCTGACTTACAGCTACTTACAAACTAGAGTGACAGCCTAGAGCAGATACGCTCGCATTTATCAGCATTGGTGGAAAGGGCCCATTTATTTATGAAGTTTTGAATGACACGGATGTGTGGAGTCAACTTCTCTCCGAAGAGGGGTTGTAGATTTTAGTCAATTAATAGAAACGTTTCAACCTACAATATTTATTGATTCTAAAATAACGATATACGCTGGTTTGAACGGAACTAACTTATTCTACAATATACATAAAATGTGGAAGGAAGATTGTAGCAGTCTTTGCGTTTAGACGTCTTTTAAATCGCTCCTGTCAACAGTTTATAACAATTAAATTAATGTTTTCAAAAATCGTCAGTCCGAAGTTAATTTTTACTGGAAAAAGCTTATATTATCGAAGGAATCGGCTCAGAAAATTTCTATCGAATATCATTTTGCTTCGACTAGTAAGGAAAAGCGAAGAACCCATGAAAATTTCAGGACTGCTGATACAGAGGAGCCCGACGGCTTCCCACAGTTGGGGACACCTGGGGAAAGGACGGATATGAAACTGGCGATAATCACCAAGAGAAAACAAAACGAAGAAAACTCCGCAGATGGAGGATGCAACTTGCAAATAATAGCGGGCAATCAACAAATGACCAAATTGCAAAAAGAAAATGATGAACTAAGGTTAGAGATACAGTCCCTCAAAGATCTATTCAAGAAAGGGATGAAGCCTCAAAAGACGCAGCCACAAAATCAATGGTAACAGATAACAAAGACGAAGAAAAGTGCAAAACAAGTAAATCCAGAAGAAGTTCTAAGTGCAGATGGCACTAACGAGAGTCAAAACTATTTTGCAGCACTGGAGGGATTAACCGAAGATATGGAAATCGAAGAAAGCATTGAAGGTAATTCTAATCAAGATAATTATTTAAATTTTAGTCAATATTTAAAAATTAAAAATAAGGAGAAGAAACCGGCCCGCAGCTTTGCTGGCTCCTCTGAAAAGACTTCCAAAAAGGCAGCAAAAGTTCCGCCAACCAACGTGTTCAGACAAAGCGGAAAAGATATGGTTCCGCTATTGGCAGCCGAAAATAAACTAACCGTTTCGAGATCAAAAGAGTAAATGCTGAAAATTTAATTATCAGGACGAAATCACTGGTTGATTTAAAGTCAGCCAAAGATGCGCTGAATTGAGAGAAGAATCAGACCTTTTTGTTGAAAGGTTTGGACTGTGGAGAGGATACGGTCGGGCTCAAAGAAGCTGCACCTGAAATTTAATTTGTTTCAGTCAAAGACTTTGTAACAAGAAGTTCAACTGTAGAAAAGAAGCATTTACCACTAATTTTGGTACAAATTGCTAATAAGAGCAGTCCAAGTGCCCTTCAACAAATAAGGCACTTGAATTTCAGAGTGGTGAGGTGGGAACGCCTCCAGAAAAGAGAAGTCAACCATTGTTACCGGTGTCAAAGGTTTGGTCATTCGGCTGCCAACTGCGCCATACACTATCGGTGCATCGAATGCAAAGACGTTCATGCTCCCGGTGAGTGCAAATTTGCTCAAACGGAGCCTAAAGAAAAATTATACTGTGTTAACTGCGGTGTTTTTAGTCACCCAGTATCATATCGAGAATGCTCCCGATATCAAGACGTGAAAGTTAAATTTGCCCCAAAGCAAACACAAGCACACCGTAGTGTCATATCTTCCAACTTCGTTAAGCCCGGAGCATCATTTGCACTCGTCGCTATAGGACCAGCAGAAAATGGTGCAAATAATGTAATCATGTAAGTGGCAATACTGAGCTGCTTCTCAAAATTTACCGGCAACTTTATTCTTTATCGGAGAGAATCGACTAACAAGATTCCAAAATTAACTTTGTTTTTCAGCGTTTAGGTCTTTCGAATGCCTCAAAATAACTTGTCTTCCAGTCACATTCCCATGGAAAGGCTTTGCCTCATATCGATCAACGTCAACTCCATTGTTGCTAAACATCGACGTGATTATCTCCTTGAATTTATTGTTAAGCAAAAGCCTGACATCATGCTTCTCACTGAAACCCACCTCAATTTATGACACTCCATGGCATTCAAAGATTTTGGATTAGCAAGAAATGATAGGCTAAACGGTGATGGGGGAGGTGGCACCGGGATATTGATTCAAAGACCCTATTGTTTCCAAAATATTGAAAAAGTCGAATTCAAAAACTTTGAATTTCTTGAAGTGTCCGTTATCAAAATTTCACTGCCAAGTGGGGATAACCTCTGCGTTATCTCTGCCTATGCAACTGGTCAAAACGTTCTCAAGTTTAAGGAGGAACTCAATTCCTTGTTTTGAATAGTCGCATAAATATTACATTTTTTCCGGTGACCTCAATGCCAAGCATACATTATGGCCAAACGCCACCATTAATCCAAGAGGTGTATTCCTGAAATCTTGGATAACAGAGAACCAACTATCTGGGTCGGAGTTCCCCGCATACCCTAGGAAAAATTCATATTTGGGCCTTTGCACTGCTGACGCAAGACTTGAATTGAACTGCAGGTGCTTCCTTACGATACTGACCATAACGCAATCGTAATGGAAATCAATCATCAAACGGATGATGTCTTCCTCATTCCAGTTCAACATGAAAATCATCGGTTGAATTTAAAAAAAACAAATTGGGGAGGGTTTCAAAAGAAGTTTAATCGAGAGCACCAGAAGCAATGTCCCCCTTCTGATGATGGCAACGCTTGCTCAATGGTTCCTTATAACAGAAATCTAACTTACGATTAAATACATCTCTATTTGTCGAAGTTAGAGAAGCTTACGTTCGAAAAGATTGAGAAAGTAGGTCCCAAGATTAAACATCGAAACAATATGGAAGGATATGAAAAACCAACCATCGCAGGGTTGAAAAGATTGAAAAGCCTTCTTCTCACACGCGTCAACAATATTTATCGGCGATTTTCGGATTATAACCATCCTTCGTTGTATTTGCTGAACTTACATCTAAAGAATGTCCGGAACGTAATCCGTTCATACTTCAGGAGTCAGGTCAGCAATCAATGGGCGGAAAAACAGAGGTGTATTAGCCCACAGGATCCAGATGGCGGTTTCACGAAAGTGAATAGCTTATTCCGTTAGAAGTCTCGAGTGAAGGTATCCAATCTTGGAGTCGCTAATGATGAGATAAAGCTTCTCGATAGGGCTCGTATCGAAATTGATATCACGACTCCGGATAGAAATGGAAACAGGATTATATGTAATGGATTGCAGAAACTTACCCTAATTGGAACACTCTTTGAATTGGTTCATCTACCAAAACCCAGAGAGAGGGAATCAAATATTTTCAGAGGTCGTTGAAGTAAAAGTTTCCGACATCAAATCAAGCCTGAACGGCGAATCAGTTCTTCATTTCAATGAAGCAGTAACATCTGAAATCATACCGAGCTTGAATCTTCTTGGTTACTTTGTCAGCTTTGAAGACTTATGTTTCATATTTGGCAGGATAAACAACAAAAAATCATGTGGTACTGACGGTATTCTAAACATAGCTCTCCGACATTCGCCTGAGGTTGCTGTTAGGAATTATTGCATGTTGTTCAACAACTTGTTGAGCAATTACACTTCCCAAATGAGTGGAAAAAGACAAAGGTATTTCCGATATTGAAGAAAGGAAAAGAATCTTCATGCCCTAAAAGCTTGCTGCCTAACATTAGCAAGGTATTTGAAGTGATACTAAACAATGCATTAAACGCCCACATTGAGATATATGAGTTGATGCCAAATTGCCAATTTGGTTCTCGTGCCAGACATTCTACCATAATGGGATAACGAAAGTAACCTCAGACATCTGTTGGAAACCAAACAACAAAGAATGTGTTGAAGCGTGTCTAATTGATATGGAAAAAGCCTTCGATACGGTGTGGTTAGATGGATAAATTTTTAAACTCCTTCAGGACAGGTTCCCCAGACACCTTTTCGCCATGATGTGCAATATATTATACGGGAAATCATTTGTTGTAACTGATGAATATCTGACGACAACGCGCAACTTCAAGGTCTTGAATGGTCTACAGCAGGGAACAGTTACTGCGCCTCTGCTTTTCTCATTATTCATTCGCAAGTTATTGAACGGCTTTGATTTTAATGTCTCGCCAACGCGATCATTGGTAGCGTTTGCTGATGATCTGACCATATATACGGCAGACCGAAAAGCTAGAATAGTTCAGAGCAATCTTCGAAAAATTTACAATGATTTGCAGCTCTACACCGACAATGGGCGAATGAAAATCAATGCGCAGAAGTTCGAAACAATCTTGTTTCGGACAAGGCTGCAGGAGGCCAGTCCAGACCTGAAATGTAATTGGAAAGATTGAACATTATGGCTGGTGAGGGTGGTTCAGAACGGGTGTCACATATATCCTGTGTCCAATACCTCGGTGTTCATCTCGATCAGTATCTGTACTATACTGAACATGTCAAATCATGCTCAGTAAAGCACAAAAAGTAGTCATGGCCCGTCGACGACTCTTTCATTCCAGATACATTGATCAAACGGTCAAAGTTATTTGTTACAAGACCCTGGTTGACCAGTTTTGACATACGGATGTCAGATCTGGTACAACCAGAGTGCTAGTACTATGGAAAGATTAAGAGTTTTCGAAAGGAAATGTCTTCGTGCATGTACTGGTTTGTACAGGAGTCCTGAGACGGATTAGAAGCACTATAGATGGAATAGAAAAATTTATCAAGCTGCTAAAGTGACGCGAGTCAATATCGTCATGCTGAAACTTCTTCGGAATCATATCGTAAGATCTGTAGCTGTGAGTGAAAACGCGGTTATGGCGCGAATAGCGATGGGAATAGTGTCTCATATTGATTTGCGTCTTAACATGTCTCTTTCATGTTCACTTTCAATCGAAGCCACTACAAGTTGAAATTTTGAGATATCGGATGTAACGCGGTTTATTGCAAACGACGCTTCGATTTGTTCGAATCGCACATCGTAAAGGTTCCACACGCGGCAGGTATGATGTTCTTCATTCTATTTCACGGTTAACGTCACACGCTGACTTGCAAGTTTCATCCGTAGACGGCAAAATATAGTCTTTTTCGTATGATTTGGGAACTGCACCACCGGTAGTTATTTTGAAAATCCTCCAGAAGTCCACAATGTTTTTAAACGCGGGGTCCCCACTTTGTAGGTTTTAGTCAAATAATAGAGACACTTCAACCTACGATATTTATTCATTCTAAAATAACGATGTATATTATAGCGACGCACTTGGCAGAAGATAGAGAAGAGCAATGCGCTTAGCCCCCTACTAGAGAGTAAGTTGTCGAAGCACTTATTACAACCAAGAGGTTTATCTGCAGCCCAATTCAATGAGATCAGGAGAAAACGAGGCACCAAGCAAAAAACCTGCTTCGGAGAGAGAGATCTAGGATGTGGTATCAAAGGCAGCCAAAAATGCGGCCAAAAAGCTGCTCCTGCCAGATGCTGACGACGAGCCCTCTCAGTAAGAGAAAACCAGGGATACGGAAAGCCCGAAAAATAAACAGCGGTGCCAACCCCTACGAGAGTTATTACTTGTTGAATCAAACGGCGTGCAGAGGTACTGCATGAAATCAACAAGGCCGTTCAGCCATATGAAACCCAAACTGCCATAAGAGCAGTATGGCCGACTAAGTTTGGTTGCCATATGGTAGAGCTTGGATCGGAGGCAACTAACAAAGAAGTATTCCGTGACGTAGGCAAGAAGGTCCTTGGAGTGGGGTCAATCGTAGCCTCACTTGGGAGCTTTGTATTATTTATACGGATGAGAACTCAAGATCCGATGACTATAAACACGTCCAGGGGGGTGAAAATAATCGGATCTTTAAAGGCAAAACTCTAGCCAGAGCCAAACCGAAACTGCAATGATACGTATCCTACAAGTCAATTTACAATGAGCCGTATATGCTCAGGACCTACTTGAAAAGTTTTGAGAGACATGGAAGCTGAATTGCTATTGCTCAGTGGGCAAGATCATGACAGAAGGTTCCCATAAGCGAAGTGATAGTTTGTGTGTGGATTCAGTGTTCAGGAACAACATTTCTAGCAGTTGTTACCTAACTCTGAATGACCCAAAGCCATATCCCTGCTTGTGATGCTTAAGGTTAATACATTGGAGTAGGTTGCACTCGTCAAGTTTCCGTAATTTAGATAGGGATAAGCGGCTCAATTTAACTATGTACTATCTCTTTGCCCATGTGATCCAACTACCTTCGGAGAATGAACCGAGGTTTTCTTTTATTTGTCATTTGTATTTGTCTCAACCTTCTATTCTTCCTTACCTTGGTGAGACGAAATTTTTATATAACTTAAGTAGCTTGATCGACACTCATTGTCAGTAAAAGAAAATTTCAAAGATAATAGAAACTGTTCGAGATGTCTAATAACGTAGAGTACGCGTGATAAATGTTTTGTAGAGTGTCTTCGTGACGCGACAAATAGGCACACTTTATGATCTCACAAATAGCGGTCGTAAAGCGGATCTAGTCAGCTGAGCTCGGTCTTCCTTATAGCTGGCTGACCCTAGTACCAGAGCATCGGCAACCGTACGAAACTTTGAACACTCCAAATCAATACGATTCCTACACTTACGGCGTAAATAGCCTCCACTTCCCCACCACAAAAAAAATCCGATGTTGGCAATAAAAACCTAAAATTAATGTTTTGGGCTCAGGATTATTAAAAGGTAGGTAGATGTTGAATATGGGTGAATGGAAGTTTAGGACAAGTTACTGACACTGTTGACATTTTGAGGCACCTATTTAAAGCAGAATTTTGAGCACCCATAAGTTTTGGCAGGAATATTTAATATGGTGTAAATTGGGTCTAAGATATTTTGAAAGTAATGTGTAATTTGCTATGAATCTTCATCGCTTGAATATCTGATTGAATGTTGTACTAAGAGGAGATAAACTAACAGTCAGGGTTTTAATGCGAAGGTGCTACTGTCAACTAAAAAGACACGGTTAAAGGTTTCAGCATACTATGAATTGCCAATGTTCCACTGAAATGCCCATCCGTCAAAACAGTATAACTGAATTGCAGGATTATTCGCAATTATCAGTAACTGTACTTTTCGATGATATTGATATTTTTGTTCCTGAAACGCAATTCTCTAAGCAATGGTCTCCTAGATCATATTGGCTTGATATGTTCTTTGGAGCCTATTTTTACTGTATTTGTATGAAACAAAAAAGGAAGACGTTGGATAATTGATCCTAATAAAAGTGCTATCAAGGGTCCTAGCATTTATCAAAGAAAAGACAGTTCTTAAAACTTTTGACATGTCAGTTATCCCAAATTTTTGGCAAAACCAATACGTTGAACCTTGATATAGATTTTTTCTAGAAAATCACAACATTTATAAGTGAGAAGACAATTCTTAATAGCTTTAAATTGTTAGGTATCCCTACGCTACTGTGTCTTTTTTAAGTTTCATATTAGAAATTTCTGCCAAAAATTTATTTGACAGATGTTCCTGAAGTAAATACATGGGTCTTATCCATGAAAGGCGTACAAACTTTGAAAGGAAAGCAATCCCTGAGATATGAGAAATACACAACTGAATTACAAAATCCTAAGATCTACGTATTTCTCGACCTATTGCAGTTCTATGAATACCACTTCGTAGCCTTCCGTTCGAGAAACAATTGATTATAAGAATGGGAGAAGAAAGAGTACAATTTATTTCTACTGGTGTTAATAAAGCACCTTCTTAATCTTAAATTGCAAGAGGTGAGGTTTCATTTATAATCTGGATTATTTTGCAATGTCAGCTGATATCAATATTAATAATAAATTGTATAAAGTGGATACATATCAATAGGAAAAAATTAATACAAACTTATTTTGCCAAACAATCTGGTCATGCTGACATACCTGTAAAGAAAAAAAACAAGATTTAATCATTTTTACTAGTATTTAAATTTTTTTGGAAAGTGTTTAAATTGCTTAGAAGACTTATTTAGAAATGGATAAAGCTCATGCTAGTTAGTATATATGCTCTGGCTCAACTAAGCCTTTTTACTTTGCTCGGAGTGGTGACATCGTCTTCACGTCACGTTGTCATTTAGTGTCGCTCGCTCAATGACTCTGGTACTGTATGGTCAGAGCATATCTACTAAATAGCAGCTGCAATTGGAACAAATTTTATTTCTTACGGTACTTATAGAGTAGAGAGAATTGGACTAAAAGTGCATATGTATGGTAAACAAAAACTTGAATTTGCAAGCAAATGAATCAACACATAGAAAACTTTAATCCATCTTTTACACGTTTATTTGCCTCTCTTTTCACTTTGACAGCACGGCGATTGCAGGTGCTAGTTAGTATATGTATATGCTCTGGTATGGTCGTCGCCTTCATAATATAATGGCCGGACCCGTAAAATTGATGACGTATTACATTAAACTAAGATGGCGGTGATATCTCAGCTGTGCACTTTTGCTTTCCAATGAAGTGACATTTCTTCGATTCGCGAACGCTTCAAATTGTGCATCGGAATTTTTCAAATAGTTTTGCAAGTGGAAATCATGCGACTTGACTTGTTAAGTTTTGGTGAGCATAGCTCAAAGAATTGTTATAGTGAAAACAATTATGTTCACAAACTTATCTGCATTAAAACATACGAAATCATCCGCTAAAGTTGGTGCCCTAAATTTGAAAGTTCTAAAATTGTATGCCGCAAAATGTAAGTTTGTGAAATCAATTGCTATCACTAACGAAACGCTTGACATTTTTTTCCGTAGAACATGCAACTTCCTCTGCGAAACTATATTCAACCGGCGAGATACAATTCCAAAAGGGTGCGACAGGAAGAAATGTCACTTTACTCAGCTGATAAAAATAAGTGACGACGTCGAGGGATATTCAGCTAAGATTTGAGTCAGCTGTGAATAAGGCTTTATATTATTAAAGCGAGGCTATGGTGATACGATCATGCTTATTTGGTTTTGTGTGAGTACTTTTTAGTGTCGTGTCTTTTAAACAGAAGAGAGGTGGTGATAACAATTGAAGAGAAGTTAGGATCAATTGAGAGAATTCAAAACGGTGCGCTTCTAAAAAATGTTGCAGCTGACTTTAGAGTCAGGGTTTGAACCTTTTGTGATTGCATGAACATGAACAAGAACTTTAAGGAACATGTTTCAAAGCTAGCCAAACAAGAAAACCATGAAAATATCTGAAACGAAAAAGTGAATGAGGTTGTCTTTTTGTGTTCTAATCTAATAACTGCGCATACAAGGATCAATAATCCAGGAAAAGGCTAAGGTACTTTCATATATGATGGAGGAAGTAGTTGAGGGATTTATGGCCAGCTCCGCTTGGCGAGAAAAGTGACAAAATACGTGCGGTGTTCATCAAATCAACAACCGTCGTGGAAAGCTCACTGCCGATGCAGTAAATCAGTGTAAAACTGAATTGGAAAATTTTGTGGAAGATTACACCAAAGGTCAAATATTTAATGCTGACAAAATAGGTTTGATTTTAAAATATACCTAAAAAAACATTTGCTTCTAAAAATGGAGCTCTAGGTCACAAAACGAACAAAGAGTGACTGTTATGTTATGTAGAAACGCTTCCACCAGCCACAGATTGATACATGAGGCAATAAGAAAATAAAAAAAAGCCTAGGTCTCGAAAAGATTTTGCTGAAAATGCTCTTCCAATCGTTATCGCAACCAAAACAGAGCTTTGATGTCTAATAATTTGTTTACTAAATGGTTCATTGATCAGTTTGCTCCCAGCGTTAAGTTATTTTTGAAATCGAACAATTTCTCACGAAATACGGTTTTATTCATCGGTAACGCCCCAGCCCATCCTCGGAATCTTCGAAACAACAAGTCTAATTCAACCTTTAGACCAAGGAATGATAGAGGTTTTCAAGAGCCACTGCCGAGCTTATTTTTTGAGAGCACTGTTACTGGAAACAAACGAGTCAAAACCATCAACATGAGGCACGTGGTGTATTGGTTTGCTCAGTCATGGGGAAAAGCTTCTAAAATATTTTTTTATGCTTTAAAGGTGAAAACTGTTTAAGCCCGGTATGTAGGGCTCCAAAGCGCACCAGGCACTATGGACTACCCACCAAACACCTCCCTTATCAGTTGAGAACCCAGCCTGAAACCTTGCAGGGCGTTACACCGGCCTTTCCACTTTGAATGCCGAGACCAATCCACGTTTTTCTCCGAAATTTTGGCTACCGGAAACGACCTCTCCCCCTTTATTTCGGTTAAGACAGATCCTTCTATATACTATAAGGTCTCTTTTTTTAAAGAGAATGAACTCTATAACTGGAAACATACTACTAGGAAACAACTTCAGTTCGAGAGGAAGTTTTTAAGGCCAGTTTTTTTACGAGAGTGAAGAGGGAAACATAGTGAAGCTTGTGAGACTTGAGTACGGGGGACGTCAGGGGAAATAAGGATTTACATTTATGAGCGTTGATAATAAGAAATTTATAGCAGAGGCGTAGTGGGTTGATTACTGTCCGTGAAAGACTTGCAGCGATGTTATGCTGCATCATTGAACTAGGTGTCGGTGCTCATCGGAAGTGACTTGATCCAGGGACGCGTGCATGCACTGGCAGGCTAGCATCAGCGGTGTCGTGCGGTTGTTTCTTTCTCCTGGCATCAAGTTCTACTACAAATTATTTCTTCGCATACACGTGTTGTAGAGTGATGAAAAACCAAGTGCAGAACAAAAATACTGGAAGGCGGAGGCACGACGACTGAAGGTCTCGTGTTTCCTAATACTTACCGTTCCTGTTCCCTGCACGCTGTCAGAAACTAGCTTACCTCATCTCCGACGAGAAGGGAAGGTGGAATTGGCACCCCCTCGTACCCCTCCCAACTGAACTTAAGGTACCGATGGCAGAGTCCACGTACAAGGACCCTCCATCCCTGGCGAGCGGGTGCCAATTCTAATTGTGTTGTCCTCGGACATAAATACCACTTTTTCTTGCTTTTGGCTTATGCCCTGTTGGTTTACCATCACTGTATGAATAGCAAGACCAAGTGGCATTGAAAAGTGTTGCTTGAAAGTTAGTTTCCCACTATCATATATTGTGGTTGTTCTGATTCGTACCCCAAAACCGGCAGTACCCTAGTGCCTTTAAGTCATATGGATTTTGATTTTCTGTAATTGGCTATGGAGCTAGTCCACAGCTATCCATGACAAGACATGTACTGCTCGTGAGTCGGGACAGACTTTGAGGCTACATACTGCGTCCTGAGAGTAAAGCACAGAAGAAGAACACCCTCAACAAAGAGTAGGACAACGCCATAGGAGTTTTCCCGGTTTCTGTTTGATTACGAGGGAAGAAGCCCGAACTTTAATAACTTTAATTGATAGGTTGTTGAGGTTATATGGTTAAAGCTCGCCACTGACGGCCACTCGAAATTGAATTTTATATATTATATTCTATTACATATGTTTGTGATTATTACACATTTATCATTAGTCGTATAAATCCAAATTGCTAGGACAAAGTATTTATAAGTAGGCAGTTTACAAATATTTAAACTGCTTTTTCTTACCTTTGCCTTTACATATATATATACAATAGTCCTGCTTTGTAATGCTGACAAAGAGAACCACGGACAACAGCGTTTTGTGCAATCTGCCAGTAACCTCTATCTGAGGACCAACCTGTACGCACGTTTGAATGTACTCATAGAATTCACGGTGGATGTATCAAGACTCACGAGTTCAATTCTAGCAACTGTCCCTTGTGCCACCGATCTGTGGAACCTAGAAGGATGAGGACCCGTGGAGCGGTACCCAATAACCCGAACGCTAGAGAGCCAAAGTCATCTTCTCGTAAGGAACTTTGTGTCAGGAGAAAGAACCTGCCCCACGAAACTGCAAATGCTAGCCTACCAACGCATGCACGCGCTCCCGGGCCAATTCACTGAGCACCGATACCTAGTTCACTGCGGCAGCACAACATCGCTGCAAGTCCTTCACGAATAGTGATCGACACACAAGCACTACAGTAGGATCCAGTGGAAATTACAATTTGGTCCTTTTTCTTCATCATTAAGCGCTACAACTCCTTTCGGGCCTCCAATGTTTCGTTCTATCGACCGTGTCCTCTTATGCCCAGGCCTGAGCAGCGATAGACTGCCTTCACAGAATCTTACCGTCCGAGATAAAACCTGGAGCACAATTGAGCTGTAGATCAATGGTGACAGGTTAAAAGTACAATAGTTTGAGCATTATAGCCCTTTAAAGAGGAAATCTGAACGAAACTAGGCTGCCAACAATAGCCTTTTGAAACTTGAATAGCGGATCTTTTGCCAATTAATGCTTACATAAAGTAAAGCATTAACTTCTTGCAATGGACACGACGGACCCAATGTTAATATTGATTAATTTTTAACATGTCTAAGCAGTGAGTGAATTGTCTTGATAATCTCTAAGCGTTGGTTCAAATCGTAGTAAGTATGTATAAATACAGGATTATCAAAATAAAAGCAAAAGCAGACGAGTTCTTTTTAACTGAGGAAACACATCATCATCATCATCATTTATGGCATAGCTTCAATGCAGACCTTTGCCTCCAGTAGTAGTTGCCTCCAACCGTTGCGGTTCTGCGACCTCTTGCGCTTTACCCTTTAACATATGTCTGCCGTTCCTGTATTATTCTATTTTCTCCACGCGTACTGCCCACCGTAGTTTGCTTCACTTTGCGCATGCGGATAGAGGTTGGTCGTTATAAAGATTATACAACTCGTCATTGTAACGAAGTCTCCGCTCTATTTCATGCTTTACTGGGCCACACATCCTCCTGTACACTTTGTGTTCGAATACGTCCAGGGCCTTCGCGGAAATGAGTGACTAGTGTATAGGAATCTTATTTTCCATGTAAACATTTGTCAATTTTCACATAGGCAGTGCTGAGAAGTAAGCTTTGTTCGATACGTTTATCCTTTTCCATATTTCATACTTTTCTGTGCCCTATCTGCACGTTCCAGATTGCAGTTTACCAAGGTCAGATTTTGTCGTGCAGACATGTCTTTCCTTTTTTGGGTTATGAGTTTAGTTTTAGTCTCATCGACAAGGAGGCCAACTTTTTGTCGCTTCTGAATCCAGTTGTAGAAATGCTTCCTTCGCATCTGGAATTGACTTGGGACATATTAATGTTATCGTCATCAGTATACGCTACTAGTTGCATGGACTTGTAGAGTAATGTTTCCGTGTAGTCTACTGGCATTTTCCTGACCACATATTCCAGAGCAATATTGAACAACACTGGGGCAAGCCCATTCCTATAGCGAATAAATTTACATTAAGTTTGACTTGAGACTCGGTGTTGAGCATTGTAACCATGGTCATGCGGACGAGTTTAGTTGGTACGGGAAAGTTAAGCATCATTGTGTACAGGACAGTTCTGTCAAAACTGTCGTATTCTTGTTTGAAGCCAACGAAGAGCTGATGCACTCGTCAAGCACCAGTTTAACTGACAGTTTCTGGCCAATTGCAATAGAACAAGGAAACACTTATCATGTTCTATCGCTGCGCTTCGACCGCCCTAGATTGTTTTTTATGTTGATTGTGACACAAGCACAGAATAAAGTATGTGCGTAGTCAAGACTATGCAGAGATTAATCGGAGTCTGGCCCAAAGATGATGAGAATGAGCATAAAACAAACTAAAGGGGGCAAGCAAAATGTTATGAACTGCTAGCGACTCCACTAGCATATAAATTTAAAATGATAGTGAAATAAATGGAGGATCATGCCATTTCTCTGGTATTGTTTTGATATTTCTTCTATGAATAATCGATTTCATTCGAAGTACTAAGAGATTTCTACAGCGCTACAGCATTTAAGCCTAAATATCTTCTGTATGAATCACCCCGATTTGTGACATTAAATTAAGTTTATCCTGATGGATAGATGCTTATGGCTCTGTAAAATGATATTCAATTTAAATGGAATTATTTTCTTCTTCGTAGCACTGCAGCCCATTTCGGGCCTTCGCTTCCTGCAAATAGCCCCTCCAACTGTCTCGGTCCATTGACCGCGTCATCCAATTTCGAAATCCGAGCAGCGATGAACTGTCTTCGTCGACCGAGTCAGACCAGCGTTTCCTCGGTTTCCCCACTGGTCCATCCTCCAACGAATACCTTTTTGGGTATCCGTTGTTCGTCCATACGATTCATGTGTCCAGCCCATTGCAGCTTCCGCACTCTTAAAATCGTTGAGACCTCCGGCTCGTCAAAAATTTCATACAGCTCATGGTCGTACTGAATCGCCATTGGTCCTCATCTAGCTTCGCTCCGATTATTCGCCTCAGGACCCGTCTTTCGAAGGCGTTCAATATATTTGCGGATGCTTGGGTTAGGGTCCATGTTTCACACCCATAGCATAACACTGGTGTTATTACAGATTTGTGTACTTGGAGCTTTGATTTCCTGTGTATGCAGCTGGTTTTCAAGATCGTCAAAACTGAATGAAATTATTGGTGTTAGAGAAAATCCAGTTTCCGAGACATAAATTATATTTCAAAGAAATGGAATTGACTTCAGCAGTGTTTTTTGAAATTTTCAACCAGATTTTCCATTATTGGCAATGCACTTTGCTGAGTAATGCAGGAATTTGAAGAAGAAAAACCGCTGAAAGAGGCGTTGGGCAAGTCAGTAAAGTATGCTGGCTTGATGTTGCCTACACTAGAAATGAAATAATTCTTACCAGAAGCTGCTCACGTGTTTCACAGGAGATGGTTGAGGTTGCGACTACTCAATAACACATACATTTATAAGAAACTAGCGCAACTCGCTGAGGGATAATATTGCCGGACTTTCAAAACCTTTAATAGCGTAAAAATTTCAGTACTTCTTCAAAAAACCTTGAGAGGCATTTTATGTTTGAACTAGAATTATGTTTCTTGTCTGATCGTAAAGTCAAGCAACATAGATGGGGGACCATCTGCTACTGTTCCTATCTCTTCCTTCTTAGAGTGGGATGACAATGGATTCTTGTGTGTTCACATGGTACTTCATCGGAGACTGCTATAAAATTGACTGTCAGGAGACCGTGGCCTACCAATCATTTGCGGGTAAGACTGAAAACACCTACGTTCGCTCAAAAACTGGGGCAGATGGAAGTCAGTCTCACTACGTCTTCGATTTAACCACGGTCTCAGATCCGGGATGAACTGCGCAGTTCGTGCAATTCACCCAAAACTGCTGCCAATCGTTGTCAATGGAAATTTATTGGGGGGAACAGCTTAGAGGTATGTATAAAGCTAGCAATAGTGCTGCAAATGTTGTCATGAGAGTAGTAGCACCAACAAAGGGAGCTGGAATAAATATAACAGCAAACAACTCGCTTTCAAGTGTCCGGTCAGTAGAAAAGCTAATGCAAAACAATTCGACATGTGCGCGAACTCTGAAGAAGAATGAACCACAAATTCCATCGGCTTTTCTTGTTGTTAACAGAAAACTAAAATTTTCAGTCTTTGGATTTCAAAATATCATGACACTCGTTTCATACTTCCAAAAGGAAAAAAATATTGAACTGTTCTCCTTCACAGTAGCGTGCATTTGGAAGGCAACTCGATAGATGAATCAACTGGCGATGACAAGAAACCTATCCCGATTACATTTTTAGCTCTACAAAATGTGGGGTAAATGTGTCATGGGGCACATATTCCACATCTAGAATATGTATCCGGTGGCCCCTATTACTTTTTTTAACTACTAGGTATTGATGGAATAAATGGCACTGTTATGTACAAAACCAACAATCCTGATGTCGACAAGGTTGACAGATGTGAATTTTTAACCGAAATCAGCCTTACTTTAATTCATGTACATGTAAAATGATGAGCCCTAAATTCTAGAATGCATAGACATCAGGGCTCGGGCTGCAAAGAGACTGAACCTGGATGAACCATTACCTACTTCAACGGCATCCGTTCCAAGCGGGAAAAAGAAACAAAGATGTGATGCATACCCTAGGGCTAAGGACATGAAGGTTATAACATCGTGTCATATGTGTGGTAAACACATGTGTGTCAAACATATAAAATTCGTATGTAAAAGCTGTTTACAGGAGAACAATGGAAGCGAAAATGAGTCGGAGTATAAAATTTGTTCATTTTGATTTCTTTACGTGATTTAATAATTATTATACTTAATAAAAATATTTAAATAGAAGTTGTAAGAATTTCTTTCAAAGTTTGAAAACATATTACTTCTCTCGGATCAAGGTGCTCTCGAATGGAAACATGCGTATGAGTGGCATGCCAAAATGAATCGGAGGGTGATTTTATTTTGAACCAAAAACTTTAAAACATGCAGTTTTTCGCACAATAAAATTGTTGTATCTTCTAGGTAAGCCTTTCATTTTTCCAAAGTTGTTCTAGCAAGGAAGCTAATCCTATCTTTGGCAAATAATGTCAAGGTCGTCAAAAAGTATCTGGAATGGAGAAATCCTAACTTCATGTAGAAAATTCATGAGCATAGTATATAAAATGTTCTACGCCCTAAGGATACTCTAATTAGTAAATTGTTCATAAGTCAAGCCTCTCAACTGTGTATAACTAAACACAAACACATTAATTCTTGCCGTTATTATTTATTTTTGTTTTTTTATCTAAAACAAACTCAACCGAAATCCTAACGAAAATAGAACTGCTCAATGCAAACACAAATAACCAGTAAAACAAATTTAAAAACAAGCCTCCGATTCCACAATTCTTCTAGATCCTTTTTTCTAGTTCAGGGATTTCTTTTCTCTTTCTATAAATATAAAAACAAGTAAAGCAAAGAATAAACCGAATAAAGCCCTTCTAATCCGATCGAGAAAGTCGTTTACGTATTATTTTATTCACATAATGTTTTTTCAATGTCTTACAGAGTAAATTTTATATTTGTTTTGGGGATATTTTTTACTTTAATTCTTTTTTGTTGTTCTTGTGTGAAATTTTCCAGGTATAGCACACATATTGATGATATAAACTTTGCATCTATACGAGAGGGCATAAACTTGAATGAAAAGTTTGACAAAGTTCTTTTTTTCGTTTTCTCAACTCATTTTATTTTGTATTTTTTCAACGTATTTTTCAGGAACCTCCCTCATGCCTTACATGACTTGGGTATTGCCTTTTGCGACTATTTTTGTCCTTGGTTATGCGTACACAAGAGTTAGATATAAATGTCTACAAATATGACGAAACCCCACAATTTCTTTTTTATTTTACTTTTATCAAAGCTTAGCTCTCCTCTCCGGTTTCCATTTGAAAGGGAGACGGTCGGCCGATTGTTATGAACATTTGTGCGAAATTCGCACAGCAGTAAACTTTATCCTTCGAAATCTTTTCCTCGAGGGGATGATGACTTGAAAAAAGAAAAGTCGTCAACAAGAGGAACAACAAGAATAACAACAACGGTATCAGGAATAAAATAAATTTCTGTTTTTCTTTTCATATGTATAGGACGTTTATGTAAGGACTTGATTCCTTTGGTGAATGTAAACGAATCGCGAGGGGCAGGAAGGAAAATAAAAATCCCGACATAGAAAAAGAGAACATTTTGATAATTTTTTAAAACTTTAATACGCAAAGACGGTAAGAATACAACATCAGAAATACAGCAAAATCGTATGATATCCTTGGAAGCCGACTTGAGAAAAGAAGTAACCCCCGATAAGAAATTCTTCGTGTTTTTAAGCGCAATCGGAGGGAGGATTAAATAAAATTGTTGGAAAGCGAATGTACATATAGTAGAAGGGAGAAAAGTAGAATGTGAACATTTTCTCCTAGTCCTTTATTTCATACGATTAATAATTACTATCTGGTAGCCTTTGGACGTTTAATCACAATAATTCAAGCTTGGGCCAAAATAGTTCTACATCCTGGTTTAAACTTGACATTAACAAGAATATTAAAAAGGATGAGTCAAGAAGTGCAAGGAGAATTTTTCCAATTCGCGGGTCAATTCAAGATAATTAATTTGATGACTGTGTCGAATTTTTGCTGACATTAATATCCGTACAGGGATGGTTCTGGAATTAATGCTTTCTTGCAGTTTGAGTAATCTTAAAGTCCTTCCTTGTGTTTTTTTTTCTTCTTAGAAAGCCGTCGGGCCTTGCTTCTTTCAGTGAGCAGGTGAGTTTCGATTGCTTTGAGTCATCTTCAGTGTTGTAGACAATGAAGATAACACAAAAGAGTCGAAACACGCGTCTGCTCACTCAAAGAAACTAGGCCCGATGATTTTTCAAGGAAAAAGAAAATTTAGTATGCGGATATGTATTAAACAAAAAAAATTACCAAGTTTCAAAATGAATAAACTAATCAAAAACTTAAGGTCCACTAGGCACTCTAAATTCAAATAATACGGAAATTTAAAAAATTAGTTAAAAAGACCATTTTCGCGTCTTCATCAAATTAGAATTACAACATATTATCAATTAATTGGAAAAAAGGTGAAAAAAAGCGATTCTATTAAAAATTGCATATTTTTCAAAAAACACAACGAAATAGTGGATCTTAGCTTATATCTTATAACTTTTGACTTAATTCTAAAAGATTCTAGTCGAAAACGTAATCGTATACTATTATACTCGTATTTGCATCGCAATATCCCTAACCTACGTTATAAACCCTGTCTTTAATTTTTGAAAAAAAATGGTTAACACAAACCAAAAGAAATACAATGATACTAAATGCAGCAATAATAAGCTGAAATTCAACAACGGGAAATGAAAAAACATAAAGCACGAGCAACCACGAATGATTTAGCCATCGTTATTCAGCCACTAATACCGATCGCTGCATTCCAGCTCGAATAAAATCAACAAATCTAGCATTGAAATTGTTGAACTCTGGGGCTCGAAATTGGAGTATATTTTATCTTCTTACCAGTCTATATATGTGATATACAACTCGAACACCATCAGAATCAAAAACATACGAATTCATGTCCAAGCAAACGTATGCTTCTGGAGGAATGAGGCCAGTGGTGAGACAAGACTCAATGTATCTGTCTGTAGGGTGGAACGGCTGCGATATCCAAGAATTTTCGCTCACAGTTGTAGGATTTCCGATATAATTTCAAAGCAGTTTCAAAATGAAGATGTCGACTCGCATCACTTTAGCAGTTTGTAAGTTCTTCGATTCGATATATAATGTCTCTAATCCGTGTTATGCTTTCTTTGCAGGCCAGTACATGCACGAAGACATTTCTTGTCGAGAGCTCTTAATGTTTACATTGTACTAGCACTCTGATTTTACCAGATCTGACATCCAAGAACGACTGGTACGTGTAGGAATGCAAAGAAGTGGTTGAAAAAAGGAGCCAGGCTTACAAAGAATACATCTAGTGACCAGCTCGGGTAAAAAAAAAACAATATAAAACCCCCCGACGACAAGCTTAAAAAATGCGCCGAAGAAACGACTGACCATCAATACCAAGATCCTACAGATAAGCGAAAACATGATCCTACCTGAAGTCAGATCTGCGTATGCCTCTATTAAACAAACAGATGACTGCAATATTTCCAAAAGCTTTTTGCTACAGCGCCCCAACACGTACTGAAGCTATGATCATTTCAGAAGCAGCACAAGAGGTTCCAGTGTCACCATCAATCAGGAACAAAGTACAGGCAGCAGTATGTGACGTCAGAAACGATAAAGCTCCTGGAATTGATGGAGTATCAAAGAAAGGGACCCCCATCTAAATAGCTTTCCCTATCGACTAGTATGCAGAATATAATCTGAGGAGCAGTTACCAGAGGACTGCCGAAAAATTATAGTTTGTCTTGTACACAAACAGGGGGACCAAGCTAAGGTGTGAAAACTATAGAGGCATCACTCTTGTGTGCACGTCTGACAAAGTGCTCTCCAAAATTATAGAAAGAAAATTAAGGCCGAACTATGAAGGTATTATAGGAGAGAATCAGGGAGGCTTTCTAAATGGTAGGACTAAAATATACCAAGTATTCTCATGTCAAGCAAGCATGTGACAGTGGTGACAGAAATGCCCTGTGCAAAATAATGTTTGACTCAGGTGTCCCAACAAAACTTGTCCGCATGGTAAAAGTCACGATGCTAAACACAGAATCCTAGGTCGATGTAAACGGTAAACTAACGGACAGCTTCATTTCAATTTGCGTCTCAGCGAGGTTCAACGAAATTAATAACAGGACAAAATTGTCAACACATACATTGCAGTCTGGTGTCAACAGTGGCTTGATCATGCTTAATTATGAGCCCCATATTGTCACCAGAAATGAATCCTTAGCTAGAATGTTGGCTTCTATCACACCTCATCGTGTAGCTGGTGACGGGTCTGATAAAACATGTGCAAGTTCACTTCAGACCTGTTCTGCAACTAGTCGTATTTCAGCAGTAATAATCTGACTACTTTTGAACCTCCATCAATCACTCGAGGAGCTATGTCCAAAAAAAATCTTCATCACTTCATTCGGCATCATCTGGTTATTTAACGACAGTGTCTGCTCTAACATCGGAAGATGTTATTCCGCCTTTTGATGTTGTGGTCCTCGTTTAGAGATCTTAATTTCACACCTTAGCTATCAAACTTCCGCGGAACATCTTAGGAACAATGTTATCAAAAAATTCGGTGCAGCCATTAAAGTCATTAGTTGCCGCAAACTCACCAAAGATAACTAGAGGGCAGAGTGATTGCTTCTTTCAAGCTTATGGTCTCTGTAGATTGCGATTCTCTTCTTAACCCAGAAGCTTGGCCACCTGGAGTTTTCGTTAAACCGTTTATTGGAAAATGAGAAAGTCTTTTCGTGCACCTGGAAGAGGACAACCTGCAAACTAAATTTAACGACTCTAACGCATTTCTTCATATTATCAAACGTACGAGACTTAAGTACCAAGCCTGATAGGCTGTTTTTATCATTGCTACTTGACGACAATTCATTTATCCGTCTAACTGAAGCTTAGCTACGTGAATCTATACTAGACGCAGGAGTCTTGGTTGCTGTTAAAAACACTACACAAAAGCTCTCTTTTCGCAGATTTCTGCTGTTCCCGTGTTGTGGATTGCGATATTGTAAGGGTCTTCCTTCCCCACAATGTCTCTTTACTAATACCTTCTACATAAATATATAGCTGGTAACTCTCCGTTACTGGTGCATGAGATATCCTCATATTTTTTCTCGCAGCATCCACATGTTTCAATTTTTATTTGTAGCGATTTCAATTTACGTTCAATACAATGGTCGTTAGATTTTCCTTTTTCTGTGCATTCAGTTGATGCTCCTTCCTTGTGCACTCCCTCGTTCCTATCGTTCTGTTCACTGTCTCAATTCAATAATGTTCCTAATCCCAATGGTCGACTGCTTGACCTGATGCTATCCAATCTTCCACTTAATTGTTTAAATGTTTCTCGTCCCTTGGATCCTTTAGTCCCACTTGAAAGTCACCATCCGCCTCTTTTCCTTAACCTCTCAGTGGTTCTTAAGAGTAATACCAACCCTTTTCCTAAATTTAATTTCTTTAAATCAAACTATGAAGCTCTTGACTCTGAGCAGTGCTGTTTTTTTGTTAGCCTAGAGAGAGTGTGAGGAAGCGGTGAGTAAATTTTTACGCCCACCTTCATAACTTGATAAAACGCTTTAATCCAATCCACTTTTCTCAGTCAGGAAAGCTGAAACCTTGGCTCACTAAGCAAGTAAAGGGGTTTCCACTAAGGACATAACAATTTTATCTATTGATAAAACACAGAAATATTTGAGAGCCCGTTTACAGCGGGCGATTCTTCGGACCCAATTTTCCACCACTCTGGCATGCATTTCGATCAAAACATTGGCAATTTCGCGTTGAATATTGTCTTTGAGCTCTTCTAAGGTTGCTGGCTTGTTGGCATAGACCAGTGACTTGATATAGCCCCATAAAAATAAATCCAATGCTGTTAGATTGCATGAACGAGGCGGCCATTCGACCGGACCATTTCTCGAGATAACACGTTCACCAAATTTGCCTTTCAATAAATCGATTGTGAGGCGTTCCTTTGTGGTTAGTGGCACCGTCTTGTTGAAACGACACATCGTTGATGTCGAGCTCATCCAATTCTGGCCACAAATAATCTTCCAACATAACACGATAGCATTTTCCATTGACGGTAACATGATGGTCGTTTTCCCAATGACACCTCCGGTATGAAAACCGCATCAAACAAAAATTTTTCGCGGATGCAACGGTGTCTCAAGAAGCACCTGTGGGTGTGTTGCTTACCAATAATGCATATTTTGCTCATAAACAAAGCCATTGAGCCAGAAATGGGCTTCATCGCCGAAGATGATTTTCTTATGAAATTCTTCATTTTCTTCAAGCTTTGCCAGAGACCAATTGGAGAAGTTCCGGCATTTCGAATGCTCAAATGGCTTTAGTTCTTGAATTCATCTGATCTCGCAACCATGTAGGCCCAAATTTTTTCGCAAAACACGCCACAGTGTCGTTTGAGCGATGCTCAATTCTTGAGAACGACATGGAATCGACAGATTTGGCTCATTTTGAATTGATGCAGTTACGGCTGCGATATTTCCTTTGCTTTGAGCGGTACGCCATCTTTTTGGCCCTGGAACGTCCTACAGCAAAAATTTGGACTCGAACTCATCCACTATAGCACGCAAAGCTTGTCGGGTGGGACGATTTTTACGGTCGAAAATTGGAGTAAGCGCTCTTAAAGTTGCAACATTGCTGGTTCGTGAACTTTACTATTATAAACATGTTGACTTTATCTAACGTTTTGACACTAACAATTCAATGAAAAAGTTAAAGGGTGCATTTATGTAAAGATACAACATTTTTATGTCCCTAATGGAAAACCCTGTACTTTTTGCATTGAAAGCTTAAAACAAAGCACATCACCGTCATGAAACTAGAACTCATTTTTGTGACTTGCGTGCTGCGGCTAGCAAATAAAATAAAGCAGGGATAAAAACGATTTCAGCTGCATGGAGAGTTCTCTAATGGAGAACAGCGCGAAACATTTCTGGTCTTACTCGTGCATTAGGTCGTTCCAGTCCTGATTTTCCGTTCCTTTCTCTCTATTGTGATTTTTCTTCCACTTTAACACCTACTCTTTCGTCCTACATTTCATATCCTGTTAACATACCAGAACCCCACTCCACTAACTTTTTCTTGTTGAAAACAGATTTTGTTGAAGTCAATTCTCTCATCAATTCCCTTAACTCAAATCTTTCATCAGATGATTTGCCAAATATCTTTGCAAAATCTTTAGAGTCTTCATTCATCACCCCTTTGGCTTTCTTGTCCGCCTCAGTTTTAGTATGGGGATTTATACTGCTTACTGGAAAACAGCAAACATGGTTCCTATTTTCAAGAGTGGTGATACTTCCTCTGTACCTAATGACTGCCCTACATCGTTACTTTCCTGTTTTTTTAAATTATTTGAGCGTTTGGTACACAACCTGCTTTCAGTGCTACTTAGCGCTATTTTGGCAAAGGAACAATACGGGTTCGTTCTACCTCTACGAACTTGGTGAAGTTGACTGGTTTCATTGCAAAACCATTGGATAATCGCTTAAAGTTGATATAATCCTTACCGATTTTTCAAAGGCGTTTGATACTGTCAACCATCAGCTTCTTTGCTACAAATTGAGTACCTTTGCCGTTGGTGGTCCTCTGTTACTATCGATAAAGCCATACATATCTTCTCGTATGAGTTAGTTATTGTGGTATATCTTCCACTCCACTTTATCCTTTTCTGGTGTTCCTAAAGGTTCCATGCTTGACTCGTTTTTGTTCCTCTTGTTTATAAAGATCTTCCGTCAGTAATCTCCTCCCCTTCCCAATTGCATGCAGACAATTTCAAAATACTTCGCACAGCCAAATCTGTACAGGATTGTCAGTATTATATAATTGGTTTTTGGCTAATTATCTCTGTCTTAACGTTGCCAAATGCAGTAAAGTATCTTATACCCTTAAGATCCTTCCATAAGCGTTAAGCTATATGTTAAATAATGTTCCTCTCACAATTTTGAGTTCTGCTGAGGATCTTGGAGTTACTTTTGATTTTCTGCTCAGTTTTGATGCTCACATTCTAATGTTACCTCTAGGGCACCAACATTATTGGAGCTCATTTTCAGACTTGCTCAAAAATTCAACAATATACCTACTCCTGTCCACCTTTTCTCTTGCTTTTTGCGTCCTATCCTTGAATACACTTCTGTCGTTTGGTCTCCGTGGCACTCAATATATCGTCAATTCATCAGAGAATGTTCAGCGTAAATTTTATCGTGCCTTGTTCAAACTCCCATATCAACCCTAAAAAACTCGTTGAGACTTTCTTTGCCTCCCAACCTTGTTTTCTCTTCGTATCTATCTGGATTAGTGCTTTTTGTATCGACTTTGGAACCATCATATATCTTCAACATAGTCCACACGCCCTTCTCGGGTAAATAACTTCTTTGTAGCTCCGTTTGGTATATATGTTCATTCACCGAATGATTAAGACGCATGACAAACTATAGATTATTCCATGTTCTGATAAATATTTTGTTTTCAAAAAAATTGAGACTCCTAAATTTTACCAATACATTTAGTTCATTTTGATGTACCTTTGCTGATTCTATTTTCTTACTTTTGCTTATTCTGATAATAATATTAATCATAATTCTAAATTTTTACGATGAATTTCATTCCTTAACTAGATCTGTTCCGTTTTGTGATTCGATTGTAGTTTAATGTGCTAAATGGAATTTAATAAATAAATAAATAATGAGATTAGGCTTAAAGCAAAGAAATGGGCTTGCCCCTATTCCTCTTTAGTATTGCGGTGAACCACGTCGTCATCAGAAAGACATCGGCTGAAACTTCAAGTACACTACACGTATGGACTTGCGATTGGTAGTATATGTTGTTGACGTCAATATGGCATGTCAATCTCAGATGCCAAAGGAGCATTCCTAAACCTAAAATCTGAAGCAAATTGACATGGCCTACAACTTAATGAAACTAAAACTGAATTCATGACCCAAACGAGGAAGAAAACCATAGGAGACTATAACCTTGAAAGTGTGGCCAACTTTATCTACCTTCGAGCCAATCTGAATAGAAGGCGCACCGAAAAGGACAATATTAGACATGGCAGCAACGCCGAAAATGAAGCCTATTCTAACGTGATTCCCATTCTAAGGTCCAGAGTTGTGCACAGACAAAATAAGCTCCTTATTTACAAATCACTAGTCAAAACTGTGCTGTTATATGGAAGTGACACATGGACCCTGATGAGCCAATACGAAAAGCAGCGTATAAATACAAGGGTGGTCCGATAAGTACTTGGCCTAAAAAAGAAAAACGAAAATTTTGGAAAAGTGGAAATTTATTTCTTAACATAATCTCGTCTTAGCTTGATATGTTTGGCCCAACGATACTCCAACTTCTTTAACCCATCTGAAAAATACGTTTTCTCTCTGCAAAGTAAGCCGACTCAAATTTCTGCCCGGAGAGTGACTTTTTCAAGTTTGGAAACAAAAAGAAGTCTTACGGGGCCAAATCTGGCGAATGCTGTAGATGGAGTGGCAGTTCGTAGCCCAATTCGAAGGTGTGGGCCCGTGCGTTTTCATGGCGGAAAAGCACTTTTTTGCAAATGGGGCCTTTTTCTGCAATTCGGCGTCGAATCGGCACAGTAATTCAACATAGTAGAGCCCTGTGACCGTTTTTCCCTTCTCCAGGTAGTCGATGCAGATCACACCTTATGAATCCCAGAAAATGGTGGCAATCACCTTTCCGGCCGATAGGACAGTCTTCGCCTTCTTCGAAGCACATTCGCCGGGTGAAGTCCACTGTTTCGACTGCCCCTTTGTCTCTGGTGTGTACTTGTGGAGCCACGTTTCATCGAAGGTCATGAAACAAAGCATAAACTCCTTCGGGTTGCGCTTAAATGGCGTTAAACACTGCTCTGAAGTGGTCTCACGGTTGAGTTTGTTGTCCGGAGTGATCAAACCCATAGCTTTCTCATGCCCAAAATTTCATGCCTTTGTGATGCCTACTGTCTCAGCAAACTCGAGCACCTGCCAATACGCTTGCAGATTTTTTCCACATTATCCTCCCTGGTAGTCGTTTTCGGGGCACCTGGGCATGGCTCATCTAAAATCGACATGCGACCACGTTGAAACTCGTTGAATCATTTTTTTACAGTCGTCATCGCAGGAGCAGAAACTGTACACAGCATCCAAGCACTCTTTGATTTCGCTGCGCGATTTCCCTTCCAAAAACAAGAATCGAATCACCTACCGATATTGGTGTGTATTTTTTAAAATCCGCGTACACGCCCGCTTCCACACGCGATCAAATCAAAACTCTGGGTCCCATTCTCGTAGACGACTACTGCCAAAATGGCAGTAGTCGTCTACGAGAATGTACTACATGATAGTGAATCTCTCTTGCGATGGTGGTGTCATCGGGCGGTAAGGCCCGCCCCCGTAGACCACAAATCTTCAACTGTATCACCAAAATATTTAATCATAGATTTCTCTCGTAAGTGAAAACACTAAATGGAAAGGCATTAGCGTTGATAGGGGGACTCTTCCAGGAAATGCCCTACTATATGATAGAATAATGTAAGTTTATTCAAGCACATGACAGTTTTATATGCAATACGCACTTGTTACGGAAAACCCTTTACGTAAGCTGCATATAGTATTTTGTTGAATTGACGTTGACAACATCTTCACTAATTGTCTTATGCCAATTCAATCCCAGGAAGCTAAAGAAAAGTTAGGCCTGTTTGCTGAAAGATTGGCAAACTTTTTTTATTGATATAGTGGTACTGTTATTCTAACTTTTTTAAGCAATGGAGGTAAAAAAATTAATTGTTACAGACCTGGTATCCCAGGCTTAAGCACACTTAAAAAATCCTCATAGCGTCAATTAGGAGTTTTTTAGCGTTTTAGACTAACTCAATCCACCAGAATACGAGTATCTCTTTAAAAGTGTTTTAGTCGATGTAACAAATATGTTTGTTATAATTAAAAATAACATTGGTATTGTCCCTGTGATATCAACTTCAGGTGCTGTTGCTCACATTAACTCCAAAATTTGATTACCGTGAGACATTGTTCAATTATTTTTATGACTATCAAGAACATCGCCATACTTTTACGACTGAAGCAAATGCAAAACCAAAACACAATTTAAAAGGACTGAAGGTCATAACTGGTTAAAAAACGAATTGACATCCCATACATATGTGTTTTTACACTTGCTTTCTCCTTATCGATATTTCGGTAACGACCCTACACTGCTCGCTGTAGAATTCAAGCGTGGTTTATGTCCATTTGGTTCTTACGCAGACAGTCTGGTTATGGTAGACCCGGGAAGGACATACAACAAAACGAAGAAACAACCAAGAAACTGGCCGCATTCATAATATAAGAAAATTGAAATTTTTCGCCACTGTGTCGTTTTTGTTGCGCGTTTTCATGCACTACATTTTATATTCCAAGAAGAAGAGAAACCTTTTTAATACATTATCTGCTGTGTCGTCATGTGTGTCCATATACGAGTATGTTTGCGCGTATGTTTTTCTTTATTTGCGTACATAATGCTACTGATATTACTTTAAAGTTAAATTTGAGTTTCCAATTGCTTTTGTTTGGATTTTATTTTACTTTTTGTTTTTGGCCTCACCATCCCGCGATAAAAATGTTGATTATCGCGGGAGGCACACGTTTTCTCTGGCTCAGGCCAGTATTACGATGAATGCTCCAGGAAAGCGCGGTTTGATTTTTTTCGTGGAAATATTTCATCGACTACAGGGTGAAGATAAATTTGAATACATAGTTTTCTAAATGAAATTCAACAATTCGAGCAGAAAGGAATGCACTTCTGTCAGAACAGTTTCGTACTCAACCATTGACATGCAAACTTTTTTTTGCTTAAGCACTACAGCCCCTTTTTTCCATGCAGCTACGATACGTTCTGATTTCAAACAAGTTCATATCATAACTGAACGGGCTTATAATCCGTCCGAATAATCACTCGAAACAAATATCGTTGTCACCATCGGGATTCGAACCAGGAACTTTCGGCTTACGCAGCGGTCACTCTAACCACTACACCACGCAGACTAATACGCACACATTTACGTCAGGTAACTATTCTACAAGCTCAAAAACACTTTTATGATGTGCATGTTAAATCATAGTTTTATAGGAAATCAACTTCTACTCCAAGTTAAGTTGTCGCGATTTTGTTGCAGTACAGCTAATTTCAGTCAGTGAGTAAGGTCTCAAAGAAATATGAGTTTTTTTATATTTCCTTAAGTTTCCAAGAGATCATCTTCTCGTATAATGCAGCATTTGGTTTGATGAAAAAAACCATAGAGTATGAAAAAGAACGCTGTTTTTGTTGTGATATATTATAATTCAAATGGCTATAACACCGCCAAACACAATTGAATTCTGATAAAATTTACTGGTTAGGGGAATCTTGTATTGAACTTCAGAAGCTTTATACAAAATATTATTGAATTTGAGGATACCTATCGGATTTTGTTGGCGAAAATGTGAAATTCATAAATCCGACTATGATTAAAAAAATTCGTCAAATTTTGATTTCTAAGGTATTTGTTGTTGTTCACATAAAAAACTATCTCCAAGATTTTTTTTAATTTTTTGGTTCACAGGTGTTCAATCGTGGGGGGGGGGGATACGATCTTTTTTCAAATTCTTCCACTTTCTTGTCCATACCGTTATCGATATTGCAATTTTAATATATTAGCTAAACTTTTTTTAATTGAATCATTTCACCTTTCTCACATCAATTTAATGTAAATCTATACGACAAATTTGCTCTACATTTGAAGCTTTATCTAATCACTCTTTCGGATGGCTCCGATAGCTTTTTAAATTACTTTTTATGGAATTGTTTGCAGCCACATATAAATGAGTTGCATATTTTGAATAATAATTTTTCTGACAAATTATTAGAGAAGAAAAATGTTAGAAGAAGGTGGTTTCGACGTGTGCACTTATTCTCCTCAGGCCATCACACTTAGATACACACCGGTGATGGCGACCACCATGCTGAGAGGTGAGGGAGTGAATTTTTAATTTTTCTACTTATGCAAACTCAATATGTGCACACGTCGAAACCACCTTCTTCTAACATTTTTCTTCTCTAATAATTTTTCAGAAAAATTATTATTCAAAATATGCAACTCATTTATATGTGGCTGCAAACAATTCCATAAAAAGTAATTTAAAAAGCTATCGGAGCCATCCGAAAGAGTGATCGATATCCGCGCGACGTTAGATAAAGCTTCAAATGTAGAGCAAATTTGTCGTATAGATTTACATTAAATTGATGTGAAAAGGGTGAAATGATCCAATTAAAAAAAGTTTAGCTAATACAAGTACTTACAAGAGAAATTTACCTTGAATATAACTTCCAGATAAAAAAACATATTGAGTTTGCATAAGTAGAAAAATTAAAAATTCACTCCCTCACCTCTGAGCATGGTGGTCGCCATCACCGGTGTGTATCTAAGTGTGATGGCCTGAGGAGAATTAGTGCACACGTCGAAACCACCTTCTTCTAACATTTTTCTTCTCTAATAATTTTTCAGAAAAATTATTATTCAAAATATGCAACTCATTTATATGTGGCTGCAAACAATTCCATAAAAAGTAATTTTAATATACTCAAAGATCTCATTAAGGCTTTTTATTTGAACCCTATTCGACTATCTTCAGAGAAACAAATCTTTATATAGAGAGATTAGGGCCGGTCAGAGGCGCATTCGATAGATGCGGTCGCATCGGGGGAAAGGTGGAGGGGGCCGCCGGCGAGTTCAACACCGACAACATCCGTTATATTTTTATTAAAGCAAGCTGAGCTCAGCGTATTTCTGTGAGCAAGTGTACAGGTGCACGTTTCTGTATTTATTTATTTGTTGTTTTACTCCCTCCAAATAAGTTATGAACTTGTATGCTGGAGGGAGTATATGAGTCGAGCACAACTTGGCAATCTTACGCAGTATACATGCATCGAAGCGAGCGAAGGGTCCACCATGATAATTTCTCAGTCCCGAATCAATGTGATTAAGGATAAGCACGCTCGCGAACGATTTAAGTTTTGCATATATATTTGGTTAAATAAAGAAATCAACGTGTTTCATCCAACGACTTATTTAATTGCCCAATTTGTTCTCCAAACCCTGCTCTAACAGGTTATAGGCCCAGTTAACTAATTGTTAAAATTAGGAGAGCGCGAGTGGAAATAATTCGGCAGGTCTCAGGTGACGTAGAACAGTAGTCGGTCATTGATCAAGTATCAGAGCAAACGGTATAGAAACGTATAAGGGGGGAATCGAATTCACGATGTTTGTCGGCATTTTAGTTAAGGACGTGAAGCCTTTCGATGGAAATAATTCGGCAGGTCTCAGGTAATGCCGAACAGTAGTCGGCCATTGATCAAGTATCAGAGTAAACAGTTTAAAAACGTAGAAGGGGAGAATCGAATTCACGATGTTTGTCGGCATTTTAGTGAAGGGCGTGAAGCCTTTCGATGGAAGAAAGTTCCAGGGCTGGAAAGCTCACATGATCGCGTTATTTGTGACGAGTGATGTTTTCGATATCTTTGTTTACACAAGAACGGTGCATAATGCTGGTGATGGACAAGCGGCCACGCTAAAAAAAACTCGAAAGACGATGCAACCGCAAAAATCATAATTTTGTCAAACGTTGACGAGGCAAAAAAAAATAAAAAAGACTGGAAATAAAAAGGTCATGACCACCGACATTGGAAAATATGACCATAGCAAACGACTGCAGTAAAGGTAAATATTACCGAGCACATTCGTCAAATACTTTTTGAAAGACGCCCTACACTAGTCACTGACATTTATTTTCCTGTGAATAATAGAGGAAGGAGGTTTACCTCTGCCAATTATAAAAGAAAATTGTGGTATGGAACGTAATTTCATATGGGATAACTTATTTACCCAGTATCAAAAGATGCAATATTTTGTTTTTGCTGTGCACTTTTTTGCCATGGCAGAACATCTCTTTCTATTTTGACTTACAACGACAAACGTCTGGAAAACCCCCTCAACACCTCACCTGCCAATCTGAGAGCCTAGCCTGGAACTGTTTAACACATTACTTCGGGCTGAGTCTAGTTTTGCTACGCCGTAAGATACCTTTAAGTTTGAAAATCCCTCCTCTGGTGGTGAGGAAGGAGGAAGAGGGATTGCTAGAAAAGCAGTCCCCAACCCCGACATCCCCGGCTGCTGTGAGTGGTTTTTATATTTTAGCCACATGATTTCATTTGTCAATCGGTTCGACCGGATAAGACTATCCGAAGAAAGCTCTCTTGTTTCTATCTAAAGGTAACGCTGCAGCCTTTCCCGGCTTTCTCATGCAAAAAATTTGTAGTAGGCATCGCCTCTCTTTCTTACGTAAAACCTATAGTCGGGGGACCGCCACTGACTAATATTAGGCAAGCTAGACTAAAAATATATATGACGCTCAATAGCTAGGTCAGGTAGAAGTCAGTCTCATCTCTCCTTGCGGGCAACTGTCTCCCTCATGTTTCATTTTGACGCAGGTAGATAATGCGTCACTCTATAGCAAAGAACGCGATGACTAGCACCACCAAATCAGAGACTACCGAATATGAAGATGCAGACTTCAGTGCTCCTTTGCTGTGTACCTGTGTCAAGCGTTTTCAGTATAGTTCCTTGCTGAGAGAGTACCCGTATGTGTCTACTCTGTACAGTAGCATCGACTCTATGGACCTCATAAAAAACGCCCTTTTATTTATACTTGTTGGGAGAACAGAATAGACGCTCTCTACTATCTGCGATACAACATAGAAGAATTTTATGATGCAATTTACGAGGCAAGAACGGACTATAAAATTGATGCTGAGAGTCTTATACACCCGGGCAAAAGCGAGAAAAATGTTTAAAAAAAACACTGGAGTCAGACAGAATGTCCTTTGCAAGAAATGCCCCAAGCAGCCAATTGACTTCATCCTCAAACTTGTACGATGCCTGCCCAATACGGCGCCGAACTCCTGCAGGCATAATTCGTGGAGCAAAATTAATAGCACCGATCGGCTGTATTGCTCATGGTGAAATTCCGCACGAAAACTTTCTTACACAAGAGTATCGAATCGGGATGAGCCTGTACATTATATCATTGAACTTGTTTTTGATATGCTCCCTTCAGTTGAGCCTTGACACGATCCTGCATAGCTCGCAGTCAATTACTGTTCGCATCTAACTACACTTCTCTATTCTCAAAAGTATCCAAACTTCTAAGGAGGGCGTACTCAGAGCCACGCCGGATAGTTTAATAACTGAACATGAGGAAGTAGGTCGAAAATCCCGTGGGCTCACGAAGCAACTTGTGAAAGGCAAAAATGATTCCGTAAGATTCTCGTTCTACTTGCTATGACGCATCCTATGTATATATGGCGTGAAGCAGTGTCGCATCCCAAAGCCATTCATAAGCATGGTGGATACCTTGAAGATGAACTGTACACCGTTGTCAAAGTGAAGCCATTCTGGAACTCCCATAGGTCAATTAAATTTCGCACTCTAAATACGGCAGGACTGATTCCGCCGTGGCTTTAGCCATAAGCTTGGGACATATGAATTTGGTTTAGTGGCCCTGGCCCTGAAACCATTAAGTATTCCTGGTTTTGGAACAAGGGGCCGTGAAGTCCATAAACAGATGCTGCATATGTCGTACCTAACCTCGTGACGCGCCTATTGGAGGTCTCAAAGTGGAAATCGACGGGTGGACCTGTATGTATGTCGACGATCTGCTGGATCATATCTTGACACAAGCGAGGCCAATAATAAGATTTTTATAAAACATCAGTCACCTACAGAAGACAATAAGGAGGCTATCAAAGATAAATTTTACAGCACCCTGGAATGCACTGTCGATGTAGTGGTGCCCAATGAGATTAAAATTGTTTTGATTGATTTCAATACAAAAATCAGCCAAGAAACGGCTAATAGTGGGAACACCCGGAGAGCACAGCCTCCATGCAAAGACCAGCGACAACGGGCAACGCCTGATAGACGTCGCAACTAGTAGGGGTTTCACTATAAGCTCCACACACTTCCCGCATCGAGACATCTATGAGAGAACGTGGGCATCCCCAGACGGTCACACATTCAACCAGATACCTCAAATAAAAATAGATGGAATAACAGCAGAACTGCTCCAGAGCGGGGGGTCTTCGTCTAAGTAACCTTCTGCATCAACTTATATGCACAATATAGTTAGAGGAGCAGTTACCAAAGGACATAAAAAGGGACACAAGGTAAGGTGTCAAAATTATAGAGGCATTGCTCTACTGTGTACATCCTATAAAATGCTCTCTAAAATCATAGAAAGAAAATTAAAGCTGTACTATCAAAGTATTATATAAGAATATCAGGGAGGCTTTCGAAGTGGAATCTCCACAATAGACCAAATATTCTCAGTTAAACAAGTGCTCGAAAAGTGCTAGGAATATAGCATTGACGTGCACAAACTCTTTGTAGACTTCAAGCAAGCATATGACAATGTTGACCGAAAGGCCCTGGTAAAATAATGCTTGACTTTGGCGTCCCAACAGAAGTGGTCAACCTTGTCAAAGTTACACAGAGTCCCAGGTCAAGGTAAAACGTGAACTACCGGATAGCTTCCACATGGAATCAGGCTTAAAAAAGGAGATGGATTAGCCCCTATGCTCTTTAATATTGCGCTGGAACACGTCATCAAGAAGAAATCAGCTGAAACCTCGAGTGCACTAATGTTTAAGTCGACGCAATTGGTAGCATATGCTCATGACGTCAATACTATGGCACGTTCAATCTCATATGCCAAAGGTGCATTTCTGAACCTAGAATCTGAAACAAACCAAATTGGCTAACGAATTAACGAAACTAAAACTAAATTCATGACTCAACGGGAAAGAATACTCCAGTTCGACTAAACCTGACCGTAGGCATAATTAGTTTAGTTTAGTTTATCTTGGTGCCAACGCGAATAGAAGAGGCATCTTAGAGGACGAGATTGGACGCCACATCAGCACCGCAAGTAGAGTCCATTACTCCGTGGTTCTGATGCCAAGATCCAGAGTTATGCAAGGCAAAATAAGCTCCGTATTTACACTTTATTAGTCAAACCTGCGCTGTTAGATGGAAGTGAACCATGGACCCTGATGAGAAAATCCAAAAAGACAGTGGATATATTGTATTTGAAAGCAAAGTACTCCGGATAATCTACGGCCCCGTGAAAACTGGCGGACAAGGTCACAGAACCGTTTTGATTGGAAGAGATTGATCCTGGACTGTTGCGTCATAGATGATGATGATTTATACCCGAAATCAGCGTTGCAGAAAAACCAATACCAGTGTGAACACGACGATCTGCAAGGTACGAATTCTGTAGCTTCTGAGGTTGCTTCAGAGTTCACTGCTTGAGATGCTCTCATGGAATGCCGGACTTGGAATAAAACTGTCAATGTGCTTGTGTTCCGGGGGGAAAAGCAAAGAGCGAAGCTACCGGCTCATCCTGCAAGCAAGCAACATACCGATAAGGCATCGGAATTAACATTAAGAGCAACTTTTCAGTGTTCAATTTTGATATCGGACCCTTGCAATTTCAGGCTCCAACAGCTACATGAGCCATTTAAGACTTGCGTGGTCGATAATGATGCTGCACCGCTGCTATGCATTCTAATTCAGTAATGCTAGAGTTGCGTTGTGCAGCGTCTAACTTCCTCAACATATACACTATTGAATGCATTACATCTTCATCGACTTTCTGGATCAAAACACTTCAGATACCCACTGCAATTACGTCGCATTGGATATAGAAATGCTTCGTAAAATCGGGGTTGGCTAACTTCATTTTATTGAAGGCGTTGCTGGCAGTGACAGACCACTTGAAGGGGCGTTTAGCTTTCAGTGAATCCGTAAACGGAACGGTAACTGAGGCAAAGTTCGAAATAAACAACCTATATCATCCTGGCATGCCCATGAGCTGTCTCACGTCTTTGGTCTTCAAGATTCGGGATAAGAAATTTCGCCTGAAAGATTCGCCGAGGCATGGCGCAAGATGTCATCATTCATCACAAAGTTCAGGTGTTTGATAACCTTCTTGGCGAGCTTGCTTCTTTCATCATTGATGGTTAAGTTGGCATCCCTGACTAGTTTTTCAATAGTCCTCAGAAGCCCCAAGTGCTCATCAGACAATGAACTCGTAACAAATAGGTCAGCCAGGTAAATGAACATAGTGTCCTGCAATTCATACGGTATAATCTTATGCATAAACCGACACATCGTTTGAGGAGCGTTACATAAACCGAACGGTATGACCTTGAAATGGTACAAGGGCCTGGCAGGAACAGTAAAGGCAGTTTTTTCGTTGATTGTAGCATCGAACAGAATTTGCCAAAAGACACCCATCAGGTCTAAGGTAATGATGAATCTAGTGCACTGCAACCGTGCCAACAATGCTTCAATCACCGGCAAGGGATAAGTGAAATGTTCACGAGGCGACTGAAGGAGGGGCTCAAAGTAAATGACCAATTAAAGAAATGTTAGATCAAATATGTGGAGGACCTCCCCGCCGACGTCAACAAAGGAAACCTGCAAAGAGGTATGGTTGAACTTAAGGTGGAGGAAGAAAAGGATGGAAAATTGGCTTTCCTGGATATGTTAGCATCAAGAACGAGTGGCGACTTGAGCACGGGCATTGAAGCGCAGCTTTGTAGCGGAAAAACAAACTCGGACACGGCACGTTTGGACAAGGTCATGGCCGATTTGGATATGCAAATTCTATCGCATGTGGCTGATATTGTGGAAAATCCGCCCGAGGCCGGTAAACTTGAAGCCCTAAAACGAATGTCACTGGCTATGTTTGGCATCACGGAAGAGAAAAAGACGTGACAGGCACTTTTTGAACTCGAGATGGAGGACCAACGCCCGTCCCCCTTTTTGCACCGTCTGCAGTGCTCCGCTCGCTAATCTATACCGGATGGCTTGAACAAGTCATTATGGCTTCAACGTCCCCCCCCAGCATCTGCACCAGCCTCGCCGTCAACGAACGCGGCAGCCAAGAAGAATTCGCCTCGGCCGCAGATCGTATAGCCAGCATTGGCACACCAGACACGGTATCGTGCGTACAGAATGACCCAGCCACACACCCGGCGAATGACAACGATTCGATCCTAAGAAGCATCGATGAACTAAGAAAGGAGTTTAACTGCATCAAAACGTCGTCTCAGCAAGGCAGCTCTTCCGGTTGCAGCTCTTGTGCTTCCTCGTTTCAGCAGCCGACCCTACGTAAGAATTACACACAGATGTGTTATTTTCATCGCCGTTTTGTACCGCTGCAAGGCAGTGTCGGCCGTCATGCTCTTCTAATCACAAGCGATCGGGAAACGAATCGAGCCGCTAGCCCAGAAGATGACAGCTGGTGGTTCCTCGGGAGATCGTCCCGAAATTTTTAACCCAATATCGAAATTCAAATTCCTCGTCGACACAGGAGCGGATATCCTATTATTTAAGTTTCTCACCTGCATCTAACCCAAGTTGTTCGCGGCAAGCGGAACTAAAGTTGATACATTCAGTGACAAAGTTCGTGTTCCGCTGGCGTTTTTATATCGCAAGTATTGCGCCCCATCCTCGGCGCCGATCCCTTCGGACGTTTCGGTCTGTTCGTCGATCTGAGGAACCACAGGCTCTTGGACCCATCGAGTTGGGCGGCTATATCAGGGAAGGTCAGGCAGCATCAACAGGTATCCGTTTCAAACGTCGTTGGGAATTCACCGTACTCGTTGCTACTCAAGGAATTTCCGGGCCTTAACTCCTGCAGTCTCCACACGCGCTCTTTATAACGACTACGAGCTCACCAATGGCGGACCACCCTCATCGACTGAACCCAAGCAAGCTACGCATAGCACGGGGAGAATTCAGTTTCTGCTAGATAGAGGTTTTTGCCGGCTGTTCAAGAGCCCCTGGGGAAGTCCCCTACGACTCGTCACAAAGAAAGACAGTACATGGCGTCCATGCGGGGACTATTGTCGCCTTAATGACAGTACAATTCCGGATAAGTATTCAATGCAACATATTGAGGACGTAACCGCAAACTTGAGTGACATGCGTGTGTTCTCGAAAATTGATTCATTGCGCGCATTCCACCAGATCCTAATCGCGCAGGAGGACGCCCCAAAAATGGCGGTCACGACTCCGTTTGGACTGTTTGAATTCATTATAATGACGTTTGGTTTTCGTAACGCGGCGCAGGCTTTTCAGCGTTTCATGGACGGGGTGCTTCGCGGGCTTGATTTCTGCGTATGCTATCTCGGCGGTGTACTGATGGCATCAAAATCGGAGGGGCATTTACAGCATCTGCGAATGGTTTTTCAGCGTCTAGCAAGTTTCGGAGTTATCATCAATGTTTCTAACTGCGAGTTTGGTGTGAGCGAAATAGAGTACCTTGGGCACGTTCTTAGTGAGAAGGATATACGCAGATGCGATCCGGGATTTTTAAAGGCCCGTCACGGTAAAGGATTTCCGTCGGTTCTTGGAAATGCTGAATCTTTATCGGCAGTTTGCCCGCGACGCCACTGTTCTTCAAGCCCCCCTGAACAGGTTGTGCAAAGGAAACAGGAAAGGAGACAGGACGGTAATTGAGGCCCCGGAAACGAACGAGGCATTTGTGAAGCCCAGAAATAGCTTGGCGGAATCCGTATTACTCGTGCATTTTCAGGCCAATAAACCACTCAGGCTGACTACAGACGCATCCGACGTAGCCGTGTTAGAGCCAGAGCGAAATGGTCGGTGGTTTCCGTTGGCGTTTTTTTTTTTCATAAAACGCTTTCTACATCCGTTTTTCAGCCTGACGGATCACAAATCGCTCACAAACACGTTCGCTCAATCGGCAAGCAAAGCCTCGCCACGCCAACTCAGGTATCTCAATTACACATATCAATTCACAACGGACTTTCGTTTCATATCCGGGCCAGCAACGAGGTCGCGGACGCATTCTCTCATGTAAGTACGATCGAGATGCCAGCTCGTATCAGCGATGACGAGCTCGCTCAAGAGCAGAGCCGTGACATGGAACTGAAACAGCTGCTCCGAAGCAAGAACACCTCGCTGAAACTTGTTCGTTGTACCTGGGACCCGCATCAGAAGTTAGTTTACGACGAGTCTCTAGGCCTTTCATCCCAGTTTCTTTGCGCAAGAAAGTTTTCGAAATTTTTCGCCAACTGGTCCATCCCAGTGCTCGATCTACCTACAAGGACATCGCAAAAAAGTTTGTTTGGACAAACATGAGAAGGGACATCCGTATTTGGTTGGTTGATTGTTCATCATCAGATGAATCCGGTGCAGTCCTTTCTAGTCCCCGACGGTCGTTTCCAACACGATCATTTGGACATCGTCGCATGGTTTTAGGTATTGCCTAACGATGATCGATCGTTGTTCGAGGTGGCCAGAAGCCATCCCCATTGCCAATCAGACGGCGGAAATCGTAGCAAGAGCGTTGTTCAATAACTGGCTCACCCGTTATGGTACACCTAGACTCATCAAAACAGATCAGGGCACCTAGTTTGAATCGTCGCTATTTAAGTCCCTCGCCGTTTTCTCTGGAAGTGCCGGAATTCGAACGTCACCTTTTCATCCTGCTGACCAGTGCCGACGGCCCACCGAAATGATCGAGCGATTTTCATTAACAAGGGGCTCAGTAGCTGCACACATGTTTTCTGTGTGTGGATGCAGTCCGTAAACCTTTGTCGCCGCCCTACTCAGGACCACATCGTGTTCTCCAGCGGCTGTAAAAAATCGATATAAACGGGCGACAGGTCAATGTGTCGACGTAACGACTTAAACATGCCTTTAGAGATCTTGAGCGGGCTTCACACCAGGCCACTGACCCGCCGGATATCACCGGGACACAGAAAACCGTTCACCCACCGAAAGTTTCCGAAGCATCCAGAGCGCCTTGTGTAACTCCTGCTGAAGTCGTCCACTCGAGGCCACCGGCGCTACAGTATTCGTTCCCCAGCGTACTCCTTCCGCCATCTGAGCAGCGGCTGACACCTGTAAACCCCGCACCCGCGGGGACGAGGACTTACTCGCCGAGTAGAAAGCGAGTGCGTTGCGATGTGCGAACGATCAGTGTCATCTGATTGACACTTGGGAGGGAGTACTGTGCCGAAGCAGTTCAATGTTGCAGCATACTCGTCGTCATCTTCTATTCCGACCACTAGGTGTCATGATAGGCAGTGAGGTTTGCAAAACCTACATTCTCATTCACTCTCTATTGGGACATCCTTATGTGTAGACGTGTTTTGCTGTAGACGAAATTTTTACCTGGTAGTTTTGGATACGGTAAACTACTTTATACACGAGGGTGGCCATCTGGTTTTTAAGTATTGCACTATAATCGATAAAGTAGTCCATTAACATTGTAGTAGATTGACATAAAATGGAATCAAATGTAAATGTTTGAATTTGTGAGGAGTTATTTGCTTTGTTACAGATATGTTATGTGGTGATAAAAAGGGTTAAATGAGGCAACAATAGTGAAGAGAAAGGGAAGAAGTGCTACTTAAGGTCGTTCTGATTTTAAACTAGTACGTATCGTATTTGAATGGGCTTATCGTCCGTCCGAAGAATCACTCGAAAGAAATTTTGCTGCCACCTACGAGATTCGAGCCAGGGACTTTCGGTTCACGTAGCAAGCACTCTAACCACTACACCACGCGAATCACCTCTCAAAGTTTAGCACTAACAATTTGTGGGATAGGCCCGTCCATCTAGAGGATGACAACAATCTACTACTGACACTGCAACAAGGCAGGTACAGAGCATCGGGGAAAATGCTGTGTCGACTGCGTAGAGGAACTGCAAATTTGGCAGGACATGTTTGCAAGGATGCACTTTAGCTAACTGGATTCATTAAGGTTTAAATTCATAATCTTAAAATTTTTTTTAATTTCAACTAAAACCATCGTAAACTTCACGATAGCTCAGCTTCGACTCGTTGTTTTAACAGTTTAGCTTCCTAGGGACAAGCGAAAATTTCATCAGCCACCACTCGTAGCCTCCTCCACCAATAATTCAACTTTTGCTCGGCTGATGGTATTAAGTTTTACCACCAATCCATCTCGAAAGATTCTAAAATTCAAACCCATCTAAAAACGAATTCCGTAAATTTTGAATGTGTCCATTAGATTTATAGTCATTTGAATGGAATCTGATTTCCAACACTCATTAGATCATAACCTGAAGCCTAGGTTAGCTCGACTCATAACCAGTTTGTCAAAACCAAACCTATGACATAACCATACACTTCCATCATTTTTGGCCCACCCTCTTAGTTTCCATTTCGACCATCATCATTATCATTAACTACTCCTCCGTCTTGAATGGGAACGCTCGCGATAAAACCTCCCTCCGAACCAAGCCAAGCTGTGTTAGCAAACATTCAAGTTTGATATCTAATAGATAAACTCGATGACAGATATTCCCATTTGTAGAAGCAAAACGATTGATAATTCAAATCGAATCGAATGATTAATTTCACGCTACCCTGTAGTACTCGTATGTGGATTTTCTTCGCGCTCTTGCCGTTGCTTTTTTATGGTATATGCAAATCATGTGCGACGGATTCCTTGTTGCTCGTTCGCGTTGCCGTTGCCTCACAGCCTCAGCCCCATGAGCCTAAGCAGAGATACTTTAAATATATACTTACATCTGTAGCCATAACGATACTAAAACGAGCATAGTACGTGTTTCAGGAAAGTCTTGTTGTTTGGCTTTAGCTGTGCGCTAACTCGTCCCCCACATGAAATCAAACGTGTACTCGTATGCTGTGTATCGGCACTTGTGTGTTGTATATTTTAAGATACACGAAATCATGTGAATCATCACCCTGCCGCCTATTTTTTCAAAGAAGACGCAAACGAGCTGGCGGGCTGGCTGGGCAAGTTCGTAAGCAGCACCCGAAGAAAGACTAAAAAATTTACAGAAGGGAAAACCATGTGGTATACAAATTGCAATGAAAAGAACGTGGCCTAGCGTGGCCTGGTGATGATACCGCGCCAAGAATGGGCGGGAGGGTGGCTCGGAAGCATAGGAAGCGGGAATATCGGAGCCGGTGCCGGTTGCCCTGCTCCGCTTCAATCGAATTGAAAATTAATTTGTTGAAGGAAACTACTGGAATTCGTGAAGAATGATAAAATGAATGTTTATCTAATCTTCCTCCACGGTTAAAATCGTATCAGGTGGAAATAGGGAAATGTATTGTAGATTACATCGCTCGTTCCGCTTGTCGTCACAAATGCGGCGCGAATGTTAACTCTACACGCACGCACTCAAGGTCTCCTCATTCTGAAATGAAAATGGGGCTCAGCGTCGTCTCTGCTCAAGAGGAAGAGACGAAGCAATGGCGAAGGAAGGTGGACTTGTATTGGTTGGTGATTCTTATTTGTTTCTATTTTGTAGAACATCAATCTTGGAATTCATCAGAATGAATTTCAATTGCACAAACCTGGCTTAGGTAGATGACGGTACATTGGTGGATGACTGAATTAAAACTATTCTCATTAAAATCCTCGACATTGGGTGCCATTCCTTGGAATAATTATTCAGGTATGTTGTATACACTTGGTTGCAAATTGCGTCTAGGGGATCTCTCAGCTTTCCTCGTACGGGGGGTTTCCTTTGAAGAGATAATCAAGGGTTTGTTCACTCATCAACGGATACTTATGCGATTTTTTGTTGTTCAAGAAAATGGTTGATATTTTTCTTGGAATTTATGTTAATGCTGATTGTGTTGATATGATCAGGTGCTTTCGTTTCTCCAGGAGACGTTTAATTGAATTCTGCTGCATAAATATGTATAATTGTTGAAAAATTTGTAATTTTCAGGTCAACATCGATGCTCCGTTTCTCGTTTTTGCATTCATCGCCTAAGTACACAATATCTTCTTCCGTATTGACAATTTCACTATGAACCACAGTGGGCTATTTGAATACACTGAAGCGCTTTAAGATAACTTTGAGCATTCAAACGTTTTGTTTCAAAGCACTTTAAAATAGATGTTTTGTCACACATTCACTCAAAATTGTTGTGACTTATTTTAAGTTGATGTTTGAAATTGGGTTTAATTATTAGTTGGTGTACTGGTTAGAGTGCCCACCCTGTAAATTTGGTTCAATGCCGTTGGTGGCAATGAAATTTGTTTCGAGTGATTCTTCGGACAGACTACAACCTCTTTCAGTTATGAAAGTACTGCTTTAAAAATAAACAACGTATCACAGCTGGGTGGACGGAAACACGGCCAAACGTGGTACTGACCATATCACCTTCTCGACTGCCGATATGATCAAGATAATAAGAGCTCTAAGCATAAACTCGAGAGGGATTGTAGTATTAAAACAAACAAAAAATTTAAGACATGTGTAGCAGACGTCATCCTTTTCACATGCAGACAAGAAATCGTGACATATCTATTTGGTACGGATAAAGCTCGCAACATCCATGCCCGCTTAGAACTGGGTCAGGAAGATGCCAGCGTCACCACACTTTCCGGTGACTGCGACCTCAGATAAAGTGCCATGGGGACTACTCCCCTTTCTTGTGTCCTTCCAAGATGTTACCAATCACAAAGTGAGCGTTGCTTCTCGTCATAAGCCAGAGCCTCCCTGTCGCCTTCGTTTTTGCATAAGTAGATTTTCCTACCTTCTCGCAAGAAGGACGATGAATATCACCCCTGCAAAGACCACTACCACCTCCTTATCCCTTCGCCTGCACCAGGTAGTTCCGTTCATCCCATACTTCGGATGCGTACAGTAAGATAGACTTTCTCAGTTGCCTTGCTGATAGGAAGAGTTTCCTGGGATGGCCAAAAGCCCACTGAGCGCCAAAATACCCAGCCTTGTCTGCCATTGCCCCCATTTTTTTTCTTTTTTTTGTGGTAGGGAGGTGAATGCCCACTTACGCACAGAGTGTGGGACTCCCATGCTCGCAAAAAGGCGACCGGGCTACCCACTACACATTTCCCCTGTCAACCTGAGAACCTAGCCTGGAATCGTTTGACACATTACTTCGGGCCAGGTCTCGTTTTGTTACGCCATGAGGCGCCTTAAAGCTGGGGGATCGCTCTTCTAGCGGGAGCGGAGAGGCGAAGAGGAAGTGCCAGACAAGCAATCCCCCAGCCCCAACGACCCCAGATGCTGTGAGTCCCTTTTATCTTTTAGGACTACCCGAACATAATGTGTCACGTGGTTCCATTTGTCAACCGATTCGAGCATCACCGCGACTATATTATCCAGGGTGAGCTCTCCCCTCTCCCTGAAGGGGGCTCTTCGCTGCCTGTCCCATTTTATGCACGCAAAAAATGTGTGGCAGGCATTGTCTTCCTCTCCTGGGCAATACCGACAATCGGGGGACCGTGACTTACCAATCTTGTGCAGGTAAGACTGAAAACACCCATGCCCGCTCAAAAGCTCGGTCAGATAGAAGTCAGTCTCACCATGCCTTCGATTTAGCCACGGTCTCACATCTGCAATGAGGCGCGCAGTCCACCTTCCCTTGGTGCAATTCACCCAAGACTGCTGCCAATCGTTGAATGAGTGCTGTCTCTCTTCATGGACAACCATCGCAGATAAATAGAGCGGCGCTCTCTAGCAAGGAGGCTAACAGGTATCACGCCTGCAATGACTTTCATCGCCGAATCAGAGACTGTCGGATACGAAGATGCAATCCTCAGCGCTCCTCTTTTCTGTACCTGTGCCAGGCGTTTTCGGTAAATCTCCTTACCGAGAGCGTCGCCCCATACCTCTGCTCCGTACAGTAGCACTGACCCTACAGTACTCATCAAAAGGGGTCTTCTTGATGGGCTGGGTCCCCTGACGTTGGCCATAAGCCGACTCAGAGCCGATACCCCCATTAGCATGGATAAACTCAGCCTTGAGTTTATAACCAAGCCCAGATACTTTAAAGCTGGTTTTGATTAACCCAACATTTCTTCGATACTGATCATACTTTGGGCACTTTATGGCTAGTTATGATTGGCCCCGTACTTCCCCGACACTAGTTGTTCTTAATTTGAGGGTTTTTCTTCTTTGTCGAAATGAGAACTTTGATTTTTTCCAGTGACCCACTGAATCCAGTCCCTCATTCGGCGCAATAGTGTGCCTGGCCTAAGTTGTGCTTGTTCAACTGTGCATCCCGTAACATCGTACGCTAAGCCAATGAAGCGCAACCCATTCTTGGCTGTATGGGAACAATTTCTGGTGAAGTGGAGTCGATATTACTTATGGTCTTTGCTCCTGCTTTCTTATGCATCTTCCAAAAGTAATCCAATTGGCATTGGTGCTGCCTCTATAATCTCAGCTCCATGAATTAATATTTTATGAATAGTTGAAGGCGTCTGCATTTCTATTGCCAACTTCACCGTTTCTGTTGCGTACAAGTTAAATTTATCCAAGCCAATGGATGACTTGCTGTTAGTCACCTCAAATATTACTCCAACTCAGCGAATGAGGTTTTCGAAAACCTGAGTTATTTCTGCTATCAAAGGATTTCGGAAAAATACTCCCGATTTCCGATATTATTGGATCCGTAAGCCTGTTTTTAGAAAATCAATGTTTATCCCTAATTCAGTGAGGAACCGTTTTTGTATACGATCCTTTGCACTTTCTTTTATTATTCGTGGTCCTCCAACTCTGGAATTCTAGATTAGAACCAGGCTAAGAATATACTCCATGAATTTATTCTCGCATGAAGTGGAGAAATACCCAACTAAAGTGCCTCTTCTCTGCAAAACTTCACTTTAAGTTTCACCAAATCATTCATTTCAGATGGGCGAGCAGCACAAATGAAGCACTTACATGAGGCCGTGCTACTTTTTCGTCCCACATTGTAGAATGTAATAGGGGTCTCACTGTGATGGTATTATTGTCGTGCTGTATGGTCGCATATCGCAAGTTATTTATTTTATCTTGAGCACTCCTTTTTCATGCTCTATTAGTTTAGCGCTACTTTTTCGTCCCGCATTGAAAAATGTAATAGGGGTCTCACTGTGATGGTATTATTTTCGTGCTGAATGGTCGCATATCGCAAGTTATTTATTTAATCTTGAGCACTCCTTTTTCATGCCTTATTAATTCAGCGGTTTCTTTTAAAAATTGAAACCTTATAGGTCGACAATTTCGAGCAGAAGTTTGTCGGGGGTTGACCTAGATGTCCTCATCTTGATTTAGGGTTGGAGTAGTTTTCAGTGGGACAGTCGAGGTTATAAATATATTTGAGTCATTTCTTGTTTATTGTCGTTAATAAACGGTTGAGGGATCCCATTCCGGCCGGATGAGATGTCAAATCCCTATTTCATATGTAACATCAGTTCGCTATTCTTCAATTTATCCAATTCATCGTCTTGTTTGGATTTTAAAATTATTGTTAATGTGGGTTCAACCAAAATCTACAGAAGAGTTTCAGCAAAAGATTTTGGGCGACCCTCTAGGGATGGGAGAACCCGCACCGGTTCAACAGGAGTCCGGTGTATGATTTTGATTTGAGTTTTTTAATCAAAAAAATTCCCAAACAAACAACCGCAAAACTGGTTCTTCCAAAAGCGGTTTATTTTGGCTTTTGAAAAACCGTCCGGTTAAACTGAAAATTTAAAAAACCGAAGAATCGGTTTATTTTTTATCAAAAGCCTCCATCCCTATAAGACTTTCTCTTTGCTTCTTGAATTTTCTTGTAACAACACGTTTTTTGTAGCTTCTCTGATCATTTGATATTGGAATCTAAACAATTTCTTCTAATTCGTAGCACTACAGCCCCTCTTGGGCAACCGGTTCCTGCAAAATTTTGTTTCCAACTGTCTCGGTCCATTGACCATGCCCTTCAAATTCAAAATCCGAGCAGCGATGAACTGTCTTCGTCGACCGAGTCAGACCAGCGTTTCCCCGGTATCCTCACTTGTCCCCGAACTTCAGTTCTCCCAACGAATACCTTTATGGGCATCCGTTGTTCGTCCATACGATTCACGTGGCCAGCCCATCATGGTTGTATCGAATTCGCCATTGGTCCTCATCTAGCTTCGCTCCGATTATTCGCCTCAGGACCCGTCGCTCAAAGGCACTTAATATGTTTGCAGATGTTGGGTTGAGAACCATGTTTCGCACCCATAGCATAACACAGATCTTATTACAGATTTCTATATTTGCTGCTTTGTCTCCCTGTGTATGCAGCTGGCCTTCAAGATCGTCAAAACTGTATGAAAAATTTTGTTTGCGAGCTTTATTCCTCCGTGTATTTCGTCTCGTTCATTAGCGGTTCTCGTTATTTTGGCGCCTAAATACCCAAATTTGCTCACATTTTCGCTACTGTATTCGCCATACGTAATATTTTGTGTATTTGAGATATTTTTTCTCGACTGCGTCATGAGCTTTGTTTTATTTTCATTGATTAGTAACCCTACTACTTTTGCTTGCCGTTGAGTTTCAGGAATAGTTCTTTGGCAGTTGTTAGCGACCGTGACAAAATGTTGATGTCGTTCGCACAGCCTGCTACTTGGCTCGACTTGTATAGTAATGTTCCTCATGTATCGACAGCCAGCGTCCTTATGACGTACTCCAGGGCCAAATTGAATGGCAATGGGGCCAGCCCACTTCGCTGCTTTAGTCCGATATCTGTGTCAAAGGCATCGGTGAGTAGATTATTGATGCGGATTTGGCGGGTCGTCGAAGCATTATTTGGTATAGTACGTTACAATCAATATTGTCGTATGTTTGTTTAAAGTCAACGAAAATCTGGTGTACGTCTATGTCGAATTCCCAGGATTTCTCAAGGATCTGCTTGACAGTGAACAATTGGTCTATCGTCGATAATTCACAATTATACTGTTGACGCATGATACGATTTTATTTTCTAAGATCTTTGAAAATATTTTATGCCCCGGGCAAAGCAGTGATATGTCTCTATAGTTCTCGCGCCGTAGCTTGTCATATTTTTTGTGGATAGGGAATATAATTGATGGGCTTCACTCTTTTAGTAAATGTCCTTATTTCTAAATGTCCTGGATGATTTTATGGATGGCTTTCTGGACACTGCTGCCATCATATTGAGTTAGCTTCACTGGAATCGCATAGCTGCCTGGCGCTTCTTTATTTTTCGGGCTTTGATGGTGAAACAAATTTCATCCAGAGTTGGTGGGGCCAATGGAAGCTCTTCGGGAATGTCTATAGGCTCCGATGTTCTGGAGCTGTGCGGGGTATTTCGGAAGATCTTGAAATATCATGTCCATCTTTCTTCAATATTTGTTTCATCAGCGATGATATTGCCGATGTCATCACGACAGAGCATGGTTTTGGGCCGATAACCCCGTTTCAGGCTTTTTTGTACTTCATATTGAATTGAGTAGATCGTCACGTTCATTACACTACTTCTCGCTAACATAAATTTCTTATGACCCGTTACTAAATAACACCTCGCAGAGATAGATATATTTTATTATAATAGTCTCTATAGTGGGAAAATTGATGTTAACTGTCTTTAATTGAAAGTCCTATGAATAAACGTAAAGATTATTATGGATAAATGTAAACTGTTGTTTGTAGTTGTTAATGGGATTTATAGGAATGTTACGGATACGTGTAAGGTTTAAGAAAATGGCAATTTTTGACAAGAGCTCATCGGAGCCTTTTTTAAATATTAGACAAACTCTTCACCCTGGTTACTTTCCCCACTTGATCTATAAATTCCATTTTTTGAAAGCATATGGGAGCTGTCCAATTTTTCCTTTTCTCGTAAGATGAATTGAAAACCTCGTGAGTTTCACGGTTTCATCTTTCAAAATGGTTTTATGAATCAAATTAGATGTTTTTTGGGTGAAGTGACAGCTTTGACCTTTTTAGCGCCACAACCCAAAATGAAATGCACAAAACAACCCAGAACTGTTTTCTCCAATTAACAATGAAAGCAATAGTCCACCAAACATGGTAAAAAAACTAAATTTTGTCAACGGTTGTCCTACTGTGTGCGGTACGAAATGTTTCGCGGGTCTCAGCCAAGGATGAAGCCTTGGGCAACAGCTGATGTAAGGTCCATATTTTGCCAGCATTGCTTCATTTCATAGAACAAGGTCCGGCCTTTTCATTACACCCTCAGGATTCGCATCAAATATTCGGCAACCTTGGAAGGGTTTCCAGTGTTTCTGGAATATCCGTCATTCAGTGGACTTAAAAGCATTTTTGACATCAAGTGCCACTAGCAAAAGAAACAATCAGATAGACTGGCTGTGATCCTTTCCTTGGACGACCCACTCACCACTTCTGCAATTGCATAAACTTAGGACGCCCTGCTCTATAGCCTTGCTGCCGTGAAGATGGGCCTCCAGCAGTATGAAATGTGTCTCTGGGTGATTCCGTAATAAGTTTCTTGAGTATCTTTCCGGGTGTGTCTAGCACACATAACGCACGGTAAGCAGAAGGCGACTTGGAATTCCTGTTCACCTTTGTATCTATATTAGTACGAGCTTCGCTATATACCAGCACTTTGAGAAGATTCTATTGCGTGGGCAACAATTGAACGCACTGAGTAACAAGCCAGAGCCAATTTGCATCTGCATTTGAAAGCAGCAGTTTATAATACCGTTTACATTTCTTAGAAGCGGGGAATGAGCTTTGGGGGACTGAATATAAATGTGGAAGATGTGATCGTCTCAATTAATGCAGTAAATGAAAATCAAAACGGAACATAATCTTCTATCTGACCTAACCCAAAGAACTACCTGATACAACCAACCTTCACCTATGTAAGCTAATTTTGTACCACTACCCTTACATTGAAGATGACTCAAGCAAGGCCCGACGGTTTTCCAAGATAAAAATAATAAAATTTTCGACTTTTTAGTTTTTAACTGATTTTGTTTTTTGCAGAGTATAAGAACTTAATTCTGTTATCCACAATTTTAAGTTTAATCAAAATCCGTTGAAAAACGCATGGTCGCTAGAGGGCCGCAAAAATCTAAAAATAAACGCATATTTTAAAGGTCTCCATTTTTAAACTTGCATATGTATGATCACCAAAATAACGAAGCATTTTGATACAATCCTTTTCTACCTTAGTATCAAGTTTCATACAAATCAAAACAAAATTATGGCTTTTAGAAACCTTTGAAATTTCGAACTTCAACTAGCCGCAATTTTTGTTTTTGAGACCTGACCTGCAAATTTTCTTCCATTTTTCTTTAGGCACCTATGGTATTTACCAAAGTGCGGAATTTCATCGACATCGGTTTAAAGGTTTACTCACAATCAGAATAACAAAGTTTTGCACGTTTTTCGACTTTCGAACGGCCGCCATTACGTTTCAGGTGGTTCAACTATGAATTTTTAATTGTGAGCTTCATCACACAGTTCAATGAATCTTTGTACCAAATTTCTCCTTCAATTCAACGTCAACACATAGTCTCGACGAAGGTTCCTTTCGAGTTCCCGATTTTGGAAGAACTTCCACCAACCGTCGTGTTCTAGATGTGCGTCCTCGTAGGCAATATATCCGATGCAAGTTAATGCCGAGGTTAACGTGGCTAGAGTGAAGAAGCAATGTTCACTCGAGGAACAAAGGGTAATAGTGAAGGAGGCAGCAATTGCTAGCCTGAATGGCATTAAATTCATGAATCGGCACTTATTGAAAGTGTGTGCCAAGAGTGAGCGATACTTGAGGCTATCAAAGACATGAGTTGCAATGCCGCTTACAAATATAGTAGATCGTATCTGCTGCGGTTGAAGATCTGCGAGCTACAGCGCTAGACGCGAGCTATAATACCGCCGACTGAAATGATTCGATTGTCAGTTCAGAATATTCTTTTTTATGGTTATCAATCGGCTGTTCATCAGTTTATGTCTTTGGTTGAGGGATTAAACAGCGTCCGTTTCGGATAAAGTATCGAAATAGATTCTCGCCGGATGGTGTACTCGTATCTGTCTAAAGACTGCTGTCAATGGCTCGATAAGGTATTTCCATCACTGGATGATCCTTTGCTGAGGTGATCTCTATTGATACCTACAGTTTGTTGTTAATGTTCTAGCACTACAGCCCCTTTCGGGCCTTTTTTTAAAAATAGTTGGAGTATCTCATTATCTTGATCAAATGCATCGGCACTTCACAAGGTTATATTGTCAGTATCACGCTTTGGTCGTGTGCCCGTCCCCCCAGCTCCGATACGTTCTGATTTTAAACCAGTACGTATCAGAACTGAATGGGCTTACTGTCTTTCCGAAGAATCACTCGAACTAAATCTCGTTACCGTCAACGAGAGTCGAACAAGGGACCTTCGGCTTACCGGACGAGTGCTGGATAGCTAAAGCTTAGACCAAGGAAAACTCTACTCGTAAAGACAGAAGTGGTGAGTGGGTCGTCCAAGGAAAGGATCACAGCCAGTCTATCTGATGGTTTCTTTTGATAGTGGCACTTGATGTCAAAAATGCTTTTAAGGCCACTGAATGACGGATATTCCAGAAACACTTAAAATTAAAGCACTCTTCTTCAATATAATTCTGACAATGGGCGAGTTCTCCATCGAATTGTTGACCAGCAATACGGTATTCCTTCCCAAGAAAGACAATAGCGTGGCACCTGGAGATTTCCGGCGCATCAAAATAACGTCTGTAGTGGTTCTCCATTTACACAAGATCGTTGACATCTGCCAGAGATCTTTAGACAATTGTTGTAGCGAGAATATCCCCACGTTTGCTTTTCCGTTGGATCATGGTAGGCGGAAATTCAGGGAAATTAATGTGGTTTCCCTAAAGTATGCCAAAGCATTCGATACTATAGATCACGGTAGCTATTGCGTTTTTTTGGAGAGCTAGGATTGTCTAAAGCACTTGTCGATTACATCTTGACTACTTATGACAAAAGTCAAACGTTGTTGAAAGTTGAGGGATACACTTCCGAGCCGATAAGGCTTACAAGGGGAGTTCGTTAAGGCGATCCTTTGTCTTCTTCTCTCTTTGGTTTTTCCTTGAACAAATCTTTAGCTAATTTTTCACAAGAAATCGGATATGGCTTGGAAGGGACCCTAGTGAATTACTGTGCCTGGTAACGATGCACTCCTTATTTCCTTACTGAGGCTGGCATGAATAGATTGATTCGAATAGTGGAACTGGAAGTAGGAACGTCTAGATTTGAACGCAGCTAAATATAATGTATTATCAGTTATTTCTGCTGGCAATCAAAAAATTGACGCATGTCAGAGATTCCGCCTATCTAACGGGCAGCATATTAAGCACCTAGCTCACTCGTTAAAGTGGAGGTGCTTCGGTGTTGTTGATTTCAGAACAACAGATCTGAAACAATCAGAAAGCTCTCTTCATAAGGAGCTGTACAATATAACTAAAGATCCGTTAAAACCCGAACAGTGTTTTAAGATCTTGAGCAGTTTCTTGATTCCACGTTTCGATCATGGTCTTATTTTAGCAGGGTGACTCTGGGGAAACTTAGAGCCCTCGATCAGCAAGCTCATGAAGCGATTCGAACTTAGCTTCAACTCCAACATGATGTCTCCAATTCCTACTTCCATGCTGCTACCACTGATGGCAGTGTTGTAATCTCGTTATTTGAAACGATAATTCCATGTCTCATATAGTCGCACATGTGTAGCTTTGAAGAGTCGACTTCACTTGCGGCTTATGCTACTTTCTCGGCTGAGTTTGTTTGAAAACGTATAGAATCTTACACAAATAATGATGAAGTGTTGCAATCGCTATCGGCAGCCAAACGATGGTTGGCTCAATGCCATTAAACTCCGACGAAGGGCGTGAGTTAAAAGAAGCTAAATAATCCAACACATGCATTGACCAAAGGAGTCATATGAAACCTGGAAAGGACTACGTCCAATACTATCATCTTCTTCTTCTTTGTAGCACTACAGCCCCTCTCGGGCCTTCGCGTAGAGATAGTTAGAGTATCTCATTTTTATGACCGTATTGATTTTTTTCGGAAGTTGGTTTGGTCAGTACCATGCTCCCGGTGTGCCTGCTCAGCTATGATATGATATGATATGATTTGATTAAATCACCAATACTATCATGTCAGGATCAATTGTCTCGCATTACCTGCAGAGTGGATTATGAGACCGAATGTAGAGCTGGCTGTTTTATGAGTGAAATAGGGGCCCAAGTCATTCAAGCATGCCATCGCTTACGTCACAACACTGTGTACAAAATCAAAGCCATCGTTCTGCGAGACAGCGGTTGGAATACGAACTACCGAGCCAAAATACTGAACCATTTATGGTTTGAGAAAGCCAGACCCGATAGTGGAGAAAGAGTGCACATTGCGTGTTATAGATACATAAGTAATAAGTGGAGCAAGCTCGCCAGATGAATCCTACGAAAGGAAGGTGCGGTACTATGGCGGAAGCTCCTACTTAGTAACTAAACTAGTCACCGGTTTTAATGTTGACAGAAATCAAACACATTTTTCCTTGTGAACCATCTCTTGATGGCATGTGGTCTCTGCGGTCTTTCACTCACTTGTTGGATATGAGTCAGGCCAGGAACTTGTTGCCGTCCGCAATGACATAAGTTCTTATAAGAAGCCACATGAATTGGACATGATGGAATATAAGGACGCTTGACACAGGTACAGAGAAGAAAGGCGCTGATGATTGCATCTTCATATCCGACAATCTCTGATCCAGCGGTGCTAGTCCTCGCAGACATGATGCCTATCGCCCTCCTTGCCAGAGAGCGCCGTAATATCGACCTGCGTCGAAACGAATACAAAAGGGAGACAGTTGCCAGCAAGAAGAGCCAACGCTCACTAAACTGAACGTCTCATTCCTGATTTGAGACCGTGGCTCAATCAAACTCACGGCGAGACAGACTTCTAGCTCTTGACCGGGTACGGGTGTTTTCAGTCGCCCGACTGTAGGTTTTGCGCAGGATAGGAAGACGTAACCTATCACACAAATTTTGCATGCAAACGATGGGACAGGCGGCGCCGGGATCTCTACAGGCGAAAAGGAGAGTTCTCCCCGGAAAGTATAATCGCGGGGATGTTTGGATGGGTTATCAAATGGAACCATGTGGCACACAATGCTCGGGCTGCCCTAATAGGTAAAAATAACTCACAGTAGCCGGGGAATTCGAGGTTGGGGGACCACTTTTCCTCTCTCGCCTCCCGCTAGAGGAGAGATCCTTCAAAGTGAAGGCACACCACGGCGTAGTAAAATGAGGTTCAGCCCGACGTAATGTATTAAACGGTTCCCGGCTAGGTTTTCAGGCTGTCAGGGGAGGTGTTCAGTTGGGAAATAGCCTTCGCCTCCCAACCACAAAAAAGACTAGCGCTTTATATGGAAGAGAAAGAGTGGGTTATCCCAATAGAAATTTAGATAGGGGAAGGGCCATGTTTGTCTCACCTTCGATCATTCGGCAAAAACGGTTACATCGTTGAGAAGACGCCAGGAAACGAAAAATTCGACCTGAGAAACATTCCTCTATTTTTTGTTGGCAATTTCGATCAGTCCAAGGCTTATCGTATTTGGAACACCAACGAATGAAAAATCAGGATGATGCGAGATACTAACTTCCTAAACAAGCACCAGGTTATCGACTACGGGTGCAGGAAAACGTTCAAACAAGAAGTTCTCATAAGCTAGACACGTATCGGCCCACTCTTTCGTAGAAATTGTGATGGATGCGAGCATAGCCACTCCCCCAGAATACCCGACTCAGCCTCTTGATCATGATGTCTATGAGAACGTCAATAACTCGAGCTCCTTCAAGGCTCCGAGAGCTCTCATTCACCCGAAGTCATTGAGATTGATGAGGCAGAAGAAATAGATTCAAGGCATCGTGGAAGACCTAGGCTTGTGGGAGTGGGCGGAAGGGGGCATCCAAAAAAGGTGTGGGCAACGACGATTTCGACGGTGACAGCAACAGAAGATATAATCGACAAAGGTGAAAAAGAAAACGCGACCGAAGCATGTGCGGTGATGGCTGCTGTCGAAATGCCTCTAAGCGAAGTCTTGATCGGCCTGGGTAGACGCAAGGAATGAGTTGTCGCTCACGGATTCGCATAACGACGGGGTATCGATTTTACCGACCCTTTCGCTTCGAGTTCTCAACTAGACTCATCTAAATTTCTGTACCTGCATATCACGTAAATAGATATAGTCACCGCATATCTTAACGAGGATATGGATACTCTCGTATAAATGGAGAAGTTGGATCTACTCGAGAAGACGTTAAAGAGGATGACACATGAAAAGGACGTAGTTTACGTGGGTAACTGAAATTAATAGGCCTTACCCCACGATCACCGTTAGACAGGAATATGTGATGCGCCAATCAGTATTCCACACCCGTGGGATGGGGTCAAAGCATACCTCTATTCAGAATACCCGTAACACAACAGGTATGTACTCAAAACTACTTTCTATGCTATTGCAACCACAACCACCACGTTTTAGCCAAGAAAGGCTCCACGTCGGGTAGAGAGAGACGCCAACGTTTCATGGCCTCTACCTAGCTCGTTGTATACATAGATCAAAGCTTTGCTCAGCTTTTTATGACACTCTGCCTGGTTGTCACTGCCGATGTGCCGATGTGGCTTCACCTCGGATCCGTAGAGTGGTCTTCCCTAAAGACTACTAATTTCTCAGAATATCTCTCAGGATTAACAAGCCTCACTACACTTTGGCAGCCGTATTTTTCATCTTTATAGCATCATAATTGTTTTTGGTCGAGAAAAGCGGACTACAATTCCCGACCCCTCTTGTGTGTATCATCAATTTTATTTGACCATTTATGCAATACGAGCCTCTTTCCTTCACGTCTCCAGGTTCCTCGCTTACCCTTCCTACTTAATTTGCGTCGTTCCTCCAGTTCTATTTGTCCTTTCAGCCTTCATACCTCCTGATCTCTACTTCCCCTCGCTACTAGGTAAACCACTTCTCTCATATGGTTCCATTCATTTTGCTCGGTTCCACTTCTCTCTTCTGGCCTTCGTGCCTCTAGGTACATCATTTCCCCTTTCTTTCTGGGTTTAAGTCGTTCGTGCAGTTCGACTTTATCCTTCAGTCAGCATTTTTCACTTTACTCAGCAGCCTCCATGGCCCCCGGTAAATGCTTCCCCTCGCTACTAAGGTTACCAGTCCTTTCTAACAGTTCCACTTCTCCCTACCGGCCATGAAATTCTTCAGCCCTTCAATACGGCAGAACACCTGTTACTTCCGTACTTCAGTTCCCCAGGTACGTCCGTTCTGCTTTTCTCAAAATTCACCTACTGCTCTGGTTTCCACTTCCTTTTCAGATCCGCACCCTTTCCGGCACAGAAATGCTTCACTTTCAATTCCACTTCCGCCCTTCCCTCGAATGCTTCAAAGAAGTCTAGTTTTACTCCACTTAGTTAAAAATAACATCTTCTCCCTCCCTCCCTGTTCCAGCACACCGTTGACGCTTTAAGGAATAGTAGGGGACCTAGTCCGAAGTATCGGTTTTAAACTAGGCTGTAAGCCTGGAAGGAGAGGTGTTAATTAGGTTGTCCGAAACCTTGCGCAGCTGAGAGCCTAACACTCATGGCATAAATATCTTTCAGCTCCTTACCAAAACAAAGTCGAGACAGTGCTCTTCAATTAGGAATTACAAAATGAAGCTCAAAATAATTTCCTCGGGTTTCGTAAAACAAATTTAACAATACCTTATTAAAATCAGTGCCCGTCTGTCTATTCGTCCGTTTAGCGGTCATAGCAAGTTTTCTCAGGAACTGTTAAAGCTACATTCAAACATTTTTTTATATGCTCAGAAGTGGAGGTTGCAGTTGAAAAATGTTCAAAGGATTTAAAGGGGCACCAATCACCCCCAAACAAGGATGTGATCCTTGAAGATTTTTTCGCATAGAAGATTGTCAAGTAGGATATCAAATGAAAGGACTAGATAGGATTTTCAGTATTTCTAAACAAACCCGCATTACCTACGTTAAGGTGTGCAGAGGAGAAGGGAAAGAGCACAAAAGAATTGGAAGGAATAGGATGTCTTCATTAAATGAAATTCAATCATCATCTTCTACGACGCGATAGCCCAGATTGGGCTTAGACTTCCATGATTGGTCACCTCTAAAAGGCTTGTTCACGTGCTTTCGACATTTGGCAGGTATCTCCTCTAGGCTTCTATGGAGAAAAACTATTATTTCCTCTATTTTCCAACCAGACGCTTTCCTTGAACTTCTTGAGCTTCGATCCTTTCGACAAGCTTAGTCCGATAAAATATTATTTGTTTCAAAATCCTAATCATGTCCAACCCAATCAAGTATATTCAAGTCCTTGATAAAAAGATACTTCAAAATATGTGCCCAAAAAAACTTCATCAAAAATGTTGTGCCTAGTTAATTGCTCGTGGTGAATCGTTTTTTTTTTTCATTTCTGCTGTGCGCATCGAAAATTACTAAATTTTGTATGGAATTTACATATTCCCCAAAAGTAATGCTTGATCTTTGCCACACAAGCAAACATCCACACATATATGTTTGCTTATGTAAATTTGAAGTGATGTGTCGTTTATCTCAAATGAATATCACACCTCGATATCTGCTCTCTACCTGTGCTCCTCAATGCCAGTCCGAAATTCTGGAAAAAAATAAAGAACCAAAACCAACACATCTACCCCTTGTGGTGGTGGTTAAGAAATGGAATGTCTGCCTTTTCTCCGTATTTATCCTCTACCCAGCCAGCGAGAGGGATCCTTAATAGCATCTAGACAAAGTACCGGATGTGATTGTCATGCAAGGAAAATAAAGAGGGAGGTCACCTAAAATAAATCTCTATACAAATTCTATAAAGCTATTTTTTTTTCTTCAAAACGTGAAGGAACAATAACAAAAACAACAGCAACAATCCGACAAGCAGCTAAAGATAAAGAATACTTGATCTGGTCTTGTTAAAGAAGAGATCGTAGTCGTCTTTTTGGTCGGTCGTTTCTTTTTTTTCGACAAAAGCTACTAAACGGACGAACAATGGATGTGGCGAGAAAAAAAATAAAAGAATCAAACAACCTGCGATCATCTTGATTAGCACATTTATCATACCTTTATATATCTAACACCTCGTTCGTTCCGAAATCTTAACAATATGGCCTGGCCTGTCTTAGTCTGATCTGGTCTGGGCCTGGGCCTCAGCCTGAACCTGAGATGGAGCCTGGGTCTGTATGGATAAAGTTGCGTGAATAGCATTTATCTATCTTGTTCGAGCTGTGTAGTGAACCGGTTCCCTCTTCAATGGCCACGGCTGTTCTCAACCATAATGTGCTTGCTTTCAATTCTTCCTCATCGTCTACACTTCTTCGCGCCTCCACTTCACGTCGCCTCGCCCATACCTGAAACTTACCTGTCTTGTATATTCATCTTCACCTTGTTCTGCGTTCTTGTGCTAATCATCATTATCATCATCATCATCAGCATGATCACCAGAGCATTCGTCTCTCTCGTAAAGACCGCGTGTGTCACACATCAATTGTTAAGGTGTTGCTTGAATCGTTTAAATGGCCAGCGGGGGTAAGGTTTCTACTAAATTTTTAATAAAGATAGGATAATCAAATTCTTCCTAATCGTTCCTTTGGAACATACCAGAATTGACTAAACTTTAAGGTTTGAACCAGCCTAGAAAAAAAGTCACATTTGTTGAGTGACAGTTACATGTATGATAACCATTTGTGGCAAAGGCTTGGATTCGATTTGAATTTAAAAAACGTTACGAAGTTTTTCAGTAGTTTAACAGTCATGGCTCGTTAGTTATAGATCTGACTTGCGGTCATATAAGAGCTAAAGACCGTATTGAAACTCACTACTGGTAGATTGGCGCTTGGGCGCTCCTTTTTTTACAGTGTAATATTTGAAAGTTGTATCATTTTAAATGTATTTACCAAGCCAAGGCTTAGCTTTGCCGATCACTCTGAGGTTGGTAATATTACAGAAATCTCAAATTCGACGCCGTAAAATTCAAGACTTTTATTTATCACCAAACAGGACATGGTATTCTGCACATTCTAGGAAAACGGATCGAAACTAGAGAGTATGTGGATGCACAAATTCAGCGGCTATTTTAGCATATCTGATATGAAAAGAAATAGGTGCCAAAAAAGTTCCTTGGGGTATACCGAAAGAAAAAGTTTGCCTGAGAAGACACGAATAATCTTGGACTGATATTCTTGATTTCACAGATCAAATCCTGTCAAATTGATCCAGAATAATGCGGGGAACAATTAAACAAGGGCAAAATCACATACTTGCCTGGGAAAACTGCTTCACTACTATTGTTAGCTGTAGATTGGGTTGATTTCATGAACTTATTTCAATTCAAACAGTTTTCCAGAAACCTTAATTATTAGATTGGGAGTTTTGAGTCAATAATTTCGAAATCCATGGAATTAAACATTGATACTTGGGACAGTGAAGCAAAAAATCTAGTGAGATATTCAATATCCTAAGAGAGGGATTTTGAAAAAATTACCTCACCTAACAGCTACCAAGCAGAGTCAAGTCTTATATTTCAAATTAAATTTCTATTGAAAATCATCTAATTGCTTATTATTGAAAGGTCTAAGCCCTTTGAGGGTGGCTTTAGCTGACAATATTCACCGTCTGGTTGTCAGAGGGTCTTTTTGATGGCCTTCAATCACATGTCCAGGGTTATGCAGTGTTATTGGAATTGAAATTGTACGGGTTGCACTTCAATTCTACGGAATGCAGAAGGGGCTATCCGGAGATACCGGCTCCAAAAAGGGATCCAATCAATATGAACCTTACTTCCCTGAAACCAACACCAACGATAACAGCACCAACGACACCAAAATCGACGACCAAGCCATCGAAGACAAAAATAATGACGGCAACGACTAAGAAAACAAAGATGGAGGAATAATGCATCAGTGAACGGAAAACACTGGACAACCTTATGCAAACGGAAATCCTTGAGGTATTTCGGGCACAGCAAGAAAACGATGTAAACGGCGAAGCGTCCCTTACAAGAGAAGCAAACAACAGAGCAGCTTAAGTCAGAGATCAAAGAGGAAACTTTAGGAATCAAGGGCCCCAAACCGGCTCTAACCAATACTGAAAACATGAAGGCGCGGAATTCAAACCCTGAGTTATCTCCGCCAGGAAACAGGCTGGATGGATTGATCGCCCTTGAGCGGCTTTCCCGAAAGGCTGAAGCTGTTGTAAAGCAAATCGAAGCCAGCAACGACATACAAAAGAACGTAAGCAAAAAGGCTAAAAATGGAATCCTGGAGTTAGAAGAACTAGTAGCTCGGATGGGTCATTGTCGACGCACACGGCAAAGGCCAGGGGAAGAACAAAACATTAAATCCCCTGGTAGAGTGCCAGTTGTTCAAACACCTGTTATAATCAAGAGACTCGCCTGCAGCCCAACTCAAGCATATCAGGAGAAAAGGAGAAATGACGAGGAACCAAACGAAAATATTGCTTCCGAGTGACAGTTCCAGACGGTGGTATCAAGGGCCGCCGAAAATGCGGCTAAAAAGCTGATCCAACCATAGACTGACGACCAGTCTTCCCAGCAAGGGAAGACCAAAGATAGGGAAAACCTGTCAGAGCAATTGTTTGCTAAATCAAATGATGAAAGAACTTCTGCAGAAGTACTGCGTGAAATCAAAGAGCCCACAAAACTGGATGAAAAACAAAGTTCCATAAGAGCAGTATGGCTAATTTGATCCAGTGACCTTCTAGTGAAGATCGGATCAGAGATAACCAACAAAGAAGCATTCCATGACGCAGTCAAGAAGTTCCTTGGAGAAGGGGCAAGCGTAGTCACACTGGAACCCATGGCAACTCTTGAATTCACGAACCTTGACTACGTCACAGATTCGGCTGAAGTGGAAAAATCTATCAGAAGGGAGCCAAAGTAAGACTGACTCAGAAAAACAACAGGTCGTAGAAAATGCCAAAAAAGTTTTAACAATCAAAACAAGAAAGACGATTTCCAGGATACGGTGAAGAAGGTTCCGCTAGCTGCTACAAGTCCCTGAGTTACGGCCAGAACTCACAGGGGTGAAGGAGTATTCGCTGTGCTACAAATTACATCGAAACGTAGACGCTGAATATCTACTTGAAAAGCTTTCGAGGGACATGGAAGCCGATTTGCTGTTGCTCAGCGAGCAAGATCTTGACATGAGCCTATCAGCCAGATGCTTTCGAAATCTGGCATCTCCACTATCTGAGTTCAGAACAGTGCTAACTTCCCGATGCGGAGCCAGAGGCAAGGGAGTAGTTTTGTGTGGATGCAGTGGTTAAGAACAAAATTTTCTTACGAGCCAAACTAAATGCCTTGGAGGACACTGTCTCGAACACCGAGCTACAGGCTCTCGTCTGGAGGGACTTCAACGCTAAAGCCATATCAAGGACATGCCACAAACTGATTCAAGAGGAACGGGAGTCCTGGAAATAGTGGCTGCGACAACACTGAATACTTGCGCTACGTCTACTTTCCGCAGCTGGAATTATGCAGGAAGCATACCCGATGTTAAATTTGCTTCTGCGTCCCTAGTTCTAAGAGTACACAATTGGCGAGTACCATAGAACTTCTAAGCAGTACATTGCGGTCGAGATCTGCGACGGTTTCTTTCGGTGTTCTGATACTCAGACTTCACATTTGGGTGGAATATTATGAAAATGGATGTGAAGATGTTCGTTAGCATGCTCACAGCGGGTATACTGCTTTTGGGGGCTTCTCCAAAGATCGGAAGACTGACAGCTGACGATGTAGTGAGTTCTACAATGATTATCATTACATGTGCTCCAGCGGGCACACGCAATAATGCTGACATAGTAAGCATCCGATGTACGCCAGGCTTGCAGCATATAGGTTGGCCAAGAATTGCCTTTGTAAGCTTATAAAGAGGAATAAGGTCCAATCCTGACAGGTCCCTTAAACTGGTACCCATGAGCTAGTCAAGTGGAAGCTCGATGCCCAACGAATACCTTGCTTACTTAAAGCAGAAGGGATTAACGACGTTGTACAGGCTTTTTTCCTTGTACATTCTATCCATGTTGATACCTTCCGCGAAAAAAGACCAGTGGGTTGCCCACTCTTTATGAGGATGGACCTAGAGAAGGAAGTTCTATCCATGATGGCCAGGACGGCAACAGGACCAGACGGTGTTTCAGTTGAGGTATTGAGCCGATTTACTTTTGCCCTGATTTTCTGTTCTCTGCATGCTAGACATGGATGAAAAATTGCTCGAGACATCCCCAAGGGGAGACTCAATGACGCGGTCTTTTCTGTTGGGGAGCTACCTCCACGACAATAGGACTTTAGAGCAGATCGCTCCACGATTGAGGCGATCTCGGAGGTGTTGAGCGCGGTCTCAAAAGCGGAGGCTGACAGCCGCCCTTACAGACACTTGACAGTGACACTTGATGTTAGGAACACCTTATATTTCGCTAGATGTACACAAAGGAAGGTCGGCGAAAGATGGAATAACATTGGATGTCGCTCCGGGCTCCATCCGTGGCCATAATTTATGAACATCTCGTATGATGGGCTGGGCGCATGATTCAGCATGCGCAACTTACACTTGGTATACTAATGCGCCAATTTTGGACTAGATGACTGCTTGCGGGATCAGCCTCGCGCTGGAGAAAGGTGCAGTGGTCATTCTGACAAAGAAAAAGAATTCCCAGAGTAAGGACAATCAGTATTGTAGAAGTGCAAGTTGAGTCAAAACTAGCAGTGAAGTATCTCGTGAATCTGATTGACTTGAAGATGAGTTTCTCTGAGCAAATTAGGCCAATTGCGGATAAGGCTGCAGCAGGTGTATCGACAGTTTGTTGTTTGATGGCCAACGTAGGGGGACCTGCGAATACCTCATCAAGAAGACCTTTTGTTAAGTACCGTACATTATATTCTATTGTACGGATCTAAAATATGGAGCAACGATCCCAACTAGGAGCTGTACTGGAAACGCCTGACAAAGGTGAAGCGACGGGAAGCATCTACATATTGGAAATCTCTGAGTCAGCAGTTCTGGTCATCGCAAGCGTTATACCTACCCTTCTTATCTGTACAGAAACTAGGGTGATAGTGAGGTAGCTGCTCTCGAAGAGACACAACGCTCTTTCAGCTATTGGCAACAATCCTCAGTGAATGACACGACTGCGAGATGGGTCGCACACCTCATCCCTGATCAGAGACGGTGGCTCAATGGTAGTCATGGTGAGAACTTCTACCCGACCCAGCTCTTGAGCGGGCAAGGATGTTATATGTATTGCCTGCACAAGATTGGCAAATCACGGTCTCCCGATTGTGTGGTCTGCGCTGCAGAGGTCGATAACGCCTGCTACACAGTTTTGGTGTGTTTTGATGCAATATTAGTAAAATCATCGATTAAATGCTAACTTAAATATATTTTTGTGATTGGTCTTATCTGAAAATTTGGAGGAGATTCAACCCAAAGGGTAGGGTTTGGTTCGATAGAGAGCCAAAGTAGTAGAAACCGTCTACGATTGTTTTGGTCAGAGAAAATTCAAATGGCTATAACTTTTGTAAATATAATTCGGTTTTGTAGAAACTGAGAGAATATAAGGTACTTTTGAATGGGTACTTAAATATCTAATTTCATTGAATTCAGTGATACTAACACAATTTTACTGGCGAAAATTTTGACGTTCCAAATCTGCTATTTTTAGCAAAGTTCAATGAATTTCAAGATCTAAGTTATTTGTTATTGAATGTACCTTCACGATTTTTTCCATAAATTCAGCCATTCATAAATGAGTTCATTCAAGTGTTAATAGCATATACGAGTGCCTTAAATTTTGAAGTTGAGCGAAAATTGTATAAATTTATTCAATATTCTTATTTTAAGCGGCCACCATTTTGTTTTGCTATTACAATTACGATTACATTGAATGAATTCTTAAGGGTATTTGTGATACAAATCATTCCTGAAATTTTCACGCAAATACTAGTAAGCTTGTACTTTCTGTGTCAATAAAAAAGCAGTCGTGTACTGATGTTGTTATGATGCAGGAAAACTTGAACCACTACAAATTCGTTAAATACTATTTGGTTCTTCTGGAATTTTCAGAATGGATCAATCTTATAAGTTCCCATTTGTCTGTCATTGAATTTAAGGGTACCAGTATAATTTCGTAAATGTCCCCCTCTGCTATCCCCATCGGCACATATAAAGAAATTGAAAGAGTTGTCTTGAGATCTCTTTTCATGACACTCCACTTGGCAGCCTTTGGTGAAAAAGAATATCTTTAAGGGCCAACTTCTATATAGGGAGACATCACTTAAAACACTCAGCAAATCATCATCATCACTTTTGACCTTTCCACAAAGTTTTATGGCTGAAGCTTCTATAGTTTCGGAGAAAAACTGGTGTAACATACAGACAGATAGACGGCTGGACAGATGGACACTGGGCGTGATTTCAATTGGATTTTTCATTTTCATACAAAACCCAAATAGGAGCACCTAAATGCGTTGAGGGTGAAGGGTTCTCAGGGTGAAATCTCTAAGTCATTAGAGCATTATCTCTTAAAAAATAATGGCATCAAAAACTTTATAGTCCCTGTCTATGGTGTTCCAAAATTATACAACTAAAGAAACAGTTACAAAAGCAGATTAAACAAAATTCCAGGAGCGAAGAAAGTGAAGGAAGGCGGCGAACAAGCTAGCTATTGCAGGAGAATACACTCCAATCAATTGCTCAGTCAATACCATCTCCGGCTCCGCCTGTCGGTGTCAGTCTGGCGGGTTAAAGCAAAGGTTGACAATTCATTCATGACAGTTGATACTGATACTTTCAATGGTACAGGGAACTTATTGATCAAATGTGGAGAAATGGAGAAGCATGGCGAGCAGAGTATAAGTAAATCTGTATTAAGCAAAATTCAAGGGTGGTGTGTGAGCCGGTATCGATGTAACCGAGGTAGCACCGGTTTTTTTGGTACACCGCACTGATATGATAGCCGGACGCTGGCAAGCCTGAAAAAAATTCTGTCGGTGGCTATTTTGGCACAGTTGAAGGAGAAATCCAACAAAACGCGTTAAGTATCAGCTACTTTGTTTGAGCGCACTATCAAGGTTATGAGATTCAAGGAAAGCTCTTCACTTGGAGAGGCTCCTTTTTCCGTATCATACTAGAGTGGAACTAAGATTAGGAAAGAGTGAAAACGGAGATTCGCATATTTGCATCCAGTTGGGAAAAATTGTTCCTTTCTTGTAGTCCAATGGAAACTACGTTGGAGGTGGCATATATGCAAAAGAAGGTGTGTTCATTCTCAACCAAACAAACGAAAGAAATTGCAAAGGCTCAAATCTCTACACACCCTGCAAAAACAGCAAATTGTCAAAAGCTTAAAATTCTGCCGAGTACAAGCAGGACCCTGAAACCATTTCGAAGCTTCCGTGGCCAAAGGAAACAACTGCGTCAAACTGGCTTCACTCAAGTTACTGCCGCAACATGGTCGGTCACAAAAGGACATGCTCAAAGTATGTAAACGGCTGACCATCTCAAAAAATCAACAATTTTTGTTTTGTAAGCATTATATGAAGAACAACAGGGTGAGAGTTATATGAACGTGAGCTTGAAGCTACTTGGTTGATACACAGTCAGTTGCTTTTGAGCTTTTGAGGGGATTTGTTTCGTTGCAAGAAAGAAGAAACCCACTTGCAAGATGACGTGAGCATCCATGCTTACTAATGGAATGCTTGTGCCACCTAACCTTCTCAATACTAGACTATTGTCTGTTTACTGCAGTGTCCCTAGACCAGACGATATTACAGTGATTGTTGACTGATATAATTGCTGATTGGATCTCACATTGTATTGCACAGGATGACTATGAGAAACTTATAAAGCCATATAATGCTACTTTAGGATACATTTAACACAGCAGCCATTGCGCCGAAACGAGGAGGCGAGGGAGACGGTTGTCCGCAAAGAGTGATAGCGCTCGCTCAACGATTGGCAGCAGTCTTAGGTGAATTACACGAAGGGAAGGTGGAATGGGCGCCTCATCCCGGATGTGAGACCGTGGCTAAATCGAAGGCATGGTGAGACTGACTTCTATCTGACCCAGCTTTTGAGCGGGCATGGGTGTTTTTATTCTTACCTGCACAAGACTGGTAAGTCACTGCCCCCCGATTGTCGGTATTGCCCAGGAGAGGAGGACAATGCCTGCCACACATTTTTTGCGTGCATAAAATGGATCAGGCTGCGAAGTAACCTCTACAGGGAGACGGGAGACCTCACCCCGGATAATACAATAGTCGCGGTGATGCTCGAGTCGGTTGACAATTGGAACCATGTGGCAAACATTATGCTCGGGCAGTCCTAAAAGATAAAAGGGACTCACAGCAGCCGGGGGCGTTGGAGCTGGGGGATCGCTTGTCTGGCACTTCCTCTTCCCCTCTGCCCTCCCACCAGGAAAGGGATCCTCCAGCTTGAAGGCGCCTCACGGCGTAACAAAACAAGGCCTGAACCGAAGTAATCTGTCAAAAGGTTCCAGGCTGCGGTAAAATTCTTTTCCAATTCTAGAGTATCTGATGCGGATTTTGAGGGGGTGTTGGTCAAGGCTCCATCTTTGGCCCAGGCCTTTGGAACATCACGTACAACATGCACTGAGACTTGAGCTGCCAGATCAGTCACGCTTGATCGGCTATGTGGATGATGTCACGCCGGTAGACGGGGAGGCATAGTTGAACAAGTGCAACTTAGACTAGGTATGCTAATGCGCCACGTCAGGGACTGAATGACTGCTCGCGAATTCAGCCCAGCGCTGAAGAAAACCGAAGTGGTTTTCCCGACAAAGAAGAGAGTGCCTAGACTAAGGACAATTAGCATTGGAGAAGTGCTCGTTGAAACTAAATTTGCAGTGATGTACCTGGTCGTTCTGATCGACTCGAAGATGCGTTTCTCCGAGCCAATCAGAGCAATGGCTGACAAAACTGCAGCGGGTATGTTGGCTTTCAGTCGACTAATGGCCACTGTAGGGGAATGACCTCATCAAGAAGGCAACTTCTGATAAGCGCAGTACAATCTGTGCTACTGTACAGATCAGATATACGATACGACGCTCTCTGCAAGGACCTGTACCGAAAATGCTTGGATTAGGTACAGTGACGAGGGGCGCTGTGGGTTGCATCTGCATATCGAACTAACTCAGAGTCGGCAGAGCTGGTTATCGCAGGAGTGATACCCATCGGTTTCCTTGCTAGAGAGCGCCGAGGTAGAGAAGCAGTTGCTCACCAGGAGAGGCAAACGGAGAAACAACCGAGATATAGGTAGCCGAAATCGAAATCGTGTTACTATCATCGCGTGTGTAGAGCTAGTGTAATAAACTCTCTGCAGCCTTGCGAATTCCTGCAGCAGGTAAACTGAAATCGTCACCGTTTTGACGGTGACGTCCATAAGAAAGAAAAAAAAACACGCTTATAACAACTGAGCGTGGCAGCCAATTGTAGTTTATGCTGTTTAAGTCGCTGGCAAATTTAATCTGTTGTAAACATATTTGTAGCACGGCGTATGTTCCTTCCGCAAAAGGAATGATAGAGCGCCGGAACCTAAAAAGCGGCAGTGATGTGCCACGTGAACAAAAACTGGCTACAGGCACTACCTACACTCTTGCTCGGCCTTCAATCACCCTAGAAAGAAGAGATCAAATGTTTCGCAACGAAAATAGTTTAAGGCAATTAAGGATACTATCTAACTTCCTCGACCATCCAAACAGTAACTCGAATCCTTTCATTTGCAACGTTTACGCCCAACACCGGTAGCTTATCACTCTAACAAAAGCATTTCTGTGTACGAAGACCTGGCGATATGCAGCCATATTTTCATGCGAGTTGATGGAGGAAAAAGGTCATTGTAGCAGCCTTATGTCGGACCATTTCGTATCCTGGACCGAACGACCGAAAACAATTTCAAAGTCCATATAGGTGGAAAAGAAACACACGTAACAGTCGACCGTCTAAAACCAGGCTACACACTAAATCCGAACGTCGAAGAAATAGTGCCATCACCGTTTGTGGATTGTGAGATTCGGAGACTAGCAGCAACAAAAACATACGTTGTACCGAACAGAGATATGCAGAAAAGGAAAGTGACATTCAAGTGCTCTAATGACAAAACTTAGAGGGGAAGTACTGTAGCGGCTGTCATACTTCAAAAGTGCCATCTAGACGACAATGTGTTTTAAAGATTGGAAATACTTAGCGACCTTTTATCTGAAAGTTGATAATTTATGCATTCTTTGTTTTGTTCCGGTCAAGAGCTTCGCGAAAGCGGACGTTTTTCCTGGAATAAAGTAAATTGCAAGATTAAAAAAATGTATTTTATTTTGTTTCCAGTAGGCGAGATTCCTATACAGACACCTCTGATTCATACACAATCAAAAGAAGTACGTCAATCACCCAAATCACCCAATGTAATAAACGACTGAAACGATATCATTCCCAAACATTCGAGGTGTGACAATGAAGTAATGAGACTGATTTTATTGCTGCGCTTGTGGTAAACCTGCGACCTTGAAATTCCCCTCCCCTTCCCCAGCATCCTTCTCCGCTCCATTGATATATTTGCCACCGCTCTAGCTTATTTAGTTCGCCTGCTGTGTCGTGTTGAGTAGACGAGTGTTGGTGGTGCTCGTCACGAAAATGGAGAAACGAAATCAAGAGCAACACGTCGCGATAAAATTTTGCGCCAGATTTGGTGAAATAGCTTCGAAAACATACGCTAAAATTGTAAAAGTGAATGGTGATAGTGCTCTTAGTCGTGCTCAGGTATTTCGATGGCATCAAGAGTTTAAGGAGGGGCGTGGAAGACGAGGCGCGGAGCGGGAGACCAGGCAAGGTGTGGACTAACGCGAATGCGCAGCGTGTGCCCGCCCTAATCCGTGAAGATCGGCGTTTAACTGTTCGAATGTTGGCCTCGGTACTGGGTACGAAGCGTGAAACAGTCGAACAAATTTTAGCCGACGATTTTGGGATGAAAAAGTTGTGCGCGGAGATGGTTTCAAAGAACATTTCTGAGGAGCAAGAGCAGCATCGAATGACAGTCGCAAAAGACTGTTTGGAACAAGTGGAAAACTATCCCACGCTGCCTGTGACATTTTTTGTTCCCTAGAACAAATCGGTGGCCAAAGGAACCCATTTTGAGTCGATTACGGACATCCAGGCGGCCGCGAAGAGGGCACTCGCGGACATCCCCGTCGAAGCGTTCCAGAAACGTTAGGAAGCATGAAAAACGAATCGTTGCGTAGCTGCCCAAGGGGACTACATTGAAGGGGATGGCAGGTTGTAGAATAATTTTTAAATATACCATTTTCATGGAATCAGTCTCATTACTTAATTGTCACACTTTGTATTTGAACGATTCTCTTATATACAGGCGCATTGAGATCGCAAGGAGTAGCTTTAAAGGGGTTGTAACTTTGTATTGTCTTTGTTATTGCCACATCCGAGGACTCTGTTTTCTGAATGTTGATGCTTATTTTTTTCTGTTGCTGGAGTAGCAATGTTGGCTGCTTTTTTTGCTGCCTTAGATAGCGCTGCCTGGAAGCTTTCTTCGAATGGGACCTGAATCTTCGTTGGCTCCTCCTTGTCCCTTCTCGACTTTTTCCAATCTCCTTCGATTGGACTGCAAGCCAACCTTTTGCCTATATTTGACATTGGCAAAACTACCGTGCCTTCAGAGAGCTTGACCTTTTGCTCGTTCTCTGCCATTTTTGCGGTTGTAATAACCTTGTGGCGGTCAACCTCAATATAAATTCATAATATAACTTTATTTCGGAAGTAACATTGTCAACCTAAATATTCAGTAACTTTAAAAAGCAACGTTAATTCTTAATAAAGGGGTTCCCTGATTTATTTTAATGACAGCGAAACATTATTTTTAAGTCAGTCTTAAAATATCATTAAATAATAAAAGTTCGTTTTTACCCAGCATTTGTAGAAGCAATCCTCATTGCTGCTTTTCTCTGTACCTGTGCAAACCGTTTCCGGTATACCTTCTTACTGAAAGCGTCGACCCATATTTCAGCTTCATACAGTAGCACTGATGCTACAGCACGCATCCAGAGCCGTCTTCTTGATGGGTTGGGTCCCCTACGTTGACCATAAGCCACCTCAGAGCTGATACTCTCGAAGCAACCTCCTCAGCCGTTGCTCTGATTTGCTCAGAGAAACTCATCTTCGAGTCGATCAGTAGCCCCAGGTACTTCATCGCTGGCTTCAGTTCGATTAATATGTCTCCAATACTAATCATCCTTGCCTTAGGGATCCACTTTTTTGTGAAGATTACCATTTCGAGTTTCTCCAGGGCTAGACTGACCCAAGAGCAATCATCTAGTCTCTTACTTGGCGCATCAGCACTTCTAGCCTACGTTGCGCTTGTTCAATGGTGCGTCCAGCGATCAGAGGCGCAACACCATGCGCATAGCCGATCAAGCGTAACTCATTTGGTATCTATAGTCTCAATAGCCCGTCGTAAGACATGTTCCACCGGTCTGGACCCAGGATAGATCTCTGGGCAACACCCGATGTCATTTCTATCCTTCGTTGGCCCTGTGTCGTGTCGTAAAGCAGGATTTGGTACTTCAGGTAGTCCTTCAGAAGACGTATCAGACATTCTGGAACTTAAAAAGGGGTTTCACCGTATCCGTATTCCTAACGTCGAGTTTCATCAACAGGATGATCCATCGCCTTGTGCGGCTATATGCCTCTGCCTTTTGGACCGCGCTCAGCACCTCTGCAATTGCATCAATGGTGGAATGTCATGCTTTAAAGGCATACTGTGGAGGAGATAGGGCAGCACGAATCGCGTGAGTAAGTCTTCCCTTGATGAGTTTCTCTAGCACTTTCCCAGCCGTGTCCAGCACGCATAACGGGTAGTATGCAGACAGCGAACCGGGATTTCCCTTCCCCTTGCTAATCAGCACGAGCCTCGCCACCTTCCGTTGTACCGGGGAATCCCGTCCCGTGGGCAAGATTTGAATGTGCTGACCAGCAAAGCAGGACAATGGCTATAGATAAGTTGCAACACTTCAGCTGGAACATCATTTTAGCCTGGAGCCTACCTCATTTTCAATGAAAAGACTGCCTCCTTTAGTTCTGGCTGTGTGAAGAGTGGACACTCGATTGCTGCTTGACCATGGACAGCGCCAACACGGACGGGATGGGCGGTGAAGAGTGCCCGAACTACCTCGTCCATCTTTTCCGCAATAATATATGCAAGGTGTCCGTAGTGCACGAAGCTTCAGCATAATTAGCGTGTAGCCAAGGCCCCATGGATCCTTATTCACGTTGTCCACTAGATCTTGCAGGCAGCGCGCCTTGCGACTTATGCTGCTACCCGGTTGCATGCCTCATCACGATTCGCGCCCGTTGAGACTCACACCGAAGCTTGTGACACTCCCTTCGCTTTGAAGCGATTTCAATCGACCAACAGTATACTGGAGGCTTGCTGTGCCGTGGTTTTCGACGGGGCATAGAAGCATTGCAAGCAGTCGTGATGATGCTCAAAGTTGAGTCCACCACATCTGCAGCTGCCAGTTCTTCTGTCCCCTGCAAATCACTCTGCAGCGGAGCACCTCGACGAACTTCTCGATGTTCCATCCAATTGTAGAAGGTCGAGGGCACAGGCGTTGGGAGACAACATCATGGATCTCAAGCAGAATGCACTGATGATCAATACTCTCTAATTATGTATCCTCCGTACTAAGGACTCCAAGGAGAATGTCACGTCCCGCGTATTTCCGATGAGTACGAGGAACGCCGTCCTGGCCGCTATTTCTAGGATTCGTTTTTCCCGTTTATTTGAGCCATGCCCCACTCGATTGCTTTAGCGTTGAAGTCTCCCCCAACGAATACGTTGCCGTCTGCGTTCGAGACAGCACCATCCAAAACATTAAGCATGGCTTGGACAGACGATATCGGTTCGTTCGTCGTTAGGTACACACTAAAGATGATGGTCCCTGAGCTGCAAACCCACATGAAACCATCCCTCCGTCCACAGCTCTCTCCCTGGAAATCACTGTCCGAAACCCAGACGGCAGCAGTACCCGTTTCATCAGTATATCATGATGCAGAACTTTTAACGCAAACTGCTCAAACAGGAAGGGGTTTTTGAGGGTTGAAAAGTAGTTAAATTTCATAAATTATATTGAAACAGCTGAAACGAAGAGACACAGAAGATGACTCAAAGGAGTCGAAATGTGTTTGTCCACTCAAAGTAGCAAAGCCCGACGGCTTTTCCTGAAAAAAGTTGGAAGGAACTTTATCCAACATATTTGAACATGAATTGAATCTTAAAAAAAACGTAAATCTGCGGTTTTTGCACAAATAGCATAAAGAGCAGTTCGAGACATTATAATTTTTGAAGTGCGGGGTCAGATGAGCAAGTTTGCAAGTTTTCAGGAAAATTCGTGCTATCCGAAAACATTGGGAGCTTTTACTTAATTTTCGCCATCAGTGCATGACTATTTTGGTATTTGTCTGATTTATGAAGGCTCTCTTTTTACCACTATCTGAATGACTGAAGCCTCATACCTTTTCGCAAAAGGGACCTCATCTTTCTGTTTCTATGTGTTTATAAATTATGAAAAAACAAATCATTCCTTAAAAATTAAATACCGAGCCGTATAAAGCAAATAAATAATTTCCACTTGTGCAAGCCGCATAATGCATCCTTGATGATTTCGGATGAGAATATTGAATCTCATTAACATTGCAGTCCTGTCAGGTTTAAAAGCACCACGAACGGTGCAAAATCATGAATACATTCAGCAGAATGAGACGACTTACATGTAGACTACAACGACCACTTGTTCATAGCTCAAGTGATGATTAGAGTCGATCTGTAAATTATCATAATTATCAAAGGATTGATGTTCATAGCCACCCATAACTCTTCAGTTTTTCAACATGATGATCATCATCATCACCATCATTATTGTCTTACTCGTCGCGTCTGGTGATGATCTGGAAGAGAAGGCGCTGGTATCGGTAGATCAAGTGTTCGAAATGTTGGTTTCAAGTGGCCCCATTTAAAACCCAACAAGTGGACCCTTTCCTTTCTTTAAACCTTTCCTTCTGAACAGTCCATTGCATGCTCCTCATGCGATTGTTCTTGCGTTCTGCCTAATTTTATGCATAACACGTGCAACTAACTCGACATCAACCATCGATTTTAAGCGAAGCAATGCGCGCAACATGTCTGCAAATGGATATGAGCACATCAACTTAGTACGCATGCAGGAGGTATAACTCCTTTTGGTTTACAAATGCAGTACGCAATCTGTTTGCAGTTTCTGTTGCGAAAAAATACGTTGTGAATGTTTTTTTTGCCTTCTGTACCCTAAGCTTTATTTCTTCACACGATCATGCTAATGAGCATGGTAATTTCGTTTTCATCCCTTTCTGTTTCTCCAATCACTGTCTCGCGAGGATTCTCTCATCTGGGATGGTGGAGTGCTGTTGATGCTGATGCTTTGGGGTCCTCCTAATGATGGTCATTATATTGTCGTGATCATCGTTTCCTTCATTGACCATAACTATACTTTGCTGTTTTGTGCCGTTAGCATCATTATATGCTCATCGTCGTCGTTGTTATGATCTTCAAGAATAAAAATAAAATAAAGGTTGTGTTCGTTGCAGTCCTTGTCAATTGGAGGACGATGCAGCGTGGTTGCGTACGATTACTTTTATTTTAATGGTTGGATTTCGTCAATCAAGTGAGAAGAAGGGTCCTGTATACTTTTCAGAATGGAGATTTTCGTGGACAATAATTAACGCTTACCATTTATGGGTAACGTATGATTTTCAACTAAAATAGATTATAATTTTTTTGGGTCAAAATGAACCGCAGTTCATAGGTCACGAAAGAAAATTTTCCTTTTTGAAAGGGACATTAATTTTTAATTCAAACGCACCTAGACCCAATCGGGGCGTTGCCATTTCGAGGTCAATAAAATATTGGATTAATCTTAGTTTCAGGAGAGTCTTTAATGTTTTCTTTCTATAATCAACTTAAGTATTGGTTACGCACAAAAATTCACGGACTGTCATATCGAACTACTAATATATAAATTTAAGACGGAACTTGAATTTATATTTTGTGCTGCGAGATATTATGGACAAAGTTGCGTAGCACGGTACCGCCTGGGTGATGCTTGTGTCATCTATAAATGTTTTGCTACCCAACGTCTATATGAATCATGGCAAAACCATCTATCTTCATTGTTATATGCATGTGTGTAAAAACTGTTAAAACCCTGACTGTTGACGAAATCAGAAGTGGGATAATCCTTACTTTCGCGAGTTGTTTTCTTAAAAAGTAGTGTAGTAATGGCGACGGGCGAAGCCAGTTTATCTGTGTCCGGCACGAAGGAAGAGCTTATTACACGGTTGCGGAACCATGAAGGCGAAGTAGAGTTGTTCCACGAGGCCAACGAAAATGGCATGAAGGAAGTCGAGAAGCTGCGAGGTGATGTAGGGGAACTGCAAAAGCAATTGACGGCCCTATCACAACAGCTGGGTTCCGCCATCAGCACCATATATTCGTTGAAACCGGTGTCGAATGTCCAGGGTAAAAAGTATCCGAAGATGGCAACCAGCGTGGCGTCGGCATCTACGTCATACGTATACTCGCCAAGCATACCAACACACACAAACGTGTATGCGTGTAACGCCGCAGCAGTTCCAGTTTCGTCTGTGCCGCCTGCAACATTTCAGCAACATGCTGCAACATGGAACAAAATCGTTCCTGTCAGGAACGGGCATCATGTTCCCGACATGATGTCAATTGTTCCTGAATTTGACCCATGTCATGGTGACATGACGTCAACATATCGAGTCGAGCAATTGTGAATGGGGTATAGATGGGAAGATCGGTTGCTACTCGTTGCTGTTATAGCCAAACTTAAGTGTACGGTCAAGATGTGGGCTAACGCGTAACCACTGTTGCGTACATGGATGGAATTCCGCATGGTTTTTTTGGCAGATTTTCCGCTTCAAATAAGTGCCGCTGATGTGCATGTGAAATTAATGAAGGTGAAAAAGTTGAAGGCTGAATCGATGGTGGAGTACTATTATCGAATGCTTTCGTTGGGACGCCACGGTGGTGTCGACGACCAGTCATTAATCCGCTATATGATTAACGGGCTGACGGACGATAATTTGCGTCGGATATTGTCGATCATGTGTTTTCCGTGATGTGCTGATTTGTTACAATCGCTTTCGCTGCGGTTGACAGTAAGACTAGTGTCGTGAATTGTCCAACTGGGGACAAAAACATTTCCGTGCAAAAAGTGATAACTCACGATAAAGGTGGACCGGTATGTTTTAATTGTCGGGGTGGAGGACACATTTCACGCGATTGCCCAAAACCCGCCGGGGAAAAAGAAAAATGACAATTCTGTGAACTCCATTAGTGAACCATCTGGTGATCCGGGTACGAAGACGATCACCGTGTACGATATCGTGTGCGAACCGCTTATAGACTCGGACAGTTGCCATTCATTTATAAAATGGAACATCGTGGATCACTGTATCGGTACAGTTAAGCTGTGCAACAAGATGATGATTGGGTTCGCCGGTGAACAGGTGGAGTGCCACGAAACGAAAACATTGACCGTCACAATTGACGAGCAGCAATTTGTGTGTGACTTCATGATAATAGACAACCCAATCTCGGTGTATGACGACATCATTGATACCGATATACTTTCGCGTGGTTGTACAGTGATTGACAAGTGCAAATTTCATGTAATTAATAATGCGTGATTTCATAATCATTATCTTATTACTTTATCATAATATCTTTATATTTAATATTTCACAATTTTTTTGTTACTATTATTAACTGTATTTCTTTTTTCTTGTTTTCTACCTCTTTCCAGATTTGTATTTATATGATTCATACCATTTCTATTTGTAGAAACTTTTTAATGACTTTCTGCTTTTATTATATAACTTGTTATTATTATTGTAATGTCGATAGTTTCTCTAAAATAAATAAAAATAAAAAAAATGTCAATGATACTTTGAGCAAGTTCGAAAAACAGCGAATGGAGGCGTTACTACACGAATATCGTTGCTGTTACGCGGAAAGGTTGAAGGACCTCGGAAAGTGAAGTATTATGAAAATGAACATTATTTTGACGTCAGACATTCCGGTGAATAAAAAACCGTACCGTGTTCCCATCCCTGAACAGAAAATAGTCGAAAGCATCGTGAACGAGCTACTGCAACTCAACATAATCCGCCCGTCGATGTCGCTGTATGCTTTACCCATGTTCTTGGTGCGGAAGCAGACAGACTCTGTGTCAACTTCCGTGAGCTAAACGCGGTCACACAAAAAGAACCATGGTCCATGCCTGTGGTCAACAACGTTTGTTCAACGTTGGCGGGGAAAACAACTTCACCGTGCTTGGCCAAACAGTACACGTCGTTCATAACTCACCTTGGCCACTTCGAGTTCAATTGAATGCCGTTTGGCCTTCGAAATGCCCCGAGCAATTTTCAACGACTTATGGCGAGGCTCATAGTATCGATGAATGGCAAGGCGATAAGCTATGTGGGCGAGGTCATCATTCCATCTGAGACTATCGAGCAGGGGCTGGAATACTTGAAGGAATTCCTAGAAGTCATAAAACGCGAAGGACTAACGTTGCGCACGTCGAAGTGTTCATTTTCCCAGAACACAGTGGAGTTCCTTGGACATGAACTAACGGCTGAAGGAATCAGGCCCGGGAAGATAAAAACCGTCGCGATGCAACAATTCCCTAGCCCACAGAATACTACCGAGGTCAGGTGTTTCCTTGGGCTCTCCGGCTTCTTTAGGAAATTTATTCCGAATCATGCCATTATATCCGCGCTACTAACGCGATTGTTAAAAAAGGATGTACTATTCAACTGATCGACCGAATACGGGCACATCAAAAGCTGGTGAGGTTGTTGTCTGACGCACCCACCCTAGTCATTTACGATGAGGCATCACAGGATCAGTTCACACCGATGCGATTTCCGTGGGCCTTGCAGGCATCTTGTTGCAGAAAAATGGATCGGGACAGATGAATCCCGTTGCGTACTATAGCCGTCTGTGCAATCTAGCGGAGAGCCGGTACCAAAGCTTCGAGCTGGAGATGCTCGCGATCGTCGACGCGTATGAACGGTTCCGAATGTACTTTTTGGGAAAGGAGTTCGAAATAGTAACTGATTGCCAAGCCATTGCCGGTCTGAAAGCGACGAAGCCTCTCATTCCGCGAGTGGTGAGATGGTTTTTGAAACTACAAGAGTTCGATTACCAGGTTGTTTTTCGTCCTGGAATAAAGATTTCTCCCGTCGACGCATTGAGTCGAGCGCCTGTGGAGCCACCGACTGAACCAAGTAGAGTAGAGGAATATGTTGGTAGGGTCAACTTGTCGATGGAGGATTGGGTACGCACTCTACAGTGACAAGATTCAGACGTAAAAAACATCATGGAAGTTCTCGAGATGAAGGCGGAGTCTGAGCAGCAGGAGCCAATTCGCAAGGAATATTTTATAAAGAACAGCCATCTCTTCAGAGTTGATAAAGAGGGGGGGAAATGCTCGTTATTCCGAAGGGCATACGCTGGTGGGTGGCGAAGCTGTCTCACGATGACGTCGGACGTCCGGGTGTCTATGGTACACTGATGCGAATGAAATGAAGTTCCCTCGAATGCGTAACTCCATAAACAACTACACGAAGACATGCATTGACTGTAGCTATGTCCGAGTCGAGAATAATGGAATGTCAATTACATGGTATGGACATTCCCCGATTACCATTTGAAATAGCCCATATGGATCACTTGGATCCGTTTATTAGAATTCGCCACGGTAACGAGTATGTGCTGGTCATGGTAGATGCGTTAACTCGGTACACGGTCATCAATCTAACAAGGTCAATGAAATCGAAACCTGTCCTCCAAGCAGTCAATCAGCTGCCGATGTAATTTGGTCTCCCACGTGTGGTGGTTACTGATTGGGAAACAGTGTTTACCTCGCATATGTTTGAGGATTACTGTAATGTCAACGACATAACCCACATTAAAACGGCAACTTGAACACCTCGAGCGAATGATATTGCCAAGCAAGTCGACACTGGGTTACCTTAAAACGTCATGTGCTAAACCGACCATCTGGGATGACGAGCTACGACAGCTTCAATGGATGCTGAATACATGAGTGAGTGCAACGACGAAGTTTTCTCCAATCGCGCTAATTTTCAACTACCCGGTGAAGGACATCAGCGGCAATAGGCTTTTAGCAGACGTGCAGGATACTAATTTGGACGAGAAAATGATGACAGGTAAGAGAGAAGACGCGATCAAAAATATATCTGAGGCTAGACTTAAGTGGAAAAAGTGATTCGACGAGAGACATCAGAAACCAAGGCAGTGCAAGGATGGAGAGTTGGTCTTGGTGGAAAGGGCCATTCCAGCTACGGATGAGTCCAAGAAGTTGGAGGCTATCGTGGCCCCAGTATCATCAAGAGAGTTCTTGATCAGGTAGCAAACAGTTTCACCATGCATTCGCTTGAGCTGTACTGTTTACTTGAGTAGAAGGTCCGTAAAGGACTCCAGCGATGGTATGCTGCCTCAGCGAGCAAAGATATCAGTGCTCGTCGGAATTGGCCTTGTCTGAGGACGCGTGAATGCGTTTGAAGGCTAGCGTCACAGTGTCGTGGGGCGAGTTCTTTTTTCCCCAGCACAAGGGCGCGTTGCAAAAAAATTCGCATTTGCGAATTGTTCGATAAAAATATATTGGTTCGACGGCGTCGAAACCAACGTAACCTACCAAAGGAATTGTCAAGAGAAACGCGACTGACTATGCTCAATTAACGCGTGCAGGACGCGAGGCGTTTTCATCCTTACTCCGAACACTTACGACCCCCAAATAAGAAAGGAAGCGGGAGTCCCCTCGCACCCCTTATCCGGATCGAGATATATTGTAGACGTGGCCATGATATTTTAAATTTGCATGAAAAATTTATATGAATTTCTCCTGCAAATATAGAAAATGTTGAGGAAGGCCACTCTACCCGGCAATAGCCCCTAGAACTTCAAAAACGGAAGCAGCTACAGCCCGATGGCTAGCTTAGAAGAGGAGTGTCCAGCCACCGTGACGGTTCCCATACCCAAATGAGAAGACCAAACGTGTTAGCGTTTAAGATTTCATTTTTATTTCAGATTCCACATTTATTATAAGTATTATATGCATTTATGACCTATATAATAAACATAATTATGCATTGATGACAATATGTTATATTATTGCTGCCTTACAACAGTGTACATGTTACGAATATTTATCTTCTACACTGACCTTATAGTTTTGTCTGTTTGAGTTTTTCTCAGAGGGTATTGGTAGTTTGTGTAAAATTCGTACGTTCGTTCGTATTTATCGGGCAGGTGAGGTGGAGAACGTGAAATTATTGAATGAGATAGTGTACAAATTGTCAGAAAATTATGTCTCAAAATCACATCTATGTGCGGCTTACGTGAAATTGAAAAAAAATTTAAAAACACGTTTTACTATGGAAATGCTCTTACTCAAAATGTAATTGTACAAGAAAATACAGATCAACTTTGGAGTTTCTGGTTTTGTTGTTGTGTGTTAAGAATGAGTTGAGAATCGACGAAGATGTTTGCGATGAATATGGTGGTCGTGGGGATTGAAATTTTTTTCTCAAAATTTAATTTTTCATACGACAATATTTTTTTGATTTTAAAATCCGGAAGTGTTTTTATGAATTTTAATTTTCTTTTGGTTAATAAATGATTCGCAAAACGATCTATTTTTTGAAATTAAGTTGTAATAGTTCGATTTATAAGTTCGTCATACGTAAGCTACCTGTCGATACACGAGGTACATTACTATACAAGTCGAGCCAAGTAGTAGCCTATGCGGACGACATCAACATTCTGTCACGGTCATTAACAACTGCCAAAGAACTCTTCCTGAAACTCGACAGCGAAGCAAAACTAGTAGGGCTACAAATCAATGAAAATAAAACAAAGCTCATGACGCAGTCGAGGAAAAATACCTCAAATACACAAAATATCACACTTGGCGAATACAATATCGAATTTGTGTATTTAGGCACCCAAATAATGAAATCGGGCAATGAAAGAGATGAAATACGTTGAAAAAAACAGCTCGCAAATTAGCTATTTTATTCAATATTGACGATCTTGAAGACCAGCTGCATACACAGAAAAACAAAGCTCCAAGTATACAAACCTGTGATAAGACCTGTGTTATGCTGAAACATGGACCCTAACCCAAGCATCGGCAAATATATTGAACGCCTTTGAGCGACGGATCCTGCGGCGAATAATTGGAGCGAAGCTTGACGGGGACCAATGGCGAATTCGATACAACCATGAGTTGTATGAAATTTTTGATGAACCGGAGGTCTCAAGGGCTCAAGACTGCGGAAACTGCAATGGGCTGGACACATGAATCGTATGGACGAACAACTGATACCCAAGAAGGTATTCGTTGGGAGAACTGAAGGCCGGAGACCAGTGGGGAAACCGAGGAAACGCTGGTCTGACTCGGTCGACGAAGACAGTTCATCGCTGCTCGGATTTCGAAATCGGAAGACGCGGTCAACGGACTGAGACAGTTGGAGGCGCTGTTTGCTGGAAGGGAAGGCCCAAAAGGGGCTGTAGTGCTAAGAAGAAGAAGAAGTTCAATTTATAAACAAGTTGGGTAGACAGACCTATGCTCATGTCAGAAGGGTTTTGTACTCAACTTACAAAATGCAGTAACCAGCAACGAATAAAATCAAGAAACATGTCAAAGACGATTTAATTGGAGAAAATGTGAAATTCGAGGATCATACTATTATTAACAAAGTTGAACGAATTTTGACTTCTGAGGTATTTGTTATAGTTATACCCATAAATTTCTCCTTTGATATTTTTTTCAGATTTTTTCGATCACTGGTGTCCATTCGCGAGGGAGGAAACACATTTTTCATGTATTTCCCCCCCCCCCCCCCCCACTGAAGCAAAAACTGTCAGCTTAAGAACTGTTTTGAAAAGCTCTCATAGAGAACTTTCAGTTGATACTCATATCGGCTACCTTTCATGAAATTTTTTTTCAGGGGCCACTCCTCTGTACTGTAATCATCGATTCATGGCCTATTTTTTCGAATCCTAGAATGGTTACAAAGCCCTTTTGCTAGGAGCTCTCTCCTGCCTCTTCGACTTGTTTCAATTGTATGTACTCATCTTCATGATACCTATCACTCCTGAAATTTTCATGCAAATTCTAGCAAAGCTGTAGTGTCTAAGTCGGTAAAAAGCGCATATGGCTCCATAGCAATATGTTTCCATAGTAATACAGGGCATTTTGCTCCATAGTAATACACGAAAATTCAAATCGCTACAACTTCGGTGAATACAATTCGATCTTTATGAAACTTTCCGGAAAGATCAATCTTATAAATAGTCATCTCTTTGCAAAATTTTATTGAGTTTAAGGGTACCGTTTAGATTTTATTCAAGAAAACACAAAATCGATAAATCATACTATTACTAACAAAGTTGAGTGAATTTCGACTTCTCATGTATTTGTTGTTGTTGTACTCATTAAGGCCTACATTCATGATTTTTTTCAGATTTTTCGGATGGAAGGTGTCCAATCGCGAGGGGGGGTACGCGAAAAGTTCGTACATTTCCCCTTCTCCTGCCCCCCTCGGTACTTATAAGACAATTTTAAGACTTGTTTTGAAAAGATCTCATTGAGACCTTTCCAATGACACTCTACTCGACTACCAATGGTGAAATTTTTGTTTGAGGGGTCACCCCCTTATATGGGGAGACCCCCCTTTGAAAAATTTTTCCACCCTTGAACTTTCAAGAGGTCACCACTTCTGACCTTTCTACAAACTTTCATGGCTGTAGCCCTAATAGTTTCGGAGAAAAAGTGCTGTGACATACAGACGGACGGACAGACGGACACAGGTCGTGATTGCAATAGGGTTTTGTATTTTAGTACAAAACCCTAAAAAGCTTCAAAATACTGCTTGTCCTTGTTTAGGGTTTCTATTATTTTCGACAAAGTCTTGTTAGATTATTTTCATTTTAATTTTGTCTACGAAACATTATATTTGAACGATATTCGTAAAGTCATACTAATTTGAGTGCCTTTGCAAATTACGGTGGAGTTCCAGTTGGCGTGGCTAATTCAGAGTTAAGTATGTACAATATATAAGTAATAATTTGTTTCTAATTTATGTGAAATAATCTGTACGCCGCAAGGAGCACTCTTACCTAACCTATACAAATCGATTCACTGGCTTGCGTCCCTGGTGGGTCTGCCCCATAGCCACGTGCGCTCGAATGTGGGCCTCCAGGGTAGCTGGCTAAATAAGGAAGCGTCGTGGCCTGTTCATCCAAGTACAATGGACGTCCATCCAAAACCTCTTTGTATGTATTCCTAGTTTTGAGTTGCCTCACGTCGCAGGTTCGGTTTCCTTTAATCTGGGTACTATAAATTCTGTAAGTACACACTAAATAACTGCAATTTTGACTCATATTACACTAACATAACGGAATAATCCGATGACCTCCTACAAGTACCAGGCGTTTTCTTTCCCACACGGCCAACGTCAAGTGGCGGATCAGTGACAGAAATAAACTCACCACACTTCCGACGTCAAGTGGTAGAGCCCTGCTCACCACACTTCCCACGTCAAGCGGCGATTCAGTAACAGAAATCAACTCACCACACTGCCGACGTAAGTGGCGATTCAGTGGCAGAGATCTACGCACCACACTGCCGTCGTCAAGTGGCAATTCAGTGGTGGAGATCTGTCATCCAACACTTGCCAGCTGATCGCAATTATGTAGGGATGACAGATCTCAGTTGGGTTTCGCTCCGCGGGATCGCCAGTTATGACGACTGTTTGTGGCATAATATTACCGCCCAAATATGCATACGCGTTGTGGATGCATTTTGTGGGTGCCTATGCATATGCATCGCTAATTCATTTGCGGGTGCATTGGCTGATTTATCGAGTAGTTCGCGGAGAGCGAACTACTCGATTCATGCAGAGCCATGGTCAACTTCCTCTACATGTCACACTCTCAGGACTGTTGCTTATCCCTGAGAGAGCGTGGTATCTCCTCTCTAGTCACCTTCGCTTCGACGCAGGTAAATATTTTTACCCTCATTAGAAGGAGAGCCATGGGTATTAACCCTGTGATTGCAAGCTTCACCATAGTCCTGATCCGTACATACTACACGACGCGCATCAGGAGTTTAATTAATTGTTTGTACGTTGGATTACTTGCTAGGGTGGTTATCTACACCATGAAATACCTGCTCCGGAAACATGGAGCATATAAATCACCGTCATTGGGAACGCAAAGAGCACCCAATCAGTAGCACAAATGAAGGTGTTTCAACGGTCGTTTGTCTGTCCTTAAGTGGAATATATTTGACTTGATAGGCACGGCCTTGCATCCATTTGTATATGGACGACGGGAAAATTGCTAATCAATCGAACTTATCGCGAGGCAGTTCACTTCGAATCGCAAGTTTGATTCACTTGGCGATGTCGTCGATGGTTCGATATATTACGACGGATGGGATGAATACATCATTCAATTTCACAGGCGATACCAGAAAATCTCGCTATCCGAAAATAAGTCAGATGATGCGTATCTTATTTGTTTTTGGATAATGAGACGATTTCTTCTCACAAGGAGACACTTCTAGCCGCCACTCGTGACGGCAATAAAAAGTCTTCCGTTTAATTTTGTATGCTATATTTTATTTTCTGGATCGAATTTCGACCATTTTCGCTCAGTCTTCGTCAGCGAACCCGAACGATAACGGTCAAAAATCGATTCCAAAAGTAAAATATCACACAAAATCAAAAGGAAAACTTTTCATTGGATCAATTGTATTTTGTCAAAATGAAGTAATTTATAAACACTATTGCGTTTACATGCATGGTAAGACTTAGAGGTACAATTCAATGGAGAGCCTATAAATGTGTTTTGTTGGGGTGCCTGCTCGCATTTCATGCTAAAACACAGATTTTTTCATCAAGAGAAACTCCATCTCGAAATCTTTGACTTTATTTTAAAAATCGAGTTCCTTTACTTAGTCTTCGCATATCCGCTTGAGAACTCCGCTCTCCACCTGAAGAGAGTTTCATTGCGACCAGTAGACCACTAGTCTCCTCCCATACCAGCAATGGTCCGATATCCTCTTAATCTAGCTGGACATCTCAAAGATTCCCCTGTGGCCAGCCATTATCGCATTCGAACGGTATCTTTTGTTCACATGCATTTGATTACACTTGCTTAAGCTCTTGGTAGTGCTTATGGGTCGCCGAACGAGGACGTGTGCATGCACTTCTACTTTCGTTTTAAACGTTTTGGCGCCAAGATTTTTCGTTGAGATCAATATAAGGCAATAATTATACAGTCAAGCGTCATGATACTGACCCTATGCCTTTCTAACGTACCGTTATAGTCTCGACATCAAGAACTAGAGATAAACTTTTAATCTAGCTTGTTTTGCGATCAATCGCTACTATCAGCACTAATTATTGCCCTTGTCGAAATGGGTAACATCATTGCCTTAAGAGAATCCTATTGTCTTCTTCTTCTCATAACCAGAAATTAATGATTTAATTGATTAATTATGATTCCCACCAATAAACATTGCTGGCTGGCATGCTAATCGGTAGTCCTATTCGGGGAAATTAAGTACGTGTTTCCACATGAGCATATCTTACAATCTACATATCTTCTCCCCTGTTTCATTTTATTTTTGGAAAGACAAAAAAAGCAAAAAAACAAACAACATAAAAAGCACACGCACTGAATTTACGTGAGAAACAAATCTTTAGTCAGTTATTTTTGTGATTTTTTTCACTTCCAACTTAGCGCGCTCAAAAACGTTTATTCCATCACATACGAAAAAAAGAATCATCAAAAATTTCTCATACGGTCACGCTACATTGATTTGTTGTTGCCTATATTACCTTAACAGTATGTGCTAACGATAATAATTAGTATCAAGCCGATGATGATTTAGTGTGAATTTTCGATTGCATTTTTTCTCGCCTGCCTTGTTTTCCATTTAGCACCTAATTCCCTCCACTAATGATGATTATAGTCAAAACGGCAATACCATGTACTTGGTTTTAATCTTTTAAAATAGTGAACAGCATAGGTGCTAGATGCGAATGCTGTGGGTACCCACCCGATAGGTGATTACGTTTACGTTGGGAGAGATGCGCGATGAATAGAGAGATTAATGCTAGTACCACGTATAAACAGTGGGTGATAATTTGTTTTCCCAATTCTCGTTCAATTTTTGTTGGTACTTATACACAAATTTTTTCGTTTAGAGCACCGGCATTTCAACTTGCTTAAGTTACGCTAAGAGTTTGACGCGTTTGTGTCGATTTAGAAAATGATTAAATGATTTAAGGTGACAACATAATTGACAAGGTGTTTTGATTAGTGTTAATTTTTTAACGTTTGCTGCTGAAAATTCAGAGATGATAAAGAATATAAAGTGCGAGAAAGTCTCATCAATTAGATCTGAAATGAGGGAATATGATGAAAGTTAACAAGTTGACAAAATGGGTTAATTAGGTAATGCTGGAATATTTATTTGGAGGTGTAATTAATTCGGCCTGCTTAAGAGGTGAACTGAATGGAGATATTGTCTGAATGGAAGTAAGGCCTGCATAAGCATTTGGCCTTCAGAATAAATTGTCTTAAAAATGTTCGGCCTAGTACCGAGATCTTTTCAGCATTGGTTTTCAGGAAGATCTAACTCAATTGGCTCCTTTCGATATTCTTCTATTGTAATTCGCTGCACAAGTTATCGCTTTATAGTTCTGAATAGAAAATGTTCATAATCGCGGTTTGCACCTTAAAAAATAGAAAAACCTTTTTACTAGGTTAAAAGTTTGCTCTCAGGTCATGATTTGGTTATCTCCCTCTATAAAAGTCATCGTGGAGACTCGTGTATTTAGGACACACATATGGACACTATTTCTTATTATTACCATAGTACATCAGACTGTTTTGAAAAGCTCCCATGAAAACTTTCATTTCATACTCATATCGGCTACCTTTGATGAATTTTTTTTTTAGGGGCCACTCATCGATTAATGGCCAATTTTTTCGAATCCTAGAATCGTTACAAAGCCCTTTTGCTAGGAGCTGTCTCCTGCCTCTTCGACTTGTTTCACCTATGAGTATTATTTTTTGTGGTAGGGAGGTGAATGCTATTTATGCACAGAGTGTGGGACTCCCATGTGTGGGACTCCCATGGTGAGTATTAATTGTAGGTTCTCATCTTCAGTCATTCATTAAGTTGAATAAAGCGTTCAAAACATGCACCTTAAACGGGAAAAATATCTCAAAATTATTAAATCTTCGCATTTAAAATAGCCACTATTTTGTTTTACGATTACTGATTCAACTCTCAAAGATATTCATGATACCTATCAACCCTGAAATTTTCATGCAGATCCTAGCATGCTTAGTGTCTGAGTCGGTAAAAAGCGCATGTTGTTCCATAGCTATATGTTTCAATAGTAATACATGCAGTGCATATTGTTCCATAGTAATACAGGAAAATTCAAACCGCTATAACTTCGCTAAATATGATTCAATCTTTATGAAACTTTCAGGATAGATCAATCTTGTAAATAGTCCTCTCTCTTTATAGAATTTAAAGGTACCGTTAAGATTTTATTCAAGAAAACAAAAAATCGATAAATCATACTATTACTAACAAAGTTGAGTGAGTTGCGACTTCTCACGTATTTGTTGTTGTTGTACTCATCAAGGCCTACATTCTTGATTTTTTTCAGATTTTTCGGATCACAGGTGTCCAATCGCGAGGGGGGGACACAAATTTTCCGTGTATTTCCCCTCCCTGTGCGCCCCTCGAAGCAAACTTTGCCAAATTCAGACCTGTTTGGAGAATTTCTCATCAAGACCTGGCAATTCATATCTCCAGGTGATTACTGAGACAGAAATTGGTTCTAAGTTTTGAACGGCCAACACTTATGAATAAATCGGGATCTGCTGTCGTTATTATTTCTCTACTGAATACTTTTCTTTGTTCACTCGTTCAGGAAATCATCCCGTGATATATGTTGAAACATCGTTTGTTTTTGTATAAATTGATTCTTAAATATGTGCAGAATATGCTGATAAAGAGATTTGTCAATAGTCGAAGTCGTTGGAAAGTTCAGCTGCTAGAAGATCAGCTATTCGGAACGCAGTTGAGTGTTTGTATTTGCAATTCTTTTTTTGTGGCTGGAAGGTGAATGTCATTTAGGCACAGAATGTGGGACTCCTATACTCGCAAGCGACTGGACTACCCACTAAACATCTCCCCTGTCAACCCGAGTAAACAGCCTGGAGTCGTTTGACACATTACTTCGAGCCAGGTATCGTTTTGCTACGCCGTGAAGCGCCTTCAAGCCGAGGGATCCCTCTTCTAGCGGGAGGGCAGAGGGGAAGAGGAATTCGCAGATAAGCAATCTCTCAGCCCCAACCCCCCGGCTGCTGTGAGTTCTTTTTATCTTTTAGGACTACCCGAGCATAATGTGCCACCTGGTTCCATTTGCCAACCGATTCGAGCATCGCCACGACTAAACCTCTCATGGTGAGCTCTCCCGTCTCCCGGTAGAGGTCCCATCGCAGTCTGTCCCATTTTTTTTAACGCGAAAAAATGTTTGGTAGGCATCGTCTCCTCTCCTGGGCAAAACCGACAATCAGGGGACTATGACTTACCAATCTTGTGCAGGTAAGACTGAAAACGCCCATGCCCGCTCAAAAGCTGCGTTGGATAGAAGTCAGTTTCACCATGCCTTCAGTTTAGCCACGGTTTCACATCCGGGAAGAGGCGCACAGTCCACCTTCCCTTCGTGCAATTCACCCAAGACTGCTGCCAATACTTATGTGAGCACTGTCTCTCCTCGTGGGCAACCGTCTCCGTCGCATCCTCGTTTCGACGTAGGTAAATGGCGCGGTGCTCTCTAGCAAGGAGGGCGATAGGTATCACGCCTGCAATAACTCTAGCCACCGAATCAGACATGCACGCGCGGATATGAAGATGCAATCATCAGTGCTCCTCTTCTCCGTACCTATGCTAGACGATTTCGGTATACCTCCTTACTGAGAGCGTCGTCCTATATTTCTGCTCCGTACAGTAGCACTGATATAACAGCACTCATCAAGGGGTGTCTTCTTGATGGGCTAAATTCCCCTACGTTGGCCATAAGTCGACTCAGAGCCGATATTCCCGAAGCAGCCTTTTCAGCCGTTGCCCTGATTTGCTCAGAGAAACTCATTTTTGACTCGATCAGTAGCCCCAGGTATTTCACCGCTGGCTTCGATTCGATTAGTATGTCTTCAATACTAACTATCTTTACTCTAGGGATTCTCTTTTTTGTCAAGTTGACCACTTCGGTTTACTCCAGTGCTAGACTGAACCCACGAGCAGCCATCTAGTCTCTCGCTTGGCGCATTAACACTTCTAGCCTAAGCTGCGCTTGTTCAACGGTGCGTCCAGTGACCAGAGCCGCAACATCATCCACATAGCCGATCAAGCTCGACTTATCTGGCATCTCCAGTCTCAGTAGCCCATCGTAAGAGCGTTCCTCAGGTCTTGACCAAGGAAAGATCCCTGGGCAACACCTGATGTTACTCTTATCCTTCGCTGGCCCTGTATCGTGTCGTAAAGCAGACTTCGGTCCTTCAGGTAGTCCCTCAGAAGCCGCATTAGATATTCCGAAACTTTCCAGCGTATTCAGAATATCCACCCATCTAGGGGAGTTGGAGGTATTCCTAACGTCGAGTGTCACCAACAAGACGATCCGTCACTTGGTGCGGCTATATGTCTCTGCCCTTTGGACGGCGCTGACCACCTCTGCAATTGCATCAATGGTGAAACGTCCCACTGTAAAGCCGTACTGCAGAGGAGATCGATCCCCAACAGCACAAATCGCGTCAGTGAGTGTTCCCTTGATGAGTTTCTCTAGCGCTTTTCCAGCAGTATCTAGCATGCATAACGGCGGTAAGCAGATGGCGATCATCACGAGCCTCACCACCTTCCATTGTACTCTTCCTTCATGGCATTCTTACAGTTGTTTCCTTCTGTGGTCTCAAGTGCCTCTTTGGATTATCAAAAGCTCATCAGGCCCTGAACGTCGCAGGATCCATAAATTTCGAAAATTGTCGCCTGGTGACAATGTCACGTAATCATCGCTGTACGGATGTCGATGGCCTTCCGAGGTATTTTCAACTTTTTCAGCGAATTCACTAAAAAAATTTGCAAGCGTATCGTCTTCACTTCCTATCTCGTCAACCTTTATCTCTGGCTCCCATGGTCTGTCGATCATCGGGGCGACATCCTCCAATTCAATTTGAGCTTCTTCTAAAAAGGTATACAATTCCGTTACCTCATGCTGTTCATTCTCGATAAAATAATCGCGATTTAGGATGATTTTGTTATCTTTGGAATAAATAGACGATATGCTGTTTTTTTTGTTTTGTATCCGACCATAATGCACGGAATTAATTTGGGATCTTGCTTCCTCCTTGTTGTTTTTGGTTCATGCACCATCATCTTGCAGCCGAAGATCTTTAGATGACGATCATCGAAATCAAATTTCTTCGAATCCTTGATAGGACGGCGGTTGACCAAAAACGTAGCGGTTTTAATTGCCTATGCCCATAATGTTGCTGTTAGACGGCTGTCAATTAGCATGCATAACACCTTTCCTACAAGAGTCCTATTCATCCTCTCGGCTTTGCCATTATGTTCGGGCGTGTATGCCGTAGTCGTCTGATGAACTATACCGTGTTTAGGTAAGAAATCAATGAACGTTATGTTCATATATTTGCAGCCGTTATCCGACCTGAGAATCATAATCTTGTTATCAGCATGCTTTTCTGTGACAGGCTTACACTCTACAAATTTCGGAAGAGCTTCACACTTACGCTTCATCAAGTACGTGAAGGTTTTGCCACTGAAGGGATCCGATAAATGTGACGTAATACACAAGTAATGCCCCTCCAGACAAAACTTCCTGTATCAGCCTGCAGACATCTGTGTGGATTAATTCCAAAAATCTGTTCTCTTGCTTTAACTATCAACAAACGGTTTACGAGTTTGCTTCCCCTGTAAACAGACTTCAAAATTAAGTATTTCTTTCTTCGGAAAGTTTACGCCACCAACTATGTCGTCTTCACCCAATCTGGAGGGGTTAGTTTGACCAACATGTTAAAATCTCTTTTGCCATGTATGAGTATCATCCGGCGTTTTCATTTGTGCAGACTTTTAGCTTTTACGCTTGCACTATAATGTCACCTTCTTCACTGACTATTTGACAACCAGTACTAGTGAAAATTACGGACTTTCCTGTTTTCCCTAATTGGGAAACTGATAAAAGGTTCGTACACAATTCTGGAATATATAAAACTTATTTACCGTAGCCTCCACTGTTTTCATTGTGTCCTACATTCAGAAAAAGTTTCACATCACCAACGTTTTTGACATCTAACGTACAGTTATTAGCCACTGTTACAGATTTTGTTGTTGGCATTCTTAAATTATACATCGGTCGCTACGATTTGTCATATACGAGTATAAGATGTGTTCAAAAAGCGAGGTGACTTTTCAAATTTCGCCGGCAACGTACTTTGATTATCGATTTCCTTTTTTTTTATGTTGGTACACTCGTCACAAATATATAATTACAACTTCAGTCATATAATATGTTTAGTTTGTTTATGAGAGGCATAGCGGTTAGAAGTATTTTGCGTGCTCGGCGATTTTTTGCTATCGAAAAAATGGATTAAAGATCAAGAATTTTTTGGCCAAAAACAACACAAAAAAATGCCTCAGCCACGATATTCACCGGATTCGGCCCCATGCGACTTTTTCTTGTTCCCAAAACTGAAGAGACCTATGAAAGAACGGAGATTTGCAATGATTGAGGAGATAAAGGCTGCATCGCTGGAGGAATTCAAGGTTATATCGAAAAGTGCTTATGAGAAGTGCTTCGAGGATTGGAAAAAGCGTCGGCTTAAGTGTATTGATTACTTTAAAGGGAACAACAAAAATATTGACGAATCAATAAATATTTTTTCCTAAAAATACAAAGTCACCTTACTTTTTGAACACACCTCGTACACTTAGTAATATCTCAATCAAGTGTTCCGTGCTATTTTGAATGACAGCTCATAACATTTTCGATTCTATGTATATGTATGTTTTCGAACTGACAATACATTTATCAAGTTGAATTCCATAAAATCAAGGCTTTTATTGACTTCTCCCTTTAAAGATAATAACTGACAAAATTCAACATGGATCCAACCCAATGAAGCCAATTCATGCAAACCCAATAGGGACTGATAAAGGCGATTATCAACCAACAGCAAGACACGTTAGCAACCCAGAAGGCTCTCGCCGCTACTCAACTGAAAGGAACTCCTGCAAGGTCCGAAAACACAGTTTCGATACCCAATTTCCAAAATGTTGATGCAAAAAAAGAATTCTTTCGAAATTATAAAGTGAGATTGAAAACTTACATAAAAATAAAAGGAATTGATAAAAATCAGGAATATTGCGCAAAACTTCTTCTCAATTCAAATTCCAACTTTTCGAGGAGAACTTGATTACAAAAATCTAGTGAAAATTCTTATAAAACACTTGTCTCCGAAAAAAATTCTCTCGTGGCTCAACAACAATTTCTCTCAAAGTATCAAGGGGAAAATCAATTAATAGCAGAAGGAAAACCAATAACCTTCGGAGTGGACTCTAGTTCTACCCCAAAATAAATTCGAAGACCAGCATTACCAGCATTCACGACAGCAAAAATTTCTCCGAATTCGCAGACATTTTCGAACAGGAGGTTGGTTGCAACCCGAATTTCAAGGTCTCACTAAAACTACGTGAAGGAGCCAAACCTGTGTTTTTCCGGGAAAAAGAAGTTCTTAACGCATGTGTGGACCGTGTTGATCAAGACTGCAGACTCTCGAGAAAACTGGAATTGGAACCAGCGGGGGTCACCTCTCGTGATAATTGAAAAAGCCAACAATCAAGTACGACTATGCGTCGACAACAAATCCAGGGTGAACGAGAGGCTCATTGGGGCGCATTACAAAATTTGAAAAATCAATGACATTCTCAACAGTCACAAGGACTCGAAGTACTTCCGTCAGTTGGATCCTTACAAGGCCTACCTGCATATACCTGTACACGAAGCATCGAGCCGCATCCAGATAGGATCGACTCCCCGCGGAGCGTACAGGGTCAGCCGACTTTCCTTCAGCGTTAAAACCACGCCATCTAAATTCAACCGAGGTGTATTTCAACAACATTAACATTCGGGGGAGGACCAAGAGTGAATGTCGCGACAATCTTATCAAATGCCTTAATCAACTGCGCAAATCTGACCTTCATATCAATAAAAATAAATGTGAATTTTTTATAGAATGCCTGGGGTTTTTGGGGCATGTTGTAGAAAACAACAAAATCTCCAAGGCACCATCAAAAGTCGTAGCGATTTTGAAAATTCCGAGACAGAAGTTCATCCCAAATAGATCAACAATCACAGCTCCTTCTCGAGAATTTTTAAAAAAGGATGTGAAGTTCAAGTGGTCAGCCCGATTCGACGTCGTCTTCATCAAGCTCAAAGAAATTGACAGCGCGGAACTGGACTTCATCGTCAACGAAGGCATCATTTTCAGAGGGCAGCACGTCGTTGTTCCAACATCTCTGCAGCCAGATGTACTCCAGGAAGTACACCGTACACACTTGGGCATCACGAAGATGAAACAGCTCGCTAGACGCTATGTTTATTGGAAGGTAATCGACAAGGATATCGAGCATCTCGTTAGTTCCGGCACCAGCTGGAGTGATCCGGAAAAAAACTGGCAATGAGTTCAGATAAACTACGCCGGCCCGGTCCAAGATCATCAATTTCTGATCGTGATTGATGCCAAATCGAAGTGGGCAGAAATCGAATCATGCTATTCGGCACCAAAATCGATATCTACAATCTCAATCTTAAAAGACATTTTTTCTTGGCAGGGGTTTGCAGACGTTATGGTGCCCGATAATGCGACGATTTTTACCAGCGAACTACTTCGATACCGAGCAACACCGAATCAAAGTAGACTATCTCCGGCCGAAATGTATATGCATCGACCCATCTGAATCCAACTGGACGCCCTGAAGCCGACAATATTCCAAAAATCGTCAACTCCGGACAGGGCACCTCGACAAATCAGCGTGGGAGAACGAGGCCAGGGACGGTACTAAAGGAACAACAAAAATCTATAGAAACTAGGGAACATTATCGCAAAACTCGGTCAACTAAACTACCAGGTCAGATTCGATGACGGATATACGCTAAAACGACACTGCGCATCTCCAGCTAATCTAGAAAGCACCGCCGAAATTCTTGACAACGCAGGATTCAAATCAGACGAAAGCCAGGAGTCGGCTGAATACCTTAATCTTGGTGATCTGGTCAACATTCCTGGTCTCGAAATTCCCAGACGCGACAAACAACCAGCCCCAGGTGAAATCCATGAGCTAATGGATTTTGAAGAGGAAGGACGCCGAGGGATCGCACCAGATCCACAGCCCCTTTGGTGATCCAATAGGCAATGTATTTTCAATTCTATGTATTTAAGTTTTCGAGTTGACAATACATTTATCAAGTTGAGTTCCATAAAATCAAGGCTTTTATTGACTTCTCCTGAATCAATAATCCAGTCATCCGATATTGAATGTGCAACTGTTAAAAAAATTAATCTCGTTGCGTTAGGTGACGTTAGCTTTGGATACTGTTTTGCTTTATATCGACTGCACTCAAAGCATTTAATTTTTTTATTTTTAAATGCAGGCTTGCCACGTCCATGATTGGCACTGTGCTTCTTCGTAAATAAAGCATTCGATGTACTGAGCGATTGTGCCAAATTATTCCCGATATCCTACAGGAGTTTGGTTTTAACAAGGTCGGACGAAATCGTCTGAGCACTGCTTTCAATCGCCATCATCATCGTCTTATATTCCTCACCTAAACTTGCCAGAAGTAGAGTCCCAGTCCATTCATCGTCGACAGCCATTCCATGTTCCACGGATGAGCAATTTTTCAACTTGGTGTTGATGATTGTACGCAGCAAACCAATCCGTCACATCCATCCGCTATTGTCGAATCCTGTTTTAAGATTCTGCCACATTGCTTTAGCTGTACTTGCAGAATGAATGTGGCTTTAATTAACCGGCTCCACAATTAACATCGAGTAAGCTTGGCCTTCGCACGCATTTATCCTTCCGTACCTTTTGCCAGATCCTTCTGCGAATTTGTACCGTTGATGCGTTCGTTACACCCGATTTGCCATAGAATATTCTGTGCCGATACCGCGAATTTCAGCTTACACTCCACGCGTGTTACACGTTTGTAACTAAATGCAATATTACAAAACATTTGAGGATTTCGAAAAATATTTGATTGAAGAGCTGAGAACGATCTGTACGAAAAATTTCAATTTAAACCAACTCGTGGGCAACAATAACCATTGCAGTGACTCCGAATTGCAGCAAGGTGCGGTTGGCGGTGTGCTAGAAGTGGTCGAACCGACCGGACGGGAATTTACTGAAGAAGTAGAAATAGTTCAGGTGCTAGCCCAGTTGGGAAAACAGCGGCATGTTTTCGCATTACGTCGAGAGATCCAAAAAATGGAAAAACAATTTCATCAAAAAAGATGGAACTAGGCCGTCAAAGAAGATATGAGTTTGTTAATATTGAAGGCACCATTGAGAAATTTAGTGACGATATCTCGTACAGCATTGAGCAATGGTTGTCCGATTTGGAAATCGCTTCAGTGCCGTTGCAACGTGATGAAGATTGCAAAGAAATGAGCGCACGACGTCTATTAACTGGTACAGCGCAAATTTGCGCAATCACAGCCAACATATGCCCAGAGTCGCAGGAAAAACTGCTGAATCAGTTTCAGCGAATGTATTCAGTTACAGATATATTAAACGATTTGGCAGGTGTTGAGTTTGAACCAAAACTAGGCTTATCTAATTATATGATACTAATGAAGGAGATAACGTCCCAGTGATCACACATTTGTGAACGGGATTTGATAAATGAAATAATATCCGGACTGAAGGATCAGTCTAGTCGGATAGGATTATTAGATTCAGACCGCACATTAGATGATCTACATCGAGTAGCAAGCGATTATGATCGATATCGGAGGGGGACTACAATTACTTCATATATATAATACGCATTAAAAGACTCTGGCAAAATCTACTTCACTTAGTTTGAGCGATGTTATGTGCTTTAAGTGTTCCGGTAAGGCCACTTATCGAAGACCTGTATGAAGCCACGGCGACCAATTGTGGGGGTCGCTGTTTCTGTGAGTACCGTGCTTAGTAGTTGGCCTATCGAGCTTGATGAGAGTGGTATGCTTCGGTTCTCATCGCAGGATCGGTATTCCGATTCACATATTGATTCAAGCATTAACCCGTGCGTTCAAGAGTCATTTATGGTACCGGTGATCTAGATTTTTGTAACGGTATCGACATTGATGGTCATTTGGATATCATACAACGAGACCCATTGTTGCAAAAATTCCATGAGAATTATATAAATCGGTCGAGTATTCCTGAGATTAAGCATAATATCGAAATGGAAATAAGGCTTACTATACTTCCGATATTCCGTTCCATTTCGCACTTAGACGATTGTCTGTTTTCAACAGAACTAAGGTACAGAAGATTGTTTACGCATTGTCGTCACAAAGTATTGACCACCCTAGTAACTCATCGTATGCCTCAACGATTGTTTTGATTGAGAAGAAGGATGGTACAATCCTTATGTGCATAGATTTCAGTAACATACGCTTGATAAACTTTCTATACGAGACAATTACCTATTGCCATTTATTGAAACATGCTGGAGGGAAAGCATTATTTTACAATACTGTATTTGAAAATTGGCCTCCATCAGGTAAAGATCGCTGATAATCCCTTCATCTTTCGTCACACATATGGGTCAGTATGAATATTTGCGCATGCCATTCGGCCTTAAGAATGCACCATCTGTCTTTCAACGATTCATAACGAAAGTGTTGCAGCGTTTTAATGATAGTGGAGACATAATTGTTTACGTTAATGACATAATGATCGCGACAAAGGACTTTGAAAGCCGTCAAGCGAATGTCTTGAGGCGGTTAAGTTAGAATTGAACTTGAAAAAGGTATGGTCGAGTATACAGAAGTCGAGTTTTTAGGCTACCGCATTGACTCGCCATGTATACGTCCGGGTGTGCGCCATATCGAAAAAATTATTTTCGTTGATAATGGGCTATATTCATCAATATAATCTCCATCAAGACCAACACAATCATTCCAGCGCTCTAATATTTCAACACCCCTTTTGCAAAAGCATTTATCTTTTGCATGAAAATAGGCCCAAGCTTCAGCGATAACTTCTTCATTCGAGCGAAATTTCTCAGCTGCAAGCATTTGTAAGTCTGCGAACAACTAGTAGTCGCTGGGAGCCAAATCTGGATAATACGGTGGATGCGGGAGCAACTCGAAGTTTAATTAATGTAATTTTGCCATTGTAGTGACACGGTGCGTTGTCTTGATGAAACAAATTTATGCGCTCGTTTTCTGCAATTTTGGTCTTCACACGCTTCACAAACGCTATATTATATTCACGACGGTATTTCCTTTCTCAAGGTAGTCGATGAATATTATACTACACGCATCCCAAAGTAACGAGGCCATAACTTTTCCAGCCAGTTGTTGTACTTTCGGGCGCTTTGGACAAGGCTCACCAGTTGCTGTCTACTCAGATTGATTCCGGAGCGAAGTGATGGGTCCATGTTAGATTCATTGTCATATATCGATGCAAAAATTTCAGTTTGTTACGTTTAAACATGGCCAAACACTGCTCAGAATCATCGACAAGTAGTAATTTTTGGTCAACAGTGAGTACCCACTTTGAACAGAGCTTTCTCATGGACAGATGCTCATGCAATATAAAGCCAACACGTTCTTTTGATATCTTCACGTCACCTAAATCGTTCAAAATGATTTTGTGGATTTTTTTATGTTTTCTGGTGTCACCGCCTAATTTGGACGTCCACAGTGCTTTGCATCATCGTTTTCTCTACGACCATGTTTGGAATCAGCAAAGCAACCCATCAAGAAGATGCCTTTTGATGAGTGCTGTAGGGTCAGGGCTACTACTCGTATATGAGTACGGAGCAGAAATATGGGTACGGAGCAGAAATATGGGGGTAAGAAGGTATACCGACGCTTGGCACAGGTACAAAGAAGGGGAGCACTGAGGATTGTATCTTCATATCCGACAGTCTCTAATTCGGCGTCGAGAGTTGTTGCAGACGTGATACCTGTTGCCCTGCTTGCTAGAGAGCGCAACAGTATTCACTTGCGTTGAAATGAGGACATGAGGGAGATGGTTGCCTGCAAGAAGAAACAGTGCTCACTTAGCGACTGGCAGCAGTTTTGGGTGAATTGCACGAAGGGGGACTGCGTGCCTCATCCCGAATGTGAGACCGTAGCATGGATATTTTCAGTCTTACCTGCACGAGATTGGTAATTTACGGTCCCCTGACTGTCGATTTAACCCGAGAGGGGAAGACGAGACCTGCCACACATTTTTGCGCGCACAAAATGGGACAGGCTGCGACGGACTTCTACAGAGAGACGAGAGAGCTCACCCCAAACGGTATAGTGGCAGTGATGCTTGAATCGGTTTATAAATGGAACCAGATGGCACATTATGTTCGGGCAGTCCTAAAACATAGAAGGGACTCAGAGCAGCCGGGGATATCGCAACTGGGAGGTCACTTGTCTGGCAATTTTTCTTCCTCTCTTCGCTGCCGCTAAATCCCCCAGCTAGAAGGCGCCTCACGGCATAACAAAACGAAGTAAATGTATCAAACGAAGTAATGTGTCAAACAGTTCCAGGCTGAGGTTGATAGGGGAGGTGTTTAGTGAATAGTCCAGTCACTTGCGAGCAAGGGAGTCCCGCACTAAGTGCGGAAATCACAAAAAACGACGTTTTATTGTTGTTTCTGATGGTACGGAGTCCCCATAACAATTTTCAAGCCATTGCTTCGCTTGAACGGTATTTTTTCCCATCAAGAAGCGGTGTAAAATAAAAATACGAAACTGTTTTTGGTCCATTGTTTTGAAAATAACAAAAGTAGCGTCACTCTTAGCACAATAACTCACAAACTAATGAATAGAATGTTATGAAAGTTCAACAGCTGTCTTTTGATGCTTAATAATAACTGAAAATGCATGAATGAATACTGTGGGGGTTCTGACACCAGTCAATAATAAAAAGTATCCCAAAGTCAACAAATATATAAACTTTATATTATAATTATAATAAATGACGCGCACAATATGGGGGCCGGTAGAAAGAAGGACGTTGAGCGTTTGTATCGAGTGAAAAAGGAAATTATCGCTTTCTCCTTAAAACGATTACAGTGCTTCGTTGCATTAGCGGTGAAATTCTGTGCGACACTTCAGCTGTTATTTTCTTGTCGCTACAGTACTCCCTCCTGAATAGCTTTGACGTTTGTAAATATCAATATGAAATTGTCATGAAATATTATTTGTCGAATGTCACTTTCCTTGTTCGATTTTTAGCTTTCAGTCCGGTATACGTTCTCGGAGGTTGACTATGTTGAATAGACGGCTGTATCGCTGGATTAGCAGTGCATTCAAAATATGCGGCCTTGATACTCTCACCGCTGACATTAATTGCTTTCCCATTGATTGCCAGTTTAAATGCTTTCTGTGTTCTTTCCAGAACTTTATATGGTTCATCATATGTAGACTCCAAAGGTTGTGAGCACTTTGCGAGATCTTGGTGTACAAATATTTTCCGTTTGTCGTGGCGCGATGCAGGTGTTGCACGGACTTCCTTCATATGCTCACGCAACTTTTGAACATACAGTTTTGGGTCCGATTGCATATCTTCGTTGAAAAAGAATTCGGCGGGTATTCGTAGCATTGTTCCGTAGACCAATTCTGCAGATGTTGCTCCGATGTCTTCTTTAATACTAGTGCTAAGTCCTTGTAAGACTGTTGGTAAAATGTCCATCCATTCGTGGTTATAATGGCACATAATGGCAGCTTTAAGTGATCGTTGCCAACGCTCCACCATGCCGTTTGCTGCAGGATGATATGCAGTTGTTCGAACTTTTTTACAGCCCACTAAATGAGTCAGTGATCGAAAAATGAGGGATTCGAACTGTGATCCCTGGTCCGATGTTAGCCAAGTAGGTGCTCCAAAGTGGACAATCAAGTTGCAGTAGAAAGCAGCAGCAATTTCATCGGCAGTTATTGTCCTTAACAGAACCGCCTCGAGTCAGTGATTGAAAGATGAGGGATTCGAACTGTGATCCCTGGTCCGATGTTAGCAAAGTAGGTGCTCCAAAGCGGGCAATCCAGTTGCAGTAGAAAGCAGCAGCAATTTCATCGGCAGTTACTGTCTTTAACGGAACCGCCTCGGGCCACCTTGTGAAGCGATCAATCATTATCAAAACATATGAACATCCTTTCAAAAGTTTTAAAGGTCCACCGATGTCGATGTGGATATGACTGAATCTCGCGTCAGGAGTTTCTATCTGCCCGAGTCGAGTTCTTGCTGCGTTGGCATGCAAGGCATGTACGATCCCAATTCAATATATCTTTCGACATACAAGGCCATACATACTTCTTAGCTATTGCTTTCTTTGTTAAACGTCCGCTGGGATGAGAAAAGTTATGCGTTAGCTCAAATACCTTCCTCCTTAGTATTTTTGGAACGTATGGTCGAATCTCTTTCGTTGAAACATCACAATAGATCGAAGTATCATCGCCGGTCAATCTTTTTATCCGAAAGTTGATGCTTGAGTAAGCCCGGGATAGACGTTTCAATCCTTCATCATCCTGAGCTTTTGCCAAATCCTCAACGGTGATACTATCAATTCAAGATAGTGCATCCGCTTTTGCGTTTTCTTTTCCAGTGATATGGACGATGTTTATGGAAAACTGTCCAATGAAATTTAACTGTCTTAGTTGACGTGGAGATGCTTTGTCAGACTTCTGGTTAAACGCGTAAATGATCGGCTTGTGGTCTGTTTTGATGATAATCGGGCTTCCCTCGATCATATGGCAAAAATATTTTTCTGCGCGATAAATTGATTGCTCCTAGGAATCTTCTGAGCTCCAATATGGTTGATGGCTTTTTAAAGTTTAAAATCGTTTCTACACGGTCAGGAAGAGGTTTTATACCGTTTTTATCGATAAGGTAACCCAGAAATTGTACGGTTGAAACGCCAAATGTGCATTTGCTTATGTTGATCGACAATCCACATTCCTTAAACCTGTTCAACACAAGTTTCAAATGTTCACGGTGTTCATCGTTTAACTTAGACGCGATGAGGATGTCGTCGATTTATGCATAACAAAAATTTAGACAACGTAGAGCGTTATCAATATTTCCTTGGAATGTCTGCGCGGCGTTGCACAGTCCAAACGTCATTATACTAAACTCATACAGTCCGAACGGTGTTATCAGTGCTATTCTGGGAATATCTTCCGCTGCTACTGGAATTCGGTTGTATGCCCTCATTAAGTCCAAGGTTGAAAACACGGTGCATCCGTGAAGGTTGTTAGCGAAATCACTAATGTGACCTATAGGGTACCGATCCGGGATAGTAATATCATCGAGGCGGCGATAATCCCCGCAAGTTCTCCATTACCCAGATCTTTTAGGCACCATATGTAATGGGCTTACACACGGCCTGAAGGCTGGCAAATTCCTTTCTGAAGCATATATTCAAATTCGGCCTTTGCTTCACGCAACTTTTCTGTAGGTAAGCGTCTTGCTTTTTCAGCTACACGTGGTCCTTGCATTATAATATGTTAGTAAATCCCACGTGCAGCAACCTTTTGGGTATCGGAGGCAATTGTGACATCGACGAACTCTTGAAGGATGTCTTGATAATTTACGTCTTTTTTATAGTCGAGATACATGTAGTTGGCTCATCGGTACATAACAGGGAAATTGAAAAGTCCCCGGTGTGATACACAGATTGCGGTGCTAGTATTAAATCCATATGATTTTTAGTTGGTGCCAACCTTCAAACGATACGTGTCAAAAGTTGACAGCAGTCCGACCATTAGTTTGTGAGATATTGCGTTGTTAGTGTAGCTACTTTTGTTATTTGAAAAAAGATGGGGAAAAAAAATTTCGTGTACTGATAAAATATTGCTTTTTGAAGGGAAAAAATACAGTTGAAGCAAAATCTTGGCTTGATGAAGAGTTTCCGGGGTCTGTACCAGGAAAATCAACCATCATTGATTGGCATGCTAAGTTTAAACATGGTGAAATGAGCACCGAAGACGGCGAACGCAGTGGCTGCCCAAAAGAGGCTGTCACCGACGAAAACATCAAAAAAGTTCACAAAATAATTTTGAATGACCGTAAAGTGAAGTTGATCTAGATAGCAGACATTATGAAGATATCATCTGAACGTGTACATCATACCATTCACGAATATTTGTACACGAGAAAGCTATCTGCAAGATAGGTGCCGCGCGAGCTCACAATCGATCAAAAGCAACAACGTGTTAATGATTTTGAGCAGTGTTTAAGTGCAATAAACCTGAGTTTTTGCGTCGAAATGTGACAATGGATGAAACTTGGCTCCATCATTTCACTCCGGAGTCCAATCGACAGTCAACTTAGTGGACTGCATACGGTGAACCGAATACAAAGCGAGGAAAAACACAACAGCCAGCTGGCAAGGTTATGGCATCAGTACTCTGGGATGCGCAAGGTATAATATTCATTGTTTACCTCCAAAAGGGCCAGACTATCAACAGCGATTATTATATAGCGTTATTGGATTTTTTAAATGATGAAATCGTTAAAAAAACAGCTCCATTTGACCGGGGACTTTTCAATTGGCCTATTAGTATTGTAGTGATCAGATTGGTTTAAGGGTCCATTAATTGTTTCCTGCGTCGGTCGACTATTGAACCAAAATTCCGAAATTTAAAGAAATAATCCTGTGGCCGTAGGTTTTGATTGGTGTATTGTTTGCAGCATACAGTTGGAACTTCGTGGGAACATTCTCATTTTTTTCTCGTGGAAGGGCTGATAAGTCAGTTCCAGTGTTAATAAGGAATCGGTGCCCACTTTGTTTGTCGTGAATTATAAGTTGGCGATAATTATGTGGTTGGTCATCCTCGCTCGCCGCAATTCGGGACGACGAAATTATTTTCCCGCTTGGCTTTTTCTTCGACTGTCCACTGACATGGTTGACGAAAATTTCTGGTGCGTTGTCCGAAGCGTTTATGGTAAAAGCAGTAAGGTCGTCTGATCTAGACTTTGATCGTTCCTTTGTACTGCGAGACGTTGATTTTGATCGAGATCGTGTCCGGAGCTCCAGGCGGTCAATAAGACTCAATATTTGTTGTAGCACTTCACTATTTACGTTATCTGGCCTTTGTATAGATGCAATAGCGGGTGGCTGCTGTAATTCCATCATCAGATCGGCCATCTTTGCGAGTTTGTCAATGTCGGGCTCGCTTGTAATAGCCAACACAACCCGAATATTTTCTGGTAGCTGCTCTAAAAGAAGCGATTGTAACATGGCATTTGTCATCTGTTGTCCCCCAGTGTTTTGAAGATGTTGCAGCTAATGTGAGGGCTTCCTTTCGTCCGGACTTTGTCCTTGAAATAAGCGTCTCACCTTCGATTCGTTGGACTCTGTGAAGGCTGTTAATATACGCTCCTTAACAGTTTTATATTTTTTCCCAACGGTGGGTTTCTTGCGATGGGAATGATATGCGGTAATATTTCTGGCTCGGCGTATTGTATCACGTACTTGAATTTCGTTTTATCCTGCGTGATGCCATGCGTGTGGAATGTGGCTCCCACTTCTTCGAACCAATACTCAGGGTCCAGTTTAAAAAATGTCGGGAATTTTGTTATTCGCGATGCTTCTACAAAAAGACTCACACTTGTCGAAGTTCTGGGTGCGATGGGCGGTAAATTAACACCAGGACCCTTTGAAGTTTTCGAGGTTTCCACGGTATCATTCGGTCCGGTAGCCAGTTTCAGCAATTAATGGCGTCACCGAGAACTTTGTTTGAATCAATACTCGAAAAGATTCAATATCACGTCGGTAATTCACCACTGTGGGGGTGAATTACACCACTCAATAATAAAAAGAATCCTTAAGTCAATAAATATATAAACTTTATTTTATAACTATAATAAGTGACACGCACAATATGGGGGCCAGTAGAAGGAATGACGTTGAGCGCTCGTGTCGAATGAAAAAGTAAATCATCGCTATTTCCTTAAAACGATTACAGCGCTTAGTTACCGTAGCGGTGATATTCTGTACGACAGCTCAGCTGTTATTGTCCTGTCGATACAATGCAATAAAATCAGCACCATCTACGTGTGAGGCCTGGGACTTTTCAGCCCATGTAATACAAGTACAATTTTTTTGAAAGACCTCCATGTTAATCCTAACTGTTCGATTTTGAATTTTTCATTGTGAACTTCATTGTTTCAATAAGCCTTTGAGCTGAATTTCATCTATATTAGAACTATAATTTGGTCAGGAAAGATATAGCCAAAAACGGCTATCATTTTGTTTTCGGCCGACCGATTTCGTTGGTTGACGAATTTGGCTCAATCATAGCCGCAAATTTCATTATGTACCAGATACGTACACTCCCGGGAACAAAATACTCTTCTCAGTCGTAAAATTTATCCAAAATATAAAAACCATAAGATGAGCCGCTTGGAGTTTCTTAAGAATCTGATTTAAATTCCAAATCAGTATTATTCCTTAAAAATATACGATAAGATTTTGAAAGCTTGACTCCTTTTTTAAATGGTAACTTTTAAAAATAAATTTTGAATAATTATAAATCATAATAAACTCAAAAAAATATATTCCATAGTGCATATATTATTGATATAAAGATACTAGAATGCCAGGTATGAAAATATAAAATTTGAATTTATCTCAATTAATATCGATTTATTTATAAACTTTCGTTTACAAATCTAAGGTCAATGCTTCCCTACAAAATACCATTACTCAGAGCAGTTCACTATTTCTTCAACCTGTCAATCTTAAAATTGAATCCAACAAACTAGAACAAAGCAAAAGCACGAAAAAATAGGGAAAAATACATGCTCACATATCGCGCACCAACTACAATTTAACATGTCTATAATGTATTTTTGTACGACCATCCAGATGTGGCAGCGCAGTACCACTGTAACGACTCATTAACTCCAAAGCTGGCAGTGTTGCTATCAACACTTTTGACTCCGTGGGCAACATATTATCACGTAAATGCATTATGCTGTCCTCGCAAGATTGACCCAGCATTATATACGCACAAGCACACTTTTGGAGGGTGCTGAGAAGTGAGTGAGAACGATGCACCATGCATCTAAAATTTATGTTTACTTTTTTCCATAATTCGGAACTTACATGTTGAATTCCGTCCCTAACCAATTGTGGCTCCAGACTCATCCCGTTCGCTCGGAGAAGGAAGTTTGTGTCGCGAGCCACTATATCAGGATCTCGTGTGGATAACACGAGTCAGTCGTTGGGATAAACCTTTCAATACATCCCCCAGGATGATGAACGGAGTATGCAAGAAAATATCCAGCTAAAAAAACAGATCCCGACGCAGAGCTCGATCAATAACTCAACATATCCGGAACAGGCCGGATGGTAGCATAAATACCATATGTAATGTAAATCGCTGAACCTCTTCGCTGGAACGGATCAGGGCGGTGCGGGCTGAGAAATCCAATAAATTTCCATGTAAATCAGGCGTGTCGTTATGGCTCCCATTTTTCTCATTTTGGCTTCTTCCCTTCGCGGTAATCCAAACATCCATAAAAAAGGAAAACGCCTGACGCTGCTCTTCTTCAACAAACGCAGAATTTTCAATATGGATTATTCTAATACTAGGCAAGTGACGACGAGGAACTGACGGACTCACGCATGCCAGGTGCATTGAAATTCGGGCCCCTTACCCTGTAATGGATCTTTCACCATACACAGCCCCAAATGCGAGGAGAATGTCATATATGAAGTACAACACTCACCCACAGCCTGAGTTTAAATCTAAATATGAACACAGATATGTTTAAAGTGATAAACAAAAATTATCGGATAGATTATTAGACGTTAGCAGATTACGCAGTAAATTTTGCGCATTTTTATTGAACACTTGAAAGATATGATTATGTTATCGTTGCGGTTATTGATTTGGCGGATTATGTTTTAAGTGATGGAAACAAGTGAAAAAATTCGCATATGCTTGTGGGATTATAACTGGAATTTAATGAAAGAAAATGGGTTGAATTGAAAACAACGAAATCGAAGTTCAATTTTTTATTGAATTTTTTAAGCAAAATAATTTTTTCAGCAAAGATACTTAAACGTTTTCAAGACCATTATAAATTTAACATAAACCTAGAGGGTTTTTGCATGTATCCATCCCATTTTGGAATGGTCGACACGCTTCCCCCCTTTTGATTTATCTTCAGCACCTATTGATAGTACAATATGTTTCGATTCTATTTTGCTTTCATTCGCCAACTCGCACGTTGAAAATCTCATTCACAATTATAAGTTCAAAATCACCCATACATTGATTAAAGACCTGATATATATCATCACCTCTGTTATTATTTTCAAAGATTTTTATCGGCTTTCATAACTCTTCTATCAACATCCTCTGCAGAATCTTTTATACTTGCACAACAGAGTATTCAAAAATATTATATAGTCCACAACTCAAATCACTACAACGAATAAAAAAACAATTCCTAACCCTTGAAAAATCTTGTCGATCCACATTCCCAAAAATCTCAGTTTCATCTTCAACTTTCGTTACACAATATATTTAATCCTCTCTCTCATATTCTCTCCTCTCCCAATTACCCTACTATCTTAACTACAAAATCAAATCAATTACATATAGCAGCAAATTACACGGTTATAGTTGTTAATGCAATGTCTCTTAGGACCATTATTCTTGAACATGTTAGCTGTCCTATCCGGCCGTCCTCACTATCATCGTCAACATCAAAACCGTTCACATTGTCAATATAAAGGATAACTAACAAATTCCCATCTAAAAGAAATTACCGACAAATATTTGATATAATCACAGAGCATTAGTAAAAGGACCCCTTGTGTCCTTGTCGAAATACCTCATATACTTTCAATGCCTCTGGGGTCAAGTCCTGTGGCTCATCTTACTCGATACAAACCTACCCTACTCTACCCTATCTCATCGACTTATTACTCGACTCCCTTGAGGAATGGTAGAGAGGAAGCAGAAAAAACTAACAACATGTAAAACCCACATAAGATCCTGCCGATCAAAATCCGATTGAATATCAAGGAATGTATCATTTTTTCCGTTCCTGGTTACTGCACATGATGAAAATGATATATGTTTGGTCTACATCGATGACAAGGGTGAAATTTAGGGCACTTATAGTAGAATAAATTTTAACTCTATAGGGTCGAACTGCGACTGCTAACGCAGAACACACACATACAATATATTGGACAATAAGGATATGAAATTGTTACCAGTTAATTGCATTCCTCTCAAATGATAGGGTGTGAGAGTTTATAAGAGAGTGATTTATTGATAATATTTTAATGACTGTAACCTTTTAATATTTGCAGTAGAAAGGAATACTAAAGATTATTGACAATGTTCCTGTTGCATTTCACCCGTAGGTCAATATACATTCTAAAGGATATTAGATATTGTCCAGACTTACCATTGAAACGGGCAAACCACTGGCTGCTCCATTTGTATAGGAATACGGTGAAACTAGATAACCCATATTAAAACTAGAAGCTGCATGCGGCTCAATTTTACCTGTGAAAATAAAGAAAAAGGATTAATGATATCATTGAACAAAATGTAATTTTAATTCTAATTTAAAAAGGACATATTTTCAAAAATTTTATTAGGGAAGTAGTTTGCCTAACATGCTGCTCTTAAATTGATGTAAATTATGCCAAGAAATAATTAACCATCTACGAAATTTTACTGAGTCTACAGTTATTTGTTGAGAGAATATCTGACAGGTGGTTTGAACAGATTAGTTACACAAGGCAGGAAACCGATACATTTTTGGTAGAGAGGAATTAAATTCGGAGTACTATTTATGTATAAAGTTCATTGTTACATCTCTTGGCTACGTCCGGATTAACGGCTCGCCCTACTTAAAATATTTTAGATTTTGACCCCTGGGCTTTTTTGAATACCTACGTCCATTAGGATCACTCAGTAATTTTAGTCTTTGTTTGTTTTCTGCATTGCTCTTAAGCCCGAAGGTTGGGATCCCAGTTTACCCTCCATTTTGGGACACCTGTAACACAACTGGTGTGTGTTGGAAAATACTTTCTACACTATTCAAGCCTCAGCGACCACGTTTCAGCCAAGGAAAATCTCCCGAACCATCTAGGAGATGACAATAAGCTGTCATGGGCTCCGCCTAACCGAAGTACTAGTCAAAGCTCTGTTCACCTTTTCATGATACTCTGCCGGAGCGATACTGCCTATGTGGCTCCCATACCGAAGTAGGAAGCCTCAACTCGGCTGCGTGGGGGCGGTCTTCCCCAAAGACTACTAGTTTCTGAGAATTTCTCTCAGAGTTTAGATAATCTCCCTGGGCTCTTGACCATGTTTCAACTGACAAGAATCTACAATCCTCGACCCCTCTTTTAGGTATCATCGATATTAATTAGCTGCAAGCTCAGCCAAACATCTCCCTAGCTTCGCCTCCCTACTAAGATTGCGCCGTTCTTTTAGCTCCACTTCTCCCTTCACCCACCTCGCCTCTAGGTCTCCGCGTCTCCAGAGACTACTAGGCTTTAGCTCCTTTCGCTCTGTTCAACTTCTCCTTTCAGCCACCATGCACCACCCAGCATGCCTCAAGGTGCATCGCTTCGCCTTCCTACTAGGCTACGCCGTTCGTCCGATTCTACTTCTCCCATCAGCCACCTCACCTCCAGGTCTCCGCTTCCGCTCGCTACTAGGCTCACTATGCTTTTCGCTTGATTCCACTTCTCGCATCCGGCCACCTAGCACTTCGGCCCTTCCATACATCGATACACTCGGTATTTCCGTTCCTCCGATAGGTAAGTTCTCCTTTATCAACGAAATCTCTTACTGCTTCGGCTTCCACTTCGCTTTCCTTTCAGATTCACACCCTTACGACAACAAGCATGCTTCACGTCCAGTTCCACTTCACTTTCACCCTTCTCTCTCCCTTTGCACTGGTTTGGGATAGACATCACGGATGCACTTTGAGCACATCCACTTAGCGGGCTTCCGAACGGAGACACGAGTCGATTTTGATTAACGTGGGTTCCCGCCAAGAAGAAACCTAACCCCACTGCCACGAATAGCTAGTGACTAGTTTAAGTGCCAATCATCGCCCCCAAGATCGGTTGAGGGAACTCTCAACTTTCATGCTGGTATATACGAGACCTAGCTGTATCTAACGCTATAGGTCAACACCAACCTTTGTTTTTCACCATAACCGCCACGATACCACGATACTCCCGAAGATGGAGGCTCATCAACTGCCCGTGGTACCTGAGTATACCTCCAGGGTTGAGGTTTGCAGCTATGAGTTGACCTTGTTATCGAACAATCACATACCCACTATGTTTCGGATTAAGTTCCTGTCCTAGTATTTTTACTGAGCGATTCGCCAGTCCCCGTCGATTTCACTGGAATCGGAGACGACATTCCAACAATAGCAGTTGCACTCTTTTGAATTACCAGATCAGTCTCGTCCTGGGGGAATTCTGAAGGGGGACATACAGTCGAAAAGTTTAACGTGAGTACCTGCCACGAATAGAACTAACCTCACGGTCTTCGTTAGAAAAGAATTGGTTTGATACGCTAATCAACGCCCCGTATCCCGAAGGCTGGGGTCCCAGTTACCCTCCGTTTTGGGATACCCGCGACATAACTGGTGTGTGCTCGAATCTACTTACTACACTATTCAAGCCACAGCCACCACGTTTCAGCCAAGGATACGCTCCTGAACCATGTAGGGGGTGACAGTAACCTGTCATGGGCTCCCCTAGCCTGTGGTATAGATCAAACCTCTGCTCAGCTTTTCGTGACACTCTGTCTGAGTGACACTGCTTATGTGGCTACCAAACCGAAGTAGGTTGCGAACAAATAACCTGGACCTGACTCTCCTAAAAACAACAACCACGTCGCCAAGGTATCGAAGATAAGAAGAATGACGGTATTGATTAAGACAATAAAGATGGACAAATAACGCTCAAATAAACAGATAACAACGGAGAATTTTGTCCAACCGTAAATTTTTGCGGCGTCCGGGCGCAACAAGATAATCATGCGAGCGTCCTACAGAAGAGAATTAGAGACTCCTGCAGGCCCTGACAGACGAGCGTGTAGTAGAAGAAAGCGAAAGAATCGAGAAACACATAATTGCCGCGATAATTACCGAAGCAATTAAAGCACGGGACTTAAATAAGCAACTACTCCTTTCAGACAACACACCGAGCAATTCATTCATTCTGGATTGCTCAGAAGAAAATTCGCAAAGGGGATCGGTTTTCAAATGCTTCATTGCCACCAAAGATGTACAAACGAACCTTTGCAATGATGTCAAAAATTAGGTGCTGAGAGATCTACTAGCCCGCATAAATCACTGCAGATGCAGGACGCTCAAGGCAAAAGAGGAGAAGAAATTCAAACCCTCCAACAGCGTGGCAGTCTTCTCAATGCCTACAAACAGCAAATGGCTGGCCGGGAAAAAAGAAGAAGGTGCGAGGTCGAATCACCAAAAAAATCCAGCTCCATTAGAGAAGGGGCTCTAGACGGCATTATCTAAGGCGGCCTCAACAATAAACCTCCCCAAAAATTGAAACACAAAAGAATCATCGAGTGCGGCCCAAGAAAGCAAAAATAAGAAGCGCCACAACTTATTGGGCGGACCCTACTGATCGAACTCACCAAAAGTGGACCTTACGCGGATGTCCTGCTAGAAATTAACGGAGTCTATAACCGGAAGACGAACAAACTGCTAACAAAGCCGTACGGCCGACTCGTTCTGGAGGCCTACTGTTAGATCCGGACCAGAGGCAAGAAAGATGCACTCGATGACGCAGTCAAAAAGTCCTTGGAAGAAAAGCAACCGTAGCATCACTCAAGCCTATGTCCACTCTCGATGATAGAGACATGGGCTGCGTTACGGGTTCTTCCGAGATAGAAGGCACGTTACAAACGAGATTTCCCTAGCTTAAGCGGGCCAAAAATAAGGTTGACCAACCAAATAATAGAGGTTAGCGCATGGCAATTGTTGAAATTATAGAAAAAGCAGTCGAACAGTTGATAAGAAGGGTGAAAATCAAAATAGGCTAAATTATTTGTAGGCTACGGCTTAGTGCATTTCTTCTTCAGTGCTTCAAGTTCCTCAGATACGGGCATACCGCACAGAGCTGTAAGGGGATCCATATCATTGTACCACAATTGCAACAATGAAGGGCATACAAGGATGCCAGAACGTAGACTCAAATCCAGATCACATGAAACATATTCTAGGCAACGGGAAATGCCAGGTGTTCCAAGAAGCCCTACCCAAAGCCAAAGCACTTCTGCAATGAGCCCTGTCCTACAAAATAACGAAAGTCCACCAACATGGTATCCTGACGAATTTATTACTACCACCATCTGGGTTAGGAACAGCATTCACATCCAAGTGCAGGGCCACGGGCAAGGAGATGGCTTCGTTTAGTTTCAGTGTTCAGAAACTACAATCTTTAGTGTATACCTAACTCAATTTAGGCTCAATTTTTTTGGAATATGGAATATGCGCTCATTGCAGGAGGCTTCAACAATAGAACAATTGAATCGGGCATGATACAATCAGATCCTCGGGGCAAATGGATCCTGGATATGGGAACTAGAACTAGGCTCGTAGTATTAAACACCAGCCACAACCCTATTTTCCGCCAATGAGGCTACGTTTGAATCATACTGGACTTGAAATTCGCTTTGATGTCCCTAGTACCAAGAGTAAAAAATTGGAGAATTCTAGAAAACTGCTCCACTAGTAACCACCACACCACTACATAGCACTTGATATCTATGATGGTGCTTTTCGACGTACATACACTCATTCCTCCAGATTTCGGTGGAATACTAACAAGATGGACGTTGAGAGGTTTGCAGAACTACTAACGGAACGATTGCCACTGATGGTAGCTTGGCCGGGGAGCGAATGACTTCTATTGATTGATTCAAAAGTTTTGACAGCGAAAATGAAAGAATGTGTATTTTTTAATGACATTAGTTTTTTTATTCAATAAAATCCCTCCCAATTCCAACACACTTATTCCAAGGATCCTACGATAATTTTATATTACTTTTGTAACGATTTTCCAGAAGCTCTACAAAATACTGTTCCACGGCTACAATAGCTTCTTCATTTGAAGAAAATGCTTTCCACGAAGAAATTATTTCAAATTCTTGAAGAGATGGGTGTTTAAGCGATTCGAACTTTAATTCTTTCAATTCAGCCGTCGTCAAAGCACTTGTGTGAGGACGTACATTGTCTTGATGAAAAACGATTTTTTTCTTCTGTAAGCCGAGTCTTTATTCACACAACTAGTGCAAAAGCTTGCAATAATACTCAGAGTTAATTGTCCCTTTTGAATCCAAAAAATGGGCTCTATAGCCTTTTTGCTAATCGTTCTAATTTTACCGGTTTTAAAGCTGAAAACCTGCTTTAGTCCACTGGAAACGTTCTTGTTGCAGTTCAGGATCACGATGATAAGTTCAAGTGTCATCCACAGCTAGAAAACGACGCACAAAATCGGTTTAATTCTGCTTAAAATGCTCCAAATCGGGCTTAGAAATTGATTTTCGATTCAGTTTTTGTTGAATTGTTAATGAATGCGGCACTATCTTTCCTAATAGCTTTTTCATACGTGATTCTTCGTGTAAAATAAAGAATACTCGTTTGTACGAGATGCCTATGGTATCAGCAATATCACGCTTAGTCGCAACATAGATCTTTGCAAACAATATCATAGACTTGCTCAATGATTTCTGGTGTTGTTGCACTTTTTGGACGTCCACTATGTGGTTCATCTTCAACGCTTGCACGACCCCGTTTAAACTCTAAAACCCATCGATGCATAGTTGAAAATGAAGGAGCAAATTCCTTTAACACGTTCACCATTTTTATATGAATTTCTGTGGCTGATAAGCCTTCCAAAACAAAACATTTTATCACTGAACGATATTCGATCTTATCCACTGTTTAAAAATTCACCGACATATCAACTTCAAATATTTTTTCAACAAAGAATGAATTGAGAGATAGAAATAAACTTTTGTGTGTGTTCATTTGGAAGATGAAATATTAAAATGGCGTATAAATTTTGATTCCTGTACTGGTTAATAGGTGTCGCTTTCAAAACTTTTCAATGAACCTAACGTCTGCCTGCAAGTCTTCCATGCTCCGCCGAAGACTCCGGCACGGCAAGACCCCAGTATGCTGGCCGTTTGTGACATTGCTAAAAAGCGGGGAGTGCGTCACAAGCTCCGACGAGAAGTCTAGCAAGCATGGACTCGAGAAGAGGCATCCAGCAGATCAGCAGCTTATAAGTACGCTAGAAAATGCCTCCACAGTCTCGTCATCGGCAGTAAGGCCAGCTGTTGCTAACACTACCCGAACAGGGACTCGTGAGCTTGGCCTTTAAGCAAGTTATGCGCAAGCTCGACGCCCAAAGGTTACCCTCCTCATGCGATTATTAAGAAAAAATGGACGAGATTGTACGGGCTCTTTTCCTTGTTCATTCGGCCTATGCTGAGGCCGTTCACAACGAAACACCAATGAAATATCCACTTTTCACGAAGATAGAACTGGAAGAAGCAGTCTTTTCTATGTAGGTAAAAAAGACTCCATGACTAGATGAGATTCCAGCTGAGGTGCTGTAGATGGGCTATCACTTTTGCCCTAACTTGCTGCTCAGTACATTTAAACCTTGCTTACGAAAATCCCCAGGGTGCCGGAAGGTGATGAGGACCGTACTGATCAGCAAGGAAAAAGAGAATCCAGCGTCGCCGTCTGGACATTACCCGCTATGTGTACGAGACTCGACTGAGAAAGTGCTCGAAAACCTCATCAGGAGAATACTCGCTGACGCGATTCATCCAGTCAGGGGCCTATCCGCACGACAGTATTGCTTCAGAGCAGGTCACTCTAGTACAGATGCAATCGGAGAGGTAGTCAGCGCGGAGGCATATAGCAGTTCCTCCTGACGGGTCGTCCTGCAGGTCACTCTTAACGCCAGAAATACTTTCAACGCCACTAAATGGGCGGGTATGCTAAAAGAACAGGAGAATCCTTTTCAAGTACCAGAATATCTTATGCGGATCTTGAGGAACTATCTGAAGGACTAAGGTTTATTTTTTGACACGACGGAAGGGAGCCGAAGGATAGTAATTACATCGGGTGTCGCTCAGGGCTTCATCCTTGGCTCTGATATGTGGAACATCTCATTAAACGGGCTACTGAAGCATGAACTACTCAATGAGTAACCCTTGATCGGCTATGCGAATGATGTTGCGGCGTTAGTCGCTGGAAGTACTGTCAAATATGCATAAGTCACATTAAGTACGAGTATGCAATTGCGCCACGCAAGGGACTGGATAACTGATCATGACTTCAGCTAGCATTAGAGAAAACCGAAGTGGCCATCCCGACAAAGAAAAGAATCTGCAGAGCAAGAACAACCAGTATTGGGGAAAGGCTGGTCGAATCGAAACCAGCAGTGAAATATCTGGGTGCATCGATAGACTCGAAGCTCAGTTTTTCCGAGTAAATCAAGGCACCAGCTGATAAAGCTGCAGTACGTTTAACGGCACTTAATCGACTTATGGCAACCTATCTCATCAAGATGACGACTCCAGACGCGAGTGTTCAGTCTGTATTACTTTACGGGTCAGAGCTATGGGGCGGCACTTTCAACAAGGAGTTGCCCCAAAAGTAGTTGGGACAGGTGCAGAGACAAGCAGCGCTGTGAATTGCATGAGCATACATTCTCCAGGTCGTTGGTATTGCTGAATGCAGAGGTGATACCCATTGCACTCCTTGTTAACCAGCATAAAAATATCTAGCTTTGACGAAGCGAGGGTGATAGGGCAGTGGTCGCTAAGGAGGGTAGACAACGCTGGTACAGCGATTGGTAATAGTCCTAGTAGAGTGGCACAAGGGATGATAGACTGGGCACCTGATCTCTGACTTGAAGCCGTGACTTAATCGAGGGCATGGTGAGACTGATTTCAACTTCACCAAGCTCTTGAGCAGGCATGGACTTTTTCGGTGTTACTTGCACAAGATTGATAAGTCATGGTCTCCTGACTACTTGTTTTAAACAATAGAGGGGCACACGACGCCTCGCACATATTTTTTACCACCAAAATATGCGATAGGCAGCATGGTGACCTCTCCAGCAAAATCGGAGAGCTCTCCCAGCAGACTATAATTGACAAGATGCTGACATCGGTTAGCAGTTGAAACCCTTGGCATATTATGCTCGGGCAGTCCTGACAGTCAAAAATGCATCCTAGAGGTCAAGCATTTGGGGGTCGCTTTTCTAGCAATTCCTTGCACTTCCTTCCCATCTCGCTAGAGAAGGAATTCCTTTAACTTTTAAGCGCCTCTAGACGTAAGAAAACGAGGCGGTTCTCAGGCTGGCAGGCGAGGAGTTTTGTGGGTAGTTCAGAAGCATTACGCGCTTAGGAATCCTACCCTCAGGGTGTAAATGGCCTTCACTTTTGAACCAATGAAAAAATGCTTTTATAAAAAATCGGGGTTATATATTCAATAGATGGAGGAGTCCTTTCAGAAGCAGATAACAGCCGCCTATTTGGTCCAGCTTGAATTATTTTTTGAATGCTTTGCCGGTTGAACCTATTCAATTCAAAACTTTTCCTTAATTTTTCATGAAAATACGAAGAAAATAGTAGTGTCTCGGTCGATTTGAAACAGACATCAACCATGAAAACGTGTTATTGCTGCTGTAATTTTATACGATTGAAATGCATGTATCTCATTTGATATGGTACGATTTCTATGAAATTGTGTGAACACAAGAATCTAACATTAGTCTATATAAATTTTAAAAAATTGAACGGTACCGTTAGTGGTTTAGGGAGGGAAATGTAAAATCCGCTAATCACAGTATTATTAACAAAGTTGAATGAATTTTGATTTCTGCGGTACGAGTATATGCTATCTTTGTACTTATAAAGACCTAATTCCGTGATTTTTCTACTTAAAGGTGTCTAACCGCTAGCGGGTAGGACAAACACAATTTTTTCGTACTTTCTTTCGTCCCTTGGGCACCCTGACATCCTGATGCACACAATTTCATTTACGAGCCCAAAAAATTAAGTTCAAAAGAACGCTTTCATACTAACTTTAAGTTTGTATGATTTGACATAAATTTGGACAATTCACCCAACTACTAGCTTGAAATCAACTTGCAAAAATTTTCGGCAACTTATAGACTTCTGCTCGGCCAAAAATTCCGAAGAACTTTTATAGTATTTAAACGATTTGAGAATTGAATTGAAATTTAGTAGTTAACTTTGTCAAAAATTACATGTACTTATTGAATATCCTGAATACTAAAGCCTCAAATTTTGAACTAGATGCAATGTTAAAAACTTCGGTTCGCTCGATGCGTAGCATTGGAGACTCTCATAAAAAATGTTCAAACGCTAAAACGATTATGTAAATTTTTTTCTTGAAAAGGCGTCGGCCCTTACATTGTTGGGTGAGTAGACGTGTTTCAACTCCTTTGAGCCATCTTTAGTACCTAAAGGATCTTTTAGATACTCAAAATGACTCAAATTAGTTGAAATGCCACCCAACAACAAAGCGAGGCCCCATGGCATCTAAAATAAAGAGAAATGGCCTGCGAATATAAAATAATCGAAATAATTCACCGATTATATAAGCTTTAATTGTAATGTGGTGGTTCGCTTCTTAAAAATGTTCCTCAACAAAACCTTATAAACAGCGTTAAGAAACTGCTAGCTCTGTCTTTCTAATAGTTTTTGAAAATGTGTAGGTACTGCGAAATTTTACTTTGCTCCAGGCTTGAATGCATAGGGGGGATGATGAGGGGCGGATATATCCGATCGTCATACACTCTTTTGAGTGGTCTTATAAAGTCAAATGGCTCTCTTTCAAATGATTATGGTTGAATTTTGTGAAACGTTCATTTGATTGCGTAACAGTGGCTTGTGCCTTTTTCAAAACATCGTTGATTTGATAAAAATTATATATATATATATATATATATATATATATATATATATATATATATATATATATATATATATATATATATATATATATATATATATATATATATATATAATAAACATATATATACAGGGTGCGTACGGTATTTGAGGACATGCATAAATGTGTATAACTTCGCGATTTTTTTTTATTTTTCTCGTTCTCAGATAAGAAATGGCGATACAGATTTAGAGATCTCTTTTTCTTAATTGCGCCCGTTCATTTGTGCATAAGGTTCGCCGTGAATTGGAAGCGTCAGGAGGCGATACAGCACGAACAATGTTCTGACACTGTCCGATCTGCAGAATTTTTAGAGCATCTGTAAGCGATCATTCGAAATCAATGAGGGTCCTTGCGAGTGAGCTTCATGTTTCTGAGCGCCTTATTCGTAGAGTTGTCCACGAAAACCTTCGGTATAAGCCTTACGTGATGCGTAGAGGACAGTTCATGTCGGAACGAGAGTTCTCCGATCAAAACGTCTTTTAAACAAAATCAAACACCCTAAGGCGCCCAAAATGTTATGGTTTTTTTCCGACGAAAAATTTTTTGAACAAGATCAAAAGACCAATCGCAGGAATGACATATGGCTATGTTCACATCCTACGGAGGCTCCTGTTGTTATACACACAAAATTTCCAGCCACTGTTATGGTTTTAGGTATTGTCAGCGACGAAGGACATGTTATGCCACCACACTTTTTTACCCAAGGGCTTCGAGTGAACTCTGCTGCATACATCGAGATTTCGGAGACGGTAGTGAAACCCTGGATAGACAATTTAAGCGGAGGCAGACCATACGTTTTTCAACAAGACTCTGCTCCTTCACATAAAGCGATGGCGACACAAGATTGGATGGCCGAACATTTTCATGACCACATAACACCGAGCCTATGGCCAACTAGCTCCCCAGACCTTACTCCTTTGGATTATTACGTATGGGGCGTAGTTGAGCGTGAGACCAATAAGGATCCTCATAATACCACTTCTTCATTGAAGACTGCTATTAATGCCGTTATGGTCAATATGAACAAGGAGCATTTGATTCGGGCATGTAATCGTTTCCGGACCCGGATCGAAGAGGTTATTGCTGCTAATGGCGATTTTATTGAATATCTTTATAGCCATATATTAATTTAACGTTGTATAAAAAATTCCTGTTATTTCATTAAAAAAACAAGCTAATTAATTTTACTCTCAAGTTGTCCTAAAATACCGTACGCACCCTGTATGTATGAGTTTAGATACAGACGTTAAGAATACCCCTTTCCACCAAATTTGATGATTCCAAACCAAAAGCCTTTCGAGAGATAGGGTCAAAAGATATGTTAACCTTTAAAATTTATTGTACTTTTTTGAAACTCTACGAGTTGTATCGCTTTGGATTTAATCATAGTAGTCTAGAAATATATTTGAAATTATTTTTTTTATTAAATTCCCGGATTTGTGGTCCTTGATTTTGAAATCGTCATATCAAAGATTTTCTATGAGCCGTGAAATTACTATCCAGAAATGATGTTGCTTTTGACAAAATCAAGCACTTTTCCTAGGAAGGATACGCCGTACCATTGAATTTCGCAAGTAGAGCAGAAGTGATGCTATATAAATCAGTTTATTATTCTCAGACATAGCAAATCTTAGATCCGGTCAAGATTCGTTACATTCCTCATGTATTAAAATCACCCTCTGAAAATGGGCGCCAAAACTGCTATCCTTTTTAAAATTCAATGTCTTTTTTAATTAATAAATCATAAGATGAGCGTTCTCAAGTCCAAGATAAAACCAAATATTCGTTCTCATGTTTCCTAACTTTCCAGGCAAACGAAGAAAAGATACTTAACTAACGTAACCTTCTGCTGGACCAACAAAGATAAACATCTCCTACTCACAGGACATTTTTCCTTTCCATGCAACACCGCGGTAGGTACATGAAAATTTCAAATGCCTTTTGAAAGGACAATAGAATGTTATCTGTGACAGTCAGCATATATGCTGTGGAAACCCGAAAGTAAGATTCGATGCTTCAATCCAGATTTTTTTTTTAGATTTATTTTACAAGGAAGGATACCTGGTCCCTTGAAGTCACTGCGTGTGAATCGGGTAATTAGTGAAAGGTAGAAAAATGGATTCTCTAGTTTGCAGTTGGGACATACGAGTATTTATGTTCATAAATTTCCTTGAAAAGGACTAGGAGCATGTCAACTGATATACTCGTAAAATTCAACTCTCGCGGTCAGCTGCACAAGTGTATTAGCATCTTTATTGCTGAATCTGAAAACAACTTTGGAATCACACGATAAACTATTGCACTTAATTTGAACCCCAACATTCCTGCTAGTTCAGGTCACTTTCGAACGTGGAAATAAAGTGAAAAGCTTAAAGCTCTTTCATGAACAAGCATATCTTTCCTTAAATTAACAACCCCAATTGCGAATATATGCAATAGGATATACTATTAGCGCTGAGCTCAGAATAATAGTGCATGGGACGTTTCGGCGACCAGAGATCGACGAGGACGCTTTTGCACGATAAAGGAGGTGATGAATGTATATAACTGTACTTGGCTTTTCTGTTGCATTTCTCTGCTATCAAATTTATTGCATTCGACGACTGCATAGAAGTTGGAGTTTGCAAACAGGATGCACTGGAATACAATATGAAACACTGCGTGGAACAATATAAATGCAAGAGTTGAACTTGATGAAAGATAGGAAGCACTAGACGGCATTTGTACACTTTTGAAAGTTTTTGTTCCGACTTGAGTTTTCAGGACGAGCTTCAATTTTTTTTGTTGTGGAGAAACAAGAAGTTCTTCTATTTTTATAAAAAAAAAATGGTTTGTTGCTTTTCTGTGCAAGATCCAAAGACGGGTCAAGTACTTCATGTAAAAAAGAAAAGGCTTTGGCGATGAATATGGAAAATTGTAAAGTTTAGATCCGATCTTCACCAAATTTTTAGGGAATTGTATAGAAGGCACATCTGAATAAAGTTTTCGAAAAAAACACCATCATAAATGTCCTGATTAAAAGTATAGCATCGAAATCGTTAGGCCTTGTTAGACAGGCTGAGGCTCTTGTTCGGCTGCAATTTTGAAATAGATGAAATGAACCTAATCTCTAGCGTGATTAGATTTGTTCTGCAGTTTCTTTTTTAACTTTTCCGGTCGCATGTTTCTATTATTTCACTTGCTACCCTTTTTAAAATCGATTTTGAACACAGACAAAAAAAAATTAGTTTCACTTGGATTTTTGGAGTTCAGAATCAAAGTCTGTCTCGGTGGGATTTGTATTGTATTGTATCAACGGCTTAGCTGAGTTGTCAATTAAAGCCATGATCTCATGTGAGGGGCGTCAAACTTTGAAACAAAATGGTTGTAGCTATTGTAACAATAGGATAGTTTCAGCGCATGACGTTGCGGCCTATTGTGATGACCTTTTAATAGCCTTCATCAAACAGCAGTTGAGTAACAGTCAATATGAACGAGAAAGTGGATAATTCATATAGGACTGCGCTTATCACAACGTATAGTTTTTGCAGAGGTTGAGAAGGTTGTAGATGGACTGCTGAGTTTTCAATGAATAGGGCACGATTGAAAGAACACTGTCGATGTAAAAAAAATATCAGGTCGTTTCCGGAAAGCAGTAGCTGTCGGCAAGACAGGTCATGTCACCGGTCATCTTGGGTCTTTGGGAGATTCAACCTATGAGCAGCCTCTTGAGGTAATGCAATTCATACATGGGAAAGATCAATTTTGCGCTCTGCTAAAGTTGGCATCTTAATCCATGCTTAAAAAGTAGGAGAAAATAAGGAGAGAGGAGAGAATTCGAAACGTCATCTACAATGTGCCTGGACATTTCGCTAGCACTAGCAGATCAATGCGTAAACGGTAGACATAAAAGAGCCGTCGAGTGGTAGATCTTTATTTCAAAACACTATGCTGGAACAAACATAATCATTTCGACCGAAATGAAATGAGAGTTGCACGCACGACTCCTTGTTTTGGATACCATATCAGTAATCATGAGTACACCGACTTCGTGACAACCACCGGTCAACACTGATATATGGAAAGAAGCTGTAGGTAAAAATGAAAACTTATAAAGCTGGACTTCATGAAGATACAAAATAGTGCGATCAACATTGAGGAGAAAGCATTGACATTTTGTCAAGAGAATTTTTTTTAGAAGATTCACCATCGGGTTGAATATTTTACTTTGAGAAAGGTCCTCTTAAGTTAGAGACGATTGTAACAGTTAATCTACCACAAAACCTAAGGGATTAATGTTGTGCGCTTATGTTGTGCGCCTACACCACAAAATACCATTGAAGTAAGTGAAATCTTGCTGAAGATCAAAAATGTTAGCGCGTATACTGGATTCACGCAAAATTTTATGTTTACAAGGTTACGTTGCTAGCTACTTGCGTCAAAATACAGTAGCTCAAAGCGTAATTACGTGATTTTGGCCACAGCGAAGACTGTCAAAAAGAAATTGTCTTGTCCTTGTTTAAACTAGGAAGACATTACTGTATCACCAAAAGATCCCTGCATGAATGTCATTATAGGCACGATATTTTGTGTGAAAATTGTGCACAAAAGAGTCAAATGATCACATAGAAATCTTTTCTAGCTCAAAATGCTACGAGTCCAGTAGACAGACGAATTGAGATGCTACAGAAATGTAATTTTGTGACTAAACGTCACAGTGGATGATCTCACCAGTCAACAAGAAGACTCTGCTAAGAAATTTGTAAGCACTGTGTGAAACAAGGTGTTTAATATGCCGAGAATGGACCTTGGAAATGAATGCAATGGTGCAGATATCAAGTCGATACTTCAGTGGATAAAAGCTGGTGCACCTATACTCAAATGAAGCAATGTTACGGGTCTAAGCCAGGCAGGAAAGTGACGGCTGTTTACGCCCGAAGTGTAGATCGCCCAACCGCGCAAGCTCTTGAACTAAACACACCTCCAGTATTAAACTGAGAACGTAGCCTGGAACCGTTTGATACTGAGTAGAACTCGTGTTCCTACGTCATGAGGCACCTTCTAGCGGACAGAAAAGGAGGAGAAGGGTTCCTAGAAAAAAGTTACTCCCACCCTGGACGGCTGCCGGCACTGCAGTACGCAATTTTTATGTATCAGGGCTGTCTGAATATAATGTGCCTCTCGGCATCATTGGACAAGTGACCAAAGTATCTCTCCGACTATAGTTTTTGGGGATAGCTGGAGAGGTCACACCGTAGCCTATCCCGTATTTACGGCTCTAAATTTTGGCATCAATAAAATCCACTAACTTAAGAAGTGCACTAAGATGCTTTTGAATATTCGTCGTGAACTGGATGTTCTCTCAAAGAGCGCGAAAGAATTTGCACCAAAGGTTAACACTTCAGCCTTTCAACTACTAGCCGAATGAGAGACTGCATGACTGCTCGCGGGCTCACTCTAGCTCTAGAGAAAACCAAAGTTGTCATCCTGACAAAGAAGAGAACCTCTAGAGTGAAGATGATCAGTATGGGAGACATACTAATCGAACTGAAGCCAGCGGTTAAGTACCTGGGGCTACTGATCGACTCAAAGATGAGCTTCACTATGCAAATCAAACGAAATGAACTGAGAAGGCTGCTTTGGACGTATCAGCTTTCAATCGAATTATGGCCAATGTATGGGGCCCAACCCATCAAGAGGCCACCTCCCGATGAGTGCCGTATGGTCAGTGCTACTATACAGAGCAAAATTATGGGGCGACGCTCTCAGAAAGGAGCTGTACCGAAAATGCTTGGCACTGGTACAGAGAAGAGGAGCATTGAGGATTGCATCTTCATATCCGATAGTCTCTGATTTAGCGGTGAGAGTCATTGAAGGCGTTATATCAGTCGCTCTCCTTGCTAGAGAGCGCCACGGGGAATTTTTTTCTTTTTTGGGGTTTTGTAAAATAATTTTACAAAACCCTATTAAATCACGTCCTGTCTGTCCGTCTGTCCTTCCATACGTCCGTCCGTGTTTCACAACACTTTTTCTCGCAAACTACGTAAGCTGCAAACATCACATTTTGTATGCAGGTGGAAAGTGGTGCTCTCTTCTAATTTCAACTACAAAAAAATTTTATAAGGAATTTCCCCATATAGGAGAGTGGCCCCCGAAAAAAAATTTCATCAAAGGTAGCCAATATGGGTATCGAATGAAAGATCTTGATGAGAACTTTTCAAAACTGGTCTTAATTTGACACTTTGTGCTTCGAGGGGCGCACATGAAAAATGTGTGTCCCCCTTCGCGGTACCTGCGATCCGAAAAATCTGAAAAAAATTATGGAAGTAGGTGATTATGAGTACAACAAAAACAAATACCTTAGAAGTCAAAATTGGCTCAACTTTGTTAATAATAGTATGATATTCGTATTTCACGTTTTCCTTAATAAAATCGTATAGGTGCCCTCAAACTGAACGAAATCCGATATTTAAGTAGTTCTACAGAATTTCCTTTACCTTTGTAAGTTTGATGAAATCGAATGATATACACGGAAGTTATAGTCATTTGAAATTTCTCCAATTACAACAACAATAACACATGATTTTGGTATTTTATGAACTTTCCATCAAATCCGTTACTGCAGTTTGATTTCATCTTCTTGAAATTTTCTAATGAGGTCAGTAACATTTTTTTTGGGAATTCTTGTTTTGAATGATTTTTGTTGGCTTACAACAAAATGGTGACCGTTGAAAATAAGAAAACAATGGATTTTCTTTAAACGTGCACATCTCTTTGACATATTTCTTGACTTTATTGGTTGCTGATGACTGTATTTCTGTGAAGTTGAGTACAAAACCCTTCTGACATGAGCGTTGGTCTGTCTGGCCAACTTATTTAATTTAGCACTGCAGCCCTTTTCAGGCCTTCGCTTAGAGATATTTCGAGAATCTCACTACCATGATCACATGTATTGGCACTCGAGAAGGTCATATGGTCAGTACCACGCCTTGGCAGTTCGACCGTCCACCCAGCTGCGATGCGTTCTGATTTTACTGTATACTGGAGCCACTACACTATGCGCTATTTACCTGCGTCGAAACGAAGACACGAGGGAGGACTTACTCATCGATTGGCTGCAGTCTTGGGTGAATCGCACGAAGGTAAGGTAGACTGGTCGGCTCATCCCGGATCTAAGACCGTGTCTAAATCGGATTGATTATGAATTCGAATAATTCCCCACCTCTATTGTTGGTCAGTGTTGGTAATACAGTATCGAACATGTGGCCAAATTTGTGTATTTAGGCACTAAAATAACGAGAAACACCAATACAAGAGACAAAATGCGCCGAAGGATACAGCTCGCTAAGTTTTGACGATCTTGAAGACCAGCTGTACACACAGGAAAACAAAGCCGTGATAAGACCTGTGATATGCTATGAGTGTGAAACAAGGACCCTTGCCCAAGTATATGCAAATATATTGAACGCCTTCAAAAGAAGAGTCCTAAGATGAATAATCGAAGCAAATTAAGACGAGAATCAACGACGAATTTAATGCAACCATGAACTGTATGAAATTTTTGACGAGCCAGAGGTGTCAACGATTGTAAGACTGCGGAAACTGCAATGAGCTGGCCACGATAATCGTATGGACGATCAACGTATTTCCAAAAAGATTTTCTTTATGAGAACTGAAGGGCGGAGGCCAGTGGGGAAACCAAGGAAATGATGGTCTGACTCGACTGACGAAGAAAGTTCATCGCTGCTCAGATTTTGAAAAAGGAAGACGCGATCGATGGACCGAAACAGTTGGAGGTACTATTAGCAGGAAGCGAAGGCCTGAAAGGGGCTGTAGCGCTACTGAGAAGAAGAAGATTGTTGGTGTCTGCCGGCCCCACAATTGCTTATGTGAGTTAGCATCACATTCAACTACAATAGGCAGGTTACTTGTCACACAATGTTCCACCAGGTTTTGAACTTGCATAGCAGGAGTTTGATCTTCTATAGCAAGCAGAAGGCTTCCTAATTTCCAATCGTCAGGCCTTAGCTGTAAGCGATACTCCTAGAAATACACAGCGAGCATGCACAGCATTTTGGTGTCCCAGGAGTTGAAAGAAATGTGTCTAGTTTGTGGAATTCATAAAATCAGAACTACACATTTCCATCCATGGGAGAGGCGTGCGCAGTCTACTAGGGACAAGATACACGAAGATCTGACACGGTGTGGTCAACAATTGTCTTAGCGAATACAAACTGGCTCTTTGATGTGGCTGCAAGACCAAAGTTACAGCTAAGTCCCCTAGGTTGGGCCGGACAATACCAGATTGTGTTCCGTAAAGTTAATTTGTCATCTGCCGAATAGAAAAAGATTTGAGAGGTGCGCCAAAAATAGTGTATATGCAGTTGAAAGGAATGGATAGATAAATATTCGATAGCATATCGTGATGCCATCTATTATTGTGAAACAGAATGAGCACCCAAGCAGGCAATATGCTTCTGAACGTCTACGAATATTGTTGAGTTTTCATGATACATTGTACGGATAGCGCAAACATCTGAATTCAGACTTGACAATGAAAAGGTCACCTAATCTGAGTGTGTAAATTCTTAATCAAAGTAATTTCACAGTTGAATTCGTTCGTGATTTTTATTTGTTTATTGCCAAAACAAGACAGAGTTATACAAAATATGAAATTTACAACACAATTGTTATTTGAATTAATAATAATTAATTTGGCTAATGGGATGGATAGTCCGTGCGGTGTGGTCTTAAAGTGCTCGCTGCGTAGGTTTGAATTTTAAGTGATTCTCCAGACGGACTTTAAGCCCGGCCAGTTTGAAATCAAAATGTACGATAGGTGGGAGGACGGATACGACCAAACATGGTACTGATCATATCATCTACTCAAGTGCCGATGCATTCTACAAAGATAATGAGATACTCTTAACTATCTTTAAGCGAAGGCCCGAAAAGCGCTGTAGTGCTAAAGCAACAAAAAGGGTTCAGAGGATGAGGTACTAAATAATGAAGCTTTCAATTGGGATCAGGAAATGGTTGCAAAGTAAAGCGTACTTGGTGAATTAAAAGCTTTGCAACATCTATTCACAGGCTCACTCTCCTCGTAAATTGTATGATGTCACTCTTCAATCAGTTGGTGCAAATTTCCGGTGAAACGTGATGCCTCATTCACCTTGATCCTATCAGTTAGAAATGATACTTCAAGGTGCCTCTAAGGACATCAAACTCGAAGCAACAGACAATCATAGTTCTTCTAGTGGCCACTGATGAGATATGCTTATGATCCGAAGTCTATGCTCCGACGACGGAAAACCTTGAAAAATTCCTCGGATCATATAATAATCTCAATGCAAAAAGGATGAACTGTTTTTGAACAGATTCAATCCTATCAACGTGAATATTGAAGCTGGGGTTCAAAATAAGACAAGGATAGGCAACAATTCTGGAAAGTATAATGTCTTTGAGACCAATACATTCTGAAATCCTTTAGATCAACGTTTGATAAAGCCAAGGGGTGTATTGGCCCTACAGACTACTTGATCGAAGTGTAAATAGAAAAGCATGTTTTTGTCTGAAGTAACATCAAAGTCTACAATGGTGTCCAGTTGGCTAAGTTTATGGTAGTTAAGATGATAATCGTATGTGAAAACTGAGGGATTACGTGAAACACCTGACATTGTCCGAAGTTCAAGGAAAGTTGGTTAATTTTGGACGTTTTTGATAGGGAATTGCTTTTGTTTTGGAGAAATGATGTGTCTTTTTGGGACGATCATTGGTATTGAAAAGATTGGGCATATCCAACAAAACCTGGGGATGATCTCATTTCTGATCATCCCCAGGTTTTGATGCAGATGCTGAAAAGAATGGGCCTAGATAGCTGCCTTGTGATACATCGGAGAGAACACTTACTTTTCTGTATATGAAAGCTTGAAATTTAACGTTTTGAATCCGTTCATTGAGATATGAGCCAAGACAGTTCAGTAGGGAGACATCAATTCCAGGTTTTTTTCGATTTCTGTATTAGAATTTTGTGATTGATGCAATCAACCGTTTTACTAAAATCAGCGTAAATATCACGTGAACTGAGTGCCCCATTTCACAGAGAATTATTGAAAGCAACACAACAAGATTTGTTGTAGCCGAGCGAATTATACAAAAAAAACCGATGCTCAATAATGGAAAGTAATTAAGAGCATACTATTTTCTCGAATATTTTTAGTATAGCTGATAAGATAGTAATACCTCTGTAATTTTCAACTGACCCTTTGTGTTTATTTCTATGTATTGATATCTACAAAGATGACTTACAATATAAGAGAAAAATTCCAAAAGCGGGGGACTTTTTTTGTGGCTGAATACTCCAAGACGTGCAAGACGTGTGGAATTTCCACTAAACACCTCCCCTATCAACTTCAGAACCTAGCCTGGAACCGTTTGACCGTTACTTTGGGCCAGGTCGCGTTTCGCTAGGCCATGAGGCGCCTTTAAGCTGCAGGATCCCTCCTCTAGCGGAAGGGAAGAGAGGAAGAGGAATTGCCAGACAAGGGATCCCCCGCCCCGAATGCTATAAGTTCTTTTTAAGGACTGCCCGAGCATAATACGCGACATGGTTGTATTTGCCAAATGATGCAAGTATCTCCCCGGTTAGACTCTCCGGTGAGAGCTCTCCTGTTTCCTTGTAGAGGTTCCAGCGCAGCCTGTCTCATCTTTTGCATGCAAAAAGAAAGAGACTTATTGAGAATGATATACAAAAAAATTTATTACAGATATAGCTACAAGTGGTTGAAATTCTTCAAAATGGGCTGGAAGGGTCATGTCTGGGCTGTAGAATGGCTGAGGAAGTGTTGCGACAATGAGGAAGGGTGTTGTCATGGTGAAGACTCCCCGACTTCTTTCCTCACGCGGTTCATACTGCTTTGCAGCCTTTTAAGGACTTCCAAGTAAAGCTGACTGTTCACTGTGTCCTCGTGCCACGAATTCCCAGTGAACAATGCCTTTCGAGTCGAAAGAGACGATGAGCATCGAGTTGAAGTGCGGTTTGCTCATTCGGGCGGGCGTGTGGGATATCGTTGCCAAAAGTCTCCCGCATCATAACAACAGTCTTGGGACTCGTTTTGTTGAGGAAACACAAAATGTTATTACGTAACTCTGCTCTAAGGAACGAGACATCTTGAAAGTCGTGTCACTTCAACGGAGATCCAAACAATCGGTCACTTGCACTGTAATAAAACAGCCCCATGCAACTGGAAAAGGTATCGTTCGCTTTGCTAGACCGTCAACAATTCCCGCCGCTTGGTGATCTTCGGTAGCGCCTTGCCTTAGAGGGAAGAGTTCATTCAACTTTATTTTTGGGTAGACCCTGTAAGTGGAATTAAAAGCAGAGAGAGATTATATTGTATTAGGGCCAGGTCTTTTATTTCACTTAAGCTGTATTATTATCCTAGATATTCCTTCTTTTGAATTAAGAATTTCCTTTATTATATCCGCTGAGTTCAAATTCGAGGAAGACGTATAGGATGAGGAGCTGGCGATCGAATAAACAGATCTAAAATGGATGGCGAAAACTTTACAGATATCCCTTGAGTTAGATGAGCTGGATTCCTGATAAGTCATTAATTTAGGAAATCCTTGAGACTTACGCTTGACATTTACGAAATCAAAGATTTTTTTTGGTTCAGGAATGATGTTTTCACCAGGATCCTTAACATATGATCCATATGCTTCCCAGCATTTAAATTGAAATTCCTTAACTAGCTCATCATATTTAGATTTAATCACATTGGATTTTACTTGAATTATTTTATGAAGCTTAATTCTTTAATTTTGTAAATAGTGGAGTTCACTATCAAGCCAAGGCTTCGAGAAATTATTCTTCTTTTTTATCTTAGGTACATATCTTAGGTATGATTAAAACGTATTTCAATAAGAAATCTTAGGTATTATCTAACCTAAACTAAAATTTTAAAATTACTTACCAAAAACAGGACTGTGGTCCGGTTTCGATGATCCTTTGCCGCTCTTTTCCTGAAAAGAGATAGATTCACTAAAATTCTTTCTATAAAACGAATGGAGAAAAAAGGACAAAAGTAATCAATTCAAAAGCTTTGAATTATTTTCAGACGAAAAATTTTGTTTACTTACCTCACTCTCTGTTAAATCTATTAAACTAGATTTCTCCTCAAGTAGATTTTCCGAAGAAATTTTCTCGTCTTCACGGTCACCTTCATCTTTGAAAACTTTCACCTCATCGGTACTCCCCAAATCATCACCCGATGATCCAGTATGTCCAGAATGAGATTGGTGACTATTATGTGGCATTGTTTTAGCATTTATTACCTCTAATTTTTTAATTTTTTTATTATATTAAAACTGTAACTGTTATATCTTTTATATTGTTTGTATTTTGAGCTACTTGGCTTCTTTATATGTTTTTTTTTTGGATGATAATGTCGTCTTTAACGGTTAGTTTTTGCACGTACTTAATTACTTTGTAACTTTTTGTTATTTTTATTAATTAAATTGTGTTTGGTTGATTATTTTTAAGTTTTAACGTTTAATGCTGCGCTATCAGACTTGAATTTTATTTTTAAATTTTTACACCATATTTTTTTCTACTGTGCTTGACTTTTTGTTTGATTTTACTTTTGAATTTAATTTTTTTTGGCGGGTAGGGGAGAGTCTATTTGATATATTTGTTTTTTAATAATTCAACTTTTGTGTTTTGTTGCTTGATTTTTGCAATTAAATTCGAAAATGAGCTACTTTTGATTTATTGTTTATATGATTTTTAAACTTTTGTAAAGATTTTTATAGAGATAAAGGTGAAAAAATTGGGTTCCTGTTTTTTTAATTCGTTGTCGTTTTACGTCTCATCAAAATTACATTGATAAACTTTGTAATAATACCGTTGATGGATCCTTATCTTTATTATGCTTGATTTGGCCTTGATGATATTTTTTTGTTTTAAACTTATATCTGTTTTAAATTTAGATTAGATTTGCATTGTTTACAAAAATAGAAAAATTGTTGCTTTTTATGGCTATATTATTTTTCATAAATTTTTTAATATTTATAATTTGTTTTTATTATTTTGTTTTTTTTTTTCTTCTTTAATCTTTTCCTCTTTGTGTTGTAATTTACACTACTTATAAATATTAAAGATTTTATCGTTTAGAAAAGAATTTTTAAGAATTAAAAAATCATAGGAATTATATCACACTTTTTAATAACAATTTTTTGTATTTTTTTCCACGTTTTACAGAGAGGTTCGGGGGCAATTAATTAAAATTTTTTCTTTTTCTTTTTTGCACAGAATTCGTTTATTTGTTAGTTATCTTTACTTTTTAAGATTTAAACCCGTAGTTTGAACGAACAAAAATATTGTTTTCCCTTGAAATTCAAAAGTTACTTGTCTCTGTTCTTTTACTTCTTTAACTTACGTTTGTTAAATTGCAGCTGGTTATTTTTAGTTATTACTTTATTTTCTTTTATTTTCCGAATAAATTTTCGATGGTCTTTTTAAAGTATTTTTTTAATTTGTTACTCTCTTTTCTTAACACTGATGCACACGTTCGTTAATCAAGTTGCAAACGAAATGCAAATTAAAATAACCTGAAACGATAAGAGAAAAGAACAAAATAAAAATATAAATATTTGGTTAAATTGTTTGTCAAATTTATGTAAAAAATGTGATTATGTAGAAATAGATGATTTAAAATTTTGATAAGAGGAGAGTGCAAAATTTCTTTCATTTCAGAAGTTGTACAAGAGAATCAAGGAAAATGTGACAAAAAGAAATAGTCTGCGATATTATTTTTTTGTTTTGGGATGGTATGCTAAACTGCATTTTCTTACGAAAGCTGGAAGATATTATCGGAATATGATGTAAGACAACAGCAAAATCACAAAGCGCCAATTATACCTAACAGTCCCGTGGGCTACGAGAAAACAAAATCATTCTTTATGAATGGTTGGCGTGAGTTTCTACGTTCACTCTAACGGAAAATAAACAAGCCTCCAGTATCCGTGGTTTTCATGCAACGCATAAGTCATAGGAAATTAATTATTGAAAGTTAAACAAAACCTCGGTTTCATGATGTACAATCCTCCTATCAAGACCGATGCGATCTCTCGCAAACACTACAGCCCAAGTTTAATTTTTTTACTTTTGAATCAAAAAAGCGTGCATCAAATAAGTGAATGACCACTGAAGTGTAGCGGAAAAACAAATCATGAGATGGTTGTAGTAAGGTAAAATCCAATTTGTACGGAAGTGTAGCATACAAATAATTTAAGCCACGCAAAATAAGTTTCAAACTTGAAATTTATTTTGCGCCACATAAATTCCAGTGAATTGAGTATCATGCGATTTCGGTCTTTCCATTTCTCTTTTGCCATCCCAAGCAAAGACACGAATGGACGCTCTTCCTCTGCTCTACAGGGACTACTCTCTTGCGGCACCATAAGAATCAGGGTTCAGTAGTGCTCTCTCATACGCAAGTTTTCGACCAGGTACAATTTATCTGCCCGGGGTGAATTCTAACCCGCAAGCAGCGCGTGTCTTGTCATGGATAGTCACGGACAAGCTAAGCAGCCAATCACAAATGAGCTCAAAATCCATGTAATCGAAGACACTTAGGCACCGCTTGGTTTGGGGTGCAGATCACAAGTCGCCGCAAATAATGTGTTGGGATAAAAACTTCCAAATCCTCATAAGGACTCTAATATCATTTGGCCTTACCAGTCATACAATGGTGGTAAACCACCAAAGTATAACTCAAAAGCAGGTCCAAACGATATTGATGTACGAGGACAACACACGTGCGGAAGGTATTAAGTTGCTGGGGCACGATTAGTGCAATATGCCTCAGGGGTTACCTATCCGCCAAAAATCTGGACACCTTGTAGAGACGCCTAGAGACGATGGTCTGTCTCATACACACGAGTGTTGATACAGACGGGGTTTTCGGGCCCCACATTGGGCGCCATTCTGTAGTGAAGTAGGTATGATAATTATGTCCGTAAAGGACTGCAGCGATGGTCTGCTGCCTCAGCGGAAGAGGATGTCGTGCGACCGGTTCTTTCCCCCAACACAAGGACCCACTACAAAAGAATTTCGCATTCACGAATCCCCAGGTCCAGTTTGTCCTTTTCGTCTGGAATTGCCAACCCTTAGTCCGTTACCTCCTTTTATCCGACTTCGGCCGACGTTTATTGGACCCCGGAATTCGTGAATGCGAAATTCTTTGGTAGTGGGTCCTTGTGCTGGGGGAAAGAACCCGCCTCACGACACCACAGCGCTAGCCTGCCAGCGCATTCACGCGTCCCCAGACAAGGCCAATCTCGGCGGATCCCAACATCCTCTTCCAACGAGGCAGCAGACCATCGCTGCAGTCTTTTACGGACATAACATGAATACACTTCAAGCAAGAAGAATGTACTTTGATGCTATGTTTTTATACAATTTACTTAACAACAATATTGATGTGCCTGAGCTTTTACAACATATTTCATTCAGAATTCCATCACGAAACACGAGATCAAATGATCTATTCAAGCTTCGAAAATGTAAAACGAACTACAGTCAGTACTCTCCTATTGAACGTTTGGAAAGCACCGGAAATCGTCTTTGTCGACAAGTTGATTTCTTCAATACAAACCGGAGCAAAATAAAAAGTGGTATATTTGAATCCTGTTAGTTGAATGTAAGTTGCACTTGACACATGTATCATTCTTTCCTTTAAATTATTAAGTTCTTTTTCTTTTTATTTTTAGAAATTAAATTAAAACGTCAGTGAATTGAGAAGTGATGGAAGTGCATCACCTGGTCGGAGCCGTTACTCACTCCAAGAGGTTTAAAATTTTTCGGAGAGCAAATTAATTCCCAATAAATAAAAGTATTCAACGTGTGAGGCATTCTTGAAAGACGCTGCAGCGGTAATGGCTAGGCCAGAGGAAAGCAAAATTCTGTGATTGTTGTAGGTTGCACCTGGGAACGGCTCCCAAGATTGGGAGGCAAAAGAAGTTTCATCAAGACTTCAGGACAACACCAAGCAATTTTACAACCATGACAACAGTTATATAATCTGTGTGGTCTAGTAGTTAGAGCATGAACGCATAAGTCGAAGGTCCCAGGTTCAAATCTCGTCAGGAGCAACGAGATTTAGTTCAGGGGATTTTTCGGACAGACTATGAGGGTTCACTCAGTGGTGATATGTACTGATTTAATCAGATCATATCATAGCTGAGCAGGCACACGGGAGCATGGTACTGACCAAACCAACTTCCGAAAAAATCAATACGGTCATGAAAATGAGATACTCTAACTATCTCCAAGCGTAGGCCCGAGAGGGGCTGTAGTGCTACAAGGAGAGAGAGAGACAACAGCAACAGCAACAAGTCGCGGTGGCGGCAAATGAAATCAAGGTAAATTTTAAATACTGACGTCCTTTTCTCTACTACAAATGAAGCTAGAAATAAGAAAATACAGAAACATGAAACAACACTTAAAAAAGAAAATGAAAGAATTAAGACGCGTGTCGACTCCTTCGAGTCATATTCAGGGTGGCGGATTCATTTGAAGTTTTTAATACTGATACATCTAATGCATGCCGTAACATGGTTCACACTACCAAAAACAGAAGAAGAACAAACCAGAGCACGATAATTGTGGCAGAAACGCTACCTCGTAAATGATCGGAGCTATTTGGTCTTCAAAACAGCCCACGCCGAAAAGTAATTAAAACCTAGCCTCATAATCTGGCTCCTTCACAAGCAACTTGCATCAAAAGATTTTTCGAAATGTTTTTTGCGGAAACTTCAATCATTATCCTGTATTTCGCTAAGCCCCATCGAAAAGAAAATAATAAGCGACCCAAAATAATCCTCATGCTTGATGTCCACACGAAGACCAGTCTTTTCTGGATCAACATAGGTCCAGCACTTTATCCCTGTCAGTAGCAAAGAAACATTTTCAAGCCATGTACTTCCCACTTTTCATATCGGCACTCATTCTCTTCAATACTGACCAAGCGTATAAAGAAATTTTTGAATGCGAATAGAGCAACCTGGCTTTAAATACAGTAAATATTATGAAATAATAATCATAAAAAAATGTGAAAATAGTATACCTCCCATCCCACTCAGGCCATTTTGACAATCTCGGATGATCTGGTGCACTCTAGACAATAACGGATGCCTTTAAACAATTTTCCTACCACTCAAACATTCTTTTGGTTAAAGTTTCTTAAAATTTTTATCATTTTCCTACATTCGCACTCCTAAAGGAGCTAGAGTGGTTTAAAGTTTTAAAAAATGTGAAAATAGGAGATCTCCCAATTACTCTCGGACGATTTTGGCAATCTCCACTCTGGTGCTCTTTAAACAACTGCCCGAGTAGAAATCAATTCAGGCATTCCTAAACGTGTATTAGGGCCTAGTGCGGAAACAGTGGGGCTTGGCTAAGTTAGGCAGGCCTAGTGAGGCCCTAATTAGATATACCTACCTTAAGCAATTTTGAATACTTCGCATTTTAGTTGAACGCGGAGAACGACAAAAATGATCATGTGAAAATTTGCAATTTAAAATGAGATTAGCGATTTTTCATTTTTTGTCAGTTTAGGCATGCCTAATGTGGACCTAATGGGGCATGGGCAATGAGGGCCTAATTAGGCTTTTAGGCACTGGTAGGGCTTTTCGCATTAGGGCCTAATGGAATTTTCCTAAAGAATTCCTAAACAGAAAAATTTTTGTGGTGATATTTGTAAAAAACATTAAAATTTCTTAGTAAGAACTTAGCATTTTACGAACATTCGTTCAAAACGAAAGTTTTACAAACATTCGTCAAGAACGATGCTTTCACGAACATTCTTCATAAACGATTGTTTTACGAACATTCGTCAAAAACGATAGTTCTATGAACATTCGTCAAAAACAATAGTTTTACTGACATTCGTCAAAAACAACAATTCTAGGAACGTTCGTCAAAACCGATAGCTTTACGAACATTCGTCCAAAACGATAGTCCTATGAACATTCGTCAAAACCAATAGTTTTGCGAACATTTGTCAAAAACAAGTTTTATGAACATTCGTTAAAAATGATAGGTTTACGAACATTCGTCAAAAGCGATAGTTTTACGATAGTTTGGCAAAAGTTTTACGATAGTTGAAAGATAGTTTGAAGATGGTCTAACGATAGTTTTGCGATAGTTTTACTATAGTTTAACGATAGTATTACGATAGTTATACTATCTTCTTATGCTAGTTTTACCATGGTGTTACGATCGTTTTACGAAAGTTTTATAATTTGAATTAATTTACGATAGTTTCATGACAGTTTTATGATAGTTTTATGACCTTTTTACGATTTCTTAGCAAAAAGTTAGTTTCCTGGGTAACTATTTTCTTCACTTTGCAAAAAAAGTTCCAATTTAGATGGTGATGGCCCAATTTAGATGGTGATGGTGCTTGCCTGAACAGTTCCTAAACAGAAAATTTCTTATTATGTGAAATCAAAGCATAATAAAATTTCTTGTTAATAAATTACAATTATACGTAGAATATGAGAATCCATAGTTTTAAATAATTTGAAGTTCGGATGTGATGAGGAGTTAATCACTTTTTCCCCAAGTTAGGCATGCCTGAAGCGGACGTAATAGGGCCCTAATGCGGGATGCCTAAATTGAGTGAAAATGTTTCACTGCATTTAATTTGCACTAGAGCCCTGTTGTTGAGGTTGTATATATAATTTATCGCAGCTGTGGATTTTCTTGAAAAATGTGAAAACAGGTAAGTATTTTGCGAAGCGAAGAGAATGGTAAGTATTATGAAAAAATTTATATCTTTTGTGTTGATTTTGCCAAGAAAATTGTTTGTGTTTAGGAACTGTTTAAGGTGACCCTATCATGACCTAAATTAGGAAGTGTTTAGGCAAGCCGCATTACTGCCTAAATTAGGAACTATTTAGGTATGCCCCATCACTGCCCAAATTAGGAACTGCTTAGGCAAGCTCCATCACAGCCTAAATTAAGAACTGTTTAGGCAAGCGCCATCACTGCTATATTAAGGCAGAGATGGGGTAATACCTAATTAGGGCCTAATGATTGCCTAAATTGAATTTCAACTCAAATGATTCTTTTGCACGATTTTTCAATCCCCGAAATACTTCTTCGGTTGAGGTTTCTTAAAATTGTCACCGTTTGTCCAAATTCGCATTCCTAAAGGAAGTAGGGCGGTTAGCTGGTAAAAAACTGCGAAAATAGAAGACCACCTAATTTCACAAAGGCCGTTTCAATTTCAATCAAACGTGATAAAGCAAAGCCCCGGTTTCGAACCAAGACCAAGAAGGACTAGGACTTTGACGGACGCGGAAAGTCCCACGTTAACATCTGGTGACCCCAACGTTATAGTGAACCAAGTGCCCGAAAGTCCAGTCCATTGAAGACACTTTCCCGGACGCGGTCGTGAGTCAAGTATTCAGGAGTTCGGTCCGTTGGAAATACTTTTCGGGACGTAATCGTGAATCAAGTATCTGCGAGTTCAGTCCAATTAGACGCTTTCTGAAATGCGACTTTGTGCACTTATCGATCGAGTTAAAAGGTAAGCGATTGGAAAACCACAAAAAAATGCTTTATCTAATTCTTCCGGCTCATCCAGCACCTTCCTGTATCTGATCGATATTATGATGCATGGAAGCTGCTCAACAGCTGATACAATAATAAAAGGATTCTGGTTAACAGCATCTCAGCTAAATGTTCAAGGCGAGTGTGCCAAGAGTTTCAAGGCACTTCACGATACCACCAACGCATACATATTTGGATTAAAGAACATTGGCGTTGAGGTCAGCTCGTGGGACCCGATTCTTTTCGTTTTGCTGCGGAAGAACAGAGGGATACAGAAGTGCGCTTCAAAAGCTTCAAACCTGCCGATACAAGAGAGCCCGGAAACAAAACAAACGCACAGCATCGAATGCCCCTAAGCTCGTCCGCTGTACTCTTGCGCAATATCTTAAGGTCAGTCATCGAATGGAGACCGTGCCCAAGCCTAAGCTCTGCCTGAATTGTCAGACCATTTTGGCAATCAATGTACTTTGAGCACGTGCAAGCGCTGCGGCAAGAAGCACAACACCATGCTGCATGGCGGGGACTTCAAGGTAGCAAAAACAAAACCAGGGGCTAAGCCTCTTCCGTCCATGAGCTTATCCACGACCAGCAGCGCCAACCTAGCCGTTCCGGAAAAAGTGAGAGCTACGTCTACCCCGGGACTATCGGTGTCATAAAGCGGACATCAGTCATATAGGAGAAAGAATGCCGTGCAGTTATCGATTCAGGCTCACAAATAAACATCGTGACTAAGCGCTTTGCATCAAGGTTCAAGCTAGTCACTTCGACCCAAGGGCTATCTACAGAAAGAATAATGCGTGGGAGGCAGTTGATAAATACTAAAGCCATTGATCAAATTAAATCGAAAACGTCCGGATACCAGGCCGAGTTGGAAGCCTTCATCTTGACTCATATTATAAACACCCAGCCCAGTAAAGAGATAAATATTTCATCTTGGACAATCCCCAAGAAGGTTCGCCGAACTTGGACAAATTGACCTTTTAATCGGGGCTGTAAATTTCGTCGATCTGTTTTCAGTTGGGCAGATAAGCCTGGGTGAGGATTTTCCCAGGCTTCAAAATACGTTGTTGGGCTAGGTGGTCTGCGGAAGAATTGCGAATATCTCTAATAGCTCATCAGCCATATCTGGTGTCTACGGTGAGTGCCCTGACGAGATTTGATAGTTTGAGGCGCATGTGAGTAGTTTCTGGCAACTAGATGGCGTTACGCCAGTCTTTGATGGCCAACTTCGAAAGTAGATATGAGGAACACTTTGCTCGAACGACCAGGCGCGATGCATTCGGCCGTTTCATTGTACATTTGTCTACCTCGCGAGAACATGACGTTCTGGGCCAAATAAAAGACATGGTTGTGCAAAGATTCCACTTATTGGAGCAAAAGTTGGCATGAAGTGATCCCATTAAGAATACTTGCAACTGGATCACATGTGACTAATCAACGAAGCGGGGTTAGGACCCCCCTTATGCAGCAGTACCATCAAGCTTCAGGTAGTCCTCGATGCATCAGCCAAATCCTCTACTAATTTTTCATGGAATCAAGTGCTTCACGCCAGTCCTGCTCTCACAGAGAATGTTTTCACTACACTGCTGCCCTTTCGACTACCAAGGTTTGCTTTCAAGGCGGACATCGAAAAGATGTATCCCCAGGTTAAAGAAGACACACGGGATCAACACTACTAAACAATTATTTCGAGAGACTCTCCAGAGCAACCTCTACGCAATTTCCAATTCACAACTGTCACCCACGGTATGACCGCTGCACCCTACTTGGTACCGAAATGCCTTCAGAAATTGGCCAAGGAGGCGGAAAGCTCCAATCCTATGAGAGTATCTGTACTGATGCACAATATCTACGTGAATAAAGTTATGACCGGTGCCAACAGCTTGACAGATGCAGAATCGACGAAGGATCAACTGATTATGATTTTCAAATCGGGTGGTTCTCATTTGTAAAAGTGATCCTTGAATGAGCAACTTTTGCTGTGGGACTTCCCAATGCTGACGAGCTCTCTATCAACATCCTGAAAGAGACCCACCGAGTTGTCGCCAAACGAGCCGTATCCTTGGTTTTCGCTCATCTATTCCATCCACTCGGAATCTTAAGCTCTGTGACTATCCAGACTAAGAGTTTGCTTCAGTCTCTGCGGGCCCTAAAGCTCGATTAGGATGCCGTAACACCTATTGAATTCCACACCCGCTCGTCCAAGTTCCGTGAGGAGATGAAGGCGCTTAGGTCTATTAAGTTTCCTTGACATGCTTTCGCAGGGCATCGTTCAAAGGGTCTACAGATCCATTTCTTCTGTAGAGCTTCGGAAAGGGCTATCGGAGTCGCTATCTATGTACGTCAGATCGCAGCAAAAGAGTGACTCAACTATTTTAGATCTACTTCGCCCAAAATCTAAGGTCGCACTCACCAAAAACTCAACGCTTCTGAGATAAGAGGTACAAGCCATTAAATTAGCAGCTAAATTTGCAGATCGAGTTCAAACAGATGTCAACTGGCACAATGTTCCTTGCTACTTTTGGTGCGATTCCGGACTCGTTCTCGTATGGTGGAGGTTGGATTCATCGAGGTGTATTTTCGTAGTTAATCGGTTAGCCACAATTTAAGACCTAACATCGACTGCTCAATGGCGATACATCCCATCTAAGCAGAATGTTGTAGCTGCAATATGCCACCACCTGGTTTTATGGTCCCAGTTTCGTTTTGTTTTGTTTAACTTAATACCTAACCCAAACAGCCCGCCAAGCTCGAACCTGAGCTTTAACGAAAAACCAGACCAGCAGCACGTTTAACCATCGACTTTATTCTCGACGCCATCGCCTCGATTGATCACCGTAACTCATCCAGGCACCCCACAAAGAATACTAGCCTATATCCTCAACTTCTTAAACACGACCCGTAAAATCAGTCAAAAATGGGGCTATACGGCCCTGAACGCCTTCAAAAAATATTACCAGGAGCAATCATTCGAGGAAGATCTACGGCAACTTCGACAAAGTCGTTCATCATCGTAGTGTCCTTGAGGACAAGTAATATAACTTGGTGGCTATCTCGATTAAGCCAACATAAAGTACTGGGTTGCTCGGAAATTCGGTAGGTTGAAAAACTCTACGTTCGAAGAAGCCTTGGGTTTTAGAAGCGAAGAACTGGTCCGACTCATTTTTAACAGCCTGATCGGAAGCGAAAGTTTTACCATTCAAATGGTTCTGAAGGGAGCGGAATAAATGATAATCTGATGGTGCTAAGTCAGGGCTACAGAGTGGATGTGGCGTCAGTTCCCAATTGAGTCAGTTCCCAATTGAGGTTTGGGGCTGGCGTTATCATGATGGAACATCATGCCTTTGCGATTGGCCAATTCAGGGCGTTTTTTCGTCCAATTTCGATAGTTGACGACAATAGACATTCGAATCAATAGTTTTGTTTCTTGGAAGCAACTCAAAGTAGACTATACCCTTGTGATCCCACTACAGAGAAAGCATAATCTCGGCTTTTATGGTCCCTTCTGGGCACATTTCAAACACCGCAGCTCGTATATCGCGATGTTTGTGTACTTCACTAAGAAGGCCGTTCATCTGAAAATGGTGGTGGACATTACAACAAACGCTTTCATTGAAGCATTAAAGCATTTCATTAGTCGGGGAGGTAATTGCTGAGCCATTTACTGTGAAAACACCACAACTTTTTTAGGGGCCTACAATCAGCTTCGTGAATTACACAATACGTTGTATTCAGGTAAGGCCACAGAATCGATCGCTTGAATCTTTCCTAGAAAGGGCATCGACTTCAACTTCATTCATCTTCGGTGGATTATTGGAAGCTGCTGTTAAGGTCGCAAAGCAACTCCTACCAAAGTCCTTACTCTAATCAGCGACGAACTCTCCACCGCAGTGACAAGAGTAGAAGCCATATTAACTCCACTATCTTTCGACCTGAACAATTTGAAAGCACTAACACTAGGACACTTCCTCGTAGGAGAACCATTAACTAACAATGTTGATTCTATAGTTCCACCAGAACATCCCAATTTGCATTAGCAACGGAAGCGGTTCTTGCATATCCAGGCAGCGGTGTACAAAGGAATACCGACCACAACTCGAACTTCGTTTCAAGTGGTCAAACTCAAAGGAGAATTTGCGGGTCGTGGTCGTGATTAAGGAAACCAATACACCAGCGTTGCATTGGCCACTCCCGCGCATCGTAAACGTCATCCAGGGCAGCGATGGTATGGTTCGGGCATTCAACGTAAGGACAAGTTCCATAGTATTATGTCACTCTATAACTTGGTCCAGCTGTCGATCGAATCAACGCAACACGGGGAACAATATTCACAAGAAAGGCGTCCGCTACTCGCCCTGCACCCAAGGATAGGACTTCTCGTCGGAGTATCCCGGACAACGGTCCCACTGAACAAGGAGGGCCATCCAATACTAAAAGGCCCCGGAATACCATAGCGGCCATAAATTTCAATGTATTGCTGGTGCTATTTTTGACCGCTTTTCCAACAAAGATTTCACCGTAAGTGACAATCTCTCCTCTCGAGGGAAACTCAGGTGTATACAGTTCTTCGAGAAGATAGGTGAAGCTCATTTCAGCTCGAATCAATAGAATCTTGTCATCTACTTCAATCTTTCTACCTATTGGAGAGAACCTAGCATCACAACACATGGCCCGAGTTTGTGCCTCTTGCGTAGCACAATTGGAAGAGGCCTTCAAAACCGTCCAAAAATGCAATGAACTGATTCTAGACAAGTATTCTATGTATATATGAAACGGGTAGCAATTGGTCTGATTAACAACATTGTTCCTTCATTTTTTGGGCTGGTTAACTCAACTTATGCTCAAAATATGGTTGATACTATTCAAATCCTCGAGATTAATTAACAACGCTTATCTGTAACCAAGCATCTATTCTGGATACTACGACTGACGTCACGGAAAACTCTCATGAAGTCATTGCGAAACAAGTAGAGCAGTTCAATATGAACCTCAATGGCACGTTGGAAGCCATATCCCGTGTAACCTACAGTGATCAGCAGATTCATGCATTCGAGTTTTTCGACATCTTAGCCACACATATTCTACTTCCAACAGCGTACAAAGGAACAAAAACTACCCTGCTAGATGTCTAAATCCACTCTCATCACAAAATGCAGGCAGCAGTACGTGACCTCAGAAAAAATAAAGCTCCTGAAATAGATGAAATACCAAAGCCAAAGCAGATCATCTGCAAGAAGTTGGCCTATTCGTGAAAATGTTTGCACTCCAATAGGCATAGGAGTATAGTAAATTCGTCAAAGACGAGGTTCAAGGCAAATATTGGATCACCTTGTTTCTCGCAGGTCATTTCCCCAAAAGTGAACGTGTTCAAAATTCAGGATCTTAAATAGCATTAAATTGCATACAGAGGTGAACAAAGCTTCAGGTATACGAATTAAGACCTATTTAAGGTTATGGATCCGAAACATTGACCCATATGACCTGTTTAAAATGTCAGAGGTATCCATGTTAATAAGACGAGCGAGTCTGCAAACGGCTGGCAATAAGGTATACCCAATTTCGGAAAGGAAATTCGTGGGAAAGCAAAGGAAACACTGGCTTGATGATAGTAGATACTTGATCAGATGTCAAGTTCGGAACGCTCAGAGACATTTGGAGGTACTGTAACGGGGAGCAAAGTTCTTTACTGGGGTATTGTCGACAATGAATATACAATGCAATGCAATATTGATCTTGGTTAATTTTTAACATGGTATCCGGTGATCTCAAAAAGGCTTTACCGATTTTCTTGAACATTTTAATGTAGGTACTTAAAAACAGATTCTCCGACAGTTGATTTCTAATTAAACTGTATGACATCAGACAGGATAAAAATTTTCTAGGGTTTGTAGAGCTTACTTCTTTCTAGTCTCTGAATGATTTTCTCATAATTGTAATTAAGAGGATGAAATGAGCAATAAGGGAGCCATAAGCATCCCTACCAGTATACCACGTATTCCTGCCAGTATACCATGCAGCTGAAATTATTTTGGCAGACTAAACTAAGGCATGCCTAAGAAAGATTGATTTTTATGAGAGACCTTGGACCTGTGTTGGCTGAAAGTGATAAATTTTTCACTGGAGGCAAGAGGCAGCATAATATAAAAAACTAATGATGAATATTACATGTTTTAGTGAAAATAATCGAATACATAGCAACCATGTTTCCGAAATTGTGAAAATTAAAGAAAGAAATTAAAATTCAATCATGTTTCCAATTATATTTATAAACTTGTTTTTTTATGAAAGTTTTAAAAACGCTAAGAGTCCGTGGTAGAGAATAAAGCTAATGCTGGTTGTGTATACGAGGCAAGCGTAGTCAGACAGATTAGAAGAAGGTTGTTAGGACGTGCATACGGAACAAGGAATTGATGCGAGGATCTATTAGGGAGAACAGCTCGAATGTACTAATTTGCTTGCATGAATTTTGACGTAAGTTACCACAATGAAGCTTGAACAAAAGACATTTGCCAAGGAAAGATCGCCTGGATTCCAGACCAGGAAGATTCAAAGTATATAGATGGTCACCATAAGTAGAGCAGCGAAGGTTCAATTTGAAGAATAGAGCCTGTGTGGATCTATGTTGAACCGACTCAAGAGCGTCGGTGTGCTTGATAACTAGTGAGAACTAAAGACACATCCAGAAGATGGTATGTCCGAATGAAGAAGCGGATCGTGAAATAAATCCTGCTAAACAGGATGTTTTTTAATTATTAGAGCAATGTGGAGATCAAACTTCATTTCACAATCGAAAAGCACACCTAGATCCTTAAAGGAAGTTGCAGTCCTCAAAGGGATATAGGGATATACGTGCAGAGAAGAGGAAATTTTTTTCAGGAGAATATCGTCTGATGGCATTTTGAAACATTTAAGGAGAGATGGTTTGATTCACACCTATCACTAAGGCGCAGTAGACCGGTTTGAAGCATATCAACGTGTAAGTGGAAGTCGATAACTCGAAAAATCTTGAAGTTATGGCTTAAAGGAGATAGGGGGATGCGATAACAGAAGGTAGATCATTGATGAAAAGTAAGAATAGTATGGGGCCAAGCATTGAGCCTTGCGGAACTCCCGACATGGGTGAAAAGAAGAGGAGAGGCAAGAGTTAACAGTGACTACACATTGACGTTTCAGGACATAGGAGAGACAAACACGAATATTGAACTCTTTAAGTTTCTCAAATAATAACTGGTGATCCACCCAATCAAAGGCTTCAGAGAAATCCTTGAAAACAACGTGATTTTCTTGTTACTGATCGAAATTCTAAATGCATATCAATTAGACGGTTAAAGAGTGTGAAAAGAAAACACTCATGCAAGAAGGAAAGGCGTTCAGTATAAGGCCGATACGGTATTTTAAACTTGAAAAATAAATCTTTTGTAAATTTTGCTCTGTATATATTCCAGCCTCAAACTGAGATATTCTTGGTGTGGTGTTCAGATTTGTGATCCACATTGGAGAATACTACAGACTAAGAACAAGAAAAGATTCACAACAGAGTGAATACTGTTAAAAACATAAATTTGACGCAGAATAAACCCAGACACTTTTGACGTCTTACTCAAGATTTGTGAAACATAAGTGACAAATTTTATCTTGGAGTCAAAAACGACTCCAACGTCAATTAAAGACGTTTCATTTATAAAGTTAAAAACGTATTATTTATTTGATAGTCATATGAGATAGGGCAACGTTTCAACATAAAGGAAACAATTTGACATTTGGGGATATTTAGGTACAGATAATTCAATGTACACCATCGGCTTAAATTGGAGAGGTCTTCTTGCAACAGTGTACAATCTGAGTACCGATCAATTTCCCTATAGGTCCTCAGATCATCAGCGTAAAGTAATGACGGGGAATTAAGGAGAAGGGGCAGATCGTTACTGAAAAGAATAAAAAATCGTGGATCCAAGATTGGTCCTTGTGGTACTCCAGAACTAGGACGAATATAGAGGAGTTTAACTTGTTTACACGTACAAAACAAAGACGAGCAATAAGGTGCGAACAAACCAATGAGAGCAATCATGCAGGGAGGCCATGATGCTATAGTTTAGTGCTAGTAAATTATGAGGAATAGAATCGAAGGCTTTATGGAAATCTGTGTATAAAGTGTAAACTTGGATGTTTGAATTCATACCTTGAGCGACTTAGTCCGTAAATGCAAGTAACTTGGTTGTGGTCGACCTTTGTGGTATTGCTGCACAGAAATTAGTGGGGCTACGATGGGTAATACCTTTGAGTTCACAACTCCCAAAAGTTTTTTTGAGAATGTTGAAAGAATATATGGTTACATCAGAAGGATCTCCAGACTTAAATATGGAAGTTATAAACCCTGCTTTTCACGATTCAGGGAAGATACCACTACTCAAGCTGATATCAAACAAAATGGTCAAGGGAGCAGATAGCTCATAAGAAAGACGTTTAATAAGGGAGCTAGGAATTCCATCAGCACCAGGACCAACATTAACATACTTCTCATATTGTTGATTATTGTTTCATCTTCAGAAGGCAATATGTTGAAGGGAAACTGGAATTCTGAGAACATAAATGGAGGGTAAAAGATGTTTTCAAATGGAGGACTGCAGTACGTAGATAGAAACAGCTAGAAAATAAGCGTAGAGCTGCATCTGCATTACAAGCTCTTAAATTTGCCCAAAGCATTCAATGGGGTACAATATGTTCGATAGGGTTATAATATGGTAATTTTTCAGAGCTTTCCTTATTTTCGATTTGGCTAGGGATATCAGTCTAGCATATTCAATTTTAACGTCAGTGGTACCGCATCGTTTCATCTTTTTTCTGGTTCTTTCTTTATTGGAAAGAGCAACACGTACTTCTGAGGTAAGCCATGGAGACAATAGACAGGCGTAAACTCAGAAATGAGGCGATTTAAGAATTGGTAAGATTTTGAAATGGCTTCTTCACAAGACAATAACTCAGAAAAAAATTCAGGCCAATCCATTTCAGACAATGCGATCGAGATGGCCTGAAAGTTGCTTTTCATAAAATTGAAAGAAGTCGGAATGCCAAGTTTCCTACGACGTATGCCAGTGAAATTCACTACATAAGACCAGGGGTGATGATAGGAATTAGGATCAACATACGGAATAGGAGTGTGGAACGCAAAACTGTTAAATAAGAATCTGCTGATAAGGAAATAATCAAGAAGGCAACCAGTGCGATTTGTGCACTTGTTGATTTGATCAAGGGAACAGTGAGATAGACAGAATGAAATAACATGAGAGATTGCATTGTTAGTAGAAATTCTTGGCTCGCTTTTAAGGTCCCAAGCTATGGGTGATGCATTAAAATCACCGCATAGTACAAAGTGGTCATAAGGAAAATTCAATAAGACATAATTTAACAAGCCACCAAAAAAAATTTCATAAAGCTGAGCAGAGGGATTGCGGGAAATATAAACAAAAGAAACTATAAGGTATGAACCAGGATGGATGAGAATCCTTACTACTTTTTTCTGAGGTACAGCGGAAAGTTGGCGATAGTATAATTGAATTATTCGTCAGGAATTTCCAATCATTGGGACAGGAGTACATTATTTGTTGCGAATTTCTTGTACAATAGAGTTTCGGATCTACAAGAAATAAGACCAACCTTAAACTTTTGATGGTCCTAAATTGAAAAATTAATAAATTACCCGAACTTCATCAATTCCTTGATAGTTGTTAGAAAATCTGCAATGGAGGAGCATGTTTGGATAGTGCTAGATTTTTGGTGAAATAAGAGCCCTCTGTATTGATTTTTTTGCGAGAAGAATCATTCATTCTTGGACTTACCAGTTTGGAGAAACACGAAGCTCATCCTTGTAAGAGCAGTGGCTCCGGAGGGAGGTAGGAAGGCATTTTTTTTTGGTAACTAGCAAGACTTGTAATTTGTACTATAATATTATTGAGCATAATATGATAGCTCCCCTGTGACTTACTACAGAGTTCATAATGAGTCAGATGTAAAATTGGAGTACTACGAAGGGATAACTATTGTACTATATGTAGCTCAGGTCACTGTCGGAATATCCAAACATAATTTCGTTTACGGCAATCTGATTAAAATGGTTACAATCGATAATTAGAGGAGGATGACAACTGATACGAGAGACTTTGGTCCAGTGGTATGCGAATGTTAAGTGTCATGCAGAAAGAAGTCAACATGTTGAAGAAATGTTCTTGAACCTTTTATTGCTGAGGAATAAAAATCACACTGGAAATCCAGATGACCACATGTAAATGCAAATAGAATTCGCGCGTTGGGTAACAGATTCCCGCGAGCAAATTTGACCTAAAATTTCGGAGGGCTCATTGGAATTTTTTTAACTTGATTCTATTCTTTTTGGACTGGACCAATAACAAAAGATCGTCAGCCGAGAATATCATAGCCCCTCTTTTAGTGCAACAACCAAGGAGATGCAATGGACCTTCAATCTTAGAATCGCTTTAGTTCATGTACGAAAAAAATAATGGTTAGGAACGCTGGCGCAAGATTTATGAAAAGATTTAGATTCATGAGACATAGTTTTCATTTAACACGGCCACCTACTTTTGAGATACAGTTGCTATAGTAGCAAATCCTCGAGCATCGCTCAAAATCACCGAACTTGGCCACGAAAAATTCCTTTTATTTAGTATTTGCAAGACATATAATTTGAAAATACGGCGGTTGTAAAACATGTTTCAAATTTTGAAGTAGGAGATCTACATAGAAATGCGGAATTCAGTTGTAGACACAAGATATAACTTTAAAAGTAAGTAGGTGGGAAATTAAAGTATAACTGGTTTCCTTCTCTTCTACCATTATATTTTCATTCCTATTTTAACACCCTTCGTAACTGCGGGACTCGTAGAATCTTTCAACAGCAACACTCAAGCCACTTCTGATGGAAAATGGTTTGCATTCCATCCAGGAAATATACTCAAGAACTTTTTATTTCAAAAATTTAAAGTCGGTGCGCTGTTTTTCAATTAATAGCCATTTGAAGATAGAGATAGATATTGCAACACCAACTACGTACGGTTTTTATAATCATTCAAGTTTTTTTTTAAATTTTTTTCATAAGTTGCTTGACGTAAGCGACTGCGTTGCATATGTTGAGCACAAAACCCATTTGGCAGGATACCATTTCTGTTTAGTTGCCTTGATTTTAGCTTGATGAGTGATCACAATTGAAAATCATTGCCAAATTTATTAGTCATTTTTGTAGAATTTTGACTTTATGTTACCAATTTCTTGACGTGTCAAATGCATTATGTTTAATGAATGAGTATTCCAATCACCTTAAAGACTTCCTTCCACATATACTTGAAAGCACCAAAATATAAAGAAGAGGGCAAACCTTTTCCGTTTTGTTCTTTTACTATGTTAATTCTCGTATATTTTAAGTTTCCCTAAACAAATTTTTCAAATTAACACATGTTCAAGGATTGAGACTGACATTCAAGAATGGAATTATGAGCCGCAAATATCAACAAACATCAATTTAAGGATAAATTATCCATTTATCGTCAATTCCTTTGCAATTGAATGCAATTTTCCAATTGACAAAAACAGAAAAAATCCCTAAACAATTTTCAGTCCTTCAATTGCAATGTATAAGACATTCCTTTCTTCACTACATCCTTCAAAATGTCCTTGGCCAAACCGAAATTTGAAAATCGAAAATGTTAAGCCATTATCCTGAAAGCGGTCTTATGTATTCTCAGGAACAATTGAAAATAAAATTTCTTTCCTTGCCTAAGTCAGCGAACAACAGAACATGCCCTAAGACAGAAACGATGACGCTGCCGCATACTCAGACAGCATAATGAGTTGGAATTGAATTTCTCTCAGTTTTACCCCTGTTTTATGGCCGAACAACTTTCCTATTGAGTGATTACAGGTAAAAATGACGGACCATAAACTAATAAAACCTATCTTCACGCCCAAAAACCATGATTCCAGGGCATCTACTCGTAGTATTGCTAAGGATTCATTCTTCAATCAGGAAATTCAACATTTAGAAATTTTAGTTGGGTCAGGACGACTGTCGCCACAAGGATTTCCTCCAACCGTGAAGGCAACCCGAAAATTATCCGATAATTTATTGTCTGCTTTTCATTGCCCGGTACACATATATCGATTTGACATTTTTTTTGAGACGGCAGGATCCAGGACATGGGAAAACAAATAATATCCTTTTTACCTGGAGTTTTGTTATTAGAGGTATGAACCCTCGTTGGTGGTAAAATTGGATGTATGAGTATTTCTATACAAGAAAACGATTAGATTTTAGAATGAGGTAAGAAAAAAGATTTTGACATCATTTTGAACACAAAAAGGACGATTTTCGAAAATGTGTTTGGTAAAATAAGGATTTGTTTCATTGTTCAAGCAAAGTGGGAAATGTGTTGTGCAACATGGGTTAGATAAAAGATAAATGAGATATGCATTTCTTTTTCAATTAACACATACAGAATTTTGTCCTGAAAATATGTTGCTTTGCTGGATTTGCATAGAACTTGAGTGACCATTTTGAACATTAGAAGCCATGTAGAGAAGGAAACAAAAATTTCAAAAGGCAGTTTTTTGCAACAAACTGAATTGATTGAGCTAACGGTTAAAGTTTTGATTTTTCTAACGATAGAAGCTTCTGGAGTTCCTTTATAGGTTTTAGGTAAATTTCTCGACAGAAATATATATATATATATATATATATATATATATATATATATATATATATATATATATATATATATATATATATATATATATATATATAAATATATATATGGGATATAACGAAATTTGTGACCACGCTAGAGGTTGCAATTTTGCTCCGATTTTCACCAAATTTTCAGGAAAGGTGTATTGGGTAAATGTCTCGGTTAAGTTCGTGAACCAGCTATATCGGCCAGGCGAAAACAAAATGGCGGCCATTTTAGGCGAAAAATCGTGATTTCTGTTCTGACCAAAGTATAGCTCCGATTTGGATATGATTTGGTGTAAAGATTCACTAATGTATGTGATAAACCTCACAATAAAAAATCCAAAGTCGGTACGGCAAAAACAAAATGGCGGCCGCACAAAGGTCGAAAAACGTGCAAAATTTTGTTGTTGTAACAGTGTTCAAAGCGTGCAACAGATTTTCATGAGCTCCGGCAGTTAGATAGAAATTATAAGTATCTAAAGAATTGCGTGAAAAAACTGGAGTTCAGGTCACAAAAACAAAATGGCGGCCAGTTGAAACTCAAAACTTCAAAGGCTTCTGAAAGTCGCAATTTTGATCCGACATGCATGAAACTTGAATTCAAGATAGGCATTACTTAGATCTATAGATTTTGATATTTTGGTGATCATGCGTGTGCAAATTTCAAAACGGCGACGGTTTAAATATGCGTTTTTTTCAGGTTTTTGTGGCCCTCATTCAAAATGACGGCCCCCAAAGGTCAGGAGGCAAGCGCAATTCGCTATTTTAGTAGCAACTGAAATAATGAATTTTTTTCATGGAAACGTTTTAAATGACTTGTCTTGAAAGTATTCATAAATCAGACTATTTTTTAAATATTGTAAAATATTTTTAACAATACCCTAAAAAATTATAAAATCGCGACTTGTCTGTCTGTCCGTCCGCTTGTTCGTGCGTCGCAAGTTTTCTCGCAAACCACATAAGCTAGAATGAGGAAATTTTCTACGTAGGTCAAAAGTGGTGCCTCTTGAAATTTGCAGTGTAAGAAAATATTTTAAAGTGTTTAAGGGGGTCTCCCCATACAGGGGGTGACATAAACGTTTATTTTTATTTCTGTAGCCCTCTAGCAGCCAAGTTTCTCAACAGATTCCGATAAAACTTGAAATTATAAGTTATTAAGGCAAGTTAATTTAATTATACAAATCGGATGACAAATAAACAATTCGAAAATATAATGCTTAATATTTTTAGCAGCCGTTTTCAATAAAAATTCAAAATTCAAAATGACGGCCCCTGATGGTTCAGAAAAGAATCAAAAATGTATATATTAATGGCAATGCAAGCGCTGATTAAACTTTTATGGAAATCTTTTGAAATTAACTATTTGAGCTATTTAAGCCAAAAAGTTATCACCTTTGTGTGGTAACCACTGTGAAATGTATAAACAGTAAATGTGAGAAGGGCGAAACCAGTATAAATATGTTTATAACAATTTATTACCCGCCGATTTTCAATATGTGATCCATACGTGTGCAGTTCAATTTAATTACCAAAATATTTGCGCCTCTATGAAGGGTCTCTAAATACGAACGGCGGCAGATTCTTTTTGTTAATAAATACCCATGTAGCGCAACAGGAATTGCAGTAAGAAGTCCAGTAGTAGGCAAGCCAAATTCTTTTTCGAAACTTTATGCTACATACGAGAAATTTACCTTTCCGGCTGGTGCTGCCAACGAGGATTTTAAATATTCAAAAAGGGATTAGGGGTCATATTTCCCGCTCCATTTCTCCGATGGTAGTTTTTTCGGCTTCATAAATTTCTAAACAAAATTTCCAAAACAAAATATTAATAGAGTAGCTGTATACTTTTCTTTTGAAGTTGAAATTTTATACAGGGTCAAAAAAAAAAATTTGAGTCAAGATATTAAGTTTTGGGCGAAATCTGATAGATATTCAATCTCGGTCTCATCGTATTCATGTTCCTCGTAGGCTTCTACTAGGCAGTAGGCCGGTTTTAGACTTTCAGCCATTTTTGTTTTGTGCAGCTTTCGCCTATAATGTCAAAAATCTTTTAAAAGCAAACAGATCAGAATCAGAACTGTGTACCCGTTTTCGGCGCTCAGTTCTGTGACATGTCATCATTGTATAGGGTTTGAAGCATAAAACAAGATCTCCGTTTCGGAATCCGTCATTATATTTCCGGGTCAAAAGTTTGCGATTTCTTACGTTCTGGCGGCGTCTTTCACTGCTGTCAACCAAGCCTCATACTGCGCCTATTCCTACGACGACAGCAGGACATATACATCGGGCATCGGTCGGCCGATCAGAGAAAGAAGAGCGCTTACATGTGAACATAAAACGACCACCTAAGTAAGAGGTGGCAGAACCACTTCAATTTTGTCGTTGGGAAAGCACCCCTTGACACTTGAGCAAGCCCACGCAGAGTATAGTCGCAGAACTGGGCGCTAGAATTGGTATCTGATATGTTTGTTTTTAAGGGTTCGGCCACATTGCGATTGTATTGTCGTAACGAGCAATTTTTAGACGCAAATATGAACACACTGCGACAAAATTTGCAAAGGAACTTCCGGCATGCGCAGAACTAATATGCTCATTTGAAGGTATGTCTTTGCCAGGAATACATGCGCTAACTCATTTGTGCGCTATGCAAGAAACTTCTATGTGCTCGCCAGCGTCAAATGTTCAAATGATGTGCGCCTGCGCGAGTATCACAAAAACTTAATACTAAACTGGTTTTAGGAAAAATCGCTAATTCCTGCGACTGCCGACCTGGCCTAAATTGCCGTGTGCGCGCTTCCATTTAACCATGTGTAACTTGCGACAGTAGTGCGACTATATAGTCGCAGTCTGATCCATTCCTGAAAGATGCTGGCATTGTAAATGAAGGATTCACCCATAAGGAAAATGGCAGATAGTCCAAAACCGGCTTCGTCGTGTGATGGAAGCCTCGAAGAACGTCAAGGCGATGGGACCGAGATTGCCCAGACATTTTTTAGTGAATTTGGTTTTTGCATACCGAATAAAATTTAAAGCTTCAAAATAAAATATAAAATTTAAAGCTTCAAAAGCATTCTATTAGTATTCCGAGCTTTTTGATTTAGATTTTTGCCGAAAAAATATCCGCGGGAAAAATGATTGACAACGTCTAAATCAAAACCTCATCAGAAAATAGAATGAAAAGTGGCATCACCTTGTTGAAACCACATATCGTTGATGTGAAGTTCATCTAATTTTGACGACAAATAATCTTCCAACATAAGGCGATAGCGCTCTCCATTGACGGTAACATAACAGTTGTTTTCATTCAGGAAAAAATACGGCCCAAACACACCTCCGGCATGTAAACCACTCCAAACAGTAATTTTTGCGGATACAACGATGTCTCAAGAAGCACATGTGAGTTTGCTGCTGACAATAACGCAAATTTTGCTTATTATCAAAGGCATTGAGCCAGAAATGAGCTCTATCGCAGAAGATGATTTTTCGATAAAAGTAATTTTTAACAATTTCCAAACGTTGCAGGTTCGTGAACTTCCCCACGATGAAAATGTTGACTTTAACCTACGTTTTTAAATTGATAGTTCATTAAAAAAGTTTAAAGGTGCGCTCATATAAAGATACAAAATTGTTATATCTTACAGCTTACTGTTAAGCTAAGTCATTCATTTGCAGTAGAAGGATGAAAGATCCTTGTGTTCAGTCAAATTGCATTTTTACTCAGAAACTGCACCAGACACAGCTATGAAACTTTGTGGGTAGATCAAAAGAGGTAACCTCTCCAAAGCTCCAGCATAAAAAATTTTTTTTAAGGTTTTCAAGAGAAATTTCCTCCTTAAAATAGGAAACTCCCTCTTAATAAATGTTTTTTGCCAAAGGTAGCCGATATGGGCATTAATGAAAGATCTAGACGAGAACTGTCAGGTTCAAGTGTCAAAAGAGGGATAACGGTGTTGAGGCGAGCTGGAGTGATCAAAATATGTGAAAAATTGGTGTCCCCCTTCCGATTGGAAATCGTCTAGCCGAAAGATTATGGGTGTTGGCCTTTATGAGTACAACGCAAAAAAAACCAAAATTTGGTCAACCTTGTTGGTAACAGTATGATTTGTGAATTTTAAACGTTTGTCCATAAAACGTAGAGGACACCATTAAACTTATATACGGTTGTCTTAATGATGGGTGCATATTTCCCAAACATTTCAAAGCATTTGATTATCAAACAAAAAAGTTATAGGCGATTGAAAATTTTACAGTTACAAGCCAAAAAAAAATACTCGTATGTGAAACTGAAGAGATAAACGTTTCGAAGGTGCCTGGGCACTACAGGCATACTTCAGAGGAATATCTTGAATTATTGACATATTATTGAGATTGCTTAAGCAATGAGGTCAATCAAACGCATACAAAATGCCGGCGAACTTGAATATACGGTAACCACTTACTATTTTTTTCTAAATCAATTGACAGATTCTATATCTGAGTAGAGTTGCCATTTGAAGGATATTGTTTGGTTTATTAATTTATTTACAAAACCTTTCTGATAATTGCACAATTTATTATACTTTATTAATTTTTGACAAAGAGCAAAGCTGCCAAAAGGACACCATAAATTATTTCAAATCTAGTAATTCGCATCAAATCATATTAAATCATGATGCACACGCTAGGTTTCCAAAGAACATTGAAAATCGAACAAATTCGATCAGTACGTTATTGGTGACTTTTTTTAAAAACTTGGAAATTTGCGTAGAAATTTGACACCCCGTTAAAAAAAATTTGTAATTTTTACATATTTTGACAGATAAAATGCCACTGGAATGACAAACAAAATCAGGCTAATAGGTGTGACTACTTTCATATGATTTGAAAATTATATTCACGAAATCAGATAATTTCGGCTCGTGTAAATGTAGTATACCTGTAACAAAATTATAAGAGCAGTGCTGAGTTATGTCTTCTAGATTTAGGCCATGGTAGTACTATTCGTCAAATTCCATATCCAGCTTTTGTTTATTATTTAAAATCAATGGAAATTCTCCACTCAATGAATTCAGTTAGAAGGAGGCTACGCCGAAAGTTTTTAGCAGCCCGTAAACCGTAAGTCTGAGGACAATGGGAATGTTTTCATTTGAAAGAGCGCTGTGTGTTGATTTTGGGTCAAGCGCACCAACCAACACCGTGGGAAGAAAGCATAGACAGTGCTGAGTTAGACACGGTACATGATGGATCTGTTGCGCCGGGATTTACGCGCAATGAATTTTTATGATTGTAAAAAGAGTTTACGTGCCGAAGAACACCATTCTCCTTAGCTTTGTGTTTTCGGTGAGACCACCTATCTTCAACTTCTTTTGCTTAAGGACAACCTCTGAAACTCGCAGTGTGTCCCTTAGCATTGAAGTTTACACAGAAGATCTCTGCTTTTTTCTTGTCCTTCGAGATTGGACATCCAATGAACTTGTGGTGCTTATCGCCTTTTTCGCATCTTACTTTCAAGTCCGAAGTTAGAAGCGGCGTGGCCAAATCTTTGGCAATTGAAGCACTGGGAAGTGCAATTTTTCTATATGCGTTGCAATTGTATCTTCTGATGTTGTAGGAACCTTTTATCCATCGCTTTCTTCACTTCAAAGTTCGGCTTGAACTAAGAACTAGGAAAGAGGAAAGCGTCCTTTTTTCCCTCCTAGAGGCTATGGTGGAGAACCTTTTTGCTGATGAAATATCTTCTACGAGATGTTCGTCGTATTAACTGTGAACGCCTTTGAGAAGGAGAGTCAATTTTTTCTCTCCTGGAAGAGGGTAGGTATAGTAAGCCGCTTTCGCACCCTTCAGAAAATTAAATGGGCTGGTATGATCAGCTTCCTAGTTGGAAATTAGTTTTGCGAGTTTTTAAGATGAACCTTGTTTCGGTCATCCAGCAATAGCTGTGACTCAGCAAAATATTGAGGATGTGAGGAAAATGTTCAAATAAGACACATTTTATGTTTTGTGACATTGAAGGGACACTAAATATTGGATCAACAGCAGGGCACACCATTGTTCACAATTATTTACGCCTTACCAATAGATGAGCCTTTTGGTTGCCAAATTCCCGGACTAGAAGCCAAAAGGAAGCGAGAGTGGACTGGTATCGTTTTATGTTAGAAAAATTCAATGGAGGGCAGTCCGAAGTCAACTACAAACCCTGAAAAGAAGAGACAGTCGTCTTTGTGGAGGAGTTGGAACTTTGAAAAAAATGTGATGGCAACTCTTTTTAAACAAATATGGGGCATCTCATCCCTATGAACGTGAACACATACCGTTGTGTTAATGCTGAGTGCTACGTGAATAGGTGTCTTCCAAAAGTCCTCGCCACATAGAGGCCACAGCACCTAAGGTCTAAGATTGAGCACCTTCTGCTGCATCACGATTTTGGGTCATCGTCCTTGCAGAAGGCACAGAGCGCCTCTAACGTGTACGCTTTATTTTGTGATCTGGGCTACCACAGTTGTAGCATGCGGATCTCTTATCAAGCCTCTTGTACTGTTGCGAAGTGTGGCCATAACCAAGGCACTTGAAGTAGCGCAGAGGGACTGCTCTTTACTGAATCCTGCAGATCTCCAATATAATTCTTACTTTGCCTTTGTTCATAAGCTTTCGGGAATTTTTAGCAGTTAAGCAAACTATGGCTATAAGTTGTCCCCTGTGGTTTTCTGAGGTAAATCTTATTTTAATCCCACCCACACTGTGAAACTCACATTTGATAGACTCCTCTATTTCTGTTAAGTTCGCAATGCCACCAATATCATTGATCCTGAGGTTAGCTACGGACTCAAGTGCAGTTAATGTCGCCTTTTCTTCGAGGAGTTTTTTAACTTCGGCGCAAAACGAATCCTTATGTGGCCTCTGTTCCAAACGCCAACAGTAGTTTACCAGGCCGGGTAAGCCATACAGCTCCTCTTATACCGCGTAGCACGTCTGCATACAATTTAACATCCATTGGTTTTATTGGCAGTGCCTTCTTTTTTCGTTTCCGCCGTGGCTTGTTTTCAGTATTCCGCAATGTATCGGAAACTTCCATAGTTTTTTTCTTTCCGGTTGAGTTTTCCGTTCTGCGCTTTGGAGCATAGAAGCTTTTTGGCTGATTGCTTTTTCTGTAACTTTCTGCAACCCCTCCTCTGTCGTAGCACCTTCGTTGAAGGTTTCGTTTGAAAGGCCTGCCAAGTCTTTAGCGGGACGGAGAGCAGATAATAGTCAGATTGGCGTCATTGACGCTTGAGTATCGCATTATTCAGCGTCATACTCTGTATAGTCTGAGGATGAACATTACGGAAATCTCCTTTTAATCAGGGTGGCACTCTCCGAAGAATACTAGCTTCCAAGAACTCTTCCGTCAACCAGCATCCATCCTTAGCCCAGACCTACGGAACATCCCGGTAATGCGGAACTAAAACTTGAGCTACCGCATGAGTTGCGCCTCATCAGTTATGTGGATGATGTTGCGGCGCTAATCGGTGGACGTAGAATTGAACAGGCGCAAATTAGGTCAGGTATGCTAATACGCTGAGTGAAGGACTGGATGACTGCTCGTCGATTCAACTTAGCTCTGGAGAAAAGCGAGGCGATAATGCAGAAAAAGATGAGAGTCTCCAGAGTAAGGACTAACAGTATCGAAGAAGAGCTGGTTGCATGGAAGTCAGAAGTCAATTAGTTAATATGGCTGTTAGGCCCGTAGCGAAGTTTCTCTGAGCAAATCAGGCCAATGTCTGATTAGGCAAATAGACTCTGACTCAACTTATCGCCAAGGTAAAGTGCTGTACACTCTATGGTACTATACGGCGCAGAAATAAAGGGCGATGTTTTTAGATAGAAGGTATATCGAAGAAACCCGACGCAGGTACAGAGATTAGAGCACTGAGAACTTCATTTTTAAATCGAAAGTCTCTGAGTCGTAGTGCTGATTATCGCTGTGGCGATATCCATCAACCTTCTAGCTAGAAAGCACAGCAAAATTTATCTGCGCTGAAATGAAGGCGATAGAGAGACAGTAACTCATGAGGTGAAACAACGCCCACTCAATGATTAGCAACATTCCTGGGTGACCGACGCGAGAGGAAGGTGACCCGTGTTCCTCATACATGATCTGAGACTATCGCTCAATTAAAGGCATGGTGAAATCGACTTAAACTTGATTTACCTCTTGAGCGTGCATGGATGTTCCCAGTTTTACCTGCACTAAATCAGTAGCTCACTGTTTCTCAATTATAAATTTTACGCAGGAGAAGAAGAAAATGCCTGCTATTCATTTTTTGCCCACAAAAATGGAACAGCTAGCGCGCTGACCTCTATAACATAAGAGATGATCCCTTACCAGATAGTCTAATCTGAGAGATAGCTTAGACCATTTGACAAATGGAACCATGTAGCACATTGCATTCAATTAGTCCCGACAGTAAAAAGGGGCTTACTTGATTATCCAAAGATATCGAGGTTGATAAGTCACTTTTCTAGCAATGCCCCTAGAGAAACAATTCCTGTAACACTGGAGAAACAATTCCTGTAACACTGGAGAAACAATTCCTGTAACACCTCAAGGCATAGAAAAAGGTTGCCTAACCCGAAGTAATGTGCTAAACGATTCCAGGCTTGGCTCTCTAGTTGACAGTAGAGGTGTTTATAGCGCAGTCCGAAAGCCTTGTATCTCACTTTGTCCCAAACTGATTGCGTTAACAGCCTTCAATCCCCTACCACAAAAAATGGCAGTTTTACATCAGTCTGATTTTAGTCGGAGTGTTGCAGTGATTATAGCGATCGTTTCCAGTGCTCAAGTCTTATGTACAAGATTAGTGGTGGAAGTGAAATAGAATATATGTAGAGAATATCATAGATGGACCATGTATGTGTTATCGGCAGTACTAATAGATTGCCGAAAAAGGTTAGAAAATAAAAATATATCATTTAAGAAGTGAACCAAGTTAAGTAGGCAGGAGTATGCCCCAGGCAGAATGGTTTTGCTTCCAACTTATGAAATGCAGACCATCATTTTGAGACATTCATAAGTAAACCCAAAATCTAGTTTAATATTATCTTCAATGTACGGTTGAATTTTGCTTTTAATTATATTCTTTTTGAAGTGGCTGGCACTTTGTTTTTGCAATTAGATAGAAAAGGGAGAAAAAAAGGAATTATGTTTGAAGACTTTTAGGGCTAAGTCCAACTACTTTTGATACGATTTGGAAAAGGAAGGAAATTCTGCAGGCGGAGGGAAAGTCATCTAAAATACCAAGGAAGACAAAATCCGAAGATTTGCATCAAGCAATGTTGTCGTGGTTTAAATATCAGCGACAGAAAAATTTACCAATCTTGGGGCTAATCGTCAAAACCAACGCTGCAAATTGGCATTACTGGCTTTAAAGCATCAGAAGGTTGGCTGGGAAAGTTTAAACACCGTCACAACATTTCCTACAGTAAAATGAACATGGAGGCGCGGGATGTCTATGTGAACGTGATTAAAAATTGGATTGAACAAGTGTGGCCTACATTAAAGGAAAAATACTCGCCAAATGACATTTGTAAGGCTGATGAAACGGAACTTTTTTCAAGATGGTGCCCGACAAAATTTTAAAATTTAAAGGAGAAAAATGTGGGCATATTACCGTTCTAATAGCTGCCAATATGAGTCGCAAGTCGAAAAACCCTCGGTGTTTTAAGAATATGAAACAATTGCCAGTGACATATGACGCCAATAAGCCAGGTTGGATGGGTTCGCAGTTCTTTGAAGAGGAAGTGAGGAAACAGGATGCCGAATCAACGGATTAGAAAATCTTGCTTCTAGTAGACGATTGCCCTGATCACCCTGCCCTCTCGTATTCAATCTTTGAAACATAGCATAGCATATTTCCAGCTAATACAATCAGTATTGTGCAGCCGATGCATCAGAGTGTGATTAAAAGTCTAAAGGGTCACTACAGAAGAAAATTGTTAATGGACCTGATCGAAACTGACGGCAAGACCTTGATTAGTATGCTAAAAGCAGTGAACTTCATATCGAAAGCCTGGAAAGAGGTAATGGGGGATCTATATGAAATTCTTTTCATTACACGGGACTATGTGACAGTCAAGCAGTAGAAACGAAGCAGTTTGATAGTAAGGACAATCAACATAGCAGGCAATTTTGACGAAGATCTACAAACATACGAAAATATAAATCATGACCTGGCCACAACCGCTTCACTTACTCATGAAATCATTCTCGATTCAGTGTCAAAAAGTAAAGAGAAATAAAAAGCTGAAGAAGATAATCAAGAGGATGATTCTGAGTCATCATCAAATGTTTAACAAGAACTTGATGCCGCTAAACTATTAGAAAAATCTGTATTGTTTAATGATGTCAAACACATGAGAAGATACAAAACACATACTGGCTTAGCAAAAAACATCAGGCAAAGATAACAGACTAAATGTAATTTAAAATAATTTAATTACACGTTAAAACAAATACATATTAAAAAAATATTGTGATTAGTATTTGGCTGTTTCTCTTTCTTCACTCCACATAACGAAACATCTCTACAACAAAAATCGGTCACTTGAGTTTCGTTAAAAAGCGTTTATACTGTATATGAATTTCATTAAGTTTAATCAAAACGTAAAAATGACAAATCATACTATTACAATTTCTCAGGTATTTGTGGCCATAGTACAAACACATGAACATCTACCTCCATGATTTTTTCAGGTTTTTATGCTTACAGATATTCAATCGCGAAAGGGGGAAAGAAACGCAATTTTTTCGTGTAGTTTACCTCTCCTGTATAAAGCGCTGTCGATAATGTTGTTTTAAGAAAATGAATTCACTAAGGCTTTTCATTTCGAGCTTTTCACAAAATTTAGTGCTCTAGCTTCTACAGTTCCGGAGAAAGCTTGCTAAAACCGATGGACAGATAAGTACTGATTTTAATAGAGTATTGCATAAAATGTTGTCAAACCCTAAAAATACTGTTAAATAGTGTAAGTTCATAGCAAGAACTTTATTTATTTTTTTATTTTTTAAATCCTTCATCTTTATCTGTTTAGCAAATCATTTCCTGCAATAAGCGCCTCCAACTATCTCAGTCCATTGATTGCGTCCCCCAATTTTGAAAAACAGCAGCAATGAACTGTCTTCATCGACCGAGTCAGACCAACGTTTCCTCGGTTTTCCCAATGGTCTCCGCCCTTCAGTTCTCAATACCTTTTTGGGTATCCATTGTTCGTCCATACGATGAATGTGGGCAGTCCATTGTAGCTTCCGCAGTTGTACAATCGTTGAGACCTCCAGCTCGCCAATAATTTCATAAATTTTATAGTTGTATCGAATTCGCCATTGGTTCCGTCTAGTTTCCCTCCAATTATCCGCCTCAGGACACATCGCTCAAACATAACATAACACGACTTAACACAGGTCTTATCACAAATTAGTATACTTGAAGCTTTGCATAGAAAATACAAGCCGTGCCATGAGAGTATTACATAAGAGTGAGTATCAGGGATGCTTCTAAGTGGATGGTCTACAGTAGACCAAATATTCCAGCAAATTAAATGCTCGAAAAGTACTCGGAATATAACATCGATGTGCACCAACTCGTCGTAGACTTCAAGCAAGCATACGAGAGTGTCGATAAAAATGCGCTGTACAAAATAATGCTTGAATTTGGCGTCCCAACAAAACTAATTTGCATAGTCAAAGTCACGATGCTAAACACAGAGCCCCAGGTAATGGTAAACGGCGAACTAACGGACAGCTTCATAAAGGAATCAGGTTTAAAACAAGGAGATGGACTTGCCCCAATTCTCTTTAATATTGCACTGGAACGTCATCCAGAGAGGAGACTGCATTACAGCGATGAGTTGTATGAATTATTTGACGATCCACCTTTATCCGCTAGCGTTAAGTTACACAAATTGCAATGTGCAGGCCATCTAGAAAGAATGGATGTTAACCGGATACCTAAAAGAACATTGAAGGTATACGTCCAGTGGAAATACCGAGGACTCGATGGGAAGACACGGTAAAATGTGACAACAGATCCTTGCTGGGAGTGGTCAAGTGGTGGACGAGCGAGCTCGCAGAATCGTGATAATTGGAGGGGATTAATCCTGGGGGGCAAGGCGCGGCTTGGGCTGTCACGCCATAGACGATGATGTATGGAGGACGATAAATCGATGTTTTGGAGATATTCAACTCCGATTCCATGAATTTCAACGATGATTTCAGCCCATTTTTGATAAATTCATGCACAATTTCGATGAAGTTTTCGGTGATCACTGATGTAGAGCGGCCCGTATGTTCATCGTCATTTATGTTCTCACGACCATCTCTGAAACGTGTAAATCACTCATGAACTCTGGCACGAGATAGACAATCATCGTCATAAACTTTACATACTATCACTTCAGACGCAATAACTTCGCTTCCACTGAACCGAATGTCACCAAACTTTCACTGGGAGTCAGGGAGGGTGTAACTTTCCAACGCACACAAGAATCTCTTTTATTTTGGAAAGCACCTTTAAAAGAGATTTCCCTGTGTATCGCCTTTTACGTCCCATAACTCTAGATAAGTGCGTCATTGAAATAAACGGTTGACCAAATAGCTCCCAAAATTTCTGCCTAAATTATACCTGAAGCAAGTTTTTCAGACTTGCTCTCATCGATGGTATTTTGCTATCACATGACTTGACTACACTTCGTTCAATCTTGGGGATGTTCAATTATCATCAACCATTTATGCGAAACTTTCAATTTATTTGACAACCATTGGACAAACTTCTTAGGGGAAATGCAAAGTGGCAATGGTCAACGAGGTGATAGAAAACGTTTCAGAAAATCAAAAAAATCCTTCAATCGGACTACTGCTGACATGCGACGATTCATCATTAGAAATAATAGTTGAAGCGAATGCTTCAAATGCTGGATCAGGAGCAGTCATCCAAAATAGAAGCGTTCGCACACATACATTGCGTTCTCTAACATCGACTGAACGAAACTACAGACAGATAGAGAAAGAGGATCTCGCCTTAATTCACAGTCTCACAAAATGATCTATGGATGATCATTTATCCTTTTAACCGCCGTTGCTAGCAATCTTTGGTAGCAAGCCAGTTATCGCAACACACGCAGCAATTTGACTACAAAGGCGGGCCACTATACCGATGGCTTCTGATTTCAAAATAGAGTACTGAAAGACTGTAGAATTTGTGAAGTGAAGAAGACATCGTAATGTCAAACACTTTACTCCAATTCGACTTCACAAAATTACGAACCTGCCTACTAGTATCATTCGAACAACCCAAAAGCACACAAACAGAGATCAAACACTTCAAATCGTCAAAGCATTCATCTTTAAACAGTGGCCTGATGCAGATTCCTTGAGGCGTTCCGTGGAATGGTCCAAAATGCAACAATTTCAAAACAAAAGCCAAGCTTTAAGCATCGAAGATGAATGTATGCTCTACAACGAACGATTAGAAGTACCACATTCTCTACGCAGCAAAATTCTGTCATTATTACAACAATGTCATCCAGGCAGACGATGTGCTCTAGTACGTAGTTATGTTTACTGGCCGAATATGCATCAGGAAATCGAATCCCCGGTGCTAAACTGTATGAGTTGTGCGGCATCGGCCAAACAACTGGTCACATCCAGTATGTTTTCCTGATCGAAACCAAATCACCCATGGCAACGCATACACGTAGATTATGCTGGTCCATACGCAGGGAAAATTTTTTTGGTCATTGTGGACGCTTATTCAAAGTATACTGAAATGTCTGTGAAGGAGAAAATTGTATCAATAGTAACCGTTGAGACATTTCGGATAGTTCTTAATCCAATTCCAGAAGTATTCATAAGCGATAACGGTACCCAGTTAACATATTTTCTCTCCCCCATACCACCCACAATCAAATTGTCAAACAGAGAGGTTCATGAATACTTTTAAAAGATCTTTCATCGAATTGAAGGGTTAGAAAATATCTAGGGCTCAATGAAAATCTTTTTAGAATCGTACCAAATCACTACGAATTCATCACTTCCAGACCAGAAGTCACCGTCGGAAATGTTTTACGTCCGGAAGTTGCGAAAAACTCTCAATCTAGTGTTGCCAGCTTATACAATAAGCCATCAATCCGCAACGTAGAAATGGAACCACAATTTAGGAGGAAACACGAAGCAATCTTTTATGGAAAACAATCTAGTCTATGCTCTCCATTGGCTTTCGCAATATTGGAGGCCTGGACGTATTATCCGTAAAATAGGAAATGTTGTCTACCAAGTCGAATTATCAAATGGAGATTCTAATCGATATCATACAAACATACATAAGTTTAGCGGGCAATAACACAAGACAAGCATAAAAAGTAGTGAAAAGCCTGAAACGTGGTTATCAGTCTGCGGAGAGCTTCCATTGGCCCCACCAACTCTGGATGAAGTTTGCTCCATCATCAAAGCCCAAAAGAATAATAAAGCGCCGGGCATTGATGAGATTCCAGTGGAGCTCATCAAATATGGTGGCAGTAGTGTTCATCAAGCTATTCACAAACTCATCCAGTACATTTGGCAACAAGCACATATGCCGAAAGAGTGGAGCCAATCAATTATATTCCCTATCCACAAAAAAGGTGACAAGCTGCAGTCCGAAAATTATAGAGGCATATCACTTCTTTGTACGGCGTACAAAATATTTTCTAAAATCTTAGAAAATAAAATCGGATCATACGCCAACAGTATTATTGGGGAGTATCAAGGTGGTTTTCGGGCAGGTAGATCAACAACAGACCAATTGTTCACGGTCAAGCAGGTACTTGAAAAATGCTGGGAGTTCAACATAGACGTACACCAAATTTTCGTTGACTTCAAGCAAGCATACGACAGTATTGATCGTAACGTACTGTACCAAATAATGCTTGGTTTTGGCATCCCAGCCAAATTAGTCTATTTACCAAAATGAAAATGACGTCGACGACCTCCCAAGTCCGCATCAATAACCAACTCACTGATGCCTTTGACGCAAATATCGGACTAAAGCAGGGAAATGGGGTGGCCTCATTGCTATTCAATTTGGGTCTGGAGTACGTCATACGAAAGCTACCTGTCGATACGCGAGGTACATTACTATACAAGTCGAGCCAGGTAGTGACCTATGCGGACGACATCAACATTGTGTCACGGTCACTAACAACTGCCAAAGAACTCTTCCTGAAACTCGACAGCGAAGCAAAACTAGTAGGGCTACAAATCAATGAAAATAAAACAAAGCTCATGACGCAATCGAGGAAAAATACCCCAAATACACAAAATATCACACTTGGCGAATACAGTATCGAAAACGTAGCGAACTCGTGTATTTAGGTGCCAAAATAACGAAAACGGGCAATGAAAAAGACGAAATACGCCGAAGAATACAGCTCGCAAATAAAATATTTTATTCAGTATTGACGATCTTGAAGACCAGCTGCATACACAGAAAAACAAAGCTCCAAGTATACAAATCTGTGATAAGACCTGTGTTATGCTATGAGTGTGAAACATGGACCCTAACCCAAGCATCCGCGAATATATTGAACGCCTTTGAGCGACGAGTCCTGAGGCGAATAATCAGAGCGAAGCTAGACGGGGACCAATGGCGAATTCCATACAACCATGAGCTGTATGAAATTTTTGAGGAACTGGAGGTCTCAAGGATTGTATGACTGCGGAAGCTGCAATGGGCTGGACACATGAATCGTATGGACGAACAACGGATACCCAAGAAGGTATTCGTTGGGAGAACTGAAGGCCGGCGGCCAGTGGGGAAACCGCGGAAACGCTGGTCTGACTCGGTCGACGAAGACAGTTCATCGCTGCTCGGATTTCGGAATTGGATGACGCGGTCAACGGGCCGAGACAGTTGGAGGCGCTATTTGCAGGAAGCGCAGGCCCGAAAGGGGCTGTCGTGCTAAGAAGAAGATCATACAAACCAGCTTAGGTCGGGGCATCTATTGACACCACCCTCTAACAATCCTTTTCTGGAGATGTCCTATATGATACCGATGAGGCAACAAAACGAATCTTACCAAGGTGAAGGTGAAATCGGAGAACCTAACAGTAATGCAGAACCACATCAAATCATTTCAATTTCAATAAGTAGGGATGTATTTTGAATTTCGTTAAGCAATTTGTAATTTGACTTAGGTTTAAATTCGAAACATGCCAAAATGTAAAAAAAAAAGAGAGATTTCGAGTATGAGAGTGCCTCAATGAAAGCTTAACTCACTCTCGATCTGACTGTGGAATAAACAGGTTGTGTCGCATTTAACCCCACGTTTAATTTAAGAAAGGAGTTTTAGCCCAAAAGCATCCTCAGACAGCAGCACTCGATTATGTTTTGGTAATTATTTTAAGCTCTTGCAAGAAGTTTATTTTTGTTCCAATGTTAGGCTACAATAATTTTTCTGTTTAGATTATTTAGGAGCACTCCATTAGGAAAGCCCTAACAGAGCCTAATTTAGGCAAACATTGGCTAATGCATTACATTCGACATTAGGGCCTAACATGGATTCCGCATTAGACTCTAATGGGGATGCGTCTTGCCTAATGCGGGTCTAATCACTGTCTAAATTCAATTTTTGGTCAGGCAGTGATTCCAATAACGCAGCATATTTGGAGGTACACTTAAGCTTCAACTTGAAACCTCTCGGTTTGTCCGTTCATCCTGCTGTATGCCACGGACACCAAGCTGCAGCCGTCACGGGGTGGTATGTCAGAGGCCTCTTGAATGCTTTGGCATACACAAATTTTTAACGTTTATTAACGAGGTTTCCCGACAGAGGGGAGGTGACCGTTAATGTTTTTTTGACAAAGGTCTTCATGTGGGGTATCAAATGAAAGGTCTTGATGAGGGATTTTCAATACAGATTTTATAATTGCCTTGTTTGCAGAGCAAGAACCATCTTTGCTGAAATTTGGTTTAAGAAGCATATATCCTATTACCCAAACTAAACACCCAACACCCTTCAAAATAGATACCACAATCACCTTAAATTCGTAAAAATCGATGAACCCCCTCTCTCCTATTTCACTTGCAAACTCAATCGAAATCACCAATTATGTCTTCAAACATTAACAAATTCGTTTCCTGGACACCTCGACGAATTTATATTAGCGAAAAATAAAATAAAACCAAATGAAAATCGTGACGATAAAAGAATTTTAAAAGACAAAAAACATCCACTTAAATTAATTTTAGTGATAATTTATTCATAGTTCACGCTATCTGGGATAAATTTCTTCATCCATCTTCCCCTCCCCCTTCTTCAACTGTCATATATTATTCATCGCGAGTTATGCTAAATATTTTTCTATCACATGTTGTTTCTTCTTCTGATCACCGTAACATTAAATGGTGATAATGTGGTATCGAACCACATTTCAAATATTTAATTTGCATTATTTGGCGATTTTCGATGATTTTATAAATTTTGTATTTTTGTCATTAGCATCATCAAATTATGCCTGTATTATTTTTGCGTTAGGCAATCTACCTATGCATAATTTGCTGGGTGGGTTAGTTTAGTTTGTGGGGGAAAAAGGCAAATTTGAGAAGAAAATAGAACCAGAATGATGATGACACATTTGTAACCGCCTCCAAGCGGTTGGTATCCAATCCACTCACCACAAATTGGTTAGCGTGGACATAAGGAGAAACAAAGAAGATAATTTCAATAGAAAGATCACTGTGCTTAATCAATTCATATAGATAGATATTTACGACTTGCATTAATACGAATATAAAATTTATGTTTATGAAAACTTGCAATAAATTAAGAATCAGCAGAAAAAAGAATTGAAATAAAAGACGATGATTTTTTGTTTGCTATTCTAATCGGGTTTCAATCAAATTTATTTTCCACGGAAATTTAATTTTTGCGCAAGTTTTTTTTGGAATTTAGGAAAATGGACACTATATCTTCTCATCAACATTAGTTTACATATCCTAGCGATAGAGGCCACATAATAAAACGAAGAGAAAAGTCGATGAAGAATAGAAGAAAAAACAAAGTATCTACCATAAATATCTAGAAATTCAACTTTTAATCCTTAAATTTATAGCAGGTGATTGATTTATCTGCGATAGATTTTTGAATTTTAGAAATTTGTTCAGGAATAGATGACGGGTGAGGAATGTGAGAGGGTAAAAAGGCCTGGATTATTAATTTCCAACTAGATACGGGTTCATACTTGAGATTTTAAGAAATGTAGCTGAAGAGGATGTGACGCACTTGATGTGAGTAGAATTATTTCGATATGTCAGGTGGGCTTTTGATTTATTTTCTGTTAGTGATGCGATTTGACAAATTCTGAAATAAATCCCAAGTTTGATAGGTTTAACCGGAAACCAACATCAATTTGGTAAATTTTTCACATGGCTGTTTTCGTTCATGGGAGATCTCAATAATCTGATGCCGTATAGATTAAGGTAGAGGTTGTTTTTTGACCCCGTAATGGTCTTAATCTCATATGGGCAGTGTGCTTACCTAACTTATTAGAATTCTCTGTATTCAATAGGTATACCAAAACTTTTAGGTGTGCAAGTTATTATTTCAACGTTTAATTGCATTTTTCCGTTAATCATATTGCATGTCAATGTACTATGGATAAATCGATTTGAAGGGGGTCCTTCTATGAAAAGTATTATAGAATATTTCTTCTAACGAACTTTAGGTACAAAGCAGTAGTTTTGTTATTTTTATAATTAATATTAGAATTATTAATAGAAAACCCCTTGTGTGGTGTGACTTATAAAACCGGAGCGCAAATGGAGGTGTTTTCTATAGTGAAACATCTTCAGTGTTTCTGAAAGAAATTCGGTTGAGGTTTTGCTGGACTCTATTGGCCAGTTGCAAGATGTAATATAGCTGGCTGTACCAGTGAGAAATGGCGTCTTTTCTGGCGTTACAGAAGAAATAGACATAGGAGACCATGGTCTGATACAGTGGCAAGTTTCCAAGACTCAAAAAAGCACTCGGTAAGATGCCAATAGCACGCTCAATGGCGGAAATAATATTTATGAAGTAGTGGCCAAGGGGAAATAAGTTCGAAATATTTAAATGTGGGGTAATACGGTGTAATACAGAGTAATGCAGCAATATTGCAGGGCGATGCGAAGTAATGCGATTTGATGCAAAGTAATGCAGCAGTATTGCGAAGAAATGCAGAGTAATGCGAAATAAGGAAATTAAATGTAAATCATACCAGTTTAACACGGTCTTGAGCATTTGTTAAAAAAAGCTTGCAATGTCTTATCAGGGGTTTTGAACACCATAAAAAAAAAACCTATAGAAACCAGTTTTTTATGTCTATCTGTTTATAGACACCAAATTTATTACGCATGTCAAAAGCGATTACCTCTTGAAAGTCTAGTTGCCAAATAATTTTTGAAAGATTCTTATGAGGGGTCCTCTTATACAGCAAGGGACCGCTTGAAATTCTTTTTACCAAAGTTAGTAATGTGAGGCACCAAATAAAATGTCCTGATGAGAACTTTCGCATACTGGTTACATCGAGGGGTGCAGTGGAGGAGAGAAACCCAAAAAATATATATCCCCCTCACGATTCGACACTAGTGATTGGAAGCATAAAAAAAAATTCTTAAAGGTATTTCCTTTCAAGTACAACAAAAAATACCTTAAAAGTCAAAACTCACCCAAATTTGCTAACATAATAGTATAACTTGCACATTTTTTCAAAAACCTAGTAATATCAGTATCTGTATGTCCGTCTGTTGGTCCATCCGTCCGTGCGTCACGGCATGATTTTCGAAAACCACCTAAGTTAGGAACAATACATTTTGCAGGTACGTGTCAAACTGTGCCTTATTCAATGTTTCACAACGAAAAAAATTATAAGGTTTTTAAGGGGGCGCTCTCGATATAAGAGAGCAACCCTAAAAATTTGTTTATCAAAGATAGTCGATATGAGTATCAAATTGATAAGGAGTTTCGAAATCAGTCCTTAAACTAACACTATTTGTATCGAGAAGTACAGAGAGAGAGGGCAAATGTATGAATTTCACACCTTTGATCCACAAAATCTGAAAAAGATCATGGAAGTAGGACTTTCTAATTAAAATGCAACAGCAGTAATATTAACATGACCATTTAAAAAAATTTTACCCCAATTTGTTTGACAGCGTGTGGCACCAATAATGCATATAATGTACATGAGGTCACCCACGAATGGAAAGAAGAAAAGTTCGTGGAAGAAAACGTACTTGTTTTGCGATTTTCTTCTGATGGCGGTACGTTTAATTTTCAGAAAAATTATAAAAATTCAAAATTGCTTTGAACTCATCAGCAAAATTTCAGAGTATAGTCGATGATTCGCAGTATAAAATTATTTCTTTACAAAACTCAAGTTACAATGTGACCATTATCTGAAAGAAGCTTAACAAACTATAACCAACTATAGTGTACGTGTAAAGTTTAGACTCACTTTTTGTTTCTATTATACAAGGTGCGTTCCAAAATAACGAGACTGAGCTAAAATATATATGACAGGAGCTTTGTTCTGATATATTCGAGTTTATTTATTCAAAATAGTCTCCTCCGGCCTCGATACACTGTTTTGCGCGATCCAAAAGCTTTTCGACAGTGTTGCAGGTCATTGACCGGAATGTCCTTCAGGATGTCGGTAAAAGCCTTTTGGATGCCCTCTATGGACGCAAAGCGTTTGCCTTTTATGGCCAAATGCAATTTCCCGAATTGCTAGAAGGCGAATACGCGGTATTCAGGCCGAATTCGACGAATGCGATGCAACAAACGCTTCAAAATGCCAAAATAGAAAATTGCATTGACAGTTTGGCCCGCCGGCACGAACTCCTTGTGGACAATCCCCTTGGAATCGTAAAAACAAATGAGCATCGACTTGATTTTTGACTTCTCCAAACGCGATTTTTTGGGTGGTGGCTCGTCTGAGGCCTTCCATTCGGCACTTCGACGCTTGGTTTCATATTGGAAACAACACGTTTCATCACCAGTTACAATGTTGTAAAGGAAGTTCTCGTCTTTTCTCGCCTCTTTAGTGATGTTTTTCGAATGTTGACTTCTGAGCAATTTTCGGTCATCAGTTAACTTGTGCGGAACAAAACGTGCACAGGCTTTTCGTAAGCCCAGATGATCCGTGATGTTTTGCAGATATTCAACTCCGATTCCATGAATTCCAACGATGATTTCAGCCCATTTTTGATAAATTCACGCACAATTTCGATGGAGTTTTCAGTGATCACTGATTTTGGGCGGCCCGTATGTTCATCGTCAGTTATGTCCTCACGATTATATCTGAAACGTGTAAACCACTCATGAACTCTGGCACGAGATAGACAATCATCGCCATAAATTTTTTTCATCAATTATATTTTTCGGTAAGCGTTTTACCGATTTTAAAACAAAATTTGATATGAGCTCTTTGTTGGAAACTCATTTTTGTACCGATGACACAAACATACTGTCACTTTAGGCACAATAACTTCACTTCCACTGAACCGAATGTCACCAAACTCATTGGAAGTCAGGGAGGGATGTAACTTTCGAATGCAACTTACTCACAGATGGCGCCACCAAAATAATTTTTATGATAAAAGTCTCATTTATTTTTTGGAAAGCACCTTGTACTCTTGTTACCATGTCCATCGGAAAGCCAATCACATTTTCTGTTCGTTAGCCCTTTCTTAGATACAAGATACCTTAGTGCTATGCGCTGGCACTATTTCAAGACTAATCTTGATAATTCTTTAGTATTAATCTTAAAAATAATACAAACTTTGTGGAAGCGATAATTGAACTTTCAAGGGCTGAATATGTTACTATATTAGGCTAACCTATTTTTTGCTTGGCGACTAAATGGTAGTAAATGCTCTCGGAGTCGGACATTGGGTTTGCTGGTTCCCCAATGACACTAAATGCCGAGAATTTTCAATAAGTTCAAATACCCCTACAGCTCTACTACCAAAACCTACTTATGTTACACCTCCTTTATGGTGGTCGCTGGCAACTGTTACTTTTTGTAAAAAAAACTGACGTAAGTAGGTGAAAGCAAGTCCTCCGCCCTGATAACAGATTCAAAAGTAATAGCCATGCCGCCGGGATGGAGATTAGGCAACGGGTTGGAAAATCCTATATTGTTGCGAAACCTGTAACAGAGCCTTGGAACGGATTGGACGCACGACAGAGCTCGCTGCCGAAAAAATAACTACCAACGAAGGTGCTTGGCTCAATATTAAAGGGTAGCCAAGCGAAAATCCATACCCTCTGAATCGCACTATTCATAAGTAGATTTCCTAACGTGAAATATCGCGTAAAGTCTTTCAGGGGTGATTATCATAAAATCATCGCTTATAATATCGAAGTGCACGATCTTTTTTTTGATGTGAAAGAGAAGACCTTTATGGTCACTTTTTTATACCACAAAAACGACGAAAACTTGTTAGGATTAGTTAAATGCCTGAGCCACCGGTTTCCCCTTCAGAGAATACTATACAAGAAGATAAACAGCAACAGTTGTCATGCGTTTCTTTCAAAGTAAGCAATCGTACGACAGCTTGGCCTACACGAAACAACACAAAGCATGACATCTTTAGCGCCATTTTTGCCTCCGATGAAGACTTCACTAAAATTATCAGGTTGCGGTACGTGTTAAATCACAAAATGTCGTGGCAAAAAACAAAGAGAGGGGACAAAATACAATGCTACAGGTGTCAGCGATTCGGTCATGTAGCCCCATACTGTGGTAAAGCTTCAAGGTGTGCAGCCTGCGGAAACAACCATCATGGAAATAGTTGTCCCGAAAGTCGCTGGTAAACTCAATCGAGGAGCTCGTACCCAAAGACCAATCCATTCCTGCAGCATCTTGCATGTTTTGTGGATCCGGAGACCGACCAGCAAACTTCACAGTATGCCATGAACGTTCAAAACTTAGAGCCAGGTTGACAGAAAAAAGGGCAGTAAGATCAAATGGAGTACAATTCACTTGATCTACCCAATATATTATTCAACCCACTGACTTCCCAGCATAAGCTCCGAGATCCAACGTTCACCCAACCATGAAATCCCCAGGAAAACCACATTTATCATTCATTCTCTTCGGCAATGAAACACCCAAATGCTGCCAATGCATATACAGATCCGGCAGATATTGCCTTCAGCTTCAATACACAAGAAGCTCTCTGGAGCACGTTGGAGTCTCCACCACCACTCTTCTCAGTAAAGGCAGGGGATTTGGGGCAATCTATAATAATTTAACTTTATTAAAGGACAAAAACATAGTTCTTTTTACATTTTGTCTGAGCTTTTTCATCGATGTTTCGATCAAAAACTGAATAAACGCTGCTTGCGGTTAATTTTTTTTAATGTTATGCTAAGCGTATAGAGTTGAAGCACATGCTGAAGCGGTATAGCCCAGACTTTGTACTCTTAAATGAAACTCGCCCCCAGGCAGCCCACAGACCCCAATTCTTAAACTACACTATACTTCGCAATGACCACGGACAAGTGATCGCGGTTCTTGTGAAATCTAACCATACTGCGCATTAAGTACAAAATTTAGTGGCTTACATATAATGTATTCTCATCTTCCTACCGTTGCAAGGCACTAGTGGACGCAATCGCAAGTTTCTTATTGGCTCGCTGTAGATACCCTGCAATTTAGGCACCACTATGAAAAATAATCTTAACCAGATTTTAGCTGTCACTGATAACTACAACAGAGTTATCTCGAGTAGTGACCTAACGTACGGCATCCCTTGTGGGACAATCCATAAACAAATCCCAATGGCAACACGCTATTTTAGGGGCTAGCCTCCGGGAACCAAATGTCCCTCGAAATTGTTAACGCAGGAGGCCCAATTTTAATGTGATAACGCAGGAGTCCCAATGTTCCCACGGGGAAGCTCTTACTTGGACAATTTCATTACATCTACCCCACTGCTGCACCCAAGATAACTAAGAACCATCTGTAATACGGTTTCAGAACCATCAGACCATCACGCCCTTCTGCTCCATCTGTCCGTTGGAGGCTTTTGTCCCATTGTACCCACATCCTCACAAAGCTGCTCTTATTAACATGTTGACGGGAGTGAATTAAAGGAAGACCTTGAATACAATCTGCGAGGAGTAGCTCCTGATAATCGTATAGTTTCAAACGAAAAAGTTGAAATGGAGGTACACAAAATCACACCTTCTTTAATAGAATGCATGAACACACCTGACCTAGCTAGAACGAGAACCTTTTTAAATTATAAAAAGGTCTCACACAATACTAATACTCATCACAGATCTTGTTGCTCAGTTCTCAACAGAAATTCCTGCTCAAACGGTCTAGGAAGACTCCAAAAAGTTGAATCTAAAGGTAGTAAAGCCAGGAAGAAGCGATGTCTGTCTGAGAAGAACAGAAGCCAGATATGACTGGGCCGTGAAAGACCAAAGTTTCACCGCAGAAGATTGGTTAAATGTTGCTTTATTAGATGAGCCACATTTTGAGGGGAGTTAGTATTTTTAATGTTCTAATAACATTTAGTCAATTATTTTGTTTATTTGATATCCGGGGGCCAGTTCCCTTTTTTTGATAAGCCGTCGGGGGGCCTAGCTTCTTAGAATAAGCAGGCGCGTTTCGACTCCTTTAGAGTCATCTTCAACCTGAAGATGTCTCAAAAGAGTCGACACGTGTCTGCTCACTCCTAGAAACAAAGTCCGACGGATTCTCAACAAAAAAATTTTATTTTTCAAATTGTTTGAAAACCAAGTTCTTTGCTAAAGTGAATTTAATTTTTCAAAACTCAATATTTATCTCATTATTTCAGATTTTGTGCACCCGTCGTGACCTTTATGCGGCATCGAGTTGGAGAAAAATTACGTCAGAGTGTCTGGTACTAACAATAAAACACGTCGGCGGCAGCCTAATGGTCTGTATATGCATGAAGGACTCAGAAGTTGGCGAATGGTTCATTTGAGAGGGCCACATGAACTCCACAAAATATTTATTAACAATCAATTCCAGCAGAATAACGCAAAATGGCACAAATCTCACCGTACTGTGGCGTGGTTTCGCGAGAACAACTTCGAACTTTTGCACTGGCCTCCCCAGTCTCCTGACTTGAATCCAATCAAATACCTATGGAGTTTGTTAAAGCACCAAATTAGACGCCACGCAACTAAAAACAAAGAAGAGTTTGAACGCTGTCTACGCTAAGAATGGAGCACGATCACTCCCAAAGAATATAAAAAACTAGCAGGCTTCTTGCCAAAAAGAATATCTGCTCTCATTAAAGCAAACGGTGGAGGTTCAAAATATTGACATCTTTTAATAAATAGTTATACAAAATGAATTAGACAGTTTTATTTTCTTCCGCTCCGCTTCTAAAAAACTGGAAAATATCGTGAGTGGTCACTACTTTTGGCCAATTCCTTTTTCAGACAACTTCTTTTAGTTATGAAACTCTCCCTTAATGTCTTCCAGGAGATTTATAAATTCCTAACTGTTGTCTCGATCCGCAACGACCGGCAAACGATTACTATTACAGAGCAAAAGCTTCCTGCATGTGCTAAGTTTTACGCCAGATCCTCCAAAGATGAAGTCACTAATTCATCGGAACAGGATATAACCGATCCAACAATTTTCCCCGCATTCAATCGTTTATGTTCAATCAGCCACGATCGTGATAATATTATCACTGCTCCCGCCGACATTGAATATATTTTACACTCCCTTAACCGAACGAAATCTTCCGGGCTGGACGGAATTCCTAACTATGACCTGCGAAAATCCGCAGCAGTTATTCTAAAGCCTGAAATAAGGCCACTCGCATTCCAGCACCCAAAAAAGACTCCAATGGAGTAATATAGAAAGTTAGCTCAATATCGCACCTTTCAAAACTAGGGAAAGTCTTGGAAAAATTTAAACTCCGTTCCCTTCGCAATGCCATTAGGGACAAAATATCAGATGACGGACGGAGTAAGCAGCACTTTGTGCTCACAAGTCCAACTTCACAGCTCTTACAGAAAAGAAAGCCAACGTTACCTGCACAATAGTCCTGAAAAATGCGTTCGACTTCGTTTGGACAAAATCAATGTTGCATCCCCTGAGTTGCATATCAGCAATCTTTTTAGAGGAAAAACAACTTGAGATTGAAATAGCTAACTCAACATCAGCCAGAGTTCAAGTCCACTCTGGAGTTCTACAAGGATCCAACCTTGGTCCAATTCGTTCCAATCTTTTATTCATTACATTCCATCAACTATTAATATCACCAGAAACTTTAACCTAGATCGAAGCCCAAGCCCAAAAGTACTTTTATGCAGGGGATATCATTTTTAACTGCCTTGACCAACCGAAGCATTGGCTTTACTAAAGCATCATACTGAGCACTACAAAAGCACCCAATTAAATGGGCGTTAGTCAAAATAAGTGCGAGCTTATATGCTTGCACAATGCTAGCGGAAAGGGCCATTGTACGACCGTACTCGAAAACAAACAACTTGCTCTAACTATTAACAGAAAAACGGTCCCGCTCAATCAGTCCATCAAATACCTTGGTATTCTTTTCAACCACCGCCTTAAATTCAACCTACAAGCCCGGGCAGCTTTAAAAAAAACTACAGCGGTAACAGTGACCCTAGTACCTCTGCTCTCCAAGAAACGCCTGGAACCCCGAGCCAAACTGTTAATGTACAAAACCCTTGTAAGAACTATTCTGACCCACTGCTTTCCCATTTGGATGACTAGTTTCTCCACTACAGCTGATGAATTACAGATTTTTGAGCACAAAGTCTTATGGAGACGCTTCTCTAAGTACAGAAGACCGAATAAGAAGCATTTCAAAAATCATATTCTCTACAGAGAGGCTAAAATGACTTCTACACTACAATACCTCCTTGAGAGTATCAGCAAATGCATATTCAGCTGGTCCATGCACCCAAACCGATTACGAATATTTACTTTCACCGGAGCACTACTCTAGCCGAAAGTTCATATCTATCACCGATTAAACTTAGCCCTTCTAACCATCCTTCCCTCATCGTAAAAACATCCCACCCATGTACAGAGAAACAGAAAAAGATCGAAGCTAAAATTGGGAACCATTGCTCCTTTTTCTCCACCTATCACTTGACATTACCTGTCACTCCTTGCAAGACGTTGACAGCGTACAAATTGTAAGTCTCCTCCCGCTGGAACGTAGGTTAGTTAGTTAGAGTAAGTTAAAAAAAAATTTAAAAAGTTGAGTAAGCAGGAGAGTGCTCTTACCAGAAGATCTTTGTAAACATCCTAGGATTAGAAACGAGTTTTCTAATAGCGTTAATCGATAACTTGAATTATTCATCCAAAACTTGGATATGAAATCGTTCAAATTTATGCAAAAGATGCACAGTTTTTTTCATAAGCACAGTGCAGCCGCCATTTTCATCTAACTTAAATGATTTTTCTGAATGCACAGATAACCGAATTCAAGAAGTGTCAAAAATGTTACTCTTCCTCGGAATATCTCACGGGTGATGAGATGGCTTGCCCATTCAGGGGAAGATATCTGTTCAGGGTTTATATGAAATCTAAGCCTGCAAAATATGGTATCAAGATGATGTGCCTTTGTGGTTCGCAAGCACATTATCTTTACATCCGATGCCGGAAGAAGAAACGACCTTTCTGTTCTAACCCAAACGGTGTTACCAGTAGCGGAAATAGTTTTCAAAAGAAATAGGAACATTACCGGAGATAATTGGTTTTCTTCGATTGAGTTAGTAGTGTCATGGCAATACCAACTGAAGAGCGCCGGCCACGGAAGAAATCGAGAAGAGTCAGTCGCATCCGAACCATCAACAGAGTCATTTTGCGGGCATGTAGTGGACCGCATTTTCATAACATCCGAGATGCGACGTATATTTTACCAGACTTCGACCCGTCATCCGAATCCGGCATATCGGCAGCGCAGTTCATTGATCACGTCACGAAGCTTGCCGAGGCATATCAGTGGAACGATAGAGTTTTGGTGTTCGCTGTGCAAGCCTCCCTAAAAGGGCCTGCTAAAATTTGGAGCGATGGCTCTGCGCGGGTTCCTGGAAGCTGGCCGAATCATTGAGGCGAGATTTCCCTAGCCATGAAAGCGAGCCGATGTTTACATAAAAATGATTAATCGCACCAGGGAGCCGAGCGAGACAACACAAAGTTACTTCTATACTATGCTAGCATTGGGAAGATGAGGTAACTTGAGCGATCACGCTATAATCCGGTATATAAGCAACGGGCTACGGCATCCATCTTTGCAAAATGCGATCGCGAGCTCAATTTTCGACACCGTCAACGATCTTTTAGCCGCGATAAAGAATTTTGAAACGAGTTCCGTTCGAATTTCGGAGCCACGAACGGAGTCAAGACGAAATTTTGGACCACAATCACCGATACAGCGAGGTATTATGTCATCAAATGCGCGAGCGCAGCCGACTTCGAGCAATTCGGTATCCTGTCGATTCCGATGTTATAATTGTCTTGAGGTGGGGCATATTTCGCTGAACTGACCAAAACCACAACGGAAACAAAGATGCGAGAAGCATCAATGAATATCACAGACGCCTAACCGATGTCCAGAAAATGAAGCTGCGACCGCCGTCAGTAATGTTCATTCCATAAATTCAGCAGAAAGAATTAATCCCCTTGTTAAGAAGGTTCTTCTCAACGGTAACAAAATTAAATCCTTCATCGACCCCCGCAGCGAAAGAACATTCATTCAACGAACGATCGCAATGTCGATGGGATGTGTGAAGCAATGTTAACCGATCATCCTACGAGGTTTTGGAGGAGCTTCAGTAACGTGCAACCAGATACTCGAGGCCGAAATTCAGTTGGATGGTAAGTCTAAATACGAAGGTTTTTCCGGTGGATGAGGACTTGATCTCGGAGCCACTTTTATTAGGGTCAGATCTACTCTGCACATTGGGCAAACGACTGATCATTGAACCGGGAGCTTGTCGATTGGAAAATGCTTTTCGAAATGCTCCAACTTATGAGCCAACGCTATCCATCAAAGAAAAGGACCAACTGTATCAGCTCATCGGTGAGCATAGAGAATGCTTCTCTGAATCGCTTGCTCAGTTAGGTCAATGCAGCTCGGTAACGATTGCGATATGGTTAACGACCTTAAAACCTGTCTGATGCCAGCCATACCGGGTACCGTTCGCAAAGCCTGAGCGCGTTCAAGAAAGAGTAAACGAATTGCTCGGAAACGATATCATACGTCCATCATCATCAGAATATTCGTCATCAATTGTCCTCGTTCGCAAACAGAATGGTGAGGACCGTCTTTGTGTTGATTTCCGTGAGCTCAATGCTATCACTAAAATGCGTCCGTTTCTCATGCCAACGGTTGAGGAGGAGCTTTAATCGATTGCTGGTAATTTTTTTTTACGCGATTCTCGATTTAATGTCCGGCTATTATCAAATACCAATCGCAGAAGAGTGCAGGAAATATACTGCATTTGTCACGTATGCCGGCCAATACGAATTCAAGCGGATGCCTCTCGGCCTGTGCAATGCACTGAGTTATTTTCATGAGGTCATTACCAAATTGGTGCGACAAATGGAAAATCGAGCAGTTAGCTATGTAGATGAAGTAATTCTGCCTAGCAAAACCATTGCCGAGGGTTTAATCAAACTCCGTGAGTTCCTACCTTACTTCAGGATGCCGGTATGATGCTTCGGCCCTCTAAGTGTACGTTTCAGTCTAAACAAATCATGTTTTTGGGTCATCGAGTCGATGAGGACGGAAAAAAACCAGGAGCTGAAAAGACTAATGCAATTCAAGAGTTTCCGGAACCAACCAGCGTTACAGAAGTTCGAAGATTTCTGGGATTGAGAGGGTTTTTCCGCAAATTCAGTCGCGATTATTCTCTCATATTAAGGCCGCTTACACGTTTGTTGAAGCAGGAGGACAATCCGCAATTTTGTTGGTCGACCGAACAACGAGGCACATTCGAAAAATTGAAATCAGAACTTTGCTGCGATCCAGTGCTCAGTGCATACGATCCGACGAAGGGATATCATGTTCACACTCACGCGAGTACACTGGGTCTTGCCGGAATCCTCATGCAACGAGATGACGGTGGCAATTTCAGACCGGTTTCTACTACAACCGCTAGTGTAGCGAATCCGAAAGCAGATACCATAGTCATGAGTTTGAAGTTTTGGCTATCGTCCAGTCGTTGGAAAGATTCCGCATTTATTTGCTCAGTAAGCATTTCGAGATAATTACCGATTGCGCTGCAATTAGCACCACAAGAACATCTAAGCCATTGCAACCGCACATCGGTCGATGGTTTCTGAAGCTACAGGAGTACGGTTTCCGCGCCAAACATCGATCGGCTGAACGCATGAGTCACGTAAATGCTCTAAGCAGGACTCAAACGAACCACCGAACGAGCCAGAGATAGCATCGGAGAACGTAATGCGAGTGGAAGAAAACGAAGACTGGCTTGTGCTTCTGCAATAACAAGACGTGAAGTTGAAGGAGTTAATCGAAGTTCTGAGAGGTGATATTGAGTCCGCCCAATCCGAACAGATCACATCTGATTATCAGCTCAAAAACGATCGGTTATATGGTAAGGTCGACCAAGATCTCAAGTTCGTCATCCCGTCTGCAGTCAGGTGGAAAATCATCCGCACGTACTACGATAACATGCGCCAGACCATAAATCGAGTTCGGCAAGATTTTTGGTTTAACAACCTCCGAAAATACATCAAGTCGTACATCGCAGCATGCTTGCAGTGCTGCTATAATAAAGGAATCGCAGGCAAACCGGAGGGTCAACTCTATTCTGGACGTTACACGTTGATCACCTGGGAGCTTTTCCACACAGTCGTCGAGGCAATTTGCACATCATTGGAATATCTGATTCGTTCAGTTAATGCTTAATTTTGAGAGCTGTCAATACTGCAAAATCGAAGCCCGTCATCGACGTATTCAGGGATCTGACGTTGTACTTTCGTGTACCTAAGCGTATCATTAGCGATCGAGGCACTGCTTTTATGTCACGAGGATTTGCTGAATTCTGTGCATCTAATGAGATTCAACATATTAAGGTTGCCGTCAGAACACCTCGAGCGAATGGCCAAATCGAACGTGGAAATCAGTCCATCTTATCATTTCTAAGAACTGCATCAACTGATCATAAGGATTGGAATTTACAATTGCGTAATCTTCAGAGGTCTCTGAATTCGCAATGTCACTCTGTGACTCAGTTTAGTCCGATCGAGTTGATTTTCTATTATCACTTTCGAGACGTCATCAAGAATCGGCTAGTTATGGCTCTAACATCACATGAAGTGACTGCTGATCCAACGGAATGCGATATGGTTAACCGAAGACAATTGGCTGCAGATCGAATTAGCACCGAACGAGATAAATGGAGGTTGAGGTTCAACGCGAAACACAAGAAACCTTTTATCTACAAGAAAGGAGATCTCATCGTTCTAGAGAACGTTCCTGCTGCTACGGGAGAATCTCGAAAGTTAAAGCCCAAATATCGTGGGCCCTACATCATTTCGAGAGTTTTACGAAACGGCAGATATCTCGTCGAGGACGTGGGGATCGCACGTTCCAATCAACGGAAATTCTGCTCGATGTATACGAGCGAAAAGTTGAAACCGTGGATCGTCGTGAGTCCCGAACTCGATTTTTATTGATGATGCTGCGGATTCAGACACGGAGTAATGAATCGAGACGATTCAATGTTAGGATGGTCGAGTGTCATAGCAACACCAATTGAAGAGCACCGGCCATGGAAGAAATCATGAAGAGTCAGTCGCATCCGAACCATCAACGGGGTCATTGTATTTGGAACACAATAAATTGATTATTAACTAACGGTGCGAACTATCCTGTTCTCAAGGCCCACCCCTGACAGTAGATAAACTAAAAAAGTGGATCAGCTTTTGTAGTGACTATACGAAAGAATAAACACGAAATTACACCACAGTTTCTACCACATAAAATTCAATACATAGGGTCCACTCTCTTTGGATTCACCAAGGGCAAAACATTGACTTCAAATGTTCCAAAAAAATAAGTGTTGCTATGATTTCATCCATGTATCATGACGGATCTATAGATCAGGAAAATGGCAAGCTTGACATAATTCAGTTTTACAATGCAACTAAGAGAGGTGTTGATTATGAAATCAACACCGTCCTTAGTTGCATTTTAAAAATAATGTACCAATTATTCTGTTACTAGAAGAACGCAACGATGGACAGACTTACATGTCATATGTCATATATACTATGCAGCAACATCTAGAGAAGTCCAACCACGATGTGATGATTCGATTGTAGCCATCTACGGAACATTTGGGCGCAAAAGAGGTCAATGCTGTTTATAGGATACAAAAAAGGCCCAAAAACAATCTCTAAGCTATATGAAATCTTATCAATACATTTGCAAAAGTCATTCAGCAAAAACTCTACCATGTATCAAATGCCAAATATAAATGTTCATGACGTGCATATTAGCATCTAATTTTTTTCAACAAATATTTCCAAATTACATTACGCCTGTCATTTTTTTATATATATTTTAAATCTTTGTAAAACTTCCTGTTTTTACTAAGTTTAGGGTATGATTTGACAGGTAAGTAGTTTTTACTGTTGTTTTTATGAGAGAAAATTTTATAAACAATACACTTATGCGACGTAAAAACTACCGGGTATAATAGAAAGTATGCTAGGAATGAGCCTTGAAGCAAGTATCTTTATAAATAATCCGAGTCTCAACTATCAATGCTTAAAAAAATCAATAAAATAAAAGCCAATGAACTAGTTAAACTTAGAATAAAAGAAAGCCGACAAATTTGAGAATAAACCACTTTCCTTAGTGGGAATTCACTATTGTATTCTTATCAAAATTCAATGAAAAACACTTTCATTTTCTTCGAGGCTAAGATTCATTCCAGACTATCGTTGGCGCACTTGTAATTAAATTTGTTTACAAGAAACTCCCATAAAAGTTCTCCAAACGTTTTTCTTCAAGAATAATTGTTATACTCAATAACTACATCAGATAGACAGGCAACGACGACATGATGAATGTAATAGTATCAGACATAGAAAAACTTAGCAACATTAACTGCTAACGCAGCAACACATCAAGTGAATGCTTATCACCCCAACTACCCTCTTCAGCTCTCTCTCTCTCTCTGGACAATATCGTAGTAATATTTATCTTTTCAGGGTATTGTAAAATTATTTTACAATGCTTTACTAAAATCGCGAACTGTCTGTCCGTCTGTCCGTGCGTCACGGCTGTTTTTTCGGAAGCCACATAAGCTGGAATGATGAAATTTTGTATGTAGGTTAAAAGTGGTATCCTCTCAAAAGATGTTGTACAAAACAAAAATATTATAAGGTGTGCCCATATAGGGAAGGGGGACCCTTAAAAAAAATTTGCTCACCAAAGGTGGCGGATATGGGTATCAAATGAGAGGTCTTGGTAAGAAGTTTTCAAAACAGGTCTTAAACTAGAAACATTTGTAAGGAGGGGCGCAGGGTGAGAGGAAATGTACGAAAATTTGTGTGTCCCCTCTCACAATTGGACATTTTTGAACAGAAATCCTGACAAAAAAAAAACCAAGAAAGTATGTCTTTATGAGTACAAGGCCAACAAATACCTCAGAAGGCAAAATTCGATTAACTTTGTTAATCATAGTACATTTTGAGAATTTTACTTTTTCATCCATAAAACCGTAATATGACCCTTAAATTTGCCAAAAAATTACACCTAAATTTTCTAATGCATAACGCATTTTTTCTGCAAGTTTCATAAAAGCCGAGTCGTAAACAGCTAAGTTAAAGACGATTGAAAATTTGTCAATTACAACAATTATATTATGATACTGTGTAAATACAGGTTCGCAGAAGACCCAAGCACTACAGATGTGTAAGGATTTTGATGAAAATTTTGGAAAGAATTTTAGAAACATTTAAAACATTGACTTGTTATTATAACTACTCAAACATTGATAACTACTCAAACATTGATACATACTCGTACATAATAACCAAATATTGGTTTTCCGAGCTGTGTGAGTCAAGTTTTGATATTCAGAAGACGTTGTTTAATTTACTAATTATTTTACAATACCCTTCTGGCAGGAGGACTCTCCTGCTACTTTTACTTGTTTTTTCTAATATTTCCATTCTATATATGTATGGCTCAAAAAATAATAATAAAAATAAATTAAGCCCCGGCACATTCAATATTGGAATACGAACGGGCATACCTGGTATCTCTTATTTCTATTCAACAGTAATTTTCACCTCACCTAGGCAAGAAGATAGTAGATGTGTGTAGCTACATAGGTTTTCCCATTGACCCTATATAAATTTTGTGTATTTTCTATACCAGTCCAGAACTGTAGAGATATGGATGCCATTTAGTGTGTTGTGAAAATATTATCAGTATTTTTCTTTCGATAAGAAAACACACGAAATGCACTGTACACTAGACCCCTGAAGAAATAATAATAAAAACGTTTATGTCTCGTTTTTAGGGTTTTGTAAAATAATTATACGAGCCCCTACTAAAATCGCGACCTGTCTGTCCGTCAGTTCATATGTCCCAGCATATTTTCTCGCGAATTGTACGAGTATACGCTAGAATGGTGAAATTTTGTACGTATTACACAAGTAGTGTCCTCTTAAATGTTTCAATAGGAAAATAACTTAATAGGGTAAGCTGGTCCCTGGAGACCTTCAAACAATTTTATTTACCAAAGGTAGCCAATATGGGTATCAAATGAAGAAGTTTGATGAGAACATTTCAAAACAGGCCTTAAACTAGCAGTATTTGCATCCAGGGGTGCAAGGGGGAGGAGAAATGTACGAAAAATTTGTTTGATATTCAGAAGACGTTGAGTTACTAATTAGTGTACAAAACCCTTCTGGCAGGAGCACTCTCCTGCTACTTCGACTTGTTTTTAAACAATTCTTTTTGGGGGTATTCGTATTAACATTAGTTGGGTTTTTTATTTTCCCTCTTGAGCTGATTGTCTTTCTCTGTCTCTCCTATCAATCTGTGTTTATAGATAAAATTCCCATTTTCAATTCCACGATACGAGTAAGTATTCCAGAATACAGAAAAATAAAAAATAATGTTGGGTAGATATGATAAGAAAAGCGAGACATATTTTGTTATTGTAGTTGGAAATGATGAATTTGTGCGGTTGATCTGTTTTTCCTTTTTTATTTGTAAATGTAAATTGATTTTTGTAAAATGCTTCTAGTGGTAGTGGGAGTTGTATAAGTTTTGTTAAGGCAATCCAACAATGGACATCGAGAATTTATAAATTTATTTCCTTTTAGATAATCTGTGAAAGATAAATATTTTGTCTGCCTTTGTACGATGATAATTTGTTTGGGTGTATGAGGGTTAAATGTTGAAATTAGTGGCCAACTTCTCCACCTGATTATGTTGAAGGTTAATATACATAGTTCGGTCGGAAAGAAGAAATTCAGTTGGTTCAAACTGTTCTAGTTTTTCATCGCAAATGTTATGCTGCACTAAAGATAAATCCAATGGAGTTAAGTTAGATGAATTTTTCACGGTGTAGGTCCAAATGTGCAGTTACCTTTGGACATACGCCTTATTGTGTCATGGCAGTACAATTCAAGAAAGATATCCAGAAATGAAATTGTTTTTTAAGACTAAAGATACAAAAGCGCTAACATGCGCCTCTATCTTTTGGCTTTTGAAATTCTTATTGTGCTTGGTAGTTTTTGATATTTAGATGGCAGAACCAGCCAAGCATCAGACAGAACAATTGAATTCGCTTATAAAATATAATGGAAAAGACTATTTCTGTCATAAAGTACAGTTCCCGCTCTGGAACAAAACGCACTTCAAGTTCTGAATACAGCTTATACTCAGTACATGGTGGAATTTTGACAGAAATGAATTGCAATTGAACTTGTCCCGGTTTCCTGAAGTGCAGTGAATAACAAAGCTTTTAAAATCCAGCAGAGTTTCTGGAACTTAATAATAGCCCAGTACAGTTCTTCTTCAAAATATTTCCAAAGGAATTTTTTGAAAAAATTGCAAGCCAAACTAATCTATATATCGTGCAAAAAGATATTAATATGACATTCCGGGTCGCAGGATACGATATCCAGCGATTTATTTGGCTGGAACACCTCAAGTTAAAGAAGCACTGCCAGTGAACCAATTTGAAAAAATCAGACGATTCATTCATTTTAATGGCAGCTCCAAAATGGTTCCTCTCGATCATGCAGATCACAACCGCCTGTTCAAAGTCAGACCAATTGTGACAAAGCTAAATGAAACTTGCCTCAAGATCCCATTCGGGAAGTATCTCAGCGTGGATGAGCAGATTTGTTCCACGAAAGCGAGAAATAACCTGAAGAGATACAATCCGAAGAAGCCCCACAAGCGGGGCTACTAAATCTATGTTCTGAGCTGTGTCAGCGAATTTGCATACAAGGTTCAGCCAGAAACTGGAAGTGAGAAGGTAATTGCATCTAATGAGCCGAATCTAGGTGCTGCATCAAATGTTGTCGTTAGACTAACTCGTGAAATACCACGCAATCAAAACTACCGTCTATATTTGGACAAATATTTCACGTCCCTGCAGCTATTAGAATATCTCGCTAAACAAGGTATATTGAGCTTGGGAACCATTCGACGCAACCGTATACCTGAATGTAAACTACCCATAGAAAAAGAAATCGTCAAAAAAGAGCATAGCTATTCAATCGAGCTTGTTGCCTGTGTTGAAGGAATTGATACATCTACAGTGATCTGGAAAGACAAGAAAACACTTGCGTCCAATTTTGTGGGTGAACTACTCAAATCACAAGTATCTAGATACGACAAGAGCCCCGAGGCGTATGTGACTATTGAAAGACCAAAGGAGGTGGAAGAATATAACCGTCATATGGGCGGTGTCGATCTTATTGACAGCATAATAGGTAGGTACAAAAGAAAACTACGAAGCAAGAGATGGCAGGTTCGCGTGTTTTACCATTTTTTAGACTTTGTCATGTCCAATGCTTGGTTACTATACAAACGAGTTCAAAGTTCCAGCTGAATTTGTGCCTCCGGCTGCTGTGCGCCAATACCAAGTTGGTCACTGGCGAGTATGGGCTGACAGAAGGTTCTGGTGCAAGCTCCCTAAATGCACTGGAAAATCACAGACAATTTGTGAAAAATTTGAAGTTGCATTATGCAATAATAAACAAAATGATTGTTTTAAAGCATTCCACACTTAGTAGATGCAGATATTGCTGCAATGTACCCGTTATGGCGTTTACCCTTTTTTCTTCTAAAACTAAAATATACGTGTTTTTTATTTTCGAATTTATAGGCTAAAAACGATTTTTATAAAAAAAAATGTTATTGAGTTATAAAGGGTTAAGGCAAATATTCCTATGGTGTATCGGAAGGAAATTAATGATGTGGTCATTATTGTCAGTTCAAAGCAGGATTATCTGGTTGCCTCTTATGCAATGGATTCCATCAAACGACTATTAGTAATGGATTGGAAAGAGCTTTTGAGGTTGATAGCTTCTGTCTGAGATGAAGGCCGTCAATCCAGATATTCCAAATGACTCGAGTCGTAAAAACTTGGAAAGGTAGGAAAAATTCAAAATGGTCTTTTTTTTTGAGGTTCCATGAGGATTGTTAAGGAGACTAGTAGATAGGTATATCAGTATTGGCCAAAACTTTCATTTTTGCAGGGATATTTTAAATGTCAGATATTTGAGTACTCCGCGCTAAAATGCAAAAGCAATGTTATGTGCCAACCGTGCTGATTATCATAGTAAAGGGAACTGTAATTCCCAGACGCCAAAGTGCCAAACATTCTATCAGCAAAACACACACAAGGAACTATCGCATCCAGCGTATCATAAAGATAGCCTAGAATACGTCAAAGCAATTAAAAGCTTCCAAAGTAAGATCAGCTATCCTTCTGAATTATGAAGAGCTCCCTGAGTATAAATGTATTTTGTGTCAATGTTAGAAATATTAGAAACAAATTTGGTGAATCTGGATGTGATAATCCTTAATGAAACATGGTTGAATAGTGAAGAGTTTGATTTATATCAGGTCAGTGGCTTTCAGGCCATTCGCAACGGTAGAGAAAACTGTCAAGGCGGAGGTACTGCAATTTACATGATAAATAGACTTAACTTCAGAAGTCTCTATGTAGACGGTAGTTATCCGTAATATCATGACTGCGTGATGAGAACTGCCGTTCAGTCGCTAGCTTAACCTCACCTTGAGGTGAGGTGCCAGTGAACGCACGTGCGCTGAATGACAGATCTCGACACTTGGCAGTCAGAAATAGGAGTAATTCTGAACCTGGCAATTACTATGCCCGGTCTCAAATCGCACACCCAAGAATTAAGAATGGATATGCAGCTGATCGTATTAGCGAAGCTTTTATAAGTTGACAATTGATAATTTGATTGATTTGATCAAAGTTAAGCGGGAAAAGTCTGGTTTTATGATAAGCCGTCTAAGTAGAAGCGAAAGTTCTTTGCCATTCTTGTAACAGAGTCTTAGGGAATCGCAAGATGATAGCGCGAACACGCGAAGTGAACGTTTGAAAAATACAGGTCAAGTACCGCACTAACCATCATTAAGAAACGTGTAAAGATTCAGTAGTGTTTCCAATGTAGAATTTGTTAAAGTCCAATTTATTCGAAAACTCTGTGTAATCTAATGATAAAACAAAATCACTGCATAGTCCGGTGGAGCTTATGTGGATGTAGGCAGTGTTTAAATTGTTTGACATGAACTTCGAACACCATTATAATTACTACCTCTGGTTCGTTATCCTTCATTTAAAATAACTTTTTGTAGCATTTTGGCAAGAAATTCATGCCACAAAGCAGAATATCCATGATAAACTCTAAAAGTGTATTTGAGCGATCTAAATTTGGAATCAGTGTGGTGATTTCGTGTCGTGTTACTTGCAGGGTTATTTTAAGCGATGATAAAGTCAAGAGAAGAACTGTTAGAATCATACCTAGGCCGCATTGTTTTCAAAAGTTTCAGCTCCGCAATGTGAACATCAGTTAGATAACTCTTGTCATTTCGGTGTGATACGGCTACGACAATACTAGCTGCGCTTCGCTGTTCTTCTTCGGCCGATGGGGCGGCCGCATCTGACTTTCAAGTATTACATACAATCACTGTGATAGCAATTTGATTGAATTCGAGTTGTCTACAATTATATGTATCATTTGATAAGGCAAGATCCACATGAAAGCAGCAGTCACCCGCTGAAGTTTGCCACCAGATTGAACGATCAGTAGTGCCAGCGGAAGGTTTCCTTATTCGTGGTGGACTTAAACCTACTTAATAAATATATCCATTAATGATCATTGTGACAAGAGTTGATTCTTTTATACGGAGCGGGATTCTTCGACTTTTTTTGGGATTGTATCCCACTAACTTTTTTCAAAATCTCAAATGCTTCTTACTCATGAACAATTCTTAGAAGAACAGATTGTACAAATAATACGTTATAGATAAACAGAGTCAAACTAAATTTAAGCATATATGCAGGTACTAATGGATAACATATCCTATAATTATCTTTCTGAAACTCACGCGCTTCAGCAAATGATTGAGGGAAGTTTTAGTTTCAACATGCATTAAAAGAAACACAAAAAGGACATACTCCTCATGTTAAGGTAAAAGTCTCCAAGCTCTGCACTTGCAGGAAGTTTTTGGAAATTCACATATGATTAGAATTAAAATAATTGGTAATGATAGGATCCGTTTACTTACTTCGACGAATTATACACAAGCCATTAAGATGTCAGAACAACTTATTCATTGCAAATATCGTATTGTTGTTTTAGAGAAGTGTTTTATTTCTAAACGAACTACTAAGTTTTTGGAAAATAGAACGATAAATACAATAAATCATTATGAAAATCAAAAATATAAAATAGTATTAAATCTAAGAATAGTTAAAATCGTACTATAAAAGTATTATAGGAGAGTGTTAGGGAGGCTTTCAAAGTGGACGGTCTACAATAGACCATATATTATGAGTAAAGCAGGTGCTCGAAAAGCGCTGGGAATATAACATCGATGTGCACCAACTCTTTGTAGACTTCAAGCAGCCATATGACAGTGTCAACCGAAACGCGCTGTAGAAATAACGCTTGATTTTGGCATCCCAGCAAAAATAGTCCGCATGGTCATCGTCACGATGCTAAACACAGAGTTCTAGGTCTAGGACAACTTTATAACGGAATCACGCTTAACACAAGGGGATGGACTTGCCCCATTGAACAAGTCATCCGGCTGAAACTTCGGGTACACTAATGTTCAAGTCCACACAATTGGTAGCATATGCCGATGACGTCAATATGATGGCACGTTCAATCTTAGATTCCAAAATACCATTTCTGAGCCTAGAATCTGAAGCAAACCAAATTGGCCTACGAGTTGATGAAACTAAAACTAAATGAATCAAAGGAGAACAAACTCCAGTTCGATAAAACTACAAAGTTGAAAGTGTGGATAACTTTATCTAGCTTGGGGCCAACCCGAATAGAAGAGGCGCCGAAAAGAGCGAGATTGGACCCCGCAAATAAAGCCTATTACTCCAGAGTAATGCACAGGCAAAATAAGCTCCACATTTACAAAACACTAGTCAAAACTGTGCTATTATATCCAAGTAAAACATGGACCCTAACAACCGAACCCTAAAAGGTAGGGGACGTATTTGAACGCAAAGTGCTCCGGGAAATTTACATCCCAGTGAAACAAGGAACCGAGCGTAGTCTACGTTAGAACAATGAGTTGTATGAACTTTTTAAAGATCCACCTGTTTCGTCTTGCGTAAAGTTACGTCAATTGCAATGGGCGGGCCATGTAGAAGACCGGCTACCCAAAAGAACATTAACGGGTAGAGCTCAAGGTAGAGATCCAATGGGGAAGGCCGAGGACTCGACTGGGTGACACTATAGAAGCCGACAGCGGATCCTTGTCAGAAGTAAACAACTGGAGGCCAAGATCCGGCTTGGGCTGTCGCGACAGACTTTAGAAAATAATTTTTGATCTATAACTAAACTATGAAAAATGATAGCACTTTATTTACATATGTACCAACACTTTGCAAAATAAGAAAAGAATGTAAAACTTCAGTAAACTATTTAATAAGACAAAAAATACAGTAGTGAAGGAAAAGTTGGAATATATTTGAACTTTATTGAGACATCATAAATTAAACAATCATGAATTGCTAGAAACAAGCTTTGTCTTTCCTTTCAGCAGCGTTAAGTTTCAGCGAGGACCGAAGCAGAAGGTGAGTATGTCGTCGAGTGGGCGAGGTGGTCGATAATCCGTGACTAGTCGGTTCAAGCTTTCAGTTCGGTGGCTAAGGAACTGTATTCGGTCGTCGTTTACCCGTGTCAAGATCCACGATCGAAATTCCTCTCCGAACTAGCGAGCGGCCGAACTACCACCTCGGAGTAGACTGCGAGAGTACGAACATGTAGGCCTTAAGACACACAGTTCATTGATGCGTCTCAAAACTTCACGTCTTTAACCGATGGAAGATCGGTTTAGATTTCCTTCGAGAGATCTCAAGGATGAAGTGAAGTTTTAATCATTACATATCGAATGAAAATAATAGTTAAAAACTGATAAAGGAGTGGTGAATATAGATACCTTTTATAGAACTCCAAATTAAAATTGGCCAGCATTTATATATTACTTAGATAGTATATATCAAAGCGACCAAATAGTAGTAACACACTATAAGCGGGCCACCTATCAAGCATCACAATGGCCCGTAGCGGGCGAAAATTGGCATATGCAGTGCAACAATTGTTGGAAATTTTGTAACATCTTAGAAGCCAAATGTCAGATTTTAATTAGATTTGCTAATAGAAGCCGCCATATGATGTCCTTGGCTTTCCATAATCATCAGAATATAAAATGCTTAGAGGTTAAAAACTACCCTGAAAGGACACACATTTTCACATCTTTTTGCGCACAAACTCAGTTTTCAAACTGGTATACACATATTACGCTAATATTTTTTTAAAGTATGGATTTCATAAAACAGCCACCTTTATTTAGAGGAATGCCAAACCATTTTTTACTTGTAAGTTGTCATGCTTTTTTCTTGTTTTTAGCCCAAACCCGACATTTCCTCTGAAGATTTGCTCTTTTACCTCCCGTAAATATTTTGAAAAGTTTGTGTCTCCCAACATCCTTTGAAAATCTACCAGGATGGTAACTTCTTCGTGAAGTCTTTGATGTGGAAGGAATCTATATTTGCTACTTAACAAGTTTTTCCTGACTTCGTGTGAATAGTGTTTGTAACTTTTCCTTGAAATTGTGTTTAACTCTCAGTTAACTCAGAGGCACTAAGCAATGCGCAATTAAATAAAAACATTACTGCCCGTTTCGTCCATTTTGTAATAAACATAAGCAGTCGAGCAGCCCCGTGGTGATTAGGAGTGGCTGCTCCTGAAGAGAGAAGCTGGGTATCCTGATGAAACTGGTTAATTTGTTGTTTTACTAGGTCAAAGTCAACTACACCCGTCAAATTTCCATCCCTTAGGCAGAGATGAGTGGTTCACTTCAGCCACTTTTAAATCCTTAAGTTTAACATTCCCCTTGTAATGCAACGACCTTTTTCAGGAAAAGTAACGGTTGCTTTTTGTACAATGTTTGCATGCGTCTCAAGCCTCCGTGTCCGCTAACTTTAACGAGACAAACAAATTTTGAATCACTGTAGAGTAGCTTAATTGTAGACGGTGATAAATATTTTTTAAGTGAAGCTTCGTGGCGCAATAAGAATCCGCCTCATATAATCCCGCAAATAACTAGTCGACAAGCACGCGAACGCGGACTTCAAGCGAATGTAGTCAGCTGAGCTCGATCTTCTCTATTGCTCATTGACACTCGTGCCAGACCATAGGCACCCGTTTCCAGTACGGACAACAAGTAACATCTTGGAAAACACTATATTTTTTTCCCTACATTCTTACAAAGGAATAGTACGGTGAATGCTGATCCGCATGGTCTACTCCTTTCAAAAATTTATTGTACTCTACAACACACAATTGTTTCAAGGTTTTTTCCCTAGGTGACTAATTAATATTGTGACTTTCCACAATATCGGTGGAATGAAAAGTCGATATCAACCGATCCGGCCTTTTTAATTGCTAGCACTGAATCAAAATATCTGGACGACGACCAAAGACTGACTTTCACCTTTTAGGGGGTTTTCAAACAATGTGGAAGACCTCTATTTATTCTATTTGTCATGCCTGGTAAAGGAACCGAAAGTAATAATCACACCTACGGCAACGAAATCGCAACCAAAAAAGAGCTATGGCATTCGATACAAGAATGTCAGACCACTGAACAATTCTGGCTCTGTTAAGGACGTTTTGCAACCGGCCTGTCAATATAAATTGCATGTACTAGGAATCCATGAAATGAACTAGACTGGAAACGATATTTAAAACATGAGATCGCACACAATATTCAAAAGTAGAAACCTCCTAGAAAGCGAGAGTTCAAAGCTTTCCGTACCTTGGAAAAGATGGTAGTCGGCGGAATAACGAGTGTTTACGTGACTGGTGTCGTAGTTCGAAGTATATAAGTTTGTGCAAGCTACGGGTACCTCTGTTCTGGCACAAGTGTCATCGAGCTATAGAAACGACCGAGATCAGCTGACTAGCTTGACTATGCGACCACGTACGCGTTCATAACGGCAAGCTATTTGCACCACGAAGCTACATTACAAAGTCTTAACACGCGTACTTTACTCAACAAGACATTTCAATCAATCATTCAATTAAGCTTTTCTACATTAATTCAAACCCTTACTTTCGCTGAAGAAGGTTCTTGGATTAGAAGGGGAATGTCAAATCTAAAGATGTCCAACTGGCGGACGTGAGCCGCTCATCTCCACCCAAAGGATGGAAATTTGACGTGGTGAAGTTGACTTTAACCTCGTAAAATAACAAACTAAGCTTCTCTCGTCAGGAGTAGCCATTCCTGATCACCACGGGGCGGCTCGACCGCTTATGTTTCTACGGTGGGTTGCAAAAAATTTGCATGGACCCTTTCATCTATAATGGCAAGAATATTATTTGTGACAATTTTTTCATTTCATTAAAACCTCATAATACATGCTATAATTAGTGCCGGGGTGTGGAGCGTGACTTGGATATTGCCGGGGAGATGTCATGGATGACAAATATAAAATTTTGCATTATGGACATAACAATTTCGTATCTTTATATGAACGCACCCTTAAACTTTTTTAATGAACTGTCAATGTAAAAACGTTAGTTAAAGTCATTATTCTCATCATGGTAAAGTTTACGAGCCAGCAATGTTTGGAAATTATTAAAAATAACTAATAATTACTTGATTTCTGGTTCAATACCCTTATTAATAAGCAAAATATGCGTTATTGATCAGCAACAAAGCCACATGTACTTCTTGAGACACCGTTGCATCCGCAAAAAATTACTTTTTGGTACGGTTTTCATGCCGGAGGTGTGCTTGGGCCGTATTTTGCTATCATTTGCTATCCGTCCAAGTAAAAGGATTCTCGTTGGCACGTTTTGTCTGGGTTATTTTGTTTGTGACTTCAGTCTACGCTTTTACTTACTTTGTGAGAAAAGCTGCAAAGTCGCAAAGCGTCTTTAAGCTGTGCCCATCTTGTTTTCGGTGATTTGATTGCATCCGTCACCCACATTGTTGAAACTGCGCTGCGGTAACCCGAGATTGAGCCAAGAATAAGTGAAAGTGTTATTTTTGGTTCTTGCAACCGTTGTGAAATATTACGCGCTAGTAGCCTTGTAAAGTATTTCCCATGGCCTCACCCATCATTTTGTTGTCAGTGCTATTGAAATCCATAGCAAGCGACAAAAACAAGATCCCAGCACATGAGCAACGGTTCGAGATTATGGTATTCGAATACAATATTCATTTGTCTAGAAAAAGCAAGAGTAGAAAATCAGTAAACATACAGACGCAAATGCGCGTATTTTGTATGCATGATCAATGAAGGCGGCGATGGAATACCCTCGCATGTCAGCAAACTTCTGTTTTTTCTCTCTCGTGTTTCATTGCGCTCGGTATTATTCCTGCAACTCTGGAATTGTATCGCCCGCTTCAAGCTCACTAATTATTGTGAATTTATTCCTGCAATCTTGGATGAAAACATGGAACAGGAATTGCAATCAGCGTACAAAGAATACGTAGATTGGAAAACCAGGACGAAGAGAAAACACTACGAAAATCTCAGAAGGGTAGCGAATAAGATAATTAAAATTAACGAAAGAAAATACTATGACGACCGATTGAGAAGTATCGATGTAAGTCTAGCGAGCAACAAGACAAGCATACAAAGTAGTGAAAAGCCTGAAACGTGGTTATCAGCCCAAAACCACGCTCTGTCATGATGACATCGGCAACATCATCGCTGATGAAACAAAGATTAAGGAAACCAGAGCATAATATTTCAAGAGCCTCCTGAATCTTCCACACAGCTCCAAAACATCGGAGTCTGTAGATGTTTCCGCAGAGCTTCCATTGGCCCCATTAACCCTGGATGAAGTTTGTTTCAGCATAAAGCCCCAAAAGAATTATAAAGCGCCGGGTATCGATGAGATTCCAGTAGAGCTCGTCTTATATGGTGGCAGCTGTGTTCAGAAAACTATGCACAAAGTCATCCAGTACATTTTGCAACCAGAACAAATGCCGAAAAAGTGGAACCAATCAGTGATATTTCCGATCTAGAAAAAGGTAACAAGCTACAGTGCGAAAACTTTAGAGGCTTATAACTACTTTGTACGGCGTACAAAATATTTTCAAAGATTTTAGAAAATAGAATCGGATCATACGCCAACAGTGTTATTGGGGAGCATCAAGGTGGTTTTAGAGCAGGTAGATCGACAATAGACCAGTTGTTCAACATAGACGTACACCAAATTTTCGTTGACTTTCAACAAGCATACAACAGTATTGATCGTAACCTACTGTACCAAATAATGCTTTGCTTTGACATCCCAGCCAAATTAGTCGTCTTACCAAAATGACAATGACATCAACGACCTCCCAAGTCCGCATCAATCACCAACTCACTGATGCCTTTGACACAAATATCGGACTAAAGCTGGGAAATGGGAAGCTACCTGCCGACAGAAGAGGTAGATTACAATACAAGTCGTGCCAAATAGTAGCCTATGCGGATAACATCAACATTTTGTCACCATCATCAACAACTGCCAAATAACTCTTCCTGAAACTCGAAAGCGAAGCAAAACTAGTAGGGCTACAAATCAATGAGAATAAAACAAAGCTCATGATGCAGTCGAGGGAAAATACCTGAAGTACACAAAATATCACACTTGGCGAATATAGCATCGAAAATGTGAGCAAATTTGTATATTTGGGCGCTAAAATAACGAAAGCATGGTATGAAAGAGGTGAAATACACTGAAGAATACAGCTCGCAAATAAAATATCTCATTCAGTTTTGACGGCCTTGAAGACAAACTACATACACAAAACAACAAAGCTCCAAGTATACAAACCTGTGATAAGACATTTGTTATGCTATGTGTGTGAAACATGGACCCTAACCCAAGCATCCGCAAATATTTTGAACGCCTTTGAGCAACGGGCCCTGAGGCGAATAATTGGATCGAAGCTAGATGGGAACCAATGGCGAATTCGATATAACTATGAGCTGTATGAAATTTTGGACGAGCCGGGTGACGAGCCGGGAGTCTCAACGATTGTAAGACTGCGGAAGCTGCAATTGGTTTGCCACATGAATCGAAGGGACGAACAACCGATACCCAAGAAGGTATTTACTGGAAGAACTGAAGGCCGGAGAACATTGGGGAAACCGAGGAAACGCTGGTCTGACTTTGTCAGACAGTTCATCGCGGCTCGGATTTCAGTATTGGAGGATGTAGTCAATGAACCGAGATAGTTGCAGGGGCTATTTGCAAGAGCCGAAGGTTTGAGAGGGGCTGTAGTGCTAGGAAGAAGAAGAATTAATTTGATATGATGAAGGTCTGTAGCAAGCTTTAGGGAACTCAATTCATTCAGAATTGATTTCACGAGGGTGATCCCATAAGTACTTCTACAACGCATCTGATGATAGCTGGAAGACGTTGAATTCATGTCTGTTTACCCCCCTTCACCAGAAGTTAGGCAAAGATTGTTAATTTATCACGACTTCATCGAAAGTGCAATTGAAATCCTCGTAATTATGCTTTAGATAAAGTTTTTTAATATTATTAGTAAAATTGCCCGTCAGCGCAGTAAATTACGGGTGGGCTAGAAACAGTATTCAGGATTGCAGATGTGGATCATTTTCCTTTTCCTTTCATGAATATCCTGCTTAAGCTTTTCAGGCTGATCCACCAAATCTGTTAAGTCCTACCAAAATTTAAATAATTTGTGATTAAAAACCTTATACTTATAGGATTTAGCCACCTTCACGAAATTTCGAATCCCTGTTGGAAACCGCTGCTAGCCAAAAAGGCAACTCCTCGTATGTAAGACTCGACGTTTTTAAACAAATAGGTTTTCACGATATTCGAATTTCAATTTTAAAAAATCTAACAAATTGCCAACTACAAACGAATTTTACTAATGAAAAAACGATATCAATTTAGAGCCTTTTTCGCATGCAAGTGGGACCTAAACATGGCCTAATGATGTTTTTTTTGGTCATCTTCAGCCTAAACTTGGCCAAAAATCGATTAAAAATAAAACTAGCCCAAAAGGGTTCAACAATCCGATAGGAGCGATATTGGCTTAATTTAGGCCCGAAATGGGCCTAAAAATATATTACTTTCTTTTTTCAGTAACGAAACAACTGCCAAAAATAAGCATGACCTAAACAGGGCCCAAAACTGGCTCAAAAGAGGAGCAATTTGCTTATAAAACATAAAGAAAATATTGAGGCTTAAGAATTGGCCCAAACACAGCCTGAATGATTTTCGTAAAGCTGCGAGGTCTATAAAAAAATTCATTTCTAACTGATAATTGGTTCGTTGAGTTAGTATTGTGCAATTATTATAAGTACTTTATAATTGAAATTTAACAAATTTAATGAATGATAAATTGTACGTATGTCGAAAGTCATACCCTCGTAAGTTTCAGTGCAAAAAAAAATTTATGAGATTTTTAAATATATTTTTATGCCAAAGGTAGCTAATATGAATATGAAATGAAAGGTTTTAATGAGAACTTATGCGGGAATTGCAACTGCAGCTACATTGGACAGACAAGGAGATCGATAGGCGTCAGGTTTACGGAATTTTAATTAGGGTCAGTAAGTAGATTATTGACTAGTTTATAGGTGATGCATATATACGAGTATATACTCGTAAATACTGCATATACTACTGTTTATACTATAGTTTTCTTTATTTTTCGCTTTAACCGACTTTTTCGTTATCCGACCTTTGTCTGGTTCCGTAAGGGTCGGTTAACATTGGCTTTACGGGACCCTTCAATTTGACGGATTTCTGATTTCATGTGCAAAATATAAAAAACAAACCGTTAATATTAATTTTATAAATTTATGTTAATAATCATGGATGGAATTATATGAATGTATATGCTCAATCTGGGTTTTCCTGCAGCTTTTTAATTTCATAATTCTGGAGAACGTATACCTATCTTTCCGGCTACCCATCAAATTGATGGGTCCACTCTTTCTATACTTAGACTTAGTAAATGTTGTGTTTTTTCATCATGATATTCCTGGTGATAAACTTAGAAGTTGCTGTTACCTGACTAGTTTCACATTTATTGCCATTTTTAAATTTAAATCATAATCCAACGTAGTTATTTTTCAATAGCGCTGAACCAAATATCAAGACAACTAAAAGTAATAAAAATTTTTGGGAATATCCCTGTATGTGAATTTTATGTTTTCAGGAAAACCTGCAAATTAGACCCCTTTTTATTTTTGTCTAAATGATAAGTATTATTATATGGAAAGTCAAGTCGATACTTATGAAGGGTGATTCATTATGAGGTTTGATTTTCAATAGGCGTTTTTTGACAGATCATTCATGACTCCTGTCGAATTGTAATGTAATTTTTATTCAGTATTGTTTGACAAGTAATCATGGAAAGACCTACACCCCAACAACGTATCCAAATTGCTCAGCTGTATTACGAAAATCGGCGTGTGTGATACGGCGCTACTTTGCATACAGCGAGAGAAACAATGGAGCCATAGATTGTTCCTTTGACTCACGATAACATTTTCACTATAGAATTCAATTTTATGCCTCTTATTTGAGATTGAAGCCCAAACCTTATAATGAGACTAGAGACACTGGAATCTTCAGAGAGTCAAGCCAAGCAGAAAATATTCAAAATTGAGGTCGTGGAAGAAACAAATGCGCATACTTTCTGAGCTGGAGAGAGATACAAGCACTTTTGAAATATCTCAACACGCAAGTGGCCCAAAAGTTGCGACTGACGGTACCATCTGCAAAATATTGCAAATTGGAGGATCAAGTAGCAGACCACCGACCCATATCGTTTTCAGTGACGTAGCTGGACCTACTGGTTATGTAAAAAATAATATTTTTTTTTTAAATGAAGTTACCAAGTACATTACAGTTGGTCATCGATAAATGCATGACTCAAAACGGAAAAACTTGTACAGAAGTAGAAGTAGCACGTTCTGTAAAAGAATTGGACGATTTCCATCGCCGAATTGTATGCCTTCATTAAACTTTGTATACACGAGGAGCTTATGAAGTAAGGTTATTGAAAGCATCTTATCTGTGGTCCAATGGGGTTCACCTTTCTTTACAGAAGCAATGCCCAGATATAGATTTCTTGAAACTCTTCGATTTATACGATTTGACAAAAAGACACAAAGATCTCAGCGCTTATGAGCAGACAAGTTTACCCTTAATTTCCGAGACATGGGATAAATTTATCGGCAAAAGTCAAGCCTACTATAAGCCTCAGGAGGATTTTACGTAATATATGCTAAATTACATCAAAAATTTGGTATAAAATTTTGGTTGGCAACCGATGTGGTAACTAAATATATTATAAATGGTTTTTCATATTTGGGTAAAGACGAAACCCGATCTTCGAAAACGTTTGAGACCAGTGGGGAAACCGAGGAAACGCTGGCCTGACTCGGTTGGCGAAGACAGTTCACTGCTACTCGGATTTCGAAATTGGAGGACGCGGTCAATGGACCGACATAGTTGAAGGTGCTTTTTCCAGGAAGCGAAGGCCAGAGAGAGGTTGTAGCGCTACAAAGAACAAGATATTTACGCCAAGGAAGAAACATACCTACAGATAATTTCTTCACTAGTATATCACTTGCAAATAAATTATATGCAGAAAATACTACGTTAAAAAGACCAGAAAGATAATTGCGCATCGACTGTTTACCAAAGCAAGCCAAAAGTAAAAGTATTGCTACTAAGTTCAGAGAGGATTTGCAAAAGTTAATGCTAATTCCAGAAGCGTGCCGGAAGCAATCGAATTTTATAATAAGACTAGGTCTGGAGTAGATGTAGTCGATAAAATGGCGCGCAAAGATAGCGTAAGAGCAGGGTCCCTACGGTGGTCTCTTCATATTTTTTATATTGTTGATTTGGCATATATATATTCATGGATATTATACAAAGAATGTAACAATTGGCTGAGGAACTTATTGACAAAAACAAACAAATTGAGCCAAGTATCAATCTTCCGTCAATTAACAGGGCACTAATCCGCAAGTCATGCCAAATCGGTCATTGCAATAAAAATAGAAGCAGTTATGTATATATTATTTTTAAGAAGAATGTTTGTGGAAATTGTATATAAAAAACAATATATACTTGCGAAAATTGCGCGGAATACATAAGTTAAAATGTAAAAATTTGTTTTTATTTATAGAATATCAAACATCCTGACAGATTTGACCATAATACATCACATCATTTTTATATTGAATAATTCCTTTATTCTATTTTTTGAAAGAAAAATACGTCTTCCTTAATCCGTCAATTTGACGGATGTTCGTAGAAATAGGTATACAAGAAACGTCCGTATATCAAGTGTTAAGAGGGCGTCTACTGTTCCTAACATTAGACATTTTTTATCACTCATACATATATCACTAACTAAGGATATGCTCAACTTGAAGCTTTATCAGAAGCATGTTCTAATGTTGTAAATAATCATTTAGCACATTATTTACAATAAAATTTATGGTTCCGAAAAATGGGTGAATTTTGAGGTCACTTTTGAAGCAACAATGTATCAACCAATTATTTCCGGAACTAACATTGTGGAAGCGTGCTTGAATGAATTACCCTGGAAAAATTAAGTATTCATTCAAAAACAATTTCAAACTAGCGAAAAAAAAATAATTTTAGATTACAAGTTTTCTGAGTTATCAAAAGCATCAATCATCTCATCTTACTACCATACCGAGTTCTCTTGAGAAATCATTGATGAGATCAGTTGACGAAAGAAATGATGCACTTAAGATGTAAAAATTTTAAAAGAGACTTAAACACGTATCAGTTTCAATAGCTCTACTAAAAATAAATAAGAACATATTTTCAAAATCATAAATTTACTCAAAATATCTATCTCCCGATCCAAAGAAAAAAACTGTCAATTCTCGGAACTTGGCTCAAAAACTTATTATCAAAACTTCCTCTTGACAACTTTTTTCTTACGTTAAAGGAGATCGATATTTTTTTTTTCTTTTTCAATAAATTTGTTCCTTTTTCTACTTTATCCATTTGACGTTTCTTCATCAACCAGAAATGAAATTAAGAATTTTTTTTTACTTTTCTTACTTCTCAGGCTATAAGTACCTGAGCTATATTCAATCATGGATCTATAAATGACGAAGAAAAATGTAATGAAGAAAAGAACAAAAAGAAAAGAAAAAACATGCAACACCTAACTAACTTTTATCCTATCCTTACGTTATCCACAATATTCCTTCAATTCCAATATATGCGTGGTGTGCGCGTACCGTATAAAATATTGTTTTCCTTTAAGCATGGGTCGTGTTTATTTAAGACGTTGCTGTGTGTAGTTGAGATGCTACTACTCTTCTGTTCCAACATTTTTGGTGCCAGTTCTTATGTTTTTCTTTAGGTTTTTTTCTTCCAACTTTTTTTTATTATCGACCAAGGGTTAGTAGTAAAGAAAAGAAATAAAGATTTTTGGGATAGAAAAAATGTCGACGAATGTGAATATTTCGTTTTGTTTTCTTAGAAAAAAGGTAACTCACCCCGGGTGTCTTGGGTTCTATGGAGAGTGTTGTTTTTGGATTTTTCGATTGTCTGCGCCTGTATGTGTATGTGAATGTAGTTGGCTTCAAAAATCTTTTTTGGTTTTTGAAACGAAAGAAGAAGGATCCCAAAAAAATAGCCAAACAGAACAAATTCCAAGTTCAAGCCAGTAGGAATATTTATAGTTGTAGAATTTCTTACATTTATCTTAAGATTGTAGATGCATGTGGAGGATGTTTGGTTATGGGTGTACACACATCAGGGCAACGAAAAGATTAAATCGGACTGTAAGGTGGCGACTGCCTTTTTCTGTTTTCAGATATTGATATTCGTTTTTCGAATATTTTTCTACTTAATCAATTTTCTTTTGTTGCTAAGGAGCTTAAGGGGGTTCGTTTTAGGAATGAATGAAAATTGATTTGGAAGATTTTCTTTGAAATGATAAGTGTAACGATTAAGAAATTCAAAGGGGAAGGGGCTCATGAAACTTTATCAAGTGCAAGAATATAGTGATCGAAATAAAATGGTCTTTTAGCTTTAATGGGATGAAAAATTGGAGAAACAGTCGCATTAACATTCAATAGCGACCGTCAGTAGGACCACTTGTAGATTAGCGCAAAATCCATGATCCTTGGATACAGAGGGAGCCTAGAAATTCCGAAATTTAGCATTCAAGGAATATTTATCCACCAATTTCTGCAGATCGAGCCACTGAGAATAAGCTATCCTAGAAACCTGAGGACAGTAGCTAATTATTTAGACAAAATAAATTGCTTTTACTGCACAGCTGAAAATTCCTTCTAATCATCCACAAATAAATCTATAAATCATCCAATCTAGGCTTAATTGGATATCCGTTTAGAGATTAAGCCTGATATTACAAAGTGAACAAATCACGGGAAGACAACTTTTTCGTTTTTAGAAATGTATTCTCTTGCTTTTTGATAATATGACAAAACTATCAAAACTCAAGCGTTCAGACAGACATCTCTCGCTTGCCCAGGTGTTAAAAAACTTTAATGAGAGGTGAGCATTTCTCAAGATGCCCATAGTACTGTAGTCCTGCATCATTTAGGATGAGATCAGTGTTCACAACCCAAAGTGGGATAATTATCGTAGAAGTAGCAAAGTTAAATAATCATATTAAACTTAGTACTGGTAGTCTTACAAATACTATCGCTTTTAAACTCCCGGTTAGAAGTCAAAGTGACCTTTAACCGCTTTCACATTATTAGTGGCGTCAACATTGAAATTAGACTAGGGGTCAAACCACTGAAATACACTTGTGTATATTTTTTCCGTACGAAGATAGAGATCATAAGCAAAGTTATACATGACCTTAGACAAATTACAATAGACCACACCAAGCAAATCACACTTGAAACTTCAATAATATAAAGTAAGTCAATAAGACAATTAGCGTTACACATAATAACCGCCAGGAATGCGAATTTACAGCAATTCGCTTACAAATTTAGGCAAGCCCCCCATTGAAAAAAAATCTTAAGTTTTTTAAACAGGTGTTCCTCTAGACTTGATTTCTCTTCTCTTCTGCCATCTTTTCATTCTGAAACTATAATTTTACATTTAAAACTCCGTTATTTATTTATTTTAATTTTTATTGATTCATTAACTTAAACTAGACTCGAACTCACATCTCACGATCATAAGTTGGAAAAGTTCGAATTGAGCCATGGGACATATTATCACAGCCAACACTAAATCATAAGCTCCTCGCATTCGTGCCGGTTGCTCTATCTTTGGCTTACTAATTCAGTTGACTTGCCGAAGTTTCAAAGTGTGGTCTAATGTAATTTATCCAAAAGCACGTACAGTATGGCCTTCCCTAGAATTTGCATCTTCATATGAAGTATTTTTAGGTGGTTTCACTCAGTTTTTTTTTTATCTTGGTGTATCTCATGCCTCAATGCGAGCGCTTCGGACTTGTGACCGTGGGATCCTAGTTCAAGCCCAGCCTAAGTTAATGAGTAGGTAAGAATTTAAATGAATAAATAATGTAATAAAAATATAATTGAATATTTATCCAATATATGGAATGTAAAAGCATAGTTTGAGAATGATTGGGTGATAAGAAAAAGGGATGGGAGGAATCAAGTTTAGGGAGCATCCATATATATATATTTTTTATTAAGTGATTAGATACGATTTTGAGGGATTTTCCTAAGTACCTAGTAAAACTATCCCTATACAAATTTTTAGGCAAGTTGAGGTAGATTTCTGCTGACCTAAAATGCTTAAAAACTTGCATAGCATAAACACGTACTTTTAACGCCAGTTTACAAGCTCCAAGCTATAAAAAATAAGCGAAACTTGTGAAGCCCAGTATCAGAATATATATACAATGATTAAAATTTTATATATGCCGTAGAAAGAAACTCTATTTGCCATCCATACCGTTTGAATTTTCAGTAAACAAGCCGAAATATCAGGGTTGAATTACGGGACCGATTCTATTTCATATCAGGAAAGAAGTGAGTAAATTGACAGCGCTGTATGTAAAAAGAACGTACAAATTAAGGTGAATACAATTTACTCACTAAATTCTTATCGTCCCTGAAATTATTGTACAATCTGCGTACGATAGCGATGTGTATTTTCAAATGAGAACGACATAACCCTAAAGGATTTTCAAGCAAAACGAGATAGGGCACATAATGGACACTATAAAATATCCATTTTCTTTTTGCAGACCAGTTTTCTTTTAAGACATGCCAGAATACAAAAATGGATCATCACTAAAGCAACGAGAAATTCAACTCCTAAGGTCGTGATATATGTTTTTATGGTTGGGAGGTGAAGGCTATTTGCGCCCTGAGTGTGGGGCTCCCAGACGCGCAAGACGTCTAGACTACCCACTAAAGACTTCTCCTGTTAACCTATCCTGGAACCATTCGACACATTACATCGAGCTAAGAGTCGTTTTGCTATGCCATGGGCACCATGGAATTTGGGGACTCCTCCTTTAGTGGGAAGGAGGAAGAAGAGGAATTACTGGAAAAATGATCCCCGATCTCCACGTCCCCAGCTACTGTGAACCCTTTCTATCTTTATGGACTGCCCGAACATAATGTGCCACATAGTTCCATTTATCAACCGATCCAAACATCACCCCAATTAGACCATCCGGGGAGAGCTCTTCTGTTTGACTCAGAGCCGATACGCCTGAAGCAGCTCTATCAGCCGTTGCCCAGTTTTGCTCAGAGAAACTCATCTTCGAGTCAATCAGCGACCCCTGGGTATAACTCAGATATCTTAATAACTTTGACAAAGTTGAAATTAGGATTTTTGTGGCGATTGATTTGAAACTTATAGAACGGTTAGCCTACTGTTATCGTATTTACCATCCATGCTGCTTATAATTGAGAAATATTATAGTCAGGTTCAATGGATATGCTCTTCTCAGATATTTTCATGTTCTTATTAATTATGGAATAATGGATTCCATATATGAGGAATCTAGATGAACTCTTCTAACATATGAAACACTTCTTGATCATGTTTGCGATTGGCATCAAACAATTCTCGGCAGTCTTTAGTTATCAATTGACTTCCAGGAGAAAGAAGGTTATCACTTCCATATGTGTATTTAATGTTTTTTTGCTTTTTAAGGTTTCATACATCCAAATATAAAAACGGTGCCTCCATAGAATCACTCGTATGGCAGTCTGCCCAAGTCTGCTAATCCACTCCGAGCCTACAGGACCGAGTAGCTTCGAATTTGGCTAATGAGTTCTTTTGGCCTAAAAACGCACGTGTAAATCAAATATACAAATTTTAAAAATGTGGCCCACTTTCGGCGAGGGGAGAGAGAAGGGAGAATGTAACATCTCAAAAGAAAGACACTCTTGTTAGGGTATCAAATTTATTTTTTTTATTTTTAAGCTAATATTCCTCAAGCAATTCATAAAAACCGATGAAAGTTGAACATTCCCTCCTTTACTGCCGAATGTAGGAGAGCTTAAAATTTCGAAAAAAATATAGAAAATAGGCACTGAAGATGCCTTCAAGGAGTTGAAATGCGGCTGCTCACTCCACCTGCACTCTACAAAGCTGTTAACATTATTTTAATATTTGTTTTAAAAATTTCTCATCAAGACTATCATTTGACACCCCACACGATCGTCTTTGGCTAAAAAAATGTTAAGAAACCCTCTCACGATATGGGGGAACCCCACCATAAAAACCGTTGATAAATTTATTGATACCGAAAGTTTTAAGGGGCCATCACTTTTGATCCACCTATCAAGTTTAGTGTGTGTAGCTGCTATAGTTTCGGAGAAAAATGCTGTGTCATACAGACGAACAAATGGACTGGCAGATATACAGACAGACAGACAAAAACGATTTCAGTAGGGTTTTTAAGAAGTGCACACCCACTAAAAATGTAAAATCAGCGTCCCTTCCTGCAATGAGCCTCACACCACATATTCACAAATATACGCCGACAGAATTCAGCAATAGACACTATATTCAGAAATTTCCCTCTACAATCCGATACTAGACATATTTTTGATACAGCCCAGCGTCGATTCAAGACCTCAAAGATGGAATTCGTGAGGCTATCGAGGACATCGGGCAGCCACATTGCAATTTGGTTATGGAAAATTTCATGAAAAGGATATGGTCCTGTAAGCGTGGTCGTGGTGGTCATTTGCCTGATGTTATTTTCCAGTATTGACGGCATACCTTCCTCTTTATAATGAAATAAACATCCGATCATTTATATTGAAAAATGGCATTTTTCTTTTAATGTCAAAATAACGCCTCTTATTGGAAAACCTTATAGGTAAAACGATTCTGTTTGTTTTGTTGAGCTTACTTTTCATTGGCTTCCTAACTGAAGGACATCTAAGGGCAAAATCCGGTCGGTAAGGTTCAATTTTTCCATCTCTTTTTATCGGGAATTGATCTCCAAATGGATTCTAGTTATTGTGGTTGCATATGAAAGGCAACATATTGTAGTATATCAGGTTTTGGTGGTCATACTATTGGGTTGTTCGATAATTAATTTCGTTTTTTTTTTTTTCATGTTTTTCAAAGTAAATTTATTTATATTAACAACAAACATTAATCAATGATATATTGACCATTTTGTTGGCTGACCTTTTGCCACCTTTCGGTAAGTTGAGGAGTTTTTAGAAGCGAAGAACTGGTCCAACTCATTTCTAACAGCCTGTTTTTGTTTGGTATAAATATCGATATTCATGAGTATTGATATATATGAGTAGAAGCATCCGAAAGCTGGAACCAAAACCCTGTTGATGGTATTCAGAATACGAAGAAGGAAAAAGCCGATATTAGTATCGGTGCTTGAAAAATTATCGATCCTAAAAAACCAATACCAGTACCGGAACTCAGAAAACCAGCCAGTAACGTACCAGAAAAACGAGCATTAGCACAGACGCATGCTTTAAAAAAACCGATACTTATACCGGAATCGGAAAAAGCCACACATGTTTAAGAACCCGGTACTGATACCACTAATAGCTAAAACCGGCTCATAGTTTAAAAAGACCGGTATTAGATGGAACACCTGTGGATACCATTATACCATGTTCACTACTGGTATTTAAAAAACTTGAAACTTATATTGAAGCATCGGTACCGTACAGCCCTCCATATATGTTCCATTCTGGGACCTCCTTCCAGAGCGCAGGATGGTTTAGAAAGAAAGTTTGGAAAGCAGTGAAAGCATCTATTTGTAGTGCTTGGTATGCCTGATAACTTGCCTTTAAGAACTCGCTAAATTCGGTTGTTAAGTAAATAAGAAGTAACACACTTGTATTCCTTTTTAAACAGAAATACAATGAGTATCCAAGAATTGTTAAATGTTGAAATACTTTCAGAGAAGAAAAGGTTTCTTCCAGCTCTTGTATAATCGTCATATTCCTAGCTTATTTGAAATCAAAATATTTTTTTTGCGAATGGTTTAGCAAAGGACTTGTGTAAACGAAATCTCAACATTTTTTATCTCGAAATGCCATCGGGCCTTGCTCGTTTTGATAAGCAGACTTGATACTGAAGTGACTCAAGCGACTCGAAGCGTGTATGCTTACGGAAAAGAACAAGGCCAACTAGCTTTTCGGGATAAAAAAGAATTGGCCTACGGACATAAAAGAAACACCACAGTAGATCATCTTTCAGACTCGACTCGTTATATTGGAGTAACAAAAAAGGACCTCCTCGCAGTGCATTCCAGCTCATTTCCACTAATAATGTAGAATGTAACAGCGGTAGAGGCCGAGTATTCAATACATAGTACAGGGTTGTCTCATGCTCTCTAAAGAACTGTTAGTAAATATGGTCTCCGTCAAAACTTATTCTGTACAAATGAGCACGTAGAAAATTGTGACCTGCGATAAGACAAAACAAAGACCTGCATTCTCTTACTTAATTTAAGTAGGAACTCTACTATCTTGCAGTTAGGCTCATCCCCTAGGGGCTTATAAAGTCTGCTGCCGTTACATTCTCCATTAAGTTCTCCGTCATTTTAAGGTGAATACCGGGAATCTAGAATCTTAAAGTTAATATACTTCATTATGATCAATTTCAATAGAGTTCAGCTTCTTTTGAAAACTGTTGAAAATATTGCTGCTTGATGATTACGTAAAGTAGAAATATATTTGACTATTCAGCACTTGTTTATGTTTGAATACAAGGTCTGACAAAAAATTACGCAATCTTTAATAAGCTGGTTCTAGGAGAATCCACTTATAGTTGCTAGATTTTTACATCCTCCTCCCTCTGCGCTCCATAAAAGTGGCGACACTGTTTGAAGACGAAAACGAGAGTCCCCTTCCGATATGGGAGGACCCCATTAAAAAATCTTTGAAAAATTTATTGATACCCAAACATTTAAGGGATCATCACTTCTGATCTGTTCACCAAGTTTGGCGTCTTTAGCTTCTATAGTTTCGGAGAAAAACTACTATGACACACAGAGAACAGACAAACCCGATTTCAATAGGAATAAGCAATACAAAACCTAATAAGACACCTTCCTACTTAATGATTTAAGCGAACTAAAATTACTACGATCTACATTTTATTCAAACGTTTCATTTCAGTTATAAATTACTGTATGTTAAGTTTTACGAATTTTCGCCATCACTATCCAATAACAACTGTGTAGACATAATTACACTCCTGTCAGAAGGGTTTTGTACTCAACCTACGATGCGCAGTCACCAATAATGAATTAACTCAACAAACACTACAATGAGTTGTGCATGTTCAAAAATAATCATTGTGACTCAATTTTAATTGGCCGCCGTTATATTGCAATACAACAAAAATCATTCACATCATGAATTCTCATAGATATTTACATTCTTTATCTTATCTGAAAATTTTAAGTAGACCCAACCAAAACTGATTCGACGGAAATTCCATAGAATAGTAACATCGTGTGTTGTTGTAATCAGAGCAAATTCAAAAAGCTATAATTTACGCAAATATGATTCGACTCCCATAGAATTTAAGGGTACAGAGATTGAGATTTGGAAATCCTACAATTATTAAAAAAATTTAAACTTCTATGGCATACTTTTCTTTCGGATTTTTCGTATCACAATCCTATCGCGAGGGGGGGGCCCAAATTCACCGTACATTTCTCTTCCGTCTGCACCCCTTCAGATGGCAACACTGTTTGAAGACCTGTCTTGGAAAGCTCTCACCAAGGCTTTTCATTTCACGTCTCACACGACTACTTTCGGTGAAAATTTTTTAAGGTAGGTATATTGTTCCGATATAGAAGGAGCCCCCTTAAAAACGATAGAAAAATTGTTCAACATCCAAACTTTCAAGAGGTTATCATGATTAATCTAGGTATACGAGGGCACACTCTATCACAAGAGAGATTCACGATCGTGTAGCAAAGTTTTGTAGATGGCTACTATCAAAATTTCAGCCAGCGTGTGGAAGTGGGCGTGTCCGCGGATTTTACAAAAATGGAGAAAGAGCAGTATCGGTCGGTGATTCGATTCATTTTTTTGGAAGGGAAATCGCGCAGTGAAATCAAAGAGCGCTTCGATGCTGTGCTGCTCCTGCGATGGTGACCGTAAAAATTGATTTAACCAGATTCAACGTGGTCGCACGTCAGTTTTTGATGAACCACGCCCAGATGCCCCGAAAACGGCTACCACGGAGGATAATATGACAAAAATCCACGAGCTTGTATTGGCAGGTATCTAAAGCAGTAAGCAGACCCCATGGGTCATATTCTGATGAAATTCTGAGCATGAGGAAGCTTTCGGCGCGATGGGTACTCACTCCGGACAACAAACGCAACCGTGAGACCACTTCCGAACAGTGTTTCACGTTGTTTAAGCGCAATCTGAAGGATTTTCTGTGTCGCTTCGTGACCGTCGACGAAACATGGCTACACTGGTACACACCTGGAGAAGGGCAAAACGGTCACAGGGCTCCACTATGTTGAATTATTGGGCCGATTCGATGCCGAATCGCAGAAAAAATGCCACGTTTGGCGAAGATAAAAGTGCTCTTCCAAGATGACAACGCACCGACTCAAATTTCCACCGCTGCCATGGCCAATTTCGGCTTCGAACTGCTACTCCATTGACCGTCTTCTCTAGATCTGGCTCTCTGGGGCCTCCTTTTTTTTTGCAAACTTGAAAAAGTCACTCGCCGGGAAGAAATTTGAGTCGAATGAGGAGATCATCGCCGCCACGGAGGCCTACTTTGCAGACCCACAGAAAACGTACTTTTCAGACGGGCTAAAGAAGTTGGAGCATCACTGGGGCAAGTGCATCGAGCTAGGAGAAGATTATGTTGAGAAATAAATCACCACTTGTCCAAAAATTTTCTTTTGTAGGCTAAGTTTGATATATGTAGCTGCAATTGTTAGAAAGCTGCTGAGACAAACAGAAGAATGAACGGACGACCGGACCGATTTCAATAGTGATTTCTTTCCTCTGTTTGGCTTGTACCTGAATAATATCTAATATTCTCTCAACGAATCAAGTAAAAGTTTGTTTGTGGCAGAGATGAAAGCAGTTTACTGAGACTCTTAACCGTGCACTGCTCCTGAACTACCCACTTAATACCTCCCCTGTCATTCTGAGAGCCTAGCATGGAACCGTTTCACACCTTTGATCGGGCTAGGTCCAGTTTTCCTGCGCCATGAAGTGACTTTGGGTTACAGGAGTCGTCTTTCCAGCGGGAAGCCAAAATAAAATTGATTCATCATCATAATCTATGGCGTGATGCCCAAGCCGGGCCTTGGGTTCCAGAATTAATCTGCTCCAACCATCACGGTTCTGCGACCTACCAGCAAAGACTTTCAACTTCTATTGTGTCTTCCCATCGAGTCCTCGGTCTTCCCGCTGGACGTGTACCTTGTGCTCTACTCTGACTCGGTTTTCTTCCATTCTTTCTACATGGCCCGTCCATTGCAATTTGCTTGACTTTACGCAAACAGATACAGGTGATTTGTCAAATAGTTCATACAACTTCCGTTGTAACGTAGTATCTGCTCTGTTCCTTGTAACACTGGGCTGTAGATGGATTCTGTTAAAGATAACTTTGCCAAGTCAGATTTTAATCAATTACTTGCTTCTCAATCGCTTTTACTAACTCTACCTGAATCTTTTTCCTAATTTTTCTTGACAACTAGTTTTACGACTAATGCATAACATTTTGTCCATACACCTTAGGCACATGGATTTAATATGAACATTTTTGGTAAGGGCAAATGTTCGACTCTAAGCAAATTTAGTTACCGTAACATATATGTTACCTTAAACTTTTTTTGTACTTGTCAAACAGAGAGTTTTGTTCTCCTTTTGAAACCTCGAATTTATTTCAATTTTTATTCCAAATAGGTCGCAGCGAGAGAGTTTCAAAGATTAAAAAAAATCTAACGCCTTCAATTTTTAGTTGTGAAAAAGCACAATTCAAGGGCCATTCCAATAGTATGCTGTACAGGATTAAATGACATCTTGTTACTTGGTAAATGATTTTCGCATCTAATCGATTCTGAAATGGGACTTTCTTAACCACATCAAGTTTTGAATCGCCCAAAATTAGACCTCTTCTGGATTTAGCACTAAAAGGATCAACAATGTCTCTTTCGTATCTCTTGAAACCTTATTCACCTCTGAAGTGTGATTTTCTAAAGCACAATTTTTCATCAAGATATTATTTTGCACGTTGGTTATGTTGCGGATGTTAATCAGAAGAACATACGATTGAGTAAATCATTTTGTGAATTATATCTAAAGGGCACCACTTGGGCCAGATTGTCCGAAAATTTTGATAAGAAGTTTTTATAGAAACTACTTTGGATAGTTTTTGAAAAAAAGAACAAAAAATCGCGTTATGCAGAATACTTTTGCTGGAAAGAGCCTACAATGACCCTTTTTCTAACATTTTTTTAAGCCTACTTTCCTTGGTCCGGACCTGTGGAACGTGTCTTACGACGGGCTACTGAGACTTGAGATGCCAGATGAGTCGCGCTTGGTCGGCTATGCGGATGATGTTGCGGCTCTGGTCGCCGGACGCACCGTTGAACAAGCGCAACTTAAGCTAGGTATGCTAATGCGCCGAGTGAGGGACTGGATGACTGCTCGCGGTCTCAGTTTGGCACTGGAGAAAACCGAAGTGGTCATCTTGACAAAAAAGAGAATCCCTAGAGTAAGGATGATCAGTATTGGAGATATACAGATCGAATCGAAGCCAGCGGTGAAGTACCTGGGGCTACTGATCGACTCGAAGATGAGTTTCTCTGAGCAAATCAGGGCAACGGCTGAGAAGGCTGCTTCGGGAATATCGGCCCTGAGTCGACTTATGGCCAACGTAGGGGGACCCAGCCCATCAAGAAGACGCCTCTTGATGAGTGCTGTAGGGTCAGTGCTACTGTTCGGAGCAGAGGTATGGGGCGACGCTCTCAGCAAGGAGGTATACCGAAAACGATTGGCACAGGTACAGAGAAGAGGAGCACTGAGAATTGCATCTTGGTATCCAACAGTCTCCGACTCGGCGGTGAGAGTGATTGCAGGCATGATACCTGTCGCCCTCCTTGCTAGAGAGCGCCGCGCTATTTACCTGCGCCGAAACGAGGAGAGACAACGCTCGCTCAACGATTGGCAGCAGTCTTGGAGGAATTGCACGAAGGGAAGGTGGACTGCGCGCCTCATCCCGGATGTGAGACCGTGGCTAAATCGGAAGCATGGTGAGACTGACTTCTATCTGACCCAGCTTTTGAGCGGGCACGGGTGTTTTCAGTCTTACCTGCACAAGATCGGCAAGTCACGGTCTCCCGATTGTCGGTTTTGCCCAGGAGAGGAGGACAATGCCTGTCACACATTTTTTGCGTGTACCAAATGGGCCAGGCTGCGAAGGGAACTCTACAGGGAGACGGGAGAGCTCACCCCGGATAATATAGTTGCGGTGATGCTCGAATCGGTTGACAAATGGAACCAGGTGGCACATTATGCTCGGGCAGTCCTAAAATATAAAAGGGACTCACAGCAGCCGGAGGCACTGGGGCTGGGGGATCGCTCTTCTGGCAATTCCTCTTCCCCCCTCCCCTCCCACTAGGAAAGGGACTCCCCAGCTTGAAGGCGCCCCACGGCGTAACAAAACGAGACCTGGCCCGAAGTAATGTGTCAAACGGTTCCAGGCTAGGTTCTCAGATTGACAGGGGAGGTGTTTAGTGGGTAGTCCAAAGGTATCCTCCATGGGAGTCCCACACTGCCAGACTCGGCGGGCATAAATGCCTTCACCTCCCTACCACAAAAAAAAAGCCTACTTTTACCGTACATACTCGTATTGGTAAATTGTTCATATTGCTCCAATATGTAGGTTGTATATACGGCACGAGATGTATGAACCGGGAACCTTCTTTAAGCCAATAAAAGAGTGACTTTAGTCATTGAAAGGAGGAATGAAAAATTAACTTGGGTGCCTTATTTGCATTGCATTAGGCCAAAATTAGGTCTTAAATAGGCCCAAATTAGGTCTTAAATAGGCCCAAATTAGGCCTAAAATAGGCCCAAATAAGCCAGAATTTACAATCTTATCGGCCTAAAAATCTACTAAACTTACCCCGATTTGCAAGACCAAACTGGGCCTAAAAGTGGCCTTAACTCAGTCTTAAAGTGACTTCAACTCGGCCTGTGGCCTGAAGGCCTAAACAGGGCCCACAAAATATTTGTTTGATGCAAAATCATTAATTTTGATGGTCATGTACAAAATCAGAGATATTCGAAATATTGCTTCTTGTTTACTGCAGAGTGAATCAAAATTAAATCTTTTGGATCAAAGATAAAATCTTTTGAATTGAAAAAATTGTAAAAATTGAAGATTGCTAATATAATATGCTTACTTACGTGATAAATTTAATGTATTTTTGTACACTGTCCTTTTGCCAACTATCACTAAATGTCCTTACCTGCTGGATATTCCAGCTCGGATCATTCCAAAGGGAAGTTATGCTTCCAAGTTCGACCTTTGCAGTATTTTTTTGTGCACACATAAAGTTTGTTTCCAATTTGTCGTAAATTGTTTAGTTTAGCATGGGTAAGCCTTCAGATATATTCCTGAGAAAATGCCGGGAAATTTAAAGATTGCTATGGAATCCCACTAATGTCCAGAGAGTAATAGCAAGCATTGCAGGCGTTTCAAAGTCGGTCGTGAATAGAATTAAAAAGAAGATGGGTCAAAAAAGCCCTTAGAAGCAGACCCGGCAAGGGAGTAGGCGGAAGGAGGATCATAACTCCCTGTACCGACTAAAAAATCCTACAAAACTCGATTGATAATCATGAAATTAAAGTTTTCGAGAGGATAATACGGTGACGATTGACGGAAGGAAAGTTGATCGTCAGCGTCTGTTAAAAAATCACGACTCTCTGAAGTGATGAGAAGCAAAAGATTGCAATGGCCCAAGGAACATCGAAATAAGACTAGTGATGATTGGAGTCGAACCCTTATGTTATGTGTAATTCTTAAACAATATGCTCTTCTGATTATCTAAATGTTTGATAGGCTTGCTCCTCTGATGAGCCAGCCTTTCAAATTTAAAAAAGTAATTAAAACTCGACTTTTACAACAGCCCAAAGATGGTTTACTGGCAATGAGAAATACATTTTTATGCGAGATTCAATTAGACTTCACAAAGTATTACTGCATTCCTAGTAGGAAAAAAACTTTACTATTTGCCCCTGGCTATGGAACGCACCCGACATAAACCCCATTGACGAAATGTGGGAACTGATTAAACAGGCGATTGCCAAGGATCTCATCGCGACCAAGCGACAGTTAATAGAAACTCATCAGGGAATTGCATCACAACATAGAAAGAGTATGCCCCGATGAACAAAAAAACCTTGAGTGAAGCAAACGGAGGCATTACAAAATACTCACATTAATTTTAATTCATAAAAATTATTTTATTTAAACAAAACAGTTATTCCTGCAGTAAATGCATTTTGTATTGTCTTAGCTATACGTTATCCCAAATAAAAATAAAAATTGCAAACCTAAAACCATTTTTATTTGCCCGGAATCATTAAATAATTCAAAATACGTAAAAATATGTACTGTCCCGAATAATTTGGCCACTAACTGTATTTATAAACACTTTCACACTATGAATAATTAAGGCCAAATGACAAAAATTTTCTAATAATTCTTCTAGCTATTATTTTGTTAAATATGGTTGGATATTCATGAAACTTTCAAATTACGACGACTGAAATTTTATTTTTCAGAATTAATTAAGGGGTTACGGTTACCGATGCGTACAGAGATGACAAAAATTTTTGAAAATCTTACACGTGCTTTTAAAAACTGTTCATTATGTTGCACGATTCATCAATATTTTTAAACTGCTTTTATAAGAAAGAAGGTCATCAGTTTCATACGCATAGGGGTCATGGAATAGGTAACTTTTTTTGCTTTAGCACGAAGGTATCTCATTATCTTATTGGAATGATTCGCACTCTAGAAGGTGACATGGTCAGTACCGCGCTTGGGCCGTTGATCTCTCCATCCAGCGACGATACGTTCTGATTTTAAACCAATACGTATTACAACTGCTTATAGTCCATCCGGAGTATCACTCAAAATAAATATCGTTGTCACCAGCGGCATTCGAACCAGGAACATTCGGCTTACGCAGCAAGTAATCTAACTAGTACAGCACGCGGACTACGGAAATAGGTAAAATACTGTTGGTGATTATATGAAACATACACTGTTGGTGATTATATGAAAACGTTATGGCTATATAATCAGGGATGTTACCGATATCAACGGCATGCTTTCACATGAAACATATTCAATCCTTTTGTTTTTTCAAGAACACTTCTCGTAATAGTGTATACGAGTAGCATGAGAGTTTTCGAGCTTTCAGATTACCGGTACATGCTAAATTATAGTTTTTTTTTGTAAAACAAATAGTTTTTATTAAAGGCAGCGCAAGTTTGTTGCTGAAAATGACTCAATCCTTCACCTACCTGAATATTGCAACACGAGCTGATCGAAAGATATAGAAAAATTTTGTGGAGATCTTGCATAAACTCATTTAACATTTAATGTTTATTCTCATTCATGAAGTTGAAGTTTAACGTTTATTTTTTCTGAGAAAATCTTAGGGTCTTGTTAATCTTATATATAAAAACTGATTTTTTTCTACTTAAAAAGCCTTCTGGACTTGCTTTTTTGAATAAGCAGACGTGTTTAAAAAAAGTCGAAACGCGTCTGCTCACTCAAAAACGCAAGGCCGGACGGCTTTTGAAGAAGAAATATAATGGTCTTGGATTATCAAATAAACAAAATAATTGACTACGAGGACGATCCGGTAAGTGCTTAGCCTACAAACGAAAAACGAAAATTTTGGAAAAGTGGCAATTTATTTCTCAACAGGATTTCCTCTAAGCTCAATAAACTTGACCCAGCGATGCTCCAACTTCTTTAACCCGTCGGAAACATATGTTTTCTCGAGGTCTGCAAAGTAGGCCCCCGTCGCGACGGTGACCTCCTCATTCGCCACAAATTTCTGCCAAGCGAGTGAGTTTTCCAAGTTTGCAAACAAAAAGAAGTCGCACGGGGCCAAATCTGGAGAAGACGGTTAACGGTGTAGCAGTTCGCCGTGGCAACGGCGGAGGTGTGAGCCGGTGCGTTGCCATCTTGGAAGAGCACTTTTTTCTTCGTCAAATGGGGCATTTTTCTGCAATTCGGCGTCGAATCGGCCCAATAATTCCGCATAGTAGAGCCCTATGACCGTTTTGCCCTTCTCCAGGTAGTCGATGCAGTTCACACCTTGTGAATTCCAGAAAACGGTGGCCAACACCTTTCCGGCCGATAGGACAGTCTTCGCCTTCTTCGGAGCACGTTCGCCGGGTGAAATCCACTGTTTCGAGTGGTCCCTGGTCTCTGGTGTGTACCAATGGAGCCATGTTTCATCGACGGTCACGAAACAATGCAAACACTCCTTCGGATTGCGCTTAAACAGCATAAAACACTGCTCTGAAGTGGTCTCACGGTTGCGTTTGTTGTCCGGAGTGAGCAAACGTGGCATCCATCGCGTTCTCATGCCCAAAATTTCATGCAGAATATGACCCATGCGGCCTTTTGAGACGCCTACTGTCTCAGCTATCTCGCGCAGCTTCAATCGGCGCTCTGCCAATACGAGCTCGTGGATTTTTGTCACGTTATCCTCCGTGGTAGCCGTTTTCGGGGCACTCTGGCGTGGCTTCTCACAAACCGACGTGCAAATACGTTCAAACTCGTTAAAACAATTTTTTGCGATCGCCATCGCAGGAGCAGTCACCGTACACAGCGTTGAAGCGCTCTTTGATTTCCCTGCGCTATTTCCCTTCCAAAAACAAGAATCTAATCACCGACCGATAATGCTCTCTCTTCATTTTTCTATCCGCGCTTCCACACGTGGTCAAAACAAAACTTCGAGTCCTATTTGGCTAAAATTGACAGTAGCCGTCTAGGAAAACATACTACACGATAGTGAATCTCTCTTGCGATAGTGGCGCCATCGAGCGGTGAGGCTAAGTATTTATCGCACCATATAAAAATGGTTGTTTGTTTATGTGTATGCGCACGTATAAAAATGGTTGTTTGTTTATGTGTACACAAACGCTGAAACTTGAGAAACAGTGTTCAGATTGAGGTGAAATTCACACGGAATCTTTATCTTGGTCCGCTTGAAGTAGGCTAGTTTTTAAAAAATCCGATGAATGGCACACAAACAGACTTGAAAATATTTTTGGCGCACTTAAGCTCGAGAAACAGTTGGCCGATTATACTGTGGCTTTTTGCAATGTTATGGCAAAGTTTCAAGAGAGTCTAATGGATGGCACACAAGAAAATAAAAAAAGGTCAAAGGGTGGCGAAAAGTATACTAAAAAAATAGTTTTCGCACACTAGAACTCGGGAACCAGTTGGCTGATTGCATTGAAATTTAAATCGAATCAGTGCCTTTTTGTGCCGAACTTAATAGCATAATTTCAAAAAAGTTTAATTTGTGGCACCTACGAAAATCAAAATAAATAATTTTAATTGTACAAAGTGCACAGAAAGTTCATTGAACCCATTTCAAATATGCGAAACATATTTTCACGGAATGTCTGCCTCTTCGAGCCTGTTGCAATAGCGTGGTATCAGGTGATGGTTGCATGGAACAAAATAAAACAATATTACCTAATTTAGCTTTATTAATTTCACGTTGAGGTGCCCAAAAGCAAGCGTCCTAACCAGCAGGCAGATTCAGATGAAGAACGGCAGTACACGCATGTTGGCGAATTGTTTAGGGAGCGTTCAGTGACAACAGTTTCAAAAAATCGGCTGTGCGGTGCGCAAGAAAAGTTTCGAGTTTAAAATGACAAATAAAGTGCACGTAAGGCCCATTCAACATGCGTCGTTGCGATTTTGAGACCTCTCGTAAGAAAGGTGGACGTCGCAATTTAGCTTCGATTTGCATCAAATTTTCTGCCTTGATGTATTGAGTAAATTTCTAGGCTAAGTTAATTAGTCAGCCAAATCGAAAATCCATGATTTCTGCTCTGTTATATAGTTCCGATTTAGACAAAATTTGGTACAAAGATTCATTGAGCTATATATTGAAGCTCACAATAAAAAGTTTAAAGTTGCTCAAAGTTTGAAAACGTGTAAAAGTTTATGATTGTTGTTGTGGCCAAACCTTTAAACCGATGTTGATGCAACTTGCCAGTGCGGTTGAATCTGTAAGTGTTTAGTGAACAGCTAAAAAATTTAACTTCTGGTCGAAAATTTCGAAATAAGGGCTAGTGAAATGTAGAAATTTCAAAGGCTTTTAAAAATCACGATTGCCACTCGATTTGTTTGAAACTTGATACCAAGGTATATATTGCTAAGTTCTAATGATTTTGTTATTTTGGCGATCATCTTAGTTTAGGTTTCTAAATTTAATATTTTTATGTGAAGGTGGAAAAAACGTTTGATTATATTTTTTTTTTTTTTTGAGAGCAATGCATGAAAAATTATATTGAAATTTCGTCATCGAAATCGATGGATTAGCATGATCTCAATTCTGTAAGGCGCATAGCTTTTCAATTTTTATTGAAGTAAATTGCAATGAATTTTTGCATTTACTAGTTATATCGAAAATTATTCGATCTTTTTTATATGAGAGTCATTTAGCACTTATTAGGCGGAAGGTCATTAGCTGGGCTTACTAAACCATCACAGCTAATACACGAACTACGTAAAAAGAATACTATATGAAGATGAAAAAAACTTTTTATTATTTTTCAAATGCTATGCGCATTGCAGAACATCTAATTGACATCCTGCTAATCCATCGAAGTTAGAGTTAGCATCTGATGAGTGACTTCGATGACGAAATCTCAATATAATTTTTCATGCATTTCTCTTGATATTTTTAGGTGCCATTTTCAATAAAAATCTGATATTTTTGTTCTGTCCGGAGTATAACTCCGATTTAAACGAGATTTGGCAGACTATTAGATGATACTCTAAGAGGGTTATCTCTTAAAATTAAATCTAAGATGGCGGTCCGTTAGTCCAGGAAAAAGTAGTTATTTTTGTGGCAAGCAGAGGTATTGAATATATTTTCATGGAATTTTTTTGAAATGGATTACATTCAAAGCCTTTATACAGCAGAAAGTTTTCAAATTATTATTTGTTTTTTTAGAACTAATGGTGCCTACGAGAAATTTACCTTTCGCGCTGGTGGTACCAACGGCGATTTTCTTATGAAACGATATTTTTTTACATCTTCTATTTATCTTAGTAAACAAAAGTAAAAGAAACTAAAAAAATTTATTAAATTTATTTTGGTGGCTGCGAGGCGTAGCGGGTAAAGCTAGTATATTTAAACAATTTTTGTTTTCTTGCACCACAGTTCCTTTCGGGCCTTTGCTTAGAGAGTATCTCATTATCTTGATCGTACGCATCGACACTCGAGGTTATATGGTCAGTACCACGCTTTCGCCATGTATCAACGCCTGCTTACTCAGGCCCAGAAGCAAAGCAATTAACGAGCACGACGTCACAGCGGGAACTTTCAAAAGCTGTTCAACTGGTCCAAAAAACAGGTCGATAGGTCTAAAAACCTGGTGCGCAATGTGACGTCATGCTTCCGCTTTTGGGCCTGTATGAGGAGGCATTGCGTGTATCCGTCCTCCCAGGTGCGATACATTCAGAATAACCAGTACGTGTTATAACTGAACGGACTTATAGTCCGTCCGAATAATCACTCGAAACAAATTTCGTTGTTACCAACGGAATTGAACCAGGGACCATCGGCTTACTGAGTGAGCACTTTAACCACTACACCCCAGTCTACCATTTCAATATTTATGATGTGTAAATTATATGTTGCTAATTGAATTTTTGGAGGAAATTCAAGCGAGTATGGAATCTGAAGAAAATTGAGCTTTTACCCTAATTGCGTAATTTAAATCTGCAGACGAAGTCAATGCCATTCCGAAAGTTTCCCGTTTTCAGGTTTTTCGAAAAAACTATATATATGCTACTGGGCTAGTAGATTAAAAAATTCATAGAAACTTCAAACATGGTAAAAAAACACTTAAAATTAGTCCTGAGTATAAGTTTCCCCCAACGTTTCAAGCTACAGTTCATGGATTTACCGATTAATTCTACCGTTAAGCTCGACATAATAATTTAATGTCCATTTGACGACAGTCAGGAAGCAGTTCAATGCTTTTCTAAATTGTCCCCGACGCTTGGAAAATACAGCTTGACTTAGGTAGATACTTTTTTAGAAGTTGATGTTGCGACTAAAAATTATTAAAAATAATGTTTAGAAAAAAACAAGTTGGGTAAACAGACCTACGCTCATGTCAGAAGGGTTTTGTATTCAATTTACGAAATGCAGTCACCAGATCGAATCAAATCAAGAAACATGTCAAAGACGATTTTATTGGAGAAAATATGAAATACGAAGATCATACTATTTTTAACTAAGTTGAACGAATTTTGGCTTCTGAGGTTTTTGGTATTGTTATACTCATAAATATCTCCCTTGATAATTATTTCAGATGTTCATCCGCGACGGAGGAAACACATTTTTCATGTATTTCCCCCTGTGCCCCCACTGAAGCAAAAACTTACAGTTTAACAACTGTTTTGAAAAGCTCCCATGAAAATTTTCATTTCATACTCACATCGGCTACGTTTGATGATTTTTTTTCGGGGGCCACTCTCCTGTACTGAAATCATCGAATTATGGCCAATTTTTTCGAATCCTAGAATGGTTACAAAACCCTTTTGCTAGGAGCTCTCTCCCACCTCCTTGACTTGTTTCACTTATGAGCATTAATTGTAGGTACTCATCTTCAGTCATCCATTCAATTATTATTCAATCTTCGCATTTAAAACAGCCACTATTTTGTTTTACGATTACTGATACCACTAGCTGAACAGATTCTCAAAGACATACATGACAATGCCATTCCGAAATTTTCATGCAAATCCTAGCAAAACTGTAGTGTCTGAGTCGGTAAAAAGCGCATGTTGTTCCATAGCCATATGTTGCCATAGTAATACATGCAGCGCATATTGTTCCATAGTAATACAGGAAAATTCAAACCGCTATTACTTCACTAAATATGATTCAATCTTTATAAAACTTTCAGGATAGATCAATCTTATAAATAGACATCTACGTACTAGATTTCATTGAATTTAAAGGTATCGTTAAGATTTTATTCAAGAAAACATAAAATCGATAAATCATACTATTACTAACAAAGTTGAGGGAATTGCGACTTCTAACGTATTTGTTTTTGTTGTACACACCAAGGCCTACATTCCTGATTTTTTTCAGATTTTTCGGATCACAGGTGTCCAATCGGAAGGGGGGGGGGGGGGGGGGACACAAATTTTTCGTGTATTTCCCCTCCCTGTGCGCCCCTCGAAGCAAATTTTGCCAAACTAAGACCTGTTTTGAAAAGTTCTCATCAAGACCTTTCATTTGATACCCATATCGGCTACCTTCAATGAAATTTTTTTTTCGGGGGGTCACTCTCCTATATGGGGAGACCCCCCTTAAATACCTTATAAAATTTTTTTGTAGTTGAACTTTGAAGAGATCACCACTTTACACCTACGCACAAAATTTGATGTTTCTAGCTTAAGTAGTTTCCGAGAAAAACTGCTGTGACACATGGACGGACGGACACACGGACAGACTGGTCGCGAAACTAGTAGGGTTTTGTAAAATTATTTTACAAAACCCTCAAAAAGAAACCAAACCTTAAAATGTCCTAAGAATTATGAAATAAAAATTATGGGATCGGAGCCAAATCAGTATTTCTGTTTTGAGAAAATGAGTGGCAACAACTCATTTATCAATTTTAACTAACTAACCATTTGAAACTTTACTCACCTGATGTTGGAAGGGGAAAATGCAGTTTCAGTGTTCTTTTAAACCATTTTTTGATAAAACAACTTAAAAAAATGATACTTTTAACTATTTTCTTCGGCCGGCACGAACTCAACAATTACAGGACTTCTTATACTTATAATCTCGGCAAAAACTATAAAAATATCTTACAATAGTTTCCATAGTCCTGTAATTGTGGCATCCTTGCCGGATAAAATCTCTTTTTTTTGAAAATTTACTTATCAATAAATTGTTTCAAAAGGACACTGAAACTTAGAAAACCATTGTAGGAGAAGTTTTTGTCGAGATCATCGGTTTGGAAATTTTATGGATTGGAAACTTTCTAAAGACATCCTTGGGGAAAAGGTGATCAAACTGCCAAAAATATCCAGTAAGAAATAAAACGGTATGTACAAGAATCTTTACTAAATCAGTTGAACAATCGCATTACAAATAAAAATGTGCATACGACATTCGCCTTATAAATTTGCGACAAAGCTGTCACAAGCTGTAGCTGTTTATGCGCACCTTTATAACTTAGGAAAGCCCTCATTTAAAATAATTTAACTATCGTGAACACATCAACAAATAGCGATTATTCGCGATTCAGAGACCTCCACGATTACTTGTATAAGAGAACGGAGGTAAAATGTTCTGGTTACGGACAAGTAATGAGGTTTTGTTTGGGAAACCTCAGGGATGAAGATCAGTAGGAAGATTTTGGAAAACGCTGAGATGACACTGTCGATGAAAATAGCACAACACTGAAAGTATTCCAAATTGCAGATAATTGGGAGGCACTGGCTACAGGGAGTCACTATCTAAGAAGGGACGTGTTACATCAGCAATTTCTGATATAATCACTTAGATGATTTAGGCTTCTATAGATACGGATGGCGAAGAAAGCCGATAAGATGCAATTTCAATCGGGGGTTTATCATGCTTTGACAAGCCGTCGGCAAAACCTGGGGACTTATGTTTTTTTTTCATTATTTTGTCGTCAGGCGTTTAATCACATAAATTTTGGCAGAATCTACACAGGGCTCTTGATTCAAATTTAAAAATAGTAGATATTTAATTATAATGTATGGCGCAACGGACACAATTTTCATTTCCCTGTTTTCACAAGATTTTGATGCCATTCAATTCGACTTAAATTTCATAAAACGTATTCGTTCTGAGCGTTTATTCGAAAAACCCTTATTTTACGAGAAAATAAAGGATAGAGGTCGGCACTTTTTTCATATAAATTGACATTTAATGTGTTGTTTAGTAAACTACCACCAGAGGTCAATATGTCAGAGGAGCCAATTTATATGGGAAAGCGTTAAATTTTATTCCTGATACTCTCGCACAAACGTCCAGAAAAAATATGATTTTTTGCATAATGTTCAATCGAATGACATGAAAATTTCGCAAAACCAAGGTAATGAAATTCGTGTCGTGACTCATTTTGAGCTTAACAACCGATTTCGATATGTCAATTCTCAAATATGAGTTCATCCGTTTTATCCATCATTAACTACTCTCTCGAATCAATCGTTACCTGAACAGCCTCCAAATTCAAAACTAGTAAAACTAACTTGTAAGGAAATATCAAGAAATCACTCAAAAACCTTGCTTTAGTACATTTGGAGCTGTTAAACCTCGCTGGCGATAAAGCATGATGTTCAATCTAACACTAAACCACTACCGACGGCTTGCAATAATGTTACGGACTAGAGTATCGGAAACGATAAGGACTGCATCGGTTGGTTACAAATTTTAGGAAAAGGTGTGAAGAATAAAAGGCTTTTTACAAGAATCTTTGCCGTTTTTTGAACAATTTTACATTACTCATCCAGGAAACCATGTCTTTAAATAAACCTATTCTTTTCTTTAATTATTGTCATCACTAAATGCTTAATTAAAATCTATCATATGCAACACCACACGAACATTGGAATTGAATGTATGTGGAATCTATTTGCAGAACTATTGAAACTATCTCTAAACGTAAATCTGAATAAAAAGAAATTAAACGAACTTACATAAAAATCAAATAAAAGGCATCAATATTTTAACCAAATATGTACACACTTTCCTTGTTAAATCACAGAATGAGGAGACCGAAGTTTCGGCAACAATCGTACGAGCAGCTTTTCTTTTTGGGAAAATCTAAAGTGAATCTCCCGCCGTTAGACACTGAAAATTTTTTATTTTCTGTAGGTACACACCACGCAGTTATCACGAGAAGTAATACTTCTGATAAAAAAAACACAAAACACTTGCATGGAATGAACAATACAATACAGGCTTTACGTTTTGTTACACTGAATAAAAGGATATCGAAGTCTCCACCAAAAACAATTTTTTCTCAACACTATCCCGACACAGTATTCCGGCAAATATTTCAATAATTTCCCTTTTGTTTATTTTTAAGAGAGGAAAACGGCACACCGCGAATCACAAGATCAAAATTAATTCACCCACAAAAGGACATCTAACACACGTGTGAAGGAGCTGCATCAAAAACGCAGGTACGCGCTTAGAACTCGTAGATTCTTCTCAGAATCGGGATCTTGAAAACTGTTAAGTAACCACGGTGCAATACAGTTGAGAATCTCGCCTTCCCTTCGTCGATTCTTTTATCCTTTTTTCATTCCGCGCGCACTTTTTTAGTAATTACAACTTAAGGGGTTCGTGGTTGAGATTCGAGCACCCACCCGCGCGCATTATTTGTATAAACTATTTCTGCTTCTTTGCACCGCGCTCATGGCACACAGGATATCTTGGCTGGGTCGTTCAGTTCGTAATAACATTTTTTCTTGTTGAATGTTTGTGCATGGCCAGCATTCACAGTATCCCGAGAATTTGATAAACAATTCAATAATTTTGTACAATCTCCCGCATACTACCTGCGGTGGGAAAAATTATGTATTTTTGCAGGTTTCAAATTCCGAAAAACACCACGGCTGGCGCAACGAACTCAGAAGGAAATCACTTTGAAATTCGACTGTTGGCGATCAGATGGCATCTGCTGACAGGATGCTTGATCGGGCTGACAAAACTAGCTGAATTGAATGCGAACCGGCTTTTTGACAGATCCGACAGAATAGCGCCGAAAGGATGCTGCTACTATTTGTGGAATTTCCTGTTGCGTATGGTCGTGATTTCACCCCCCGTTTCCGGTCCGCTTCACGTTCTAAATTCAGTTTCGCGCGACGCGCCTCGTCATGTGTTGATTGCAGTGTGACAGCCGACGGCAAAAACGCAACTTCTGTGTGACAATAAATTCGACTTTAGTTTGGCGGGAAGTTGTGCTGGAATTTTCGACTTTTAATCATTGAACACTTGTTTTCTATCACCGCAATGGAATTCGAAACGCGTTCTTGTAATAGCGGCGTTTGAAACAGACGAAAGACACAAGTTGATAGTGGTAACGCTTCATTTGTCATTTTCATTCGCCCGTCCAAATAGGACGATTCTCACTTTTTCACTTGCTCTTTTAGGATCTCCACAAGACGATCATCAAATATGCGAGGGCGGAATGTGCAACTGGTGCCTTGTCCAACTATGCCCACCCGCGAGTCACAACAATTCCGCAGATTAGCAAGTTGATGCACGCAACATGCTCCACTGTCTGTTATTGGATTGCACTAATGTCCGGCGACAACAAAATCAAACACAACAAACACGACACGAAAACAACAAAGCCCGCTAGCCCAGCGCTGAGAGTTTATTCTAGGATCCGTCGAGTGAGCGCTTGCAAGCAAGATTCCGCGGCTCTAGTTACGCTAAGAACAAAATCGGAATTAGAATTTGAATGATAGCAGTTTGGCGGCGAGGCCGTAAGAGCACCTCGTTGTAAACACAAAACACTTGCACCGTCGACCGACCGTCCGACTACCAAAACCGACCGACCGGACTGACTTGACTGTATCTCGAATCTTTTCTCAATATTCACGCACGCTGCCTGTAGATATGAATAGATGGTGAATAGATAACGCACACACAGTGCTCACGTATTTTATAAACATTTCGTTCGCTCGTTCTCAGATCTGTGGGTCTGAGCAGCGCTCATCGGCAAAGCGGGGCCGGCAGCAGCCGCAGTAGCGCATCGCGAAGCAATAGCAGCAACTAGCGACAGCGGGCGAGAGCTTCCTTATCGTGCAATATTCACATGTCTACGCCAAGGCGCTTATTTTGTTGTTCCAGCTCGACCAAGAGTGGAGGGACCGGATATTTTGATGGAGAATCGTTGGACTGGTCGCTGGGCCAGGAATGCACCGACGAGTCCTTTCGGTTTCCGGCTGTGTGCAGTGCCGATGGCCAGGGGGAGGGAAATCTCCGCCCGGTGCTGCTGCTTCTGGTGCAGGCTTTTCTTCTGTTAATTGACGAGAGTGCACGCTGCTAGGAACCCTAAGAATCGCGTCGCGTGGTAAATCAAGCGGAAAAGAAAGGCTGAGAACGCGGCGACGTGACGGCAGTGTGAGAACTAAAAAATTGCCAATACTTCATTTCATAAAAATGTTCATACACATCGTGCCGAGAGCAGTGTGTGCACAAAGCGACACACAAAGAAGATGAAGTAACGAAGAAAATGACCGCGATGTCGTCGAACGAAGACGTGATTAACAAGGACGACGGCCGACGACCGCGACGCCGACGAGTGTCGAAGCCTCAAGCGCACAAGAAGATGACAAGGAAAACGATGGCTAACTAGACGCTGCTTAACTTGCTCGTCGGGGTTTTTCGCTAGAACGCGGAGCCAGGGGACCACGATACGGAGGCCGAGAGCTAGTTAGCGAATAGGCGGCAGTAGCAAGGCGCTGAGCACTTGACGGCTGGGCTGGAGACGCCAAGCCAAACAAATCTCCACAGAACCAACACTGCGATAAATTTTGTTAGCAAATTGATTCCGTCTTGGTTGATTCATTAAACTGACGACGGGTTTGCCTGATCACCTTTGCTAACTAGCTGTCATCTAGCTAAGTCTTCCGCCCCGCATCCGTGAGATTGGTTGGCTGCGTGCGTGTCTTATTGTGTGCGGCGACGGAGACGACGGCATTTAGCACACTTGTGCACAGGGGGGCTGCTGGTTTTTGAAATCTTGGCGCCATTTGCGGATAATGGCTTAGCATCGCTTCCGACACTTGAACCTCGCGTTGGATAGGTTAGCTTGCTCGCCAGGTGAGGATTCAGCACTCCTGGCATGAACAAATCGTATGATAAGCTGATCTCATCTGTTCGCGCCCACTATCGCATTCTGAATCGGCAAAAGGAAAACAACAAAGCAGATAAATCTTCCGTTTGTTTTGAAAATCTAATTCTAAAAAACCGCTAAACGATAGCTTTAACGTTCTTCCTCAGACTCGATGCATTTTACTGCGATAGTCCCAACAAAGCCTCACAACGGAGCGAAGAAAATCTAAATGAAAGTGCAATGCATGCGACGACGGCTGTTGATAGCTGCAAAGAAGCCACAAAAGTTGCAACAACTCAACTAAGATTCCATTGGCAACAGCAACTGTGGCGGCAGTAAGACAAGTACCAACACAGGCAGCGACTTTTCGGCACCAGCGCCGTCGGGAGAGGAAATCTCGGACAGGCCAAATCGGACCAACACAACATAACAAGGAGCAGCAACGCACCGGTCTTGTCTCGAAAGCACAACAATTCAGCCTATGTGCGTGTATATACCGCCATGTGTACATAGTTGGGAAGATAGTGGCGGATCCCATGCCCATACCGTTCACATGCGGCATGCGCGCTCATTCACCAACCGCCAGGCCATATCAGCAAGTGTACACTTGTAAACAAGCGCGCACTCATACTCGTCGAATACGGCAAGTAGAAGGGAGCGTATGTGAGCCGAGCTGAGACATGGCAAAGCCAATGCCGCGCGATATGTAGCAAGGTTGCGTTGACTCAGAGAGCACTCGTCAGATTATTCAGATTGTTGGGTTGAAATGACCTGTGTGCGACACGTGTAGTTATGGTGCGTTCTGAGAATCGTATCCTATCATAACACAAGCGAGGGGCGACCTGCACACTGCCGTCTTTTCGTTCTATGGTTCCTGCAAAGGCTCTCAGGTTGATGCTGAGGTTGAATCCTTTCGGACAATAGAAGAAGCAGCAAATGGGATGAATGTGCGTGGGCCAGCGACAAGCTGCGACACACTTGCACCTAAGAGCTCTCTCGCGTTAACGACTTTCCAATTCAACGCCATAACGTGGTACAAGTGCTTTTGCATTATGGTCCCTGATCCGCTGACAGGGTAACTGAAAATGTCTCCTGTCGAAAATGTATAGTACATCCTAGTACATGATGACCGGTACCAGTTCCAACCCAATGCGACACTGCTAAGCCTGCTTATGACTTACAAGATTACGAGCAATTAACCCTGTAGTGCTAGGATGCCTATTGGTATTTTCGTTCACCAATTATGTTTGTTTTTTGAATCAGAGATTCAAATTCAAAGCGAATTATTGATTCAATCGTTATAGATTTTATAAAAACATTTATGTAGCAAATTTTAAAACATTAAAGTACTCAAAAACTCAGTGGCCCACATGACACTCTAAATTGAGACTATTTTCAATAAAAAATCAGCCAACAATGTCAAATTTTATGAAATATCAATTAATTGGAAAAAACAAACAAAACCAACCAACTCTATTAAAAATTACATTAACTTTTTTTTCAAAGTCAAAGTCAAAAACGCTTTATTTAATACTAATCGTTATAAATTTTAAAAGAATATAAAGCAAATTCCAAACAATAAAACTACGAAAACTGAATGGCCCAAATGGCTCTCTAAATTTGTACGTTATAAATGAAACACATTTAATGAAAAAAAAAACAATAGCAAATTCAAATTAATTAAGATTATTACGAATTTTTTGATTCAATTGGAAAAAGGAGAAACAACCAACCCGCATTATTCGAAAATTACTTATATTACTAACACAACAGTGAACTTTTATCCTATACCTTATATGTTACACCGTTGCCTTCTTACTCAGGACCATAAGGAAATCGATTAACGTACCGGACGTCACTTCGCGAACCGGAAACAGCTGATCAGTAGCCCTAAATTTCCGAAAACAGCTGTCCAGACTATTTGAAAGCAGCATCTCAGTAGGCCGAACGTAGGCTTTTGAGAATGTCAAATATGACATTTCTCGGAAGAAATTTAGCCGAAATGATACAAACGAAAAGGAAATTCATATATTTGCGCGCTAATGTCTTCAACGTCTCATATCTAAAATAAATAGTTGACATAGTGCCGATAAAATTTCATACGTACAGTCATACATATGTACTGTCAAAAACCTTTTTGAAAATTTGTTTGGTTTGAACAGCACTAGATGACGCTGATGAGACTACTCGAAAACAATACTAGATGCAGCAATATTCAGATGAAACTTAAAACTAAGTAAGAATAAACACAAGAACAGAAAATAAACACGAACAATTTAGACATTGTCATTCAGCCACCAATGCCTAGATTGCTCCGGCTCAGCTCGACTAGCCTCAACAAATCTAGCAAATAATCGGTGGCCCGTCTATCTATGTGATATATGATTTGGACACCGTCATAATCAAAAACATATCGATTCATGTCGAAATACCCGAATGCTTCTGGAGGAAGAAGGCAAGTCACAATATACCCGACTGTAGGGAGGAACGGCTGTAAAATCCAGAGATTTTGACTCACAGTTACAGATCTTGCGATATGATTCCGAAGAAGTTTCAATATGAACAGATCGACTCTTGTCACTTTAGCAGTTTGGTCAATTTTTCTATTCGATATATAGTGCTTCCGAACCGTCTCAGCCTTCCTGTACAAACCAGAACATGCACGAAGACATTTCCTTTCGAAAACTCTTAATCTTTCCATTGTACTAGCACTCTGGTTGTACCAGATCTGACATCCATATGTCAAAACTGGTCTAACTAGGGCCTTATAACAAATAACTTCGACCATTTGATCAATGTATCTGGAATGAAAGAGTTTTCGAAGCGCCATGACCACTTTTTATGCTTTACTGATAGCCCAGTCATATTAGGGCTTTCACCTCGGAATGAAAGACAATAAGCTGCAAATTGGTATGAACCTTTGTTTTGTCATTCTAAATGTTGTCTCAAAAGTCAAAATCATTATCGTGTTCGCGTCTCAAGATATTCAAGGTCAAAGGTCACAAAAATCGGTTTTTCGCGAATATCTGGCTTCCTATCGGTTAAATGAGATTTGCATTTATTATAAAAGTTGTAGGCTATAAAATTCCCTACAACTTTTGTTTAAACTTTTTTTTCATACGACCAACCGTTTTGAAGGTAGAGCGCGAAGAGTGCACATCGTACAGTCATATACGGCCTAATGCAAGGTCAAGCGTGAGTTATGGTTATCAGTACGTTATAAAGTCAATTATTTACTTGGAAATTATAATTATTAAACAATGCCTATTATTTATGTACTAACTATTAATTATTTATATTTAATTAAAGTAAGTAACTTGATTATTTATATATAATTATTCATATTTAACTATTTAAGTATAAAATATTATTAATTCTGGATTATATATTTTAGTTTTATTTTAAGTTAAAATGATAGTAAGAGTATATATTTCACGCATATTTTTATTTATTATTAAATACGGCATAATATACATTTATCAAAATGTGAGTTCAAATATCAAAAGTATCTTTGTTGATTTTAATTGTAATGAAATTGGAAATGGAAGCTAATTATCTTCTTCTTGTTCGTCGTCTTCTTCTTCTTGTCGCTCAAAAATGTTCGATTCATTGTCATCATCCTCATTATCTGTCATGTTCATCTCCAAACCTTCCAGAATATCGGAATCATATGTATTTTCTTCATCGGGATTACTTGGATACAGTGAAGCGTTGAGGCAAGCTTGTCCGTTGCACTGGCCGCAAGCTAAAGAACATTGTAGCCCTGATTTTCTGCATCCACAGCGGGAACCACAACCATTTTTGCAATTGCAAAATATTACGTTTAGTAGTTCGGCTGGCGCTGGAGGTAATAACGTTCGTATGGGCTCCAGGATTTCATTTTCAAGCATCCAGCCCCATTCTTTAGGTTCTAAGTCCTTCCCTAACCACGTTTGAATCTGGTAGTAGACACGTTTTATGTGTTGATGAGCTGCTACACTTGTTGGTGGAAGTGTTGACAGTTGTACAGGTTTATTTAGTTTTGTAAATTTGATGAATTGCGTGTAGCGGAAATGATCAATGTTGTCCTCAGATTTTGGAGCATTATATAATGCCAACAAGATGCGCACTCCATTTTCTAATAATGTTTGTTTTGGGCAGTTTTCTTGTTGAAATACTTCCACCAGTTTATCTAAATCAGGAATTTTTTCCAATGCTCTAGTAACAGTTTTTTTTCCTTTTTTAAATAGCGCAGAAGTCGTGTCACAGCCACTGAATGCGTGTAAAAATAAAATGTGCTTTTTAGTACGAGGATATTGGTCAAAACTTTTAGTAGAATATATTTGTGTTTTGACATTGCCTTTGCCAACTTTTTTCAAAAAAATTTCCTGATGATGTGACTGAGTACGTCCAATTAAAATAACGAGCAAATCGATATCTTCTCCTATGATGACAGCAGTCTTTTGATGTTCTGATAAGGCAATAGCTGTGTCAATGATGAGTTAAATATGAATAATTATATATAAATAATCAAGTTACTTACTTTAATTAAATATAAATAATTAATAGTTAGTACATAAATAATAGGCATTGTTTAATAATTATAATTTCCAAGTAAATAATTGACTTTATAACGTACTGATAACCATAACTCACGCTTGACCTTGCATTAGGCCGTATATGACTGTACGATGTGCACTCTTCGCGCTCTACCTTCAAAACGGTTGGTCGTATGAAAAAAAAGTTTAAACAAAAGTTGTAGGGAATTTTATAGCCTACAACTTTTATAATAAATGCAAATCTCATTTAACCGATAGGAAGCCAGATATTCGCGAAAAACCGATTTTTGTGACCTTTGACCTTGAATATCTTGAGACGCGAACACGATAATGATTTTGACTTTTGAGACAACATTTAGAATGACAAAACAAAGGTTCATACCAATTTGCAGCTTATTATCTTTCATTCCGAGGTTGACCCCTTTTTTACCTAATATGACTGGGCTATGAGCATGATTTTGACATGTTCAGTATAGTACGGATACTGATCGAGATGAACACCGAGCTATCGAACATAGAATTTATGTGGAAGTCCTTCTAATTACGTTTCAGGTCTTGACTGGCCCCTTGCAGCGTTGTCCGAAACAAAATTGTTTCGCAGTTCTGCGCATTGATCTTTATTCGCCAATTGTAGGTGTAGAGCTGCACTTAATTGAACATTTTTTCAAGATTGTTCTGAACTATTGTAGCTTTTCGGTCAGCCGTATAGATGATCAGATCATCAGCAAACGCTACTAATGAGACGTTAAAATCAAAGCCGCTTAATAGCTTGCGAATGAATAATGAGAAAAGCAGAGGCGCAGTAACTGTTCCCTGCTGTAGACCATTCAAGACCTTGAAGTCGCGCACTGTCGTCAGATTTCCATCAGTTGCAACGAATGATTTCCCGTATAACACAGTGCATATTGTGGCGACAAGGTGTTTGGGGAACCTGTCCTGAAGGAGTTTGAAAATTGGTCCATCTAACCACACCGTATCGAAGGCTTTCTCCATATCAAAGAGACATGCCCCAACACATTCTTTGTTGTTTGGTTTCCAACAGATGTCTGAGGTTACTTTCGTTATCGCATGTATGGTAGAATGCCTGGCTCGAAAACAAAATTGGCGATTTGGCATCAACTCATATATCTCAATGTGGGCGTTTAATGCATTGTTTAGTATCACTTCAAACACCTTGCTGATGTTAGGCAGCAAGCCGATTGGGCGATAGCTTTTAGGGCTCGAAGATTCTTTTTCTTTCTTCAAGATCGGAAATACCTTGGCCTTTTCCACTTATTTGGAAAATATGAATTGCTAAACATGTTTGCGGCTTTTTTGTAACTCCGAATGCGTAGAATTTAACCTGTTGGCTTTAAAACGCTGGTTTGAAAATTTTGCATTCTACCTAATTCGGTCTATCACTGCTACAAAAAAGAACGAACATTTTCAAAACAGTACTATTTATAATTTTACAACTAATACTCTCATATGACAACATTTTATTTTTACGATGGGCCATCTGTAGTGAATAGTTATCTATCAAAATGTCCGTGAAGGACTGCAGCGATGGTCTGCTGCCTCGGCGAAGGAAAATGTTGATATCCGCCGAGAATGCCCTTGTCTGGGGACGCGTGAATGCGCTGGCTGGCTAGCATTGCGGTGTCGTGGGGCGGATTCATTCCCCCAGCACAAGGACCTACTACAAAAAGAATTTCGTAGTCACGAATTCTTGGGTTTCAAAGAACGGGCGACAGAAGTCGAAAAATTGTAGGTAACTACAAAGAGGGAAAATGACTTGTTCAGAGAACAAGTTGAACGAGTGAAACCAGACGGACTAAGGGAAACCTCGTCGTTACCCGACGAACTTCATGGCCCACAAATAAGAGTGGGACAACCGGATGGTGGTGGTGCGCCCTCGCACCCGCCCAAACGGATCAAGATCCATAAAAGTTGCAGTGGCCATACATTTCCCTTCTGAGTGGAAAACTCATACAATATAACTTGTATGAGCCTTCCCATCCGAAAAGAAATATACCGGTGACCAGTTTATATCATAGAGTTATGTGAGCGAATCACATTACCCTATGCCATTAAAAGCCACCTTGCTCGAGGCCACTCCACCCGAAAGAGTCCCTGAAACTAAGAAAAAGAAAACATTTGGACCGCGCCCGATGCTAGCTCATTTTTCTTTCGAAAAGCCTTGCACCGTGCCGGGTCCTGTACCCGGTCAGAAGGAGCCAAAATGAAAAGACCGAAGTTGTACGGTTATCAAATCATTTTATTCATTTATATTATAAGAATCTATATGTACAAAGAATTCTCACAAAAATGGTACAGAATAATAACTCTTCAATCGAAGAAAAAGAGATGTATGTTACCCCGGAGTGTAGTATAAATTTTTGCTTTATATTTAATGAAATGAGTTCAGTTTTCGTTTCCCTTTGCAGCAAATCGAATTAGAGATAGAATATTGTTTTTGACTATTAAATACATAATATGGAAACAGTAAGATGGTGGGGTATTGAAATCATCTTTAAACATTATTCTTAAATTACATAAAGATAGGCCTTTGCTTTTTAACTATTATTAGGTAGAAAACAAAATCACAAATAAATATGTTTGTGATAAAGACTTAGTGTAACAAAAAAATGTTGATTTATTAGGTAGAAAATGCTAAGTATGCTTTTTGGCCAAAAAGACAAATATTCCTAAATTTACTATCATTAAATTCCAGGAACGAATGTTAATAACCAGATATTCTAGTTTAATGGAAATTTTAACCGGGTTTTGAGCTAGATTCCATAAACCCGAATTTATGTTTGTGATCTTGTTTTATGAGCACATACAACAATAACAAAATATTAGTACCATTCGAAGATTTTTTTTTTTTTGTTTTTTGTAAGAAAGCCGTTAAGGCAATTAATTTGGCAATAATACCTCTTGCGGTGGACAACCCATTGAATAACCTGTCAGTTCGCATCTTTCACCCATGTAGCCTTCCTTGCATTCACCCGATGGATGCGAATAATTAGCCGACAATACAACTCGACAAATTCCTTTGAGCATTTCCGATGCAAAACACTATTAATGCTGAATCTTTCTCGGACACTGGTTGGCGCTTAAAAGAAGTATTCTAGCCATTGAAGATGACGCAAATACAAAGGGGCATCAATACGCTGGAGTAAAGTGATCGGTCTCCCGTTGCTCAAAAAATCTGCTCGAACAACAATTTATATAATGCCATGTTCATGTCGATCGTAGTCGACGTGAAATACGTCTAACATCTTGACGATTTATTCGATCAAGGCCTTTTATCCTTGGAAATATGCTGCAGCTGTCATTGATAGATGACTCTTCCGTGTATGCAGATCAAGTCTTTTCAAGTGTTTTTGCTAAATAACGAGTAACCGTAGCATATTATCGGATATTTATCGGTTATGTGCACGCTACAATTTAGCAAAAAAAAATATATTTTTTGTATCGAATGTCTTCCGAGCAACAATTTTAAACACTTTTATCGTTTAGTTATCACTACTGAACATTATATCTTCTTATTTATTAGCTTTCTATTTAACACTTCCTTCAACTTATTAGAAATTAATGGAACCTTCAATTCTATGTGATCACTTTTGTCACACATTAAAAGGTCTTACGTGATTACATGTACTTATTTTGGACTTTTCTATTGGAATTGGATCACTAGCACTGATGGCATGTAACTTTCACTCGTTACAACCAAACCCCACAATTGATTGCGAATCCAATTGTCCCCCTGTTTCAAATCTTGCAAGGCAAACTTACACAGGGCGTGCTCACTTCGACAGTGTTCCATAAATACATCCTTGGGAAATTCTTGTTGGCCTGTTTCGCAAAGATATCCTATCTCTTCCTTATCAAATAGGTCATGATCATCTAAATCTTCAGTTATCAAATCATCCTCAACTTTTTCCTGGGTGTCCGGTTCACCAACATTTTCCAAATTGTCATACGCGTCTTCACCTTCTCTGTTATCTGGCAAATCAACTATAATTTCAATTGTCTTTAGAGGTTCATTAATTTTGTTTTATTTTCGGGGTAAACACGAGTCTTAGAAAAATCGTGCACGTTTCCACTCAATTTTTGCAGTCTTTAGAATTCGCCGTGTCCGCTACTACTTAAATATAAGTTCAAACAAATTTTCTAATATGCAACTATAGGATTGGTAATCGTTGTCCAGCACAGTGTTTTGCAATAGTAACAGAGCACGTTAGACTTATTTTGCGCAGTAGACAAAATTGCAGCCAAATGATTTGATTGTTGCTGTTCGGTTGCTTTACCGAAGAGTTGGTTTGGAGGCTCCTCGTTTTGAGATATTGATGGGTTTTCAACAACTGTTGCAGCGTTATGTTCCTTACCAACACGAACGTTATTTAAACTTGCTTTGATCGATGTCTGCCGTAAGTTGTGGGCTGGGGTACTGAAGTCGTCTGATGTTCGCGATCATGTTCTAGAAGCTACTGTAATGTGACGCCTACGCCCGGGAATCGGAGTGATTCCGATCCCGAACCCTGGCACCCGGCCAGATATGTATGACTTCGAAATGCAAGCAGACTTTATCTTTCGTGCAGCCATCATTGCGCCGAAAATATTTTTCTTCAAATATTTATATTTGTGGAAAAATATTTTCTGTCAATGTGAGTCGCTGAAGTAAAACTCTGATACATTTTGAAGCATATCTATCTGGCAATGCCTCCCACGAGTTGCCATCCAAATGTCAAACAGGCAGAACGTGTTCGCCGGTTAGCTGTTCGTCGAATTAAAATTCTCGCGAGGGTTAGTGGATTAGCGGTAAGTCCGGAAAAAATGAGCGTGGCGTGCATATAACGCAATCTAAATTTATCCACAGGAGGAGGTAGCAAATAGAGGACTTGGCGAGCCTATGAACCGTGTTTTGAGAGTCAAGCTGCACTGGACAGGAAAAAAAACATAGCGAGCGGCTTGGAGAAACACATTTCGAATCTACCGCAATGCCCATTAATACGCGGTCATCAGATCATTCGAGTGACGGATACAGCAGAGTGAAATAGGCAGGCGACTTAATTCCAGGTTAGAGTAGCCATAGTAAAAGTAGTTATGTAGCACGTGTTAACCAGTTTGATGCCATACAATTTGACAAGGATATCATAAAGATTTTACGAGAGCAATTCTTTTCTACGATCCAGAGTCTTTCGCCATCAATCCTTGCCCGGTTGCAACCAGAATTTGAACTACTGCTTCAATCAGCTGTTTGACTGGGATCCATCGGCAGACAATTTGCATTGTTTGGTCAACAATTGCTTTTAATTTGCTACGATAAAGATGAATTAACCCGATCAAGGCTTTGTTTGCATTTTATACTCACAATACTACCGAAATATGCAAAACAGAATGTTGATCATAGGTTTGTTGGAAAAGAGTGGATTAATACCGCACTTTCGTGGACGGCAAACACATTGCTTATCCTGGCAGTGATAAACTTCGTTCGTTTTTTTTTAAATCGGGAAAGAAACCCGCATTGATAGATTTTCTACTTGGATTGGATTATATTACGTCGCATAGTAGCAGGAGACGTGATGTTGGCTATTGTCATATCACAAGGGAACTAATATGGAATGGATTTATGGAACTTCTAATGATTGTGCTTCCTCTACTTAATTCCAAGAAGTTGCAAAGGAATGCAAAGAGGTTCTTTGGAAGAAAAACAGAATTCTTAAACACTAAGACAATAATGCCTGTTATGAATGTGAGAACTATATGTGCCTATTGTGGAGATCGACCAAGTCTCCCTCACCATATGTGATGCGGACATATATTTTGTTATTATTGTTTAGAAGGAAATTTGATGGCGGATCAAGGATTTATTTGCCCACATTGTGGCTCTTCTGTTTCAAAGATAATGGCAGTGCCCATAATTGATTGAGTTTTAGGGAAAGGTTGTTTCTAATTTAGATAAGAAAAAAAAAGATGACGGATGAAAGGTAGACTAAATATATATTTTTTAAAAAAGAAAAAAAAATATTTAAATTCACGAAATCCTCCGTTTATAAAACATAAATGCTTAAAGTAATTCGCGTATATGTTTACTTCTAATGATTTACGGGTACAATCACTGCAAAAGTTAAGTTTTCCCATTATATAAATATTAGGGAATTTTTGGATAATTTAAGTGCATGTATAGATAAACATAGATATACATAAAGTTGCATGAGTTTCTTTAATTTTTTTAATGTGAATAAATTTGTCTTTCTCAGCGGATGGAGTGTCGTGAGTTAAGTTTAATATATTGAGCTTTATTTGAAAATTGTATTCTATCCCTAAATTGTCTGTCAAGACTATACTGTCAGAATTACTACTCTAAACTTTAAAATAGTATCAAGTTTATTTGATTGTTCAAACAAATATTCATATGGAACAAATGCTTATTAGTAAGAGATGCGAAAGTATTAAGGAATTAAAAATTGCGAATAAGGTCAAAGTTTATTATGAATTACGACAATTCGGTTTGATTGAAACGCAAACGGTCAACAGACATAAATAATGTTTTTAGCAGTGTAAAATAATGTGATGATAGATATATCTTACGCATCCTATGTCCTATTATTTAAAGTTCCAATACCCTGTACAATAACATATTTTGATGTGCGCATTTCGTTGAAAAAAAAAAAACAATAACTCGTATTAAGCACACAGAGCGCACATGCTTTAATATTACCGCTTTATCCTTTGCATATTCAACTTTGCATAATATCATCTATGATTCAATTTGGATGTTTTTACAATACATAATCTTAGAGTCGCATGAAATCGTGGACGGTGTATGAAAAGTTTCAAAACAAACATTGGAAGAATTGTCAATCAGATTTGTACTCGTAAATTTAAAAAAATCCGCGATTGTGTCGTTTGGATAGTGTAATGTACTATTCTCTTGAAATGGCTGTTCGGTTGTTCATGGAAATATTTTGAATATTTTAGAATTACGATGGTAGCGATAATGATGCAAAAAAGCAGTTAGTAAATAGTGTATTTAGCGTATAGCGTATAGCGTTTAGAACTGAGATCTATATAGGTAGTGAACTGAGTCTGAGCGAATAAGAAAGTTAGTACTATAATAATGTTACATAAGTGTAGGCATTTCTCTTGGACTTATATTCACCATAATTAGTAGGATTACAAGAACGAAAACGCTTAATAACTAGAAGTTAATGAAATTGTTTGATTTTATATTTACATCGATGTTAGGTTCTATTTTTTTGAGTGACTTTTATTACAAAATATTTCCGCTCGAAAGTTTTTCATGAAAAAAAGTAGAAGAAGAGTAATTCGAGACTAAAAATGAAGCGCAATAGAAGATAATAATTTTCAAGGTATGAAATAATTCGACATCATTTTGCTAATTTTAGTAAAGCCTAGTTGTATATTTTTCAAAGTTTTAAAAAAAAGGAACAAGTGTTTTGTGTGCACTTAAATTTCTATCGTATTTGTTATTCTGATTGATTAAATTTATGCCTTTGAATTCTTAAAACTTCTCTTTTTTTTCGAAACCATCCTTGTGAACAAGATAGATGGAATTAATCGGATAAAAAGGATGTAATGTAATTTTTAATAGTAATACTAACGAAAATATATTAAAACGCTCATATGTGAATACAATTAAAGATATGAAAAAAAATTCCTTTCTTTAAATATCCGCAGAGCAAATGTTTATATTTAATTTATTTTATAGGAAAACCTTAGCTTAATTGTTGTAAATGAATATAGATAAGCCAGGAGTAATAAAACGAAGTACTAAAGGAGCCATAAGCCTTTCCGTTCCGCATGCTCTTTCTTTTACAGCGGAAGTGATGACCGAGGGTAAGTATGTCTTGAAGGGGGTTATGTTTTTATAATCTGCGGATGATTGATTTCGAGTCGGTTACGGTCCGCGGTACCCTTGTTTGCGTTCGTCTTTTTTTATTAGAGTAGGTTATTTTGGACTTGAGGTAGTTTAGCTTGTTTTCTGGTACCGCGTCGGTGATTCGGTAACGCGTCTATGGTTTTAGATTTTGTAGTATTTTGAATTGAGATCTGTGGAGAGATCACCTCCAGAACTAACGCAACGTAGGTTTCCTGTTCTGGATGAGTAGTTGTTGACGCGTTTGTAAATCGGGCATGTGAATCGGTGGCTGAGTTACGTAACTCGGACTTAGTCTGCTCGCGTAAGACCCGCGACCGAAACTCCTCTCCGAACTAGCTAGCATACAAGCAGCCACCACGGAGTAGACTAAGTGTGACCGGACTTGTTGACCTGAAGGGTACAGCCCGTTGTCACTTCCAAGACTGCACGTCTCGAACCGATGAGAGGTCGGTTCTAATTGCGATCGAACGAGACGGAGGTAGGAAACCGTTACACTACACAATCACGATTGGACGAGTTGTTCCTCTTCTCACTTGAATCCTTCTGGTGAGATTTATCGTGTTCCCGATTAGGGTTATAGTCAGTTGTAAATGAATCTGGAGTCATTACATTAACGTGGATAGCATGGTTCGCGCCAATTGACTTTAGAGACTCGCACGCATTGACTACTGCACTTTTGGCTGTATGTCTTTCCACTTCAACTATTCTTACATTTGAGCTTACTACGCTTTGTGGTACGTCGAGAGAAACATCTGTATGATTACTGGTACATGATAAACTACTAAGAACGTCTGTTGCATCAGAAACTGTTGGTTGGTAAATTATATGACATTCTTGCACGCTCTTAGGTTGAGCTACGAACATTCGAATGACTACGCAAAAAGCAGCATTGTTATCTTCTTCATAGTCATCTAAGTCATCCGCTAGTAGGCTTTCAGACTCCTGGTATTTATACTCTCTGATCGTGGCATCCACAATGGAGAAGCTTAAAATTGCGAAGAAGGTGGAAATTCCTAAATAGACCATGAAAAAAATTAATTTTACTATTAACTTCATCCTTAATATAGGCCGGGGATTTTGGTTCACTTTTTCCCAAGCATATTTAATTGTTTTTCCCCGCCATCTACTGTACCGTTTACAACTTGGACCACATACTCAACATTAATCTCAATGCTGGAAACAATTAAATATGATGCCGTCAAATCAATTTCAGCGATAAATGTTAATTTATCTGCGTCATTTGAACGAAAAGACAACATTTGAAGACAGTCCCATGTGCCACAATCCCAGATTTTAAACTCGGTATTTCTATCTGCTCCGCCCAAAGCGTATTTTCAGTATGCGTCCGTGTAACTTTTGGTTAAATTATCCAAGAAGAAAAACGACGATTCTTTAGCGGTCTCTGAATCTCCACGAAACTGCACGCACGACAATTTTCACTTTTCGCTGGGATTTTGCAAAAAATATTGCTCACTTAACTAATAAGTTAAAACTCTACCTTTTCGCCTTTCCTTTCAGTCTCCCACCTCGACAACATCATCATCAACAGCTTCAACCCCTTCCGCACTTAGATAATGGAAGCCTTTGCCGCAAACCGCTTTGAGAACAGTTGACACGCCTTAACTGTTCTTCCTTGCCAAACAGCTCGTGAGTTATTGCTTGCCTCATTCGAGATTTCTGCGCCTCCGAATTTCGCAGTTGATTTCCTTTTATTTCCAATTTAAAACCTGAACACGGGAAATAACAAAGGGAACTCTATCACAATTGGGGACAACGTTCTAGGTTAATTGGAAATTTAACAGATTGGTTTCGCCTCTGCACACGACCCTCCCATTAACCTTCGCGAAAAAACTCCACGTCCACTCATCCGTCGTCCTCTTCTCATCCCCCACAGCTTCCCCAACTATTCTAGTTGCTCATTTATGGGTTGCTATAAATTTAAATTTTGATAGGAGATAGGAGGGTTTTCGAGCAGTTTGCTTGTGTGACTGCTCGATTACTATACATCTCGTGGTGGGCTCGAACGTAACTCTGCTTTACCATCTCAAATCAATTATCAACATCCTCACCCCCGTGAATTAACCCGGAGGGGGAGGATTCACCATCTTCTGTTGAGGTCTTGATATCTAGAACTACCAACTTTGACACTGGTCCCTTTAGAATCCCTGTGCTTGTGCACACGTCAGCTGAACGCACCACTCCATCCTTTCCATAATGTAGCTTGCACACACTGCCACGCCTCCATTTATTTCACGGAAGATCTACATCACATATTAATACGAGACAACCGGTTCGTATAGGCTCGGATGGCTGGCACCATTTCATCAATTCTGGCAAGAACTCCCTTATCCATTGATGCCACATTCCATTTATCAGATTCTGAGCAAGACGCCACTGCTTTCGCAAATTCATAAATTTTGTTTCAAACTTCGATGGCGTTTGTGTAGAATTTGTACAGTCAAGCAAGAAAAGGTTCGGGACAAGGGGGTCCGGTACTTCTGGCGTTACAGGCAGGTGAGTAAGTGGCCGAGTATTGACTATGCTTTCAGCCTCGATCAAGAAGCTTTGCAGCGTTTCCAGACGTGGTGATTGTTCAGCCAACATCGTTAACGTCTTTTTCACTGACAGATTCATTCTTTTCCATATTCCACCTTCGCTCAGATTAGAGGGGGTGTTGAATTTCCATTCGATTCCGAGTGGACTAAGTTCGGCTTTCATACGGTCGTCGTCGAGAAACCCCTGAACACCTTGCAACTCTTTGCTTATTCCAACAAAGTTAGTTCTATTGTCACTGCAAATTTGAACCGGAACACCTCTTCTATTCATAAAATTTCTAATGCAAACAAGACAAGCGTCGCTTGAGAGATCAGCCGCAATTTCTAAATGGATACCACGAATGGCTAGACAGGTAAATAGTGCAACCCACCTTTTTCCTCGACTTCGACGAATTGTCACATTTATAGGGCCGAAAAATTCTAGCCCCGTATACAAAAACGGTCGAACGTATGAAGTCAGCCGCTCCACAAGAAGATCACCCATTTGTGGCTGCTTACGTTTTGTCTTACAAATTTTGCAGAATATACACTGCGATTGCACAGTATTCACCAAGCTCCTCAATGCAGGAACCCAAAAATGGTGTCTAATCGCATTGACTACTGTTGCATGGTTGAAGTGATGAAGTTTCGCATGAAAATATTGTACAATCAGGAAAGTCATCGCATGATGATCGACTGCCTTGTGTCTTCTGGTAACACTAGAGCCCAACCTATTCTTCCATTTGCGCGAAGGATATTATTATATGCGCGGATTCAATTGCAACAATGGACTGCTCCTAGAAATTGGTTCACCACGTTGTTCGCTTCCAAAAGATTGCATCTGTGCCCAACGACATAAATATTTTTTGGCTGCAAATTCTTCGGAAGATGTCAGCTCTCCATTGACTCTTGGTGCTTGTCGTATTTTCCTACGCAGATTATCAAAACACCGGAATACACACGCCACCACTCTTTTAAATCTGTTATATTTGGAAAATCTTTTAATATCTGGTACAATGTAATGATTTAGTTATTTTAGATCCGAACGCGGAACCGACCTCTCATCGGTTCTAGACGTTAAGTCTGAGTAGTGCCAACGGATGGTACCAACCGGTCAACCAATCCGTGCACCGTAACCCATTCACGCGGTGGCTGCTTGTCGGCCAGCTAGTTCGGAGAGGATTTCGGTCGCGGGTCTCCGAATGGGTTACGCTCATTTACATAATTCAGCCACCTATACACGCCCGTTTTCAAACGCGTTGCAAGCAAAACCATACGGAGAAGAAACCTATTCTACGTTACTCCGTATTTCTTCTCATAACCAGTCAAAAAGAACACAATCTAACTTTTATTTCGCGTTCCCGAATTCCCGACGCGGTACCGAAAAGTATACTACGTTAACTCAACCCGACGAATGCTACGTTAAGGAAAAACCAAAAACAACTAAGGTACCGCGTACCGCGCACGACGCTAAGCCGACCTCAGCAGATTTTTTCTAAACCCTACCCTCGCGACGGCATACCTACCCTGCACTTCATTCCCCCTAAAAAAGAAGAACCACTGAAAAGGAAAATCCGTTTTTTGTTAGCAATTCATTTTAATTGTTTGTTCTATTGTATTTTATCATATACGTAATCAATTTACTAATATAGGATGTTTCTACGAACAGGATTCATTAAATGATTATAATTCTAATGCTTTCTTCTACTATATGCTAGAGGAAATTAATGGCGTTCTTGAAAATTAATTTTCCAATTGAAATTATAAGATACATGTTAGGATATACAAGTACATTTATGTGATAGGAAAAAGAAATAAATTTGAAACATCAACTTGGCTCGTTATACCTTAGTATTTGGAATGGAACTTATCAAAGTATTTTTCAGCATTCGAATAATTTGTACAAACATACATAAGTTTTCGTTTTAAACTTAATTTTAAAAAAAGTTTCCACACTTTCCATTCAAGAGTCAATCGGCATATTCCCGAGGATATTTTATTAAGTATTTCTAGATCTGAATTCTCTCAGAGCCTTTTAACGAAGAAAGTTTTCTTATTCTAATCAGTCTCAGTTCTTTTTAGTAATTCCATCTTATTAATGTATATAATCTTCGGTTTAACAAATCCCTGAAGCGTTTAAGACTTTTTTTTTTCCCAGTCAGTGGTGTGGCTTTTACATGTTATAAAACGCGAATGAAAATAGTGATGAAATGGTAAAATTCGTTTTAAACGCGAGATAACTTATGATCATCAACAGAGATTTCGGCCTTCATTTTTTTCTAGAGACTTTCTTTTATTATCCTCCTAGAGCTTAATGGATGAAATGAACTTAAATTTATGATAACCTTAGCGTAAAGCAGTCTTTCCCGAAAATCACTCTTTTCAACGATTCGTTTTATGTTATTTTTCTAACGCAAAAGCTTTTTTTTTTCTTGAAAATACTTATTGTAGTTTCGTTTACATACTACAACGACATTTAGCAATTTTAAAACTTAATAGATTCCTTTCAATGGCCTACTTTTTCTTTTTCATAGACTATATCTAGCTCGATATGGGTTTTGGCTGAGGCAAACAAATACCGATACAACATTTATAATGATTATTGGGGAAGGAATCACTCTTCATTTATATTGCATTGTAGTCTCAGCGAATTAAAATTTTTAAAATCATTTTGTTAGCACCGTTTATTTTATTCAGAAGCAAAAGAACTTTAGTAAATTTCTCACTGAACACCGAAGTATATTGTTAAAACTACATTTACTAAATTATTCAGAAAAGATATGTTTTAAACTTATTGGAGCCAGGTTATTAGAAAAAAGTTTTTTTTTTTTTTATAAAATGTAAACATTTATAACGATATGAGCCCAAATTTGGATTTGTTCTACCTCATTAGCCGGAAGAAAACTACAATATTAAAAAGGTTAGTCACGATATTTTTAAATATTGAAAACTTCTTGCAACTTCAAAGGAGACTAAATATGTAATGAATAGTAAAGAAAACAGCCATTCTCGTTTTCACCCTATTTCGATTAAGTTTCGTATAACCAAAATTGAATCACATGCATGGATGCATATGCGCGTATATATGAATAAGACGATTAGATCATTGGGCCTTTGGTTGTTTAAATTTTTTTTTTTTATTTCGGTTGGCAAATGTTTTCAAAACCTTTTGGTCATATTACTATGTCTCAACTTAACTGTTGGTTTTTGTCTTGTACTCGAAGGGGACAAGAGGAAGGAAATCTAAGGTTCTAGTTGGGATGGGGAGATATTGGTTGATTGTCTTCAATGTTTTTTTGTATTTTAACTATGCGTTCCGTTTTGTTTGTAGTAAGTATGTAACTTCTTTTTAAAGCAATCTATTTTCTTTTTGTATTAATCAGTTCGTCTGATCCATATGCAATTTAATTTTGGCTTATCCTTCCAATCATTTTGATTTTATTATGCATAGTTATCCTAGGTTTTAATTGAGAACCTACATTTGTAAAATTCCAGTCAATATATTCGTCTCCTAGAATGTTCCTTACAAAAAAATGCTTAATAGGAGTTCATAATTTTGCTCCAGGTCGTTTTGGAGTTGTGTCTGTGGTCCATCAATTTTGAATTATTTTGGGCACGATAAGGAAAGTAAAATGAACATACAAGTGAATAAATATTTGCTAAGTTGACGCGGATCTGCATTTTGTAGGTATTAATGTTGTACTTTAATTTCTGTTGTTTTACAGGGACTTTCATTATTCTACTACTTTAAAACTGAACGTGGCGAAGCAAAAAAAAAACAGACTGGCACGGATAATGTATCACAAGTTCCATAAAGTACTCACATTGGCACTGTATACCGCCCTGTTTCGCACGGCCCAACACGCCTGTTGTTTCATTTAGTTTTGTTGTCGCTTGCCCACGTAATTGTTGGATCTGTACCAACATCTGTACAGTGAATAGTTAGCTTCTCACCTTCCACAGCACCTGTATTTGACGGGACTCCCACAGCCACAACAGCGAAAACAATGAAAATAACACCTTGCTTCAAACTTTCTACTTTTTCATTTATGAATTTCCTTTCTTCAACTATAAGAGTATGTTGGCCCTTAAGCGATTTCACTCGATCGACGTCTGTTCCATTCTTTCGCCACTTAAGTTCAGGAAAGCCAGGTCCCATGAAATTACAGCTTAGTGTAAGTGGAAACCAAATTGCAAAAGATTGAAGTTTATGTTCTGCGTTATCGTAGTGCCCAATGACATCGCCCGCCCACATACTCGTACTATCAAGCAACTTATGCTTCAATCGAAAAGATGATGTCCTGCCGCCTAGAACGCTTCGTCATAGTGTGGAATCGATAAAATTGATCCATCGGGCAAGTAGTGACGTGATCCAACGTACGTAGTAAAGGCATCGATACACCTACTTCCAACATTATGGTTCAAACTCTTCAAAAAGGATTAGAAACATGCAATACCATTAAAGACTCATTAAAAGTAGATTTGATTGCTCCTACGTACCTTCATTAATTTTCATTAATTGTTCAAGTCGTGAAGACAGAAGAGGATCATTTGACTCAATGCTTGCTGTGTGTATAACATAAACAAGTGCAAAGTAACAGGTGTGTCAAATTACCGCTATGTGGCACAAGCTACAACCACATTTGCATAAGCCTTTTAACTGCACAAAAAAATGGGAATCCTGAAGCAGGTTACGTGGAGCACGTAAAAACAATGCAAATGTCACCGCACTATTTATTGTACCAAATCTCGCACTGAATTCAAAATCACACGGAACACTCGCCCCCGGTTGCTATTCCGAATTTCTCAGCTCGACTCTTTGAAGGTTATATCAAGAATGACACTTCCAACCCGTTTCCACGTTTCTGTCTATTCGACGTTTTGACGGCAACTGTAGGAGGCATTGCCAGATAGATATGCTTCGAAATGTATCGGTGTTTAATTAATATTATTTTTCAAATATTTATATCCACAGATATAAATATTTAAAAAAAAATATTTTCTGCGCAATGATATCCGCACGAAAGATGAAGTCTGCTTGCACTTCGAAGTCATACATATCTGGCTGGTTGCCAGGGTTCGGGATCGGAATCACTTCGATTCCCGGGCGTAGGTGTCACATTACAACAATCAAATTTATTTGCCACGCTGCCGAAAGATAATGTTTGGCTCTTAGTTCTTCATCGCTTTTATCGTTGATGTAACCTGTCGAAAATTCTTGTGGCCACTGTTCTTCCTCATTTTTCAAAAAATCAGGCCCATTTAGCCAAATTCCATTTGCTGCGTAGTTTCTCGGAAACTTTGCCCTTGTTGCCTCATCAGCAGGGCTGATAGAACCCGGACGCCATTGCCAGTCCTCGACCCCGTTACCATCCAGAATTCCCGACACCCATTTTGCAACATATTGTTTATATTTTCGGTGGTCTGATCGGATCCACCTAATCACTATATTTGAGTCAGTCCAAAAAACAACTTTTGTTTATTTTGACTATGTGGCGCTTCACGATTGTTGCCTTAAGCCTCACGCCCAATACTGCTGCTTGTAGTTCCAGCTTCGGTATAGTGTGGTTTTGGTTTTTCCTGCGACAAATGCAACTTTCAGTGTATTTAAGCTTATCCCTCCCCAATGCACTACCGCAGCCATTGCCTCCTCGCTTGCGTCGACAAAGACGTGTAGATCCATCTGCGTCTTTTCAAAATGTAGGAAGTAACATCGTGGTACTCTGGACTGGCTCACTATTGGCAATTCCTCCATCCAAAGTTTCCAGCGACGGTATAAGTCGTCAGTTAAAGTTTCGTCCCACTGCAATCCTGCTTTCCACACTGCACAAGTCAGCTAAAAAACCGAATGGATCGGAAACGTACTTATTCACACAAAGTACTTCGCGTTTTGTGGGCTTTCTATTAAAGTTCAATATTTCTTTTGGCACTTTATGGAATTGCAGCTTGAAAATAAAAACATCCGGCTGTGACAGCCAGTGCATGCCTAGGATTCTCTCCAATTCACCTTCTGTGTTGATGGTTTCTGTTGAGTCACCAACAGCGTTTCCAACAGCAGCTATAACTTTGTCCGAGTTAGAAACTATGTTTCGTAATTCAAATCCAACAGCTCGGTGTATTTTAATGACGGCTTGTTTTACATTTACGGCATCGATTTCTGACTGGAAACAATCCTCATAGTCATCAACATAATGTCTTTCTATGATTGCCTCAACTGCACGGGGAAACTTCTCTACGAAATTTTTGGCATTGATATTTTTTATATATTGCGCTGTTGTGGGCGAACATGTGGCACCAAAAATTAAACGCTCCATGAGGTTCACCTCAGCTGGCTTAGTCAAGTCACCACCTCTCCACAGAAAACGCTGACTATCCTGATCTCTCTTTAAGATAGCCATTTGGTGAAACATCTCTTATATGTCTCCGCAGACTGCCACTACTGCCTGCCTAAATTTGAATAAAATTTTAATCATTGGCTGGTTTCTGAGTATGTCAGGAGCCGGAAGAAGAGCCTTGTTTAGTGAAATATTTTGAACCTCAGCTGCGGCATCAAAAACTAGTCGTAATCCTTGCTTGCTTGGGTTTTTTATGTCAAAGTGTGGCAAATAAAATGTTTTCTCTGACCATTGAGCTGCTTCAGCGATACTTAGTTTACGGGCGTAGCCTTCTCTTATATAATCATTGATTTTACTGCAATATTCGTTGGCGTATTGCGTATCTCGAAGCATTTTTCTTTCAACGCCTTCTAATCTTCGCATAGCCATTGAATAAGTATCTGGAAAAGGTGGAATAAACTCTTCCCAAAGAAGTCCAGCCTTATATCTAGCATCGAGTCTCATCGTTGATAATTCCAAAATATTCAACGCTCTGTCGTCATCTTTTGAAGCAATTTTTTATATTCGGCTTCAGACCAAAATTTTTAGCATCAAAATAATCCGACATAAGCTTGTGCATCTCTGCTAACATATCACCCGCTTTTCTATAATGTAGGACACGTCTTGTATCTGACTTGAGCTCTTTAATTTCTGTCGGTCCATACACCATCTAGTCTAATCGAGTTTTCACTGCTATCTGTCCTGTGGACAATGATGTACGTGGTGCTTCAAGTGGTACAGTAAGAAAGGCGTGAGTCAGACTTAGAATAATTTGTGGTTGTATATCGCTATACTCCGGTATTGGCAACCCTACGAGATGCTGACAATTCTTTTCATTTAACTCACTATACCTAAAAGTCTGCGCTGGCAATGCTAGCTCCAATGACGTATAAACATTTTTCATATTGAAAATTTTCGCGGCTTCGTCCACTCAGCTTATACGTGGGTTCACTATCTTAGTTCGTTGCGACGTTGTTTGACTATTAAGCCACAGCAAGTCTAAAACATTGTGTTGTCCACGGATACCTAATCGTCGGGCAAGATTCTGGTCCACAATCGAGACGTTTGCCCCATCATCAACAAATGCGTATGTGGTGATGATTTCAAAGGGTCCATGTGTCTTCACTGTCTGTACTTGGAACAAAATTTTTCCACTTCTTTTGTGACCGTCTGCATGGCAATTGCGACCTCCTGGAACGGCACTATGCAAGATGTGTGTGTTGCTGGTACCTGTTGGATCTCAATTTGTTTCTCTTGCTTAGCATCAAGTAGCCAGTGGTGTAACCTCTGACATCCCTCGACTCCGCAACGACGCCGCTGCCTGCAGTTATTCATCTGGTGGCCCTTCTTCAAGCAGGAAAAACAAACTTGACTTCCTTTAACTTTTGCCCAGCAATTAGCCACAGATAGTTGCGAGATAAATTTACAATTATTTAACGTGGGGCACTGCTCATCGCAGGCGCAACATCTTGTTTGCGCAACGCTTACTCCGGCAAAGTGCTTTAAAGGATTAGTAGGCTGCTTACAACGGTTTCTCGCTTGTGTCAGCAAGGATGATTTTTTTTTTTTTTGTGGTAGGGAGGTGAAGGCATTTATGCCCGCCGAGTCTGGCAGTGTGGGACTCCCATGGAGGATACCTTTGGACTACCCACTAAACACCTCCCCTGTCAATCTGAGAACCTAGCCTGGAACCGTTTGACACATTACTTCGGGCCAGGTCTCGTTTTGTTACGCCGTGGGGCGCCTTCAAACTGGGGAGTCCCTTTCCTAGCGGGAGGGGAGGGCGGATGAGGAATTGCCAGAGGAGCGATCCCCCAGCCCCCGTGCCTTCGGCTGCTGTGAGTCCCTTTTATCTTTTAGGACTGCCCGAGCATAATGTGCCACCTGGTTCCATTTGTCAACCGATTCGAGCATCACCGCAACTATATTATCCGGGGTGAGCTCTCCCGTCTCCCTGTAGAGTTCCCTTCGCAGCCTGGCCCATTTCGTACACGCAAAAAATGTGTGACAGGCATTGTCCTCCTCTCCTGGGCAAAACCGACAATCGGGAGACCGTGACTTGCCGATCTTGTGCAGGTAAGACTGAAAACACCCGTGCCCGCTCAAAAGCTGGGTCGGATAGAAGTCAGTCTCACCATGCCTTCGATTGAGCCACGGTCTCACATCCGGGATGAGGCACGCAGTCCATCTTCCCTTCGTGCAATTCCTCCAAGACTGCTGCCAATCGTTGAGCGAGCGTTGTCTCTCCTCGCGGACAACGATCTCCGTCGCATCCTCGTTTCGGCGCAGGTAAATAGCGCGGCGCTCTCAAGCAAGGAGGGCGACAGGTATCACGCCTGCAATCACTCTCACCGCCGAGTCGGAGACTGTTGGATACGAAGATGCAATTCTCAGTGCTCCTCTTCTCTGTACCTCCTTGCTGAGAGCGTCGCCCCATACCTCTGCTCCGTAAAGTAGCACTGACCCTACAGCACTCATCAAGAGGCGTCTTCTTGATGGGCTGGGTCCCCCTACGTTGGCCATAAGTCGACTCAGGGCCGATATTCCCGTAGCAGCCTTCTCAGCCGTTGCCCTGATTTGCTCAGAGAAACTCATCTTCGAGTCGATCAGTAGCCCCAGGTACTTCACCGCTGGCTTCGATTCGATCTGTATATCTCCAATACTGATCATCCTTACTCTAGGGATTCTCTTTTTTGTCAAGATGACCACTTCGGTTTTCTCCAGTGCTAAACTGAGCCCGCGAGCAGTCATCCAGTCCCTCACTCGGCGCATTAGCATACCTAGCCTAAGTTGCGCTTGTTCAACGGTGCGCCCGGCGACCAGAGCCGCAACATCATCCGCATAGCCGACCAAGCGCGACTCATCTGGCATCTCAAGTCTCAGTAGCCCGTCGTAAGACACGTTCCACAGGTCCGGACCAAGGATAGATCCCTGGGCAACACCCGATGTAATTTCCATCCTTCGTTGGCCCTGTCTCGTGTCGTAGAGCAGGCTTCGGTCCTTTAGGTAGTTCCTCAAAAGCCGCATTAGATATTCTGGAACTTGAAAAGAGTTTTCCAGCGTATCCAGAATATCCACCCATCTAGCGGAGTTGAAGACGTTCCTGACGTCGAGTGTCACCAACAGGATGATCCGTCACTTGGTGCGACTATATGCCTCTGCCTTTTGGACCGCATTCACCACCTCTGCAATCGCATCGATGGTAGAACGTCCTGCTCTAAAGCCGTACTGCCGAGGAGATAGGTCCCCAGCAGCACGAATCGCGTCAGTGAGTTTCTCTAGCACTTTCCCAGCCGTGTCTAGCATGCATAACGGGCGGTATGCAGACGGCGATTCGGGATTTCTCTTCCCCTTGCTGACCAGCACGAGCCTCGCCACCTTCCATCGTACCGGGAAAACCCCGTCCCGTAGGCAAGCGTTGAATGTGCTGAGCAGCAAGTCAGGACAATGGTGATAGACGAGCTGCAAAACCTCAGCTGGAACACCATCTGGACCTGGAGCCTTCCTCGCTTTCAGGGAGAGGACTGCCTCCTCCAGTTCCAGCTGTGTGAAGAGTGGGCACTCTACTGCTGTTTCACCATGGACAGCGTCAACACGGACGGGATGGGCAGGGAAGAGTCCCCGCACTATCGCGTCCATCTTTTTCGCGTCATGCATACAAGGCTTCCGTAGGGCACCAAGTTTCCCCATGACCAGCTTGTAGCCAAGGCCCCACGGATCCCTATTAACATCGTCCACGAGGTCTTGCCAGCATCGGGCCTTGCTCTTGTTAATAAGCCTGCGAAGATATTTCCTGCCGGACCTGTATGCTGCTAGCCTAGTGTCTGCCTCCTCCCGTGTTCGCGCCCACTGGGCCTCTCGCCGAAGTTTGTGACACTCGCTTCTTTGTTCGGCGATCTCGTTTGACCACCAGTATACTGGAGGCTTACCATGTCGGGGTCTTCGGCGGGGCATGGAAGACTCGCAAGCAGCTATGATGGTACTCATAGTTGAGTTCACCAAGTCCTTGGCTGTAGGCCCTCCACTCCCTGGCGGAGCTCCCAGCAACGGTGCGCCTGCCGTAAGCGCGTCAGTGAACTTCTCGACGTCCATCCTCCCAGTCCTCCATCCGAGGATTGAAGTTTGGGCATATGCACGCAGAGTGGCACCGTCGTGAATCTCAACAGCTATATACTGGTGATCACTAGCCGAGTAGTCCTCTAGTACTCGCCAGTTGTGTACTCTAGGTACCAGGGACTCCAAAGCGAGTGTCACATCGGGTATGGTTCCTACGCAACCCCAGTGGCGGAAAGTAGGGGTGTTACCAGTATTTAGGACAAAAAGCGCTGTTCTGGCCGCCATGTCCAAGATTTGCTTTCCCCTTGGGTCGGATTGTGGCATACCCCATTCAATGGCTCTAGCGTTGAAGTCTCCCCCGACCAGCATGTGGCCCTCTGTGTTCGAGACAGCGTCCTCCAGGGCATCGAGTTTTGTTCGAAAGGATCGCATTGCCTCGTTAGGCGTCAGCTAAACACTGAAATATGTTATCCCTGTACACCGCACCCACACAAAACCATCCCCGCGTCCATGGCCCTGCACCTGAAGGCGGGTGCTGTCTCGAACCCAGATGGCCGAGGTACCAGTTTTGTCAGGGTACCACGCTTGCGAGTCCTTGTTATGATGTTGCTCGCTCAGCAACAGGAGGTCAGCTTTCTTATCCCTCGCAAACTGCTCAAGTAGGTCCTGGGCGTTTGTGCTTCGATGCAAATTGACCTGCAGGATACGGATCATTTGAGTATCGATTTGGCTTTAGTTAGGGCCTCCTTGAAAACCCGGCATCTCCCTGTCCCCGGCTCATGTTTGAGGTCGCTGGGTGCTAGCTTAGCATCCTTGCAAAGAATGCATTTTGCCTCGTTCGTGCACTCCTTCCTTTTGTGCCCCGTTTCACCACATTTGTAGCACAGAGATCTTCTGTCGTGTCCCCTACAGCCATACGCGGTGTGTCCGTATTCGAAGCATCTGAAGCAGCGGATAGGGATCGCTCTTCTCCGTATCCTACAGATCACCCAACCTATCCTAATTTTGCCCTTCGCCAGGATTTGCTGGGCGTCTTTATCAGCTAGTTCGACAATATCCATGCGTTGCCCCCTTGTGTTTTCAAGTGTCAATCTTGCCTTGACTTCACTTAAGCTGGGGAACTCCCTCCTAATGGCATCCTCTACTTCAGCTTTGTCCGTGACGCAGTCGAGGTCCCTGATTTCCAGGGTGGCCATTGGTTCGAGCGAGGCAACCGTTGCCGCATCTCCAAGAACCTTTTGAACCGCGTCACGGAATGCATCTTTGTTTGTGGCCTCTGGGCCGAATTCCACCAGTAAGCCACCGGTCCGGGTTGGTCGAACTGCTTTGATGGCAGTTTTGGTGTCGTCTGGCTTGACCGCTCCTTTAATTTCACGGAGGACATCTGCGTAGGTTCGGCCCTTAGTGGGTTTAATAAGCAGTGCCTCTCGCAAGGGTTTGCGCCGCGGTTTGCTTTTTGTTTTCTGCGGTATATCGGGGGGTTCTTTGTTCTTTTCGTGGTTGAGCTCTTTGTCTGTTTTTTCTAGGAGTAGCTTTTTGGCCGCTTTTTTCACTGCCTTGTTTCGCCAACATGAAACTCCTCGCCTGGAGTGTCAACTTCGTTTATGGTCTCGTCCTTCCTCCTTTTCTCACAGTCGCCTTCAATTGGGCTACCGGCCATTCTTTTGCTGCTGCTAGGACCCACTGATGCCTCGAGGGAGAGCGTGTCTTTTTGGTGCTTTTCGGTTGCAAGCCACCTCCGCCTGTAGTGCGTTATGCGGCCAAAAAGCTCCTCCAGTTCAAGAATGCCATTCTTGACACTCTTGCCTATGTTTTTCTGCACTTCGCAGGCAGCCCTCAGTTGTTTGACGATATTCCCCGCTTTCCGAGTAAGCCGCTCCTCTTCGGCACGGTCAAGGGCGATTGTGTTATTTGGCGCCACCTCTTGGGAGAGGCCCCCGTTTCCTAGCCCTTTTGCTTCTATCGCTTGGGTCGCGTTTGAAGTGTCGTCGGCCAACGGCAAAACTTCTCCCTCCCCCAGTCTTACACTGGCCTCCGTTGGTGTCGCAACTTGATCCGGATTGTGTACGTCTTGCACTAGGCGCTCCGGGGTGCGCATAGTCCTTCTACTGCGCCCAAAGGCCGCAATGATGCCAGGTTGCACAACGCACTCTGCCTTCTTTCGTTCGTTAGTCCGTCTGTGGTCTGTCTCCGATGATTTAACCTGTGATGTTGACTTTGACAGTATTTCTGGGGTTTGCTGCCTCCCCCCGCAATCGGTGACTTGTTTAATCGGTGTTCTTGCCAACAGCGGTTTTTGCCTGAAAGGGTTCTCCGTGCTAGCGTCCTGTTTGCTTGTGGTTTCATTTGTTTGCTCCATTTTATTGGGTCCCCCCTCGGAGCCGCTATCTCCGTTCGTGTGGGTAGTCGCCTTTTTGGTCCCATGGTTATCTTTGCAGAGCAGGGAGGCCATGCGAGGGTTGGCACAAGCCCTTATGGGGACAAGTGCTCAGAGCCAGACCAGCGCTAATCGGGAGTCCGTCTCAACCGAACCTACACCACCAAACCAATGGTGCGAACTTCGAACGTACTCCGAGGCCTGCCAAGGTTTTACCGGGACGGAGACGGTATGATAGTTGAATTGGAGCCGTTCACACACGAGTTTCACCTCGGCGCTACTGTGCAAAGCAACTAGGTCCAAACCATCACATCCGCCAGCCCAAAGCGTCAATTCCAGTTCGTTGTCCAAAGCGTAATCCAGATACAATAAGAGGGGACCTCACGGCACCCCCCATATCCTCGGGTCCGTGGGGGTGGCACTCCCCAAAGAATGCTGGCCTCCAAGAATGTTCTTGTCGACCGGCTTTCTCCCTGCGGGAATTTCCTCGGGTACGTGGGGGCGGAACTCCCCAAAGAATGCTAGCCTCCAAGAGTGGTCTTGTCGACCGGCATTCCCCCTGCGGAGTTTCCTCGGGTACGTGGGGGCGGAACTCCCCAAAGAATGCTAGCCTCCAAGAGAGCTCTTGTCGACCGGCATTCCCCCTGCGGGATGTTGGCAGTGTATCCGACACCAGATTTGCCAGGCATCGCAAGCATTTAAGCCACTGACTAAACTTAAGCAACGTTGGTGGCCGGTCAAGCAAGATACATTTTTCAGCCCACTGTATTTGTCGCGCGATTAGAATGACGAGCTCACTTAACAATGTTGGATTGGCAAGGTGATGTTCGCCGTGAACAGTCTGTAAAAAATGCTGCCATATTAACAATCTTGTTTGCAAATTCAATCAAAGCGTCCAGATTGCCTTCAATTAATGGGTGCAAAGCACGTATCTTCTCAATTTGGCTTTTAATTAGTTGATCCAGCCTTCCAAAAGTTTCCCTTAGTGTTCCCGTAATTGCAGGGACATTAATGGAGCTGCAGAGTAAAGATTCAACAGTATCTCTAGCGTGGCCTCTTAGTCATTCACGTAAACGGATAATATTATGTAGTTGGGAGTATTCAAACTCAGCAGTAGTCGTACCAAATGCTTCTGCAAACGTCTGCTATTCCTCAGGATAACTTGAAAATAGTGGCAGCGGGAACTCTTTTTTCTGTCGTATACTGTTTCAGGCAAGGAAAAGGGAGTATTGCGCTGCAATTTTTGCGCAGTTAGATCAAACTGAGCTGATTGTGTTATTCCTTGAGGCGGCTGAATCATAGATGGCATAAAAGAAGACTACGGAAGGAATTGTGTCGATTGCTGCATTGAGTTTGACAGCTGCGTAGGCTGTGATTGCTGCTCCACCAGCTGTGATGGCTGCTGTATTTGCTATGTTGACGGCTGCTGCATCGGCTGTGATGACTGTTGCGTTGGCTGTGTTGGTTGCGGTATATGTTGTGATAGCTGCCGAGTTGTCTGTGTTGGCTGCTGTGTCGGTTGCGGTATCTGCTGTAATAGCTGCTGCGTCGGCTGTGATGGTTGCTGCATCTATTGTGATATTTGCTGCGTCGGCATTATATTTTGACGCATTTCTTCTCGAAGATTACTTACAGTTCCTTGTAGCTGCTGGTTATTTGAGCTGAGTATCGCCTACATGGCATGCATTTGCCGGCCGAATTCGTTTTTCATATCAAGCAACTTACGACCGTATCCCCCTGATATTGTATCTAAATTAATATCACTGTTTTCAGACATGGCGGCTGGCATAGTAGAGGTGGTTGCGTTGTTTGGTGACGTTTGCGGTTCTTGACTAGTTGCTGCAGGCGTATTGGATGGGGAACGTTCAATTGGCATTTTGCTGAAATAAAAAAATCACACTGACGGAACATCCTTATTCTTTCTCTGGATAAATTGTCTCAAAGACTCTTTATCGGTCAACCAGTTGCAGCTTGTTAGGCAAAGTAAATAGAAAATGGCACTTCAAGGGCAGCGTCTAATGTTCAATCCTTCAAGTGATTTCGAAGATAGAATACAATTTTTTGGCTTTTTTGTAACTCGCGCTATTGAATAAAAGGTGCTAGGCAGAATTTAACCTGTTGTCTTTAAAACGCTGGTTTGAAATTTGAGCAACTGTTGTTTTATTCTACCTTATTCGCTCTATCACTGCTACAAAAAAGAACGAACATTTTTCAAACTACTATTTATAACCTTACAACTTATACTCTCATATGACAATATTGTATTTTTATGATGGGCCATCTCCTGGTGGGCTCGAACGTAATTCTGCTCTACCATCTCAAATCAATCATCAACAATGTGGTTGAACAATATGCAATAATTCCTAATAGCAGCCTCAGGTAAATGTCGGGGAACTATATTTGGAATACCGTCAGGACCACATGATTTTATGTTGTTTATCCTACCAAATATGAAACACGAGTCTTCATAGCTGACAAAATAATCAATAAGATTCAAGCTCAGTATGAGGTCAGATATTAATGTTTCATTCCAATGAAGAATTGATTTGCCGTTCAGGCTTGATTTGAAGTCGCAAACTTTTGCTTCAACGACCTCTGAAAATATTTGATTCACTCTCAGGGTTTGATAGATGAACCGATTCAAAATGAGTTCCAATCAGGGCAAGTTTCTGCGACCCATCACATATAATCCTGTTTCCATTTCTATCCGGAGTCGTACTATCAATTTCGACACCAGCTCTATCGAGAAGATTTCTATCATCACTAGCGACCTTTAGATTCGATACCTTCATTCGAGACTTCTTACGGAATAAGCTATTTACTTTCATGAAAACGCCATCTGGGTCCTGTGAGCTAATACCCCCCAGTTTTTCCGCCCACTGATTACTGACCTCATTCCTGTAGTATGAACGGATTAAGTTCTGGGCATTCTTCAGGTGTAATTTCAACAAATTCAACGTAGTCCAAAATCACCGATAAATATTGTTGACGCGCGTGAGAAGAAGGCTTTTCAACCTTGCGATGGTTAGTGTTTCATATCCTTCCATATTGTTTCGATGTTTAATCTTGGGAAGTACTTTCTCAATCGTTTCCAACGTCAGCTTCTCTAACCTCGGCAAATAGAGATCTATTTCATCGTTAGTTAGATTCCTGTTATTAGGAACCATTGAGCAAGCGTTGCCGTCATCAGAAAGAGGACAATGCTTCTGGTGCTCTCGATTAAACTTCTTTTGAAACTTTCCCCAATCCGTTTCTTTTTGAAATTAAACCGATGATTTTCATGTTGAACTGAACATCATCCGTTTGATGACAACCAACGGTTTCGGAAGCTGACAATTTAAATGTACCTGATACATCACTAGCTGCTCAACAAGATATGCAGATACAGCCAGCGTTTGTACTACAGCCGGATTGCTGCAACTATGTGGAAAGAGCGGAATCTGGTCAATCTGGTCAATCAATCGTCACTAAGAACAACTCGCTGTTGAGGCCGCTTTCTATTAATCAACAATCTGATTTACTTATGATCAGCCCACCTGGTTCTTCATCCAACAGTTGGGGAGCGATTCCAAAGAAAATACCACCTCCAATTCAACATCAGAAATCGAGTGACCTCGTTCCCTCAACAGATCTCGATTCTCCTGTCATTCGTGCTTCTATACCTTTGAAGAATATCTTTATATCTAGAGTGGCGTACGAAACTTCAGTTGAGGACCTAAAGCGTTATGTCAACAAAAAGTTTGGATCATCCGTTAAAGTCTTTACTTGTCATAAATTGACTAAGGAACATTTAACGGACAAAGTAGTTGCCTCATTCAAATTGGTGATTTCTGCGAATAGTGATATTGTCCTGAATCCAAATCACTGGCCTGCTGGTGTTCTTGTTAAGCCGTTTGAATCTAGACGAAGAAATTTTCATCGGGCGATAAACGAAATCCCAAAGCTCTAGTCACAAGTAATCTTGATGAACATTCTAATAATCATAATGTTTTTTCTACTGTATCCTCTTTAAACGTCAATGAATCTCTTTCAAACCTTAATACTCTTCATTGTAACTTCTCTTCTCCTAATAAAATGTGTTTAGCTATTTTTTACCAAAATGTACGAGGATTAAGGACCAAGCTTGAGGAACTCTTTATCTCTTATCAAGTTAGTAATGATTCTATTATCTGCTTCTCCGAGACCTGGCTGAACGGAAACATTTTGAGCAGTGAAATGTTTCCTGATGTGACCGTGACCTGATTGCCACTTATAAGGCTGATGGTGGTGGAGTTTTGGTTGCAGTTAGCAAAGCTCTACCTAGTTCTCCTTGTTCTGATTTCTGTTTTTCTCCTACTTTAGAATGTGTTATTATCAAAATTTCTCTCCCTCATAATACAGAGTTCTTGATTTTGTCTATTTATATTCCTTGTAATTCACCTTTAACTGTTTATGAGACGTTTTTTGATGATCTATCCTCTTATCTAGTTTTGCGACATCCTCACGCCAAAATAATAGTTTGCGGGGATTTTAACTTCCCATACATAGTGTGGAAAAATTATACTACTCCTTCAATCTCGTCAGTTGACCCTTTTTCTATAACCCTGTCATCTTTCCTATCTCATTGCTCCTTCTCTCAATTTAATCATATCCGCAATCCTAATGGTCGTCTCCTTGACCTTGTTCTATCAAATGTTCCAGTTAGCCATTTATCTGTATCTCAAGCCTTATATCCGTATGTTCCTCCTGATTGGCACCATCCTCCTTTATCTATAGATCTTATAGTCGATGAAATTAAATTTAACAAACCTCATCCCGCTCCAAAACTTAACTTTTTTAAAGCTAACTATGAAGCAATTAATACAGAATTACTTTCAGTCAACTGGCTAGATTTCTTTAGAGGCCTAAATTGTGAGGCTGCTTTGGATAAATTTTACAAATATATTTATAATCTTATTCGCTGTTATACGCCTCTTCAGACATTCCGTAAAGCAAATCATAAGCCTTGGCTAACAAAGCGAGTGCTTAGTGCCCTACGAGCAAAAGATAAGGCACATCGTGTCTTTAAAACACTCGGCACTATTGAAGCAAGATGTAATTTTAGCAGGCTGCGTGCTATTACCAAAAAAGAGATCAGATATGCTTTGAAGGCTTATTTCAGCAGTCTGGATAGCTCCCTTGTGGCTAATAATACAAAGCCTTTTTGGTCTTATATAAGGTCGCTGAAATCCTCTTCTTCCATTCCTAGTAAGGTCCGTTGGAATGGTGCAGAGGTTTCTTCTCCTCAAGAAGTGACTGACTCATTTGCCCAATTTTTCTCTTCAACTTTCTCTTCTCCCGCTGCAACTGTGCATCCTGTTGTCTTACCTAATCATCTTCCCTTCCCAATTTCCTTTATTTGTACTGATGCATCTGAAGTCGAAGCTCTGATCAATGCTCTTGATCCTAATATTAGCCCTGGGCCGGATGGTTTGCCAAACATATTTGTAAAGCCGTTAGCCTCATCGCTTAGTTTTCCTTTATCTCTCCTCTTCAATCTAAGTTTGAGTACTGGTACATTCCCAAACCCTCGGAAAACAGCTAATATTGTGCCTATTTTTAAAAGTGGTGATCCTACATCAGTTTCCAATTATCGCCCTATTTCTTTACTGTCCTGCTTTCCAAAGTTACTTGAACGGTTGGTTCATAATCGACTCTCAAACTCACTAGCTCCTATTATTGCTCCAGAGCAGCATGGCTTTCTCAAAGGATACTCCACTACCTCTAATTTAATGGAGTTCACAAACAGTATTGCAAGAGCTTTGGATAACCAACTGCAAGTTGATGTGATCTACACAGATTTCTCCAAGGCCTTTGACACTGTGAATCATTTACTTCTTTGTCGTAAGCTTGAAGCTCTTGGCATCTCGGGTGCTCTTCTATCTTGGATGTCATCTTATCTATCGTGTCGTCCCTGTCGAGTAAGTCTCTCTGGTATTATGTCTAGTCCTTTTTGTCCTTCATCTGGCGTTCCACAAGGTTCAATTCTTGGGCCTCTTCTCTTTCTGTTGTTCATAAATGATCTTCCCTTTGTAATTAATTCCTCGTGCCTTTTGTATGCAGATGACTTCAAAGTATTTCGAGCAGTCAAATCCCATTTAGACTGTCAGCTCCTCCAAAATGATTTGAATGCTCTAAATGAATGGTGTGCTTCAAATTATTTATGTCTTAACACTACTAAATGTCATAAAATGACTTTTTCTCTTAAGGACTCTCCTATTAATTTTAATTATATATTAAATGATGCTTTGCTCTCTGAAGTGTTCAGTTATAAAGACCTTGGAGTAACTTTTGATCCAAAACTCAAATTTGATGCACATATTTTAAATGTGATTACTAAAGCGTCTAGAGTTTCCGGGTTTATCCTTAGACATTTACATAAATTCAATAGCATCTCTTCTTCTGTCCGCCTATTTGTTTGTCTTGTTCGCCCTTTACTTGAATACTGTTCTGTTATCTGGTCCCCCCGATATTCCTATCTCGTGACTTCTTTAGAAACTGTCCAAAGAAAGTTCACGCGTTTTCTTTTCCTTAAGTTTAATTTGCCGTATCAGCCTTATGAAAGTCGTTTATCTTTCCTATCTCTTCCATCCCTAATATCCCGACGAACTTATTTAGACCAATGTTTTTTGTACAAACTCTGCTACCATCAAGTCCCGTTAAATATTTTTTCTGAGCTGCGTTTCCGACAAACATCTCGTTCATCTCGGATGAATTCTTATTTCGTTATACCATATGCTAGAACTGATTTATATTTCTATTCACCAATCTTAAGAATCGTACGAAATCATAATAATCTCGAGCTTGGTCCTTTCCCCTCTTCTTACATAGCATTTAAGAAAAAACTAAGAGAGTTACTACTAGTTTAACTTTTAATTATCGACGTTATAGTATTCTTTTTCATTTAAATTTTGCTGATTGTTCTTTGCGTTCCATTTTGTGATTGGATTGTTTAGTCTGTAAGATGGAATAAATAAATAAAAAAAAAAAAACAAATAATTATGCAGCCTTTTCAATTCGAGTACTTTGTATTAATCGAGCAGTTTCACAAGAAAACTGCTCGAAAAGCTTCCTATCCGCTGCTTGTGATTTTATGTGGCAGATTTAGAAAAGTAATTAATTATTTTCGTTCAAAGTCGTCATTTGTAAAATAGTTTTCCTTCTCTTTATTATTGCTAAATGTAATTTTTTTATCAATTTCCCTTTATATTAAACGTAATTCTATTTCAATTTTCCTTTATACTAAATTTAACTGTTTCCCTCTAATTATATTTCTCTTGAGATTTAATTTTTATTACTACTTAAAATTTTCTTCATTTTCTTTACTTCAGTTAAATTTTGTTCTCCAAAATTTAAATCTGCCACATAAAATTTACAGTGTATGAGCACCTTGCCGGTGTACTAAAACCGGGAATGAAATGAATTTGGAACGGGATGAGTGATGGTCAAATAATTTTTGTGGTTAGGATGGGTGAAGTTTTGCTGGCCACGAGTGCAGAAAGTTAGATATCCCACCAACTGAATACTTTTGCCTGAAGCCCCGCTGCGCCACCGTATTTATTGTCAACACTATTGATCGGCCAGTGAATAATCCTGTTTCATTAATGTATTGAATTTTTGTTGCTAATGAGAGCTAAATAAAATTCCAGCATTGCGAAATATTATCTGCGCTTCAATTCCAACGTCGGTGGCTGCAAAATCTGCTCACTGTTCAACGTAATACATTGCCGCTGTGAGTGGATGCTTGAGGGAGGTTATGGTGCATTGGCATCGGAGGCGCCTCGAAAAGTCAACATGTTTCACATGCGATGTTGACCACTGATTAAGGCACTTCTTGTTTGCGCGATCTCCACGTATTATCAGGCTCAGCTAGGTTTAAAGGATTCGAGTAAAATGTTCTATGGACGTTTGAGCTGTCCGCGTTCAAGTTCAGGAAGGATAAAATACAAAGATATTTCCACTTTTCGTCACTCTCCACGCTCTTTCTTCGTTGAAAAACGCCATGCGAGAAGTGTAAGGTGCAGTTCACTCGCTTCAAGTGTAAACGCTTTTGTGCAGCGAGGGCAGGTATTTTGTTACCTGTTTCTTTTTTATCAAAGTTTCTTCATTAATCCCATAATAAGAAGCAATCAGCTTAACTAAATTGACTTCCAAATAAATAATTTCCTAGACAAGTTTGCGAACTTTCGCAAAACAAATGTAGGCGATAGTGTCCTCTGACAAAATTTATGCAGGCTAATAGAGGAAATTGAGATCTATATGGACAATGAGCCTAAACAAATTTCCTCTCCCAAATTAAGTAGTTTCGATTCTAATTTAGAGAAAATCGATTTAGAGTGAAGCATTTGCGGTAGATCTTCATTATAACTAGCCTTCCATTTTATGATAAAACCGTTGTGATTTTGGTAATGCATGACTGCTCAGTCAGCAGATGCCGGAAGCATGTATCGGCATTGAATTGACGTTGCCCGAATAGACTTATTTTCCAATGAAACTTAGTGGCGTTAAGACCACGAATTGTAAACATTTATATTTCAAATTGGTAAAAGTTAACTCTCAGGCTTGTGTCTTCTTTTGTCTATCACGGCATGAGAGGATTGAAGGAGATAAATGCTCAATTATATAGGAATCAAAACGAAACCCGCAAGGATATTACTAAAAATCATCCTGCGCCGTGTGGAAATTCTTGCTCAAGCTTCCATAGGGACTTAAGTTCCTACTCTTCCTATGAAAATCATCTTTGCTCGAATCTGCGCTACAATCACTTTTGCCAACGACATTCCATTTGGCAAAATTAAAAACGAAGAAGTTGGAGGTTCCACTGCAGCGAATTCGAGAACAACTATAATTAACTCTTTTGAAACATACAATTTACTGCTAGTAGATAGTTATCCTTTTTGTTCACCGAGAGGAAATTCAATTGATGAACGATCAAAAACCTTAAATAGAAATCATATGACAGACTAAGAAAAATCTATAAAACACTATTTTAATTACCATGCTTATATTACATGGAATGAGAAAAGCAATTTACTATATTAATAATTGTACGATACCAACATAGGGTTACAAACGAATCAAAATTTAGCCTTTAATGCATTTTGCATAGTAACCATGCGTAGAGTATATAGATTATCAAAAATGAAAAGATATCAGTTTTAAAAATGATTAGAAAGTTGAATTGTCATCTTAATTATTAACTTGGCATGATTTGAGGCAACCATTTTCGGATAAAAACTCGAAAGGTTTAGTTTTTATCATTCATACTTAACGTTAGGTCTTTTAGCATTTGCATACACTTCATTTTTATTGTAGCTAGAATAATCCGAATAATTTCATATTTATGGTTAAGTTCATTTTGATGATCACTTACGAATGGCTTTAGGCTTAAAGTACTATTATCAATAATAAACCACAATATAACGTAATGAATAATTGCGGTACAGTTATGCCAACCTATATCTTCTAAGAGAAAGCTTTGTAATATTAAAATATATCCGCACCAATTTGAAGGATTATAAGAATATAACATGAATTGTCAAACACCATATCCTTCGGTCTTTCCTTTTCTCTCTACCTGAGCGGGTATAGGACCCGCATCAGTCACAGGATCTTCCGCTCATATGGGCTAGCCATCGGGTGCGCTCCACCGTTTTTTTGTCGCTTAATAGGGGCTCTTGCCGGGTAGAGTGGCCTTCCGCTCGCGTGCCCTTTTACGGTATAGGGTTATGTGATTCGATCTAATAATTCTATAACGTAAATTGGTCACGTCTATATTTCTCTTTTGATGGGAAAGCTCATGCAAACTATGTTGGTAAGAGTTTTCCACTCAAACGGGAAATACAGGTATATGGCCACGTCTACGTTTGGATCTTGATCCGGTTGGGACGATGCGAGGGGGCACCACATCCATCTGGATGCTCCACTCTTATTTGTGGGCCATAAAAATCGTCGGGTAACGACGAAGTTCTCTTAAGTCCGTCTGTCTACGCCAGGTCCGGTTTGTCCTTTTTCGTTTGCAATTTCTAGCCCTTAGCTGGTTCCCTCCTTTTTCGACTTCGGTCGACCTTTTTGTGACCCAGGAATTTGTGAATGCGAAATTCTTTCGCAGTGGGTCCTTTTGCTAGAGGAAAGAACCCGCCCCACGACACCGCAAGGCTAGCCTGCCAACGAGTTCACGCATCCCCAAACAAGGCCAATCTCGGCGGATCTCAACATCCTCTTCCGCTGAGGCAGCACATCATCGCTGCACTCCATTGTGGACATTAATCTACCCATTTCACTACAATTTCAAATAAAAATTGAGCTCCTCCTTGAACTTGAGATCATTTTGACCAGTTGCATAGGCAGAGATAAAGAATAGGTTATCCCCACCTGGCAGTGAAATGTTGATAACGGACACTTCAAGAAATTCAAAGTTTTTGAATTTGAATTTTTCAATATTTTGGAAACAATAGGGTCTTCTCACCAATATCCCGGTGCCACCTCCCCCATCACCGTTTACCCTATCATTTCTTAGGAATGCAAATTCTTCCAATGCCACGAAGTACCTGGGTTTCAGTGAGAAATATGATATCAGACTATTGCTTAACAATAAATTCAAGAAGATAGTCACGTCGATGTATAGCAACAATGGAGTTGACGTTGATTGAGACGAGGTGAAGCCTATCCATGGGAATGTGACTGGAGGGCAAGTTATTTTGAGGCATTTGAAAGACCTAAACGCTAAAACACAAAGTTAATTTTTGAATCTTGTTTGTCGATTCTCTCCGATAAAGAATCAAGTTGCTGGTAAATTTTGAGGAGCGGCTCATTATTGCCACTTACATTATTTACATTATTTGCAGCACTTGCTGCTGGTCCTCTAGCGGCGAGTGCAAATGATACTCCAGGCTTGACGAAATTGGAAGGTATGGAACTACGGTGCGCTTGTGTTTGCTTTGGAGCAAATTTAGCTTTTGCATCATGATATCGGGAGCAGTTAATGCAGTATAATTTTTCTTAAGACTCCGTCTGAGCCAATTTACACTCACCGCAAACATGAACGTCTCTGCATTTGACGCACCGATAGTGCTTGGCGCAGTTAGCAGCCGAATGACCAAATCTTTGACACCGGTAACACTGGTTGATTTCTCTTTTCTGGAGACGTTCCCACCTCACCACTCTGAAATTCAAATACCTTAACAGTAATTTGCACCAGGTAAAGTGGTGAATTCTTCATTTCTACGGTCGACCTACATGTCGCAAAGGCTTTGACTGCAATAAATTCAATTTCTGGTGCAGCTTCTTTGAGCACCTGAAGAAGATCGACCGTATCCTCTCCGCAGTTCAAACCCTTCAACAAAAAGGCCTGATTCTTCTCACTTTTTGGGGTAAAGGTGAAGTGTGTAATCTCCCCAGAATTCAGCGCATCTTTGGCTGACTTGAATCAACCAGTGATTTCGTCCTGATAGTGAATTTTTCGGCATTAACTCTTTTGATTTCGAAATCGGTTAGTTTATTTTCGGATGCCAATAGCCGAACCATATCTTTTCCGCTTTGTCCGAACACGTTGATTGGCGGAACTTTTTCTGCCTTTTTGGAACCAGCAGAACTGTGGGGTGGTTGATTTAAATCTTTATTAT